>CM042327.1:21047069-21647069 GCA_023566125.1 Zingel zingel
ACATTCAGTTTTTGTTTTATTTTAAGATTTTTTTTCTTGATTACTGAAGATTTGTGCCAAACATTTAGTAGTCCATACTGATATTATTTTAGTTTGATAGATTGCTCTTAAGGTGAGGCATGTAGGAAGGATCATAGGTGGATAATGATAACTTTATCTCATTAAAAGATATATTCATGTAGTGTGGGAGATGTGTGTGTGGAAAGGGGTGGGTGGGCAGCAGATGCTGACAGGTTGAGATTATTTGGGGCCGGCTCTCCTGTCAGCCTTGTAGAGAGCTTCCCAGCATGGGGGGTCACCATCACAGAGGAAGCTCCCAACTTCACTTCCCCATGTTACAGTGACAGGGCCTACCAGAGCTCTGGGCCTGGACAAGAAGTCCTGCTGGGGGGGGGGGGTCTTTCTGGCTACAGGGTGCCTGGTTAGATTGGTGGATAAAGACCCAGACAGTAGGGGCCGAGTACAAGGACAATAGAGGGACAGTAGAGGGACAGTAGGGGAGAGGGGAATTACCTGCCAATTAGGCAAAGTTAATGTGAAGAATGATGGATGTCAACCTGTCAGAACCCGGGAGGTGGGGGGATCAGCTGGATAAGTACCATGTTATCCCTCAGATTACACTCTCTACTGACATGATCACACACACACACACACACACACACACACACACACACACACACACACACACACACACACACACACACACACACACACACACACACACACACACAGGCACACTTTCAGTTTGAGATTGCACATCAATTACTATTTTAATTTACATGATTAATCCAAGACATTTAAAATTATTCATTTAATCTTGTGCTTGACCAAAAGTATGGTTTAGACAATACTAGTTTGCAGGATAAATTCATAGTTTTCTTAGTTTTTTGTTTTTCTTTGGCCTCTTCACGGTAATTTTTTACACTATCAAACAGACAAAAGCACAACAGTCACCACCAACAGTTAATATCTTTCAGTCATAAAATGGTCGTGTTTTCTCTTTGCAGGTGTAACAGCAGTTGGAAAATGAATTGCCTTCAGTCCAAGTTGATGTTTCTTGAATAGTGGCAAAAATACACCAGAATCTAAATGTTTGCCTTCAAACACTATATCAGTCCAGCTCTGGTTTACACAAAACACCCTACACTCAATTTTCTGTAACAGTCTTAACTGCATTCGGTAATGCTACACAGCTTGTGACTCCACATATTCCTCAGGACACCATCCTTTAGTTGTTTTGATACCCAAACCTTGTCTCAGTGACAACTTTAAAGTTATATAAAAAAATCTGAACAACGATCTGGGTCAATGGTCCAGGAATGCCCCTCTTTAGCTCTGGTATGTGTGGTATGGTCATTATGGGCAGCATGGGACAATAGCAGCAGGTAGGGTCACGTAACACAAGCCGTGATGATTGACAAGCAGGTGGCAGAGCATGGGTGTCCCCACTACTGAGTAACTGTGTTTTCAGCTCATTTTCCACTGATATGACACTGGGTAACCATAATAGGAAATGCTTGACATTTTACAAATTCTAATTGAAAATGGTTTGTATTATAGTCATTGTATTATTGTTATTGTCATCTTAATTAAGAATAAAAGTATATTTCCCTTCAGATTTTGCAGATCTTATTTCACAGCCATCAATATATGCATGGATTGTGATTTGTTTCTGAAATACAGTTAACAGTTTTTGATTCATGTCACTCCAATAGCATCACAATAGTACAGTATTACTAGTAATGCCATCCCTTTTTGATAAAATCCCTAAAAAACAAGCAACAAGACAAGACAGGACAGTGATAGATCAATGCTAATAAAGCAATTTGAATTGAATTGAATTTAAGAGAGAGGGGGGGGGGGGGGGGGTTAGGGAGATTTAAGTCTATAGGTGGTTGTCAATGGTTGGGGAAAGCAAATGGAGCAACAGATAGGGACAAACTATACGGTATATAGAGACAGGCATACAGAGACCCAGGAATTAGTAGTAGCCCACGCGTTTTGATGTTAGAATTAGTTCCACTAGGATTTATCAGTAGAAAAGATGCCATTCAACCACAGTGACTTAGATTTAAGCCCCTATTTTGGTTGTTGGCCCACTGCAGGGTCCTTAGGAAATTGAGAAGGTGCTCTACTCCAACATGACCTCTGAGCTCCCTGATTGTTGAAAAGAAAGAGGTTCATAAAAGCACCACACAACTTATGTAAGTTTGCCATTTATTAAGAACATTATTAATGGCTTGACTTGCTTTTGAGGGTCAGCAAAACATTGTGCTAAGTGCTATGCACATATTAAAAATGACCAAGTCAAAATGATAAAAGAAAGTGGAAATTAAAAGCTTCTGTCAAAATCTGTCGAATACGTTTTCCAAATAATTAGTATTCTAAGCTGATACAAACCTTAAGAAGTGGCGGTCGAACAGTCAGTAGTATGGTGCACATTCCTCCCTGAACAAGTGTACAAGTGTAAAGTGACTATGTTTTTATTAGTTTATGCCAGCAGATAACATCATAACACAATGTTTTTTATTGAGGAATTTAAAAATTGTTTGGGTTTTGGAAAATTAAACCTACTTACTTACAATACTTAACTTTCCTGTTTATGTGGCTAAACAATGGCAGTCTTATTTATTTGTTCATAATAAAATGTAATATTTTATAAATATGTAAACTGCAATGTAAATCTAAATGTGTCATAGACCACAGTTAGTACGACCAGTCGACCTATGAGAAGTTTTACGGAGCATTTCCCTGCTTTTGAATGGAGTTGCTATTGATCCACAACTACTTAGCTACTACTAATTAGCTTAGCTAGCTTCACTATACCTCTAAGCCCCATACAAAGAAATAACAACTTAATTGTCCCTTTAAGGAGCCACTAATCCACTGTCATAAAGCTTCCAGTGGAAATTTTTAACATCCTATACAGTTTGAAATGTTATGAATATTTTGTTGTCATGGCTTGGAGTGGGCTAACTACCACCGTAAGTTTTGGCAATAAAAATAGTCTGAATTCCAGAAATACCGTTACTGGCGTATAAAAAAGTAATATGAGTTGAAGCCCAGCACCTCTAGATGCAGGCAGAGCTGTGGCAGAGCAGCCTACATTGGAGACAGAGCAGGGGAAACAGGTGTTGGTTGCTAAATGTGCTTTCAGTGAGCAGAGGAATGACAGCTATGTACTGGCCTCTGTGGTTGCTGGCACATTACCCAGAGCGGAGCTGACAGAAAAAACCTACTGCTGCTGCTGCTGCTACTACTCTGGCCTTCATGAATGGAGTGCCTTTCCCTATGATGGAAGAAAACAAAAGCAAGGAAAAAGTATGAAGTTAAGTTGTATGCTGTGTGTATTCATTTTTATTTCCCCAACCAAACAGAGCTCCATGCTCTTTTCTAGCTGTCTCGGTTCAAAATTGTACAACTCAAATGCCCAGTACAATCTCACTCTGCAGTGATATTTGGAGTCAGACCTTGATTGAGGTAAAATTCAAAAATTCTGAAATCTGGCAATGGGAGGTATCATCATGTATCATGGCCGCTCTGTGTGTGGGCAGGCTGAGGAATGTGGCTGCTGGCCTGTGTTATGGGTGGATGTTCTTGGTGTACATTGTAAACAGGCGTTAATGTTAATCTTTTCCTGTAGTGTGAGTGTGTATTAAATTTTTATTTAACAGCCTGCCCTCACTTGTTGGAAGTCCAACAAACCTCATGTTTGCCATGCTCAGGATCATGGATCTGTGCAAATATTCCCTACCTTGTGCCATGTGAGACTACACATATAAACACCAGCCCTGTTAAAAAATGCCTATTTTTTGCCTCTAGTCCTAGTTAAACATGCTGAAGTGAATTCTCAAGGAATTGTTCAGTGCATTCCTTTTTCTGTGAGAGAACAACACAGTGAGCAGGGCTGAATGTTGGTTAGCTGTCTCATCCAAACCGATACTGTCCACATTTATTTATTATTATTTATGTTACCTTTGCGAAAGGGTCCAACAATGGTGAATGTCCTATTTATATGATATTGATAATGATTTTGGAAGAAATGGTTTAAATAAATATCACATTTTGCATTTTTTTATTATTTTGTTTACTTTGGGGCTCACGTTGTCCACTTTCTTCTTTGGATTGTACCAGAGGCGTCGGACTTGGGGGAAAAGATGCACGTCATGTCAGGAGGGCCCAAAAAGATGCTAGAATGAATAGCTGTGGATGCGGGGAGGGGCCCATAGAAAATGCCTTTCTACAGGGTCCAGAATTTTGTGCAACACCCCTGGATTGTACTAACGCACTTTTATCCAATAATGGATTCAATAATGGATTCAACAGCTGCAAAGAAGAACTGGTCTATAAGATAGAGAAGAGAAAAAAAAGTGTTGTAACTATTATTGTTCTAATGCTAATTATAATAATACTGCTGTTCCCACTTCTCTTCTCATGGGTGTTCCAGTCATTTTGTAACAAACAACCAGGTATCATTTAACAAAGAAGACTTTGCGAATCAAGCATTATCAGCAGGACTCTGTTCTCTGACACTCCCAGCATGCTTCATTAGGCTGCCCTGTTGACACAAACAGAGTGGTGAAAGCTGAGCCTAATACCCCTAATACCCCTAATACCCCTAATACTCGCACGAGGAGGGCAAATTAGCTCTAATTACCCCAGTGATTTGTAGGTGTGGAGCTGGCTCGTGGAAGTGAGAAAAAGATGTTTGAAGGGAAAAGTGAAAAAAAGGGAGGGAGAGGAGGGATTATGATTGCCATGTGCCTCTTATGCTCGCCTTTAGTGTCTCCTCTCCTCTCCTCTCCTCTCCTCTCCTCTCCTCTCCTCTCTTCTCCTCTCCTCTCTTCTCCTCTCCTCTCCTCTCATCTCCTCTCCTCTCCTCTCTTCTCCTCTCCTCTCCTCTCCTCTCCTCTCTTCTCTTCTCCTCTCTTCTTCTCTCCTCTCCTCTCCTCTCCTCTCCTTCCTGATCTTTGTATTTATATAGTTTTGCGTTCAGACAGCTGGTGTTGTGTTGCTGATTGTAAGACTAATCATCCGCTCAATTACTCTGGAATGTGTAGCTGGGCCGTGTTATGACTGATCAGCTTTCCCTCTCTGCCTCCCACTCTTTCTTTTCATCTCCTTTCATGGACTTTGACTCTCTCCAATTCGCCTCTCCTTCAGCATCTGTTTTCTGTCTCCCGTTCTCTTGCTGTTTCTTCAGCACTAAGTTCAATTCAATTCAATTCAATTCAATTCAGCCACAGATACACTGGATATTACAATGGGACCTTACCAAAGCAAAATGACCGTGTGAGGGCAAGATTACTTTGCTTCTTTTTGTAGGTGACATTATGGCTGAGATTGTTTGATTGTTTCTGTGAAGGGTCATTTGAAAGCCACCTACAGCATTGTGGCTCTGCACTTTCTTGGCACAATGCCTTTAAATGAAAAAAGAGTTACATTTTAACAATACAAACGATTGGTAGTTAATTAATTCATTTTTACATCATACTGCATGTAAGCAGAGATACTGTACACGACACAGATGAGGCGGAGGCAAAAAAAGACAGCCAATTAGAAACAAGTATTTGTCATGGCCGTGGTATAAATATGGACAACACGACAGGAAAGCACAACCCTAAAACATTATTCAATACTCTTTCATCATCTGATGCATTTACACACACACACACACACACACAACACACACACACACACACACACACACACACACACACACACACACACACACACACAGGTTTGTGGCACTATCTTTGTAGGGACCCGTCATTGACATAATGCATTCCCTAGCCCCTTACCCTCACCCTAACCATAACCTAATTCTAACCCTAATCCTAAAACCAAGTCTTAACCCTCAAACAGACCTTTAAACTTGTGGTGTCCAGCATTTTGGTCCCACAAAGCTGTCGGGACCCCACAAGTATACTGGACTCCCGGTTTTTGGACCCCACGAATATAGTTAAACAAGCCCACACACACAGACACACACACACACACACACACACACACACACACATACATATATATATATATATATATATATATATATATACATCATCTGTACATCTATCTGTTTATTGGAGCCTATTGCGGGTGCAAGCAGTCCAAAATAGTGCTGCAGCGAGGGGCTAAACACGAGAGATAAACACTGTGATGCACTCAAGATTGTATTGCAATGATTTTTATTCTTCTTCTTCGACACGTAAAGTACACTTAGCACTGCAGTTACCAAATGTAATTGTTACCTGGTGAGTAGAATAATTGCGTTAATGCAGCATGATGCATGATGCGGTCAACAGAAAGTGTTCGCTCCCAGGCTCACCCCCTCTCTGTCAATGCCCAAAAAACCCAGGTACACAGGTGAAGCAAACAATTAGATTATCACTTCCGCTCAAACCGCGATGAAAACGCCCACCTGCCATATCAGTGCACAACACAATAATCAACAAACAACATAAATTAGACCATAAACAACATCCAATATGTGGCTCCTACAGAGTCAATAACATGGAGGGACGAAGGCTGAATCTGATGGCCTTACTCAGATATTTAACTTTTGCCTTAGTGTTCAGTAAAAAAACACTCTTCTTTCTACCCATCCAGCTTTACTCTGCGCTACTTAAATAATAGAATAAAGAAATTATACACATGTAGGGGTTAGAGGGCAGCAATGAGAGGAGGTTTAGTCCAAGCCAGGATCATGTAAGGTTCAAACGGAGCTCACCAGATCAGAAGAAAATGTGAATTCCAAAAAAATAAAAGAGAAAATACAACTATTTCCTCTCATTTCTGAAAATGAATGCAATTTTCTGATACAGAACAGAATAGATGGTTACAAAAGATGCAATCATGGCAATGAGGAGATGAAGATCCAAAGCCACAGATTGGATCTGGGTTCATCCTGTTCTCATTTTCTGTCTTTTGTGCATGGAGACATGGTTGTGTGTGTGTGTTTGTGTGTGTGTTCTTGTTTAACTGTATTTGTAGGGTCCAAAAACCGGGAGTCCAGTATACTTGTGGGGTCCAACCAGCTTTGTGGGGCCAAAATGCTGGACCCCACAAGGTTAAAGGGCTGTTTGAGGGTTAAGACTTGGTTTTAGGATTAGGGTTAGAATTAGGTTATGGTTAGGGTGAGGGTAAGGGTTAAGGTTAGGCATTTAGTTGTGATGGTTAAGGTTAGGGTAAGGGGCTAGGGAATGCATTATGTCAATGACGGGTCCCCACAAAGATAGTGAAACGCACTGTGTGTGTGTGTGTGTGTGTGTGTGTGTGTGTGTGTGTGTGTGTGTGTGTGCGTGTGTGTGTATGGGCTTGTAACTGGGTTTGTCTGACGTTTGCAAGAGTCAGTCTGAGATTATGCTGCTGTATACTGCTGTATAGTATTAATTAGTGATGTAGAGTAGCTAAATATGCATGCATACTGTATGACAATGTCAACAATTATCTCTTTGAATATCTTAAATATCCACACAAAGCATTGGTTATTTAAACTTTAATTGAAAGCAAATGCTACACATGCAACATTTCCTGCATCTCTGACTGCCCCATTTATATCACATTTTTTATAATTGACTTATTATTCACTTTTATATAGCTTGCAGCTCTGTATTGCTGTACCTTAGTGTTCTTCCTGCAGTGGAAGTGCCTGTGGTGATTCTCCATGGCTGCCAGTGGGAGGCCTGTTAGCATATAAGTACCCTACATGCTGATGCAGAAGCTACATGCTAATGCTTAGGCGCTCTGGAGGAGAGGAGATGACCTACCTAGCTGGAAAGTCGATTTTCTCCCCTCGCCTGGCCTTTTAAATTTTCTTGCTCTTCTTTTGTGAGCTCTGAGAATCTCTAATGTACTAAATACTCAGATGATTTAACTGAGAATTTCATACAGAAAATAATGAATAATACACAATTATAACGACATGTGTTTGCTGACCCATTTTCTGAATGAATAAAATCTATTTACACTCTCAATCTATTTCTTATTTTGATGCTCAAATGAACCCAAACAAAGCAAGCGGCAGTATCTTCACACATTAACAACATGAGAGATACACCCACAACTAAATGATTTTTAGTTGAATTCTGTGTGGCAGACAGTAATACATGACCATGAAACAGTAAATGACAATAATAAGCAAAACTCATGTCAATTAGTTTATGCTTGATCAGATTTTTCTTAGATAAGGGTGTTTGCATGATTTGCATGAGTGGCCAAAGTCTAAATCAAGTTATGATTATTAAATGTGTAAACATGGTCCTCATAAAAGTCCCTGACTTCTTACATGATGACATGACAAACATGAATAAACAACTCATCGATCGCTTAAGTCTTTTTCCCCAGGGTGTTGTTGTATTTCGGTGCCAGATAATGTTTGTTCTGAGTGCTGTCCATCAATTCATACTAATACTAATAAAGTAACTGACAGCAACTTACATCAAAGTAATTACATATTTGATAGTCCACTGAATGCCTTAAGTTTGTCATTGGAGTGACTTTATGTGACATTTGTTCTCATAGTGAGCACTTTTGCGCTGGGCAGTTTTCTGTTTTCTCCTGTGTTTCCCCTTCCTCTTGTATGTCTGTACTTGTTTGTCTGTTTGTGGGCGGTACCTTTGTTCTGGGCTTCTGGCTGAGTGACACACCTAACGATCATTGCCAATCAATACACCTGACAGTTTCAATCAACCATGCTGCTTAAAGACTCCTGGTTTGCTGATGTTCACTGCCATATTATTCCTATCCAGATTATTCCTATCAAGTGGTAGAGAATCTAATTCTGCAGAATCTAGGTTATGGTCTTTGTTTCGAGTAACAGCCTGTTTGTCTTTCCGTGTCACAGAACTCTAACCATGCTGTCTGTAACCATCTCAACACCTGCTAACCACAGCTCACCTCCCTGCCCCTTGCTCCGTCCTGTTCTTCAGGTCTGGACTAAACTTTTGTTAATTGTTAATCATCTGTCTGTTGTGATGTGTATGCACCTTGAGTCCAACATTTGTAGAAAGTTGAAAGTTGTATTAAACAAAGGCTTAACAAATTTGTTGCTTACTTGTCAAAACTTTTGCAAAATAAGACTGAACCAAGCCTATATTGTTAGCTATATAAAAAAATGAATAACAATAAATAGTCATTATTATCAATGATTGAATTGCACTTTATTGTTAGATTTCAGTAAATCTCATAATAATGTACAATGAAACCTGATCCAATGAGTGGAAGAGATTTTTTTTCTTTTGTTGATAACGAACAAGTATCATTTCTGACAAATGCAATCAATTCTGATTGTAAAATTAGCCTTTTCCACTCTGGTTTCTCCACTTGCATTATGATTTGTTGATACTTTGGATGGAAATGCAGCTGCTGAGGTCCAGATCTGAAGTCCTGCTGTTTAGCGGAGAATGGGCAACGTGGGAGAGAAGGAGGCTGGAATGTTAGTGGGCTCCTACTGCTGATCATACCACCTGGTCAGACCACTCACCACACACAACACACACAACACACACACACACACACACACACACACACACACACACACACACACACACACACACACACACACAAACAGCTGTTCAGGATGGGTACAAATTATGCTGGTTCTGGCACTGGACCGAGGCAGAAATGAAATATGTATGTAAAGAAGCAGCTTTTTCTTCAGGACTCATACCAATGAACATTGTGATCAGTTTTTGAATTCTTGAAATTGCAGATTCAAATTCAAACACTGGTCTCCAGGATGTGATTTTGTAAATTCAGTTTATGCATGATATATTTTATAACAGAATAAAACCAAACCAACATTAACCATGGTACCTGACATCTGTCTTTCTGCCTGTGTCTTTGAATGTCTGAGTCTGCCACTCTCTGACAACCTTCCTGTCCAGACAGGAAATGCATTCTTTGGTGTGTGTTTCTCAGTCTGGGAGAATGCGTGTTTTCACATGTGTGTTTGTGTGGAGACAGACATGTATTTGTATCTTACAGTAACTGTCTGTGGAATGTAACCCACTTCCCTTGGTACCATAACTCGGTTTCTGTCTGGTTTAGCTGTGTTTGTACCTGAAACATTAAAGTTATTGCAATAAGTACTGCAACAATCTATGATCTGTAGTCTTATTTTTAGGAGGAGCACAGGTCAGTAAAGTTGAAGATATGGTGATGAAAATAAAAAGTCACCAGTTATTGGAGGATATCTGTGCTGTAATGAATTGGGACAAATCTCCTCTTTTGCTAGTGATAACAATAACCTAACCGTTTAACAAACTGCTGTTTCTGTCAGTCTGCTCTGACAATGTCTAGATAAGCGACTGATCAAAGTTTTTTTTTAACAGTGAATGGCAAAACACTACCCATCAGTGTTTGGTGTCTTACTAAAGGAAACTGACTTTTCCTGGTTTCACAAGAGAAGAATCACCCATCATTTAATGAGATGGGAAAATTTTGCATGAGTTGCACAGCACAGGTATGATTCTTGGAGCAGGGATTTAAAAGAATTGAACACATTCCTACTTAAATTTTAAGTGATGTGCTCAATATTCTCTAGAAAATAAGATTTCTTTGGAAGTGAATATTTTGCTTGAGTTCTACATATGTTGGGGGTAAATTAGTGTCTAAAAAGAACCTTCACTTGCAAATACAGTTCAACAATTTATTATTTAAACATACAGTACCAATATTTACACTACACAATCCCTTAGGGCAAAATAGTAAAGTAGCATTTAGGCAAGAATTTTAGCAAAAGTCATCCAGCAAACAACATCTTAGCATGGCAAAACTGTACACACAAACATTTGCAGATATTTACTGTACAAAACAAAATGTGGATCAAAATCAAGTTCTTGAAACAGAACCACTTGGTCTCACATTGCATGAAAGAGAAATGGTGTTTTGTGCCAGCAGAGGAGATTCCTCCCTTTCTTAAAGCTAGTAGTCTGTTTTTATCGTTCTTCGAGGGCCTTGACCTGCAGCCAAAGCAGATCACTGTCATTTAAGTCCAATGCCTGAGTTCATCTCCATAATAAGTTGTGTGGACAGTGCAGGAGTCATAGTCTTTACGCTACAGTAAGCATCTACATTGTACATTACAGTGCTGGTGTTGCAGCCAAACATTGATAGAGCCACATAGTCGGTCCTTTTTGGTGTGAATTGACATTCCTTCTTATTGTCAGTACATCAGTTAGAACCAAACTGACGTCTTTGCTTTGGTCTGATCAAGAGCTGCAGGAGAGAAAGAGATACAATTAGTGTTGTGCTTAGTGTCACTTACTGCACAAGTTATAATAAAGTTTGACAAACGCTTGCAAGTCAATGTATACACTGTGTAGAATGTGTTTTGTATCTACCTGAGTCATACACCTCCAAGGATCCCTGGAGGGACGAGGGTGTCCAGGTGACAGAGGCAGCCGTGACAGGGCTGTTGCGGCTGGGGTCCATTTCTGTCTTCACCCCCTCGCTGTGTGGGGAACTCCCTGCGCTGGCACTTGGCTGGTTCTGGTTTCTAACACCAGGCAGCAGCAGAGGATTAAACCTGGGATCCAATGCTGGGCTGTGGCTCGGGTATGAATGGAGCATGTGGTGGTGGTGCCGGGTGTGGATGTGAGGATGGGGGTGAGGATGGTAGACATTGTGGACATTTGGGTAGCCACTTGTGCTCTGGGGGTTCAGGCTGTAGGTCCAGCTATTGGGGAGGGCAGCTGTAGGCGGGAGGCTGGCCTGGGAGAGCATGTGGTCAGCCCACAGAGCTCCATCCGGATGGTTGAAGGAAACGGGGCTGGAGGAGAAGTCTGGGTGGACTGAGACAGACACAGAGGGAAGGCAAGGACTGGCCTGGGATGGATAGGTGCTGTTCCACACTGAGCTGCTCTGACCCTCGGAGAGAGACCCACCATCTAAAACAAACCCATCACAAAGACAGTATACTTCAATACACTGCCACTAAAAACTATTCCAGTGTTTTAAACAATAATAATTACGATCAAATTCATGTATTTTACTCTTGAGAACTATTTCAGATTAGTTGCCCCCCTCACCTTTCCATGAGGCAGATGGCTGAGTCACTCTGATCTGTTTGGTCTCGCTGTTGAAGGTGTTGGACTGACTGAGAGCCCGGGAGAAGTGCTCATCGACCACGTCACCGATGTCGCCTTGAAAGTAGGTGAACAAAACGCACCGGGAGCTCAAGTACTCTGCCTCTGCTGGTTGAGTACCATCCGTCAGCTCTGAATCGGGTGTGGATCTAAGACCTGATTCAGTTCCTGGTGCTCCAGGACCCTGCCGGAGGCCCTGATCCCTGGAAAGCATTGCTCTTCCTCCTCCTTGCTGCGGCTCCATACACTCCTGCATCTTACTGTAAACACTCAGCCTCCTCTGGAGAGAGAGAGAGAGAGAGAGAGAGAAATTTACAGATCCAACCAGGAGTAAACTTGAGTTTGATAATATAGAAAATAAATGTCATTTTAGTAGAGGCTAAATACGGTTTTAGAGCAAACAATTCCTCTCTGTTTATTTGTATAGACACAATCAAATCATAAATAAATAATTTCAAAGTATCATACCAGTAATTTTTTTTTTTTCTTTTTTTTTTTTTTTATCTGGGAGCAGCTTGGGAACTGTGTGTGAAAATGAGTTTCTTTTTTCCCATACTGCATTCCAACTATTTGTAAAGCTCAGTGTGCCTCATCCACATTCCTGAGTGACTGACCCGCTGTCATTACATCACCATTTGACCACAGGATTAATAGTTCCGTGTCATTACGCCTGACCTGAGGTGAATACCGATCCTCAGGCTGGAATTTAATCATTCAAAACTGAAATTGAAGTTAAGAGGTGTATGTATGAGGCTTAAAGAAAGTTTGAGGTGGTGTCCTGAAGAGAAGTTAGCAAATACAGATACACCCTATTAAGTAAAAAAAACGTAAGGAGATGGATTATTCTTTTCTTTTTTTTAAGTCTACAAAATGTTCTTTTGATTTTAGGGCAGGTGGCATTATCGAACTTTATGATATCCCCAAAATTAACTTACATTGTTGTGTAGCCTAATACTTATTTTCTTTAGTATCATAAATAACTTCTAGGCTATTACAGTTGTTAGTTATGCTGTTTAAGTTTTGGACACAAATAATTCACACTTCCACCCTCCTCTTGAAGAAGAAAAAAAGAAAACAATCTCCACGTAATGTTACTTCAAAAGTTGTATGTAGAATATCTCACCTGTTGTTGCTGGTGATGGTGGTTATAGTAGGTCGCCTTGTACGCAGCTGCAGGGAGGTAGTGCGCGCCATAGCTTTGGTGGTACATCACATCCAGGCAACTCATAGCGACGAACCCGAGCGGTTAATGAAAAGAGAAAGTCGGAGGAGAGAAACGCGCACAACACTGCCGAGGGCGACTCTCCACTCCTAAACTTCAGACGGGCTGTATCCTCCGAGCCATCGGTGCTTCCATATATGCCCAAACGCATACAATAGCCATGTCGTCCAGTTTGCATACAGACAATGTGCCTCCCGCTGCGCGCTCCACCAGCACCACCCGGGGCCACAAGATGGATCAAAATGGTATGAGACACACACAGACACACACATACACACACACACACACACACACTGTATCCTAAAAAAGAAAAGGAAAAAAAACTATTCTCTGACAAGTTTTTAGATCGCCTCTGATTGGGTAAGTAATCCTTTCCCTCCTTCTCTCTCTTTCTGTTTTGGAGGGGAGTTATATTTAGAGAGGGCTGGGGCCATTTACTCACGCCCACCAGGGAAGGGCCTACATGGAGCAGTGGAGTTTAGCAAGGCACTAACACAGCCATGAGTCTAATGGTTCTATTCCCTCTGGTGGCAGTTATTCATAAAAGTTCCATGCATTCATATAGCCTACTACTGTGGGTCATATAGATCTCATAGTTCAGAGACCCCCATGTGTCGGAGTTTAGGGCGGGGTCCAGGACTTTGCAGGAGTCCCTCTGCACAGAAAATTTGGACCAGACACCTAAACGTTTTTTTTAAACATTATATTCATTAAGTAAACTACTCAGTTATATTGGCTGTAGATTTTATATCCCATCATGAATGTCTAAATGCTGTTTCAAAACTGTCTCTACACTTCCAGGAACAAAATTAATGATTTGTAAAATGTATGTATTTGTTGGCCTACAAACAAAACCTAGTCTAAAAGAAAATGCTGCAATCACACTTTAAAATATACACCAAGTTTTTAATTGTAGAATGCAAACTCCAACCTGGGAGGCTACGTCCCCTTAAAGTAATACAATTGGCTACTTTGAATAGATTCAGAAGCAGGTTGTATTGTAAACCTTGCGTGAACAACGTCATCTGTAGGTCAACTTTGAGCAACAGGTGCTATTCAAAGCCAGGTGTATTTTAGTATGTCACCTTTAAAAGAAGAATTTAAATACCTTGAGATAGAGATAAAAGAGGGCTACAATAAAAAGAAACAGAAAACTGTTTTGGATTGAAAAGTTTTGTGTGTGTGATGTGTGTGTGTGTGTGTGTGTGTGTGTGTGTGTGTGTGTGTGTGTGTGTGTGTGTGTGTGTGTGTGTGATGTGTGTGTGTGTGTGTGTGTGCGTGTGTGGACTGAATGAATGAAAGTTGCTCAAATCACTCATTCTTCAGTCATTCCTGCCATATTAGATCTTAAATATGTGCGTTTTCCCCTTCATTGATGTCCCCATCAGTATGGAGACAAACTGGAGAGGAGGAGAGAGAAAGGGATAAAACATGAAACAAAGATCCCCAGTTGAAATGTAATCATAGACGTGGTATGTCCTTTAACCATTCAACTGCCAGGACACCCTGATTACTGTAATGTAGGCTACATACTGTAACTGTTCCTTATCAGATTTCCCTCTTTGATTGAAGCTCCCTGACTGACTGACTGAGTTGAGCTGTTTGCTGCCACCTGTTGGTGATGCCTGTGACATGACAGCTGTCAGTTTGATCCTTAAGTATACCAACTGTACAGTAAGCCACACATTCAAACCATCGATAATAGAAGCAATTGACCCCAAGTAGGAGATGTTGATCTTTAGTGAATAGATTACTCTTTGAAATGAATGAAAAATAATGAAGGACTGTTGGCTTATGATGTTTCAATTTCACAGAATGAATAAGAATCATGGGCAGGCACATTTCATTTATTATAAGTTGTTCAAATTATTTTAAAATGAAGATTTTCCTCTTTTTTACCCATTCAAAGAAAAACAAAATAACAATTTGATGTCACACATTCCATATGTGTTGCTATCATAGTGGCTTTGGATATACGTACATGTAGACATTGAGATTTTTTTATTCTTTTTTTCACGTCATGTTTTCCCGGTTTCCCCTTAATCCATTCACTACTGATTTTAACTTTCTTCCAGTGACGTTGAGTTGTTGTGAATCTGTTATCATAAAGACATTCAAATTAGGAAGATTATTCATAGTCTATTTAAATTGTCTATATGAGAAGTGATTCCCAGGCTACTTTGAAAAGTATTACCATAGTTGTGCTTCTAAGTACACATACAGTATACATATGGTATTGTACCTATTCACTGTGTGGCTGTTTTGTTTACCAGCTTGTTAATGGAACTTGTTCCATGGTTGCCACCAAGACATATCTGGGTTATGTACAGGTACATACAACACCAACAAGGTAGGGCTGGGCAATATATCGATATTATATGGACATCGATATGCTGTATAAAGCTAGATATCGCCTTCAATTTTGGATATCTTAATATCGTAATCTGACACAAGTGTTGTCCTTTCCTGGTTTTAATTTAGAATTTATTTGATTTAAACAGGGACAATGCACAAGTTATTGTCAAGTTAAACTCTTAAGACTGAATGTCTTTAACCTGACTATCATCTTTTGGCGCTTCGGTCTTCCTGTGGCTAAGGGTTGCCTGGATGTTGGCATCCCTCCACCCCCATGATCATCACCCCTGCCAGCAGTTTGTTAAGCTCTACATCATTTTTGCCTGCCAACAAGATGCGATGAGAAGCAATGCACAGCTTCTTGTTATCGTGGCTGGCATTTCCTGCAAGCTCCATGACTTCAGTGCACAGGTTTCTCCCAAACAGCCTCAAGGTGCACTTAAGCACCAGAGCCACACGTTCAACACTGCCCTTCCTGAGCTCTGAGAAAGCGATTCCACTGCTCATTTTGGCTCGGGTACATCTTACCTGGCCAGAGATCTCCAGTCGGATTGAGTCAAGAGGTAAACTTGAATCCAGATTGCACAGTATGGGAAAAAGTGATCCAGAAATATGCCGGGTAATTACACTGTACACATTACACTGACTCACATCTCAAGCCAAAGGTCAACAGGTCATTGAGGTAATTAAAATAGCAGACATGAATGTTCCCAGGGGTTCAATATCATTTTAATATGACACATTACGGAGAGTTCCAAAAGGTTTAATGTTATCCAAATGTTTTTCCCTTCAGTCAAATGTTCAATGTATGTCCCGATATGTCGAAATCACAAACCTACAGCTTCCCTACACGGAGTCATCCCTATGTTCCCCGGTTGCCCGGGCCCTATGTTCCTGGTGTCCTATGTTCCCCACTCGGGGGTTAGGATTAGGGTTAGGTTAGGTTAGGTTAGGTAACCCTAACCCTAACCCACCCCTGACCTAATCTTTCCTCGTCTAGGCCTATTTGCATATGCGCATCAAACAGCCCGTAGGCCTATTTGCCATGGAATTTGGCAGTAATGGTGGAAAAAGTAACAGACCGGGGAACACCTTTTCTGTTTTTGCACCTATGTTCCCTGGGTCCTATGTTCCCCTCTTTGTATGAGACTGGGGAACATAGGACCCAGGGGACATAGGACCCAGGGAACATAGGACCCAGGGAACATAGGACCCAGGGAACATAGGACCCGGGGAACATAGACACAGGGCCCTGGGAACATAGGGATGACCCCCAGCAGGCTGCTGCAAAGGCAGACAGTAATTAGATTGATTTTGACACCTGGCTTCCTGGCTGCTTGCTGTCACTAAGATTTGGTTGTCTGATACGTAGAAACTGACCTTCCGTCTCTCATTCAGTAAATGTTAATACATAGCACTGCAAGTGAAGACTGTAGTTACTGCTGTCAGATGGATTTTTTGCAGAGGTGTAAAATGTGTTTTTATATACGATAATTTGATCATACTGTATACGAACCCAGTGCTGTTGAGCTGCCATTAGTACTTTTTGAAGCTTCACCACACACACTCACACACACACACACACACGCACGCACGCACGCACGCACGCACGCACACACACACACACACGCACACGCACACACACACACACACAGTGCGTTTCACTATCTTCGTGGGGACCCGTCATTGACATAATGCATTCCCTAGCCCCTTACCCTAACCTTAACCATCACAACTAAATGCCTAAACTTAACCCTTACCCTCACCCTAACCATAACCTAATTCTAACCCTAATCCTAAAACCAAGTCTTAACCCTCAAACAGCCCTTTAACCTTGTGGAGTCCAGCATTTTGGCCCCACAAGGCTGTGCAGACCCCACAAGTATACTGTATTCCCGGTTTTTGGACCCCACAACTGTAGTTAAACAAGAACATAAATACACACACACACACACACACACACACACACACACACACACACACACACACACACACACACACACACACACACACACACACACACACACACACACACACACTGTATACTGAAAACATTCACACAGCCCTCTCATTTCCATTCCCACACACCAACATCAACATCAATTCATCATGTACTGTATAGTCACACTCAAAGGCCTTTCGGCTTGTCTCAGTAGGAAACGCACAGGTGTTACTAATAACATTAACGATGGCTCTGCTCTATTCAAGTGTCCCAGTAAGCCTTGACAGTGAGCCGGCATGCACAATAGCAGGGCTCTAAAACTGAAGCAGCTAAAAGGAATTCAGTCATCACTAATTGTATTATTTACACCTGTGCTTTTCCCTACTGTGACATGTGAAAATGTCTTCTGTGAAAAAGGCCGTTTGGTCAATAAAATTCAGGCCGTCTGTTTTTCCAACATAAAGCTGTGGGACCCCACATCTAAGCTATTCACACAAAATACAGGCTTTTAAAAAAAAAGAATTTAAGGTCAAAAGCTTAGGCCATATAATTTTTTGTCCATATATCCATCTGAAAAGAAAATTAATCTCAAAGAGGTTAAAAACATTTGTTATTTAGGATACAGAATTGCTTCAATGTCTAAATCAAAGATATCTTTTTTCTCTCACTTTGCGATTCATTTTCCTCTTCTCGTTCTCTCTCTCACCTTTCATCAGTGTGTATTTGCCCCACTGTTAGATCTGGTGAAATGTAAATGCTGGTTGCCAGGTGCTACATCTGATGAGACCTTGGAGACAATGGCAAGTAAGTAACAGTCTCACCATTTCCCCTCATGTTTCATTCACTTTGATTTCACAAAGGGAGCATATATTATTCAGTCGCAAGCTGATGGTGAGATTAGACATCTTGGAAGTGGGGCAGAATTCTGAAAGAAAAGTACTTCTACAGGAATTACAAGAAAACATTTAGAGTTTTGCTTATTTCAGACGAGCTCAACTGTGCCCATCAAGGTCCATGATAAGAAAATACTTCAATTAATATTTCCCAAATCTTTCCTAACTTTCAAAAATGCAATATCTCACTCCAGAATTGAAATTGTATTTAAAGAATACTAATACTAACAACCAATGCGTGGTCAATTCACTGATCCCTTCCACAATGAATAAGCAATTAAAAATCTATCACAACAAAGTTGGAAAGCAGTGACATGGCCAGATATTTAATTTAACCGTCAATATCCGCCCCATACATCATTCAAATCCTACTGCTGCCTGCATGTCTTGACTGACACTTGCTCATTCTGACAGCACCAGCAGACAAAGAGACTGATTATCAAATTGTGCAGAGATGGCAGAGTTAGTCCGCATCTCCATCTAGTGTTTTCATAGAGGAAATTGTGTCCCTCGCTGCCTTCGCCTGCTGTGGAAGTGGGGCAGTGGAACACTCAGAGTGCTGCCTACAGACAGTGCAGGAAGTATCAGCAGACAGATTTATAGCGGTCTCACATACACACACATGCACACACTCATCCAATCATGCACACTTGATAGTGCATATTACAACATGCAGATATACATGAGCTCTCTGACACAGACGCTGGACCTCAGGGGCTTTCCACTAAACATCTGGAGCAGCCTGTGCCGCTACTCCTTTGCTTCTTAATGAGGCACAGAGATGATTATTAGTGGATGTTTTCGAGGGGAAAACGGAGGGAGGAGAAGGGAAGGGACAGAAATTAAAGTGGAGTTGGAGAATTGTTTGTTTTTCCTGCTGTTATAAACCCTTCAAAGAACAAGGTGCACCTCCAGTGCTAAAAGAAAGATCTAAAGAAAGTTCTCATGCCTAGTAAACTTCCACTACTTTAGATCACAGACACATTTCAGAGGCACAGTCTTCTCTGGGAGAAAGGGGGTTTTGGGGATACATCCCAAGAAACCAAAAAAAAAAAAACAGGTCACAAGTGTTGTGGCCCAGATCTGAGTCTCAGAGGTAAAAGAAAGTTCGACCCTCCAAGTTTGGAGACATTGACGCCGACGCTTAAAACTATTTCATCAAACATAAAGTACAACGCTTTTTGTGTCTTTCTCCGCAAAAAATGCAGCATCTTGCCAAATTCAAAGAGCTACCTTTTTTTTCAACCTTACACTGCACTCCTGATGAGGCAGGTGTGAGATAACGCTGAGTGCTGTTGATGATGATATCTCACATTAAGCAGACTGCAGCATCATGAGTTTTGCAGTGCGGTTGCTATCATTCTTTTGCCCTGGGGAGAGTTTATAGAAACACACACCTGCCTGAGCTGACTCTCTGGACCACCTGAAGATGATGATGATGATGAGGATGATAATGACGATGATGATGAGGATGATAAGGTTCCTGTGCAGGCAAACAAATGAACACTGTACATGCAGGCACCCTCACGTACATTTGGATACTCTAAGACCATTACTGATGTAGATTTTGTTTGTTAATTTAGGCAGTTTTATTCCTGGAAAATCCTACAAAACAACATTTACAGTATTTTAGAGTTTTGATGATAAAGATGATAAGTTTAATATTGTGGAGGAAAACATTTTACAGTGGGTACCACCATACATTTCATATTTCATTGTCATATATCATTGTCATAAACCTCTGAGACTTTAACCCTTGTGTTGACTTCGGGTCACATTGGCCCGTTTTAAATTTTTGTTTTATATCAGAAAATATTGGACGTAGAAATAAGCGCTGAAAATGTGTAGAAGAAAAATTTAAAAATTTAAAACATTGGAAAAAGCAAAAACAAACAAAAAAGGCGTCATAAATGTCAGAATAAAAAGTGTGTTTTTCAAGGTTGAAACGAAGACAACACAAGGGTTAAGTCACGGAAAATACATCTAAAAAAAGACAGCTGACAACTGGTCAAACTCTTCTATTATTTCACACATACACACTTGCTATTTGTGCGCCTATAAATTCAGTGGTTAATTCCATGCAGTTGCTACTTTAATGTAGTGCGTGTGAGAGATGGGGGAGGGGTGCAAACATTAGAGTCTAATTAAAGAACCTTTAGTGCATCTTCAAGTGCATGGAGTGATGCAATATTGGAGGACTTTTATTCACTGCCATATTCAGAACAAAATCTCTGCTTACTATATATACAACAAGATTAGCCTCTAATTCAAAACTAGAATATGAGTCTTGATATATAATTCAGTTAAAATGAGACACAAAACAACATGGTGGGATCATTAGCACTGTAGCACCAGTGTGTTTTCTAATGAGAAAAAGACATTTGTAAGTTAATGGAAATGGAATTTCCATGTTTAGCCAAAGGAAAAAACTGTTAACAAGGGCTTTTTTTGTCAAACAAAAGCGCCACGCTTTCGCCTTTTCATTATCTCAGTGATTCCACATATTCAGTTTTAATTGCTCTAGCTATTACGGTGCATTTTATAAATGAAAATGAGAGGTTTAATTGCAAAGACTAGACAAAGAGAAGTACTTCTTTCACAGTGTGCACGGCCTCCGCCCATACTATCTGTCTGCTAACAAAGTGACCAGTGCAAATTAGGTTCCCTTAGAGTTCACCATGCTGACCTTGCTTAAAAAAGCAGATAATTACTTAGTCCATCCTCCAGTTTTAACTCATATTCTGCATGTCTAAAGATAAAGAAAACTGCCCAGGCTGCCCAGGCAGAAGTTAATGAGATGATGGAGACTCAAAGACAGGGTCATGCTGATGGAGCGGGAATATACTTGACAGATGTGTGTCCTCCTCGGAGGGTCAACCTGGGAGGATTTCTTCTTTTAAACAAAAGCTGGACGTGGATTTGAATGTTAAATCTGAAAATCCACAGCTAATTGGAAAAAAATATACTGGATATGCAGGGGATTTGGCTTCATACTCTGGATATGTGTGAAATTAAGCATACACGTTCCTTTCCATACCATTTTGCTTCATTACTTTTTTTCCCTACATTCTGACGTCTGGTTTAAACAATGACATGAAGAATGCAGATTTGATTCATATTATCTGTGATGGTAATAACATGCTCTCCAGGTAAGACACAGTATGAATAAATAACACAAAGGAATGAGTGGAGACACAGGAACCTGCGCTGGCACCTTGAGTCAAAATATGGGACACGGCAGGCACTAGCCTTTTTGGGGCCCTGGGTTAAGATTTTGCTGTGGGGGCCGCCCCTCCATATTTTGGTGGTCCAAGCTTTTTTCCACCTTTACAAAACTACTAATATACCTCCATTGCAATGTGTGTTTGTGTTTGCTCTGTTTGTGCTCATATTTTCACATATTAAGCCATTTATAAAGGGCAATAAATAAAAATAAAAATGATGGTGTTTGAATTGTATGGCACCCAAGATTTTGCATGAATTAATCTCAAAGTAATATGTGTCCCCGGGAACATGTCCAGTGTTTTTTTCGGTATGCGTAGTTGTATTACAGAATAAGAAGACCCTTCTTAATTTAACATTTTATTATTTATTACACAACACTAAAATAGAAACTGGTGTAAAAGGTGTAAAACTGCTAGCTGAAGGTGATTCTCTGCTCTTCCAGCTTTATGATTATCAAGTGACATACATACTAACCTTACCTGCCTGTCCAGATGTCATTACAAATTACTCTTGATTCACATTAATCTCAATGCAAAACATTTTGATGTAATACACATATTAATCTTGCTTTTCAGAATATGGCATTCAGATGTATTTGTATTATATTAAAAATACATCCATGTACCACATGCCAGATACATGTTTTTTCTCAGTTATCTGATTAATAAAGCCTACTTTGTCTGTTTCCTCCCTCACACAACTCCCCAAACCTCATCTGAGCTCGTCCTCTGTTGCCCTTCTAGTTCTAATAACTCTAATTCCCTCATGCTAATAGTGTGTCTGGTGGCCCCTGCTGGGACCACCAGGCTACTTCTTGTGGTCACAGCTTGGCCCCGGGGCGAGGAGGACTACGGACTGGAGAGACACAAGAGAGCGAGAGAGAGATAGAGAAAGAGAGAAAAGAGGGAAAAGGGAGAAAGAGGGTTCTGCTTTGATGCATGTAGGGTCTACCCTCAGACAGATTGGCCTCCTCAGGCAAAAAGGACCTGTGGGTAAAAGAGGGTGTCATTGAACCGTGTGTGTGTGTGTGTGTGTGTGTGTGTGTGTGTGTGTGTGTGTGTGTGTGTGTGTGTGTGTGTGTGCCTCACTGAGTGTGACATCCAAAATTGTGTGCCAGCAGCAGATTTAAACAATAATACCTCTCTGTTTGACCTTACTCACAAAACCAACAACTTGTCTACATGATGTGTGTGCCACAGCGTGTGTATGTGTGTCTGCACATGTTCATATGTATAGGCCACACACCTGCATCTACATGCTAAATCTGACTTGTGTTAGAGGTGTGTGCATGTGCTTCATGAGAGGCTGGGGAGGTTGTGCGCGGCAACGATGATGAGCAAACACTACAGGGGAGAATAATCCCCCATTACCCATAATTCCCTGATGTTGCAATGCGCCGGTGAGCGCGACTAGATTCGTCCCACGGGCAGAAATGAGTGGAGTCACTCACTCGATTTATTAGACCATCCCTAACCCCCTGCCCCCTGCCTCCCCCGCTGCTATCACCCTGTCTTCCTGCCTCCTAGCATCCCTCAGCTCTCTCAGCCACCTGCTGTCTTCCATATGTCCTAAATCCTCTTCACTACAGTACTAACACACTTTGTTTGAAAACTGATTAAAATCTGATGTTAGAGGTAATTCTTCTTAAAAGCTCCCCATACATACAGTGTTGTACTAATCAATTCTAACAAACTGCATCATTTTAAAAGTGGATGAACATGATTCGCACGTATCTTATTTTGAAGGGAATTGTTGAAATGTTTTGGGAATTTGCTCAGGCCCTCTGTCAGGAATTATGGACAAGGGGACAACATTTTCCAAATTGGGTGGGCCCATCATCCAACCTACTCCAGCACCATAGACTTTTCCATGGGGGACCCTGCACCTTGGACGGGGTCACGGAGGACGGAGGACCTGAATAAGCTTATTCATTTAAATCCAGAGAGTTTGATGGGAAGGTCAATGCCACTCTTGACATGTCTGGCTCTTAAATTTGAGGCTATAGCCAGAAGCCTGTTAGCTTAGCTTATCATCAAGACTGGAAACAGGGGGGAACAGCAAACCTGGCTCCATCCGAAGGTAAAACCGTTGGATCTTACTAGTTATCATGCTCCCTTTTGTTTAATCCGTACAAAAATCAATATGTAATTTACATTAATTACTTATTTATTATGAAGTTGCGCAGTGACCTCCGGATGTCTTGTCATCACTTTGAGGTTGCTAGGCAACCGAACTTACTGTCTTACTGTCTACTGTGGCCAAGAAATAGTCTGGCACATAACCAACCCCGTATAACTAAAACTTGTTGTTTTTACACTTTTTGTGCAGATAAAACAAACAAAAAATATTATCTTACTAACTAACTATAATATATTATCTTATACTAAGCTAAACTAACCGTCTCCTGACTGTAGCTTCATACCTAGCAGACAGATTTTAGTTGTATTAATCTTGTCATCTAATTTACGACAACAAAGCAAAGAACATTTCATGAAAGGTCAAACTGTTCCTAAATAATGTGACAATCAACAGCATATACCTGTAAGCCTACGGAAGCAGAGTCCAAGGTATTTGTTTAGATCAAGGTTTCCTGATTAGTCTTTCTGTCTATCCTGTGAACTGTAACTTCTCCCCCTGTCCCTGCACTTATCTTTGATTGTTGATTCCCTCTTTTCCTCTCTGTGAATCTGCCCTCTATTCTCCTCTTCCTTTAATCACCCTAGTACTCTTTGTGTCCTCCCTGCCTCCTTCTATCCATCCCTCTCCATCTGGATAGCAGTGAAGTATCCATCCATCAGAGAGAAGTACTGTTGAAATCCCGTGCCTCCCATCACAGCCCCTTGTTTCTCTGTTTGCATACATACATATTTCAGCCTGCCTACATGTCAGGGGCACAGAGAAGAATGCAGCCTATGGTCATATCTTATATCCTATTATGATTCAGGATTTACGTGTGATAAATATGGGGAATGAGATATACATTCTGAGGAGGCCTGAGGGAGCTTAGTTGAAATTCTATTGCAAATGACAAAATAGAAAAACATAAACAAATACATGGTTTTGCTGCCATATGGGGCCGATATTGGCCGTCTATTGCTGTAAAAATGAGACATCAGGATTGTCTGTTGTTGTGGTGGATATGATTCTGTCTGAATTTGATTTATAATAAACAGTCAAGCTATGGTTGGAAACAAAAAACCCTTGCCATTTTTGTGTGGTTGTTAAGAATGAAAATGGCCATATTGTTATTAGTGGTAAAATATCAGTCAGCTCTGTTCCTACCAAAAAAAGGGCCTTCGCTAGCGTTCCATTAGGAGCACTTCTGATTAAACGTTTGTTTCGTGCATTTATTACTGACAACAACCGCTTTCACTCATACATTGCTGGACCCAACACTTGGCTTTATCATTGGATGTCCATGAATGGGTTTATCTGTGAAGAGGAGAAAAAACACAAGTGTTACAAGAATAACTCCACAACCAAAAGCAATTTTTTGATGATACCTTAAAGCTGAAAAGCTTGCTGTGCTTTATGGCTGGGACTCCCACTGATTGTGCAGAGATCTCATTTCACACATGAACGTCTCTCTCTTGTGTGTGTGTCCATACACTCTGTAGTTAGTGCCTTAACATTACATTTCTGCTTGCCCCAGGCTACATCACAGAGAGGAGGAGATTATGAGATAGTTGAAGCAAGTGGAGAAAAAAGGGGAGAAAGTGATGCTGAAAGACAGTGTAAGTGAAAAAGATATGAGAGACATTTATTTGCATTTTATTTCTTTGTTGTTTCATTCATAACTTTCATTGGTTGCACCTAACACAAAACATGTTGCACAAGTCACTATCTGTACAGTGGACAAGTTTAGCAAAATATTACATATTAAAGGCCCAATATATCCATCACAGGTAGAGTCCCAGATTTGAATGTATTGATTTACATGCTCCTACTTTGTAGCAGCAAAGCAGACAGATACAGGCTTGGTACCTGCAGGCCCTCTGGGTGCTGCTGGAGTTATCACCACAGGGGCCCTCTGATGATGAGATCGTTTAGTGGGGGTCCCTGTAGTCCTCCGCTGATTAGCGCCAACCATCTTCCCTAATAACCTTAACAAGAACAACGCCTCAGGACGACATGCTGATGCACACAAGCAAGTGCGCGCACACACACATACCTCCTTTGAGATAGAGAAAAGAGCTAAGGGCACCCCATCCTCCTCTCCTGCTCAAAGTCACCCCTCTCTCCTCTGCTCCAGCCATACCTTGGCATCTCTCACTATTTCTGGGCTGAGACCCCCCCCACCACATTGCATCTTTTGTGCTACCTCCCACCGCTACCTCCAATACAGACACACACACCCATGCACCAAAAGGAGTTGGTTATGGTTCAAGAGTCCCACCATTGCACATAAAGTTGCTCTCAGCATTAACATGAAATAAGACAGTACAAATAAATGAATACACGCTGGAGTGCAGGGAAACCCTCGCCTCTCGGGATAAAGAGATGAGGAAGGAAATTGAGAAGAACAGAATATATGTTGCTGTGGAAGCCGTGGGGGTTATTTCGTAGACAATAACTCCCTCTGTGTATTGTTTCCATACAGAAGTATACATATTTGTGTGCTATGACCAGTGTAGCCTACTGATACAATGTTCTATGCTATGCATAGACTGCCTGAATACACTACATGCAAAAAACACTTGAAAGACTAAAAGGAATGGAGAGCCAGTTAGATTAAATATCCTGTAAATATGAAATGTAAAATCCATGTCAACTCAATATAACTTCATTTGCTTACTTAGCCTTATCATTAAGCAATAATGAGAAATGTACGGAAGTACATTGCATTCAAAAAAATTAAATAAATTAGACATTATTATTAGACCTTATCTCGTAATTATGAGTTACTATAATATATAGAAAATATGTCCTAATTATGAAATCAGGATTACTTCTGAGCTCAGGCTTTTATTTTGAAATTGTGTGTTTACTTCTGCTTCCTTCTCACTGCACTCCGCTCATCCCTGTTTCTGCATCAGAATGCTGTAACATCTTAGCAGTGTTTAGTCAGTGTTAAGTGTATTCATCTCTGCCGTGATATTGATGGTAAAGACTTGTTTTAGTAATTAGCCTGCTTGCTGGCTACTAAGCTACCTGGCTAGCCTTACTAGCTTGCTCTGTATTTTATTGTTGCTGTGAACGTTTCCTCCACAGAGAAAAGTAAAAGGCTTAAACCAATCTAATGACTCTGTGCTCTTTTCACAGGCAAACGAGACAGCCCAGAACCCCCGCTGTAAAACACCAGACTCAAGCAAACGGCAATACACAATCAATCAATCAATCAATCAATCAATCAATCAATCAATCAATCAATCAATCAATCAATCAATCAATCAATCAATAAACACATTTATTAACAACACAACACATTTTTATAACCCTTGTACTAATTATGCAAATATGTGCATAAATTAGCATTTTTCGTCTAGTAATGATTAATATAGCATTACATCCTTCTACAGTAATTACAGCCTGTGTTTTCTAATTATAATAGAGCCATGTTGGTAGCGTTAAATGTGGTGTCTAATTCCAACATCATTTTATTTAATAATTGTTTTGAGGGTAGAATAACGTCTAGCATATTTTTGATCTGGAATGGCATTGTATTTGATTTCTTATTAGACTATGATCTTGTTAAATGGTGTCTAATTGTGTATTAGTTGGTTTCTAATAAGAGTATATTTTATTTGGGTTTAATATGGGAATATATGCGGTTTCTAATTACACCATCATTTAGGGTTATATGGGGATACCTAGAGGTTATGACTGTGTTTGTTTACTGTCCATATTTTTTCAGTTTTGGTCTTGTGTGATACAAAGTATGGCTTATTAGTAGGGTTGGGTACCGAAACCCGGTTCCACTATGGAACCGGTTCCTACGCAACCGGTACGAATCAGACCGGATTAGAACGCAAATTTCGGTTCCTTATTTCGGTTCCACTTAATGTGTCGACTGAAACATTTTCCCTCTGTTGCTCCAAAACGGACGTTAATTTATTTTTACTTTCTCTGTAGTCTACTGTTAGCTAGCTACCATAAATGTAGGCTACTTTTAAAATGCCATATTTTCCCTTGGGAAAGTACTTTAAAACTTTAATATATTGTTAAATTTAAATAATTTTCAATTTAAAAAAAAACTCTATAAAAGAGCCTTTCTTTGATATCATTTTTCAGTTTTTCAAGAATCGGTTTAGGAATCGGAATCATTTTAAAAGTAGCGGTTCGGCATCGGATTCGTAAAAATCCAAAATGATACCTTACTTATTAGGGCTTTTTACTGTAACATAAAGTGCTGCCAGTTAGGTGTAGTTATCAATTGTTTTTAATCTGCTTATATGTTCTTATTATGGAAGTGTTCCTGCAAGAAGAGAGGGATGTCTAGCAGGTCAGACTGGGCTTTCCATCGACTTCAGATGCCTGCACAGTGTTGACATACTAATATTAATGCCAGCCACATTAAGCAACATTAATATTTCCCAGTGTCTCATACCGAGAAGGAAATAAAAGCCGATTCAAAGCGATCTGCTTTGCCCACTGTCTTCTGACGATTCATAACTTTTCTCATAATACACATCTCTTAATTACGAAATCTTTTCTTTTAATTATGAGATAGGAACTCATAATTATGAGATACGGTGTCTATTTATTATTGTGAATGCAATGCGCTGCCATACTGTATGCTTTCGTTGAAAAGTCTTTGTAATTGTCAGTTTCATTGTCAATTATTTGCCTTTATGCTGCCTTCAGGTACCGCATGGAATAGTGCTTACTCTTTGTTTAACGGACATTAATAAACAGGACTCATAGACTAATTTTATTAACTTTTATTTTATTTAACTTTTTTTTTTTTTTGGTCATTTAGACAGCGGTCACACTTCTATGACAGTAGGACTACCATTGTCTACCTTTTCCTGTTCCACCCCTGTACGTGGATACATAGATCTCTGGGTCCAATCAAATACGTTGGCATTCGGGTGACATTCTTCTGTAGTCCAGACATTCATAGGATTTACAATCCAAATTAACATAGGCGGGTGACACCACCGTGTTGACATTTTTTTATTTTTATTAATTGGCATCGTTTTGACGAGTGAGACACACTTTTCTGATCATGATTGGGCATTTTACGAGGTACAAGTGAAGGCAGCATAAAAGAGTCCTGCCGTGACGTCATGTGTGGAGCAGTTGAGTCAGTCAGCTGAGGGAGGAGGAACTCCGACAACAGAAAGTCAACCAGGAAACCGAAGCTGCTGAACTGACCCACCGCCTTGGTGTGACGGCCAAACGGCGGTATTAACGATAGGAATCACAGTATAACAGTACAGGATTTGCCTTTGATATTTAAGGTGATACAAAGCAGCGACATGGCTTCCCTTTTCAAGAAGAAGACTGTAGATGGTAAGTTTGCTCTGTGTGAAAAGCTAGCTAACTTGTTTGTAGCCCGGCTGTACAGACTGCTGTGTTGTTCCCATCTTACATTAGCTATCCCCAGGTAACGCTAACTTGTGTAACCTGTTCTAGGTCTAGCTGCTGACTGAAGTCTGAAACCAGCGTTGAAGCGCCGCAAAACTTAATGTAGTTTAGGTTTAGGACAACATGCTATTTGTAACATACATGACTAGGTTCATGTCACAGTGTAACTGGGAAAAACAATACGTGGTGTTACTAGTTCGTTTAGGTTAGTTTCAACTTATTGATCTAGCTAATCGTTAGCTATCTGTTAACGTTTGGTCCATATAGGAAGAAGGTGTCCGTATTGCTAACGTTACACAAGAGCTAAGGTTAGGGTTAAGTACTTGTTTTCCAAGTCGAAACCGTAAACATAAAACTCCAATTATCATAAAATGTGTGTCAAAACGTTGAATATGTATTGTCAAATAGATCTTAGCAGATATAGCATTTGTTTTAACCTTTTATATTCTATCATTGGTATTTTTTTTTTCTTCAAAATAATCCTAGGGGTACTCCACCTCAGTTCCATCTCTCACATTGTTTGTCTCGAGGAGCTAACACAGCCTACATTACTGTTCATTTGTGTTTGACACAGACTCTAAGTAACTGCCTTGCTGTGCTGTGATAAAATAGCTACAGTTGTATCACAAACAGCGAGATACAGTTCTCTAATGCCAAGGAAAGGCTGTTTAAATAGGATATTATAATGATGCTGTCTTTATAGTCGGATGTGGTCATTTTAAACTGTAATATACAGTGATGTCAAAATTGTCAAAAGCCTTTCAGTCTGAATATTTCAGGATTTGTCTCCAGGCTAGGTAATTAGCCTTACAAGGTCAAAATGAAAAACCAGCCTCTCTTTTATCAAATTTAATGAATCAATTATTCTATTTCAAATACTGATTATATTGACTCCAAGGCCTGGAGTCAATATAATCCAAATGGAAAGCAGATTAAAGTTCAACTCTTCTGTACCCCAAATATACTTGTGTGGAGAATTCCATAAAAATATCAAAGAATATTACCTGCATGTTTAAAAATAGGCTCTGTTGGTTAAAGCAAATCTTTTCACAGCACCGCCTACCTACTCCTCCCATCATTGTCATTCCAGTTTCACCCATACCGACCGTCTTTATACTGTACTTACTGTGCCGTGTTACCTCTACTCCACGCCAGTCTGTTGTCGGTGCTTCCCAGCTGTGACATTTCGCAGTCTTCATCTCATATTCTTGAATTTCTCTCATCTCTTGCTCTCTGTCCAGAGTTTTTTCGTTGTTTCCCTGGGTAGGGTGGCTGTAGTGGTTTCTGGATATTTGGCGAATGGAGGTGGGGGGGGGGGGGGGTTAGATCACACATATTTGTAGGACGATATCCCTCCCACTTTGAGACGTTGGCGGCACGTCACCTTATACGTATACATGCGCCATTTCCACAAGTGGTCCAATGCACTGACGTGTCTTGACCAAGTTCATGATTGCTGAACTTTTTTAGAAAGAATGAGTCTTTTTCACCAGTGGTTCACATTTTCCTTTTTATGTCATGAAGCAACTTCTGAATATGGAGCTAAATCAATTGTTTAGAAATGTATTGTTCAGTTCTTTATTATTTTTTTTTTAACTAATATGTCTAAAGTTCCCATGTCTTTCTAGAGAACCTTTTTATTGTTTTTGTAATTCTGTGCTCATCTATTGACATCTATTCGTCCTGGAAGAGGGATTCTTCCCTTTTTTTTGCTCTTTTTAAAGTTTCTTCCTTTATTTTGGGAGTTTATTTATCCTGAATCTTTACTTTATTTAATGCTTGGAAGATTCATCGTGGATTTAAAATGTCTAAAACGATATTGTATGTGTATTGAGCTGTATATTTCAGCATTCAAAAACGCAACAGAATGTAGACTGAATCTGGTTTAGGTTATAAAGCTGTAATTTGTAAACTGTATATGTTTTCTGTAGTGAGTGCCAAGTCTACAATAACGTGTTAACTGAAAGCTTCACAACTGCAGCTCAATTTGTTTTCCTCCTGAAGGTGTGTATGTGACACTGTTTCCTGGGGTTGTTCCTCACTCAGCGTGGATGAATGTATGACTTCAGTGTCATACATTATCTCACATGATGCCACTTTGTGTGGGTGGTTTAGAGCTGACTCAATATTGGTGTGAGCTGTCCAAGCAGTTCCGAACTTGGCAGTGTCAGTATGCATTCTCAACGTGCTGCTTGTTACCCCGAGGTATTTCGCGTGCATCTGGGCGCATACTCAAACATGCTTACCATTAAGCCACTAAATAGATGCTTTAGATTTCCTTTCGGTGCAGCTGACCCAGACCCTGCCCTTTCTAACTGCATTGCACAAAAACACAGTGCAGTCCAAATTAAAAAGATAATCATCTTTACAGATTTTTCAGTTCTTGTTTTTTCACCTATACTGCACTGAGAATAAAAATGATGAAATGATAGAGGGCGGTCCATAATTAAACTAAATAGAAGATGAACAACGATTTTCTGTTCAGCTTCTGATGATGTCGGTCATGAGTGAGTGATGGCAGATTTTGAGACTGGAGTGATCTTACCACCACTACACATAGCTTTATTATTATTATTATTATTATTATTATTATTATTATTATTAGTATTATTAGTATTATTATTCTTTTGGGATGGTCAACCACAGGGCAGAATTTTGAGTAGACAAGTGTTTTAGCTTGACTTTCCTGTTGAAATACAATTGATGGGAAATCATACATATTTGATAAGCATAAAAGTAATACGTGTAATCACATAAATTCTGGGATAATTTGCTTTTTGGTATCTGAAAAAGGGTGTAAGAACGATCTTTCTTTCTTTCTTTCTTTCTGTCTGTCTCTCTCTCCAAAGACATAATCAAGGAACAGTCTAAGGACCTGCGTGGCACTCAGAGGCAGATCACCAGGGACAGAGCAGCGCTGGAGAAGCAAGAGAAACAAATGGTGGGCACACACACACACACACACACACACACACACACACACACACACACACACACACACACACACACACACTGTCTGGGGACCAAAAGTATCCCTACGCAAGGCATTTTCCATAGATTTCTACATATTTCATCAATGCTTTATTAAGACCCCACTGCTCTCCCAACACATAGCTATCTGGGATTGAGCCTGATTGGCTAATGGGTCTAAATGAATAGACTGGAATGAGCTGGTGTGTGGTGGCTTTGCTTTAGGCAAGTCTCTCTCTCTCTCTCTCTCTCTCTCTCTCTCTAAAGCTCCTTTAACAGACACACATAACATTTCCCCTCTCTGAGAGATGAAAGAAGCTGGCTGTGTCCTCTCCCCTCTGTTGTATTAAGTACATATCATACAGGACATAATTACCTCCCTAGGGGGACCAGATTTCTATTTCTCATTAATGCTTTCCGCTAATTAGTCTAGTTTTTCTTTTTTTTTTTTATTCTTTGTTGTACGTTTTTGAATAAAAGATAATTTTGCTAAAAAAATGGAAATTACCTATATTAAGTTTGCACAATCATCACTGTTCTTTGAAGACACCCCCCCACACACACACACACACAGTGCATGCTACAAATGTGAGTGTAAGCACTTAAAAGTACATTTTAAGTGAAGTTGTTCATTTTCCATGTAGTTTTATAGGACTAACACATTGTAGGTACATTCTAGACCCTGCATGCAAAACAAAACATATCAAGTTGGATTAAATTGGGCTTCTTGAAACAAAAATACGTAAAAAATCCATGATAGTTGGATTGAAGCTGCTGTTAGCAACACATTCTGTTGTTCAGAACAACAGTGATGGAAGAACTATTAAGACCTTTTACTTCAGTAAAAGTACTAAAACCACACTGTAAAAAATACTCTGTTACAACAACAAGTCAAAATCCTGCAATGAAAATGTTACTTAAAGGAGAACTCCGGACAATTTTTACGTTAATCCTTATCGCTATAAGTATGTGAGTACTGTCGATAGGAAAAAAAAACGAGCCGAATCGGTGCTAGCATCATGGAGCTACTGCAGCTAAGGCCGAGAGCTCCCACTTAGCTAAAACGGCAGTTTTGGGGGCATATCATAAACAGTGCCTTTGTTCCTCTTAACAGACACAAAATGCAACTAAAATGTCTGTGTAACATGAACAGGGCCCTTACATGAAAACAAGATGCGTTTTCAACTCAGACATTGTTTAAATTCACCTACCCTGTTAGCTGCTAGCTGCCGTCTGATGAGTGAGTGTGTTCAGCCAGGCTTCGGTAATAATCATCAAGCAGCAGTTCTGTGTGTATTTGTAGCATATATATATCCATTTTGTGTGCAATCCATCTGGCGTTGGGGAATAGTAGTCTCCGGTTCAGTAGTCTCTGAACCGGCATATCCTTCTACCTCCTCCCCGCCTTCCCCGCCTGCCGCGGCCAACAACAATCCACGGGCGCCCGCTGGTCTGGTGGATGTCCTCCAGAGGACAGTTCATGCTTTCGCGGTGAAATTTTTGCGGCAAAAAAAGTTTATTTCCCCCTCAAAAATAGGTAATTGAGCACTGTAGTGGTTATGATCATATCAGTGACTATGTAACTACATGGAAACGGGCCAAATGATGCCTGTTTCTTGTAAAGTAACAGCGTTACAGAAGGCTGGCGGTAGTCTTGCGCTGAAGTCCCGCGGGAATTCAGTTGTAGCAGGAAAAGGTAAACAGCAGATCGTAGCGTAGAAGAGTGGAGGTGTTCACAAGGGAAGAAGCTTGGAGTAACGTAACTATGGAGCTAGAGCCAGCCTTCAGTAATGCTATTACTGTACAAGAAACAGGCATCATTTGGCCCGTTTCCATGTAGTTACATAGTCACTGATATGATCATAACCACTACAGTGCTCAATTACCTATTTTTAAGGGGGAAATAAACTTTTTTCGCCGCAAAAATTTCACCGCGAAAGCATGAACTGTCCTCTGGAGGACATCCACCAGACCAGCGGGCGCCCGTGGATTGTTGTCGGCCGCGGCAGGCGGGGAAGGCGGGGAGGAGGTAGAAGGATATGCCAGTCGAACCTGCTAGCCTGGCTAAGGCAACTAACGCACAGTTCGCCACTGCAGAGACTACTATTCACCAACGCCAGATGGATTGCACACAAAATGGATCGCAGCAGTTCTGTGTGTATTTGTAGCATATATATATATATATATATATATATATATATATATATATATATATATATATATATATATATATATATATATATATATACACACAGAACTGCTGCTTGATGATTATTACCGAAGCCTGGCTGAACACACTCACTCATCAGACGGCAGCTAGCAGCTAACAGGGTAGGTGAATTTAAACAATGTCTGAGTTGAAAACGCTTCTTGTTGTCATGTAAGGGCCCTGTTCATGTTGCACAGACATTTTAGTTGCATTTTGTGTCTGTTAAGACGAACAAAGGCACTCTTTATGATATGCCCCCAAAACTGCCGTTTTAGCTAAGTGGGAGCTCTCGGCCTTAGCTGCAGTAGCTCCATGATGCTAGCACCGATTTGGCTCGTTTTTTTTGCTATCGACAGTACTCTCATACTTATAGCGATCAGGATTAACGTAAAAATTGCCCGGAGTTCTCCTTTAAGTTAAAATATGTAAGTATCATCAGGAAAATGTACTTAAAGTATTACAAGTAAAAGAATTCAATGCAGCAAAAACCTCACATTTTAGAAACTGGAAATGATCAAAACCGTTTTGTCAATCAACTAAGTGTTTAATCTGCTAATCATTTCAGCTGGACTTGTAGGCCTACATCTTGTTGGGTAGCTTAATTTTTTATAATAAAACATTTTATAAACTACATGTGTTTTGTGTGCAAAACCCTTACTTTGTAAACTAACTAGTAACTAAAGCTGTCAGATTAATGTAGTGGAGTAAAAGTACATTATTTGCCTCTGAAATGTAGCGAAGTAGAAGTAGAAAGTGGCATGAAAAGAAAAGACACAAGTACCTCAAATTGTACGTAACTACAGTACTTGAGTAAATGTACATAGTTACATTCCACCACTGCTGAACAATCTTTGTCTCTTGTTTAAACTTAAAGATTCCCAGTTTCTATCAGGCAAAGTCTAACAGCCTCACATCTGTGTGCTGCATTCTTCTATGAGAGCGCTATCCATCCATCAGACTATCATCCCTTCACCCCCTCCCTCACTTTCTGACAGGGCACTAAATAAGACATTATAAGCTTCACATCAGAAGAAGTCCCACTGCTCTCATTTGTATCTTTTCCCCGTTAAAGCATTCATAGTTTTTCAGATGATAGTGCAGTTGACATTATTATTGTCACTGTGAGCCTTTTTTTCTACATGACATTAATTGGATTTTTTTTCTGCTCACAAATGTGTGTGTGTGTGTGTGTGTGTGTGTGTGTGTGTGTGTGTGTGTGTGTGTGTGTGTGTGTGTGTGTGTGTGTGTGTGTGTGTGTGTGTGTGTGTGTGTGTGTGTGTGTGTGTGTGTGTGTGTGTGTGTGTGTGTGTGTGTGTGTGTGTGTGTGTGTGTGTGTGTGTGTGTGTGTGTGTGTGTGTGTGTGTGTGTGTGTGTGTGTGTGTGTGTGTGTGTGTGTGTGTGTGTGTGTGTAACCGAGAGACACGCTAAGCTAAGTGGGTAATGTGTTTTGCTTCATCAAACATTTAATAATTGATTGTTGTTTCCTGAAGATGCTTTTAGCTCACACAAGAAATAAACAACACGTGCTGTTGTATGTACTGTAGCAGTGCTGAGAGGCCTGGCTAGCTTACTGTAACCTGCAGCTCCACTCATGTCTCTTGGGAGGATCACAAACACTCATGCCCTCACACAGGATCCCTGTGGGCATCACTGTATTATTCTGATGTTTACCAAGGCTAAAAGAATGTATTTGCTGCCAGAATGAAGAGCTGGTCCAGATGACTTTATTTACCGTGTCTATATTTGCAAACACATTGGTCTCTCGGGAGCATTGCAGATATATTTCAGTTTGTTTATTAATGCGTAGTGTGCGTATGTATGCACAAGGTTGGGTGTGCGTATTATACAGTAAAAGGAAATCATTTTAGCACTTTGCAGGTCATAAGATTGGTAGCAGAACTGGGATGTTATTAACATAATACTCATTACACAATATACTCTGCAAAAGCCCTCCTGATCTTTCAGTCGTGGAATGTCATTTCAAGATGGCGGAAACGAATAATGGTCCTAAAATGTTCCTTCAAAACTGGCATCAGTGTGGATTGCTCATTCAGAACTTTTGGGTGAGTTGCAGTTGACAAGGCTGCTGATTATTCCATCCTGAATCTCTTAAGATCGTAATGTGGCTTTGGACATGGTTCAGCATGTCGTATTGCTGAAACAGACTGAATATTGGTGCTGCTCACTGACACTATAAAGTTCACAAAACATTACTTTGAAGAGAAACACATCTGTTGTGTATGGTAGCAGCTTTGCTACGACTAATCTGCAATATGGGCAGATGCATTACTTACCCATTAAACCAGGAGACACTAGGGCTCTCAGTAACGCCAATGGATTTGTTCCAGATATTTACAATATACTTAAATTAGAATTTACTTTTTCTGTCATACAGTACCATTCTGTAATATGGAACATGGACTCCATTCTTACAATTGTCCTTAATATTTTGTGTACAGTGTAAAAATTAGCATACTGAAATTGACACACTATTCTCGTCTGCCCCCTTCAGGAGGCTGAAATCAAGAAAATGGCTAAGAGTGGCAACAAGGAGGCATGTAAGATTCTGGCCAAGCAGTTGGTCCAGCTGAGGAAGCAGAAGAACCGCACATACGCCGTCAGCTCTAAGGTTACCTCCATGTCTACGCAGACAAAAGTCATGAACTCCCAAATGAAGATGGCCGGCGCCATGTCTGCAACAGCCAAGGTAAGATCCTGGACCCTGTCCTTCAGGTCAACTGGTCTGAGGGCAGGTTTTAAAATATTGAAATGGCCACTCAGAAACTTGATGCCCATTACATTCAAATGACTGTTTTCGAGAAGTTAGTTGTGTTTCTGTTTTGCATGTTAACTAGTTTCAGTGTTTAGTCATATCAATAGTTCAGTGTTGTAATTAAAGCATTAATGTGGGATGTGTTCATGTTCAAAGCCAAGTCTGCTGGCGTCGTTGCTAATGAAGTGTGAAAGGTGGTAATTGGCCATGAGCGACGTAATGTACAGAGTCAGACTTTGCAAACATACACAGGTCAAATATAATTAGGCCTCAGATTAATGGAGTGTGATGAAGTGGGTGTGTGGCCGTTTAAACAAGAATGAATGTTTTAATTGTTTTATGTCAGACGTACACAAAGTTTGTTAATAAGCAGAATTTCCTTGGGAAAAAGTTGCAGCGTCCATTCAAATTACTCAATGAATAGTGCAGCCCTTTCCTCTCACACAGCTATGGGTTAGCATGGTTTGAAGCGGTATGTCAACGCCAGTGAAGTGGAGACAGGGATATATCTAATGTGCTGTGTCAGGCTCAGCCGGAAAAGTAAGCCACGTATCTTTCACAGGAAGGAAGGAGATGCATAATTTAAAATCAGTGTTGTTTTAGTACTTCTACTATCCTGACTTGATAACTAATTCAGAGGGAGTCTAAAGCCCTATTTCAGCTAAACTAATATTTCCTTGAGGCACACGCTGATTTATAATAGGTGCATAAATCATCTTGAATTTGCTCCTTGGGAAACGGCCTTGCCCATAATACGAACGGTGATTTACTTTAGGTTCTCTAAATGACGGCCACAGGAATCAAACTTAAATTTCAGCTGGATTTAGTTTTCTTCCACATTTTTTTACCACCTGCTTATGAAAATAAAATAAGGCAGTATAAGTCTAGCATAAAGGTTTTGCTTATTTGCTACATCCCTTCACTGCCATTTTGTTTCTTCTCTCAAGAGCAGCTCTTACACAATTCTGCTTAAAACCTCAGGATGAATTCTCAAATCTTTTATTTTAATCGTGTGTACAGACAATGCAAGCAGTGAATAAAAAAATGGATCCACAGAAGACCCTGAAGACAATGCAGGACTTCCAGAAGGAGAACATGAAGATGGGCATGACCGAGGACATGAGTAAGGACTTATAAAACCCACATGCACACACAAAGAGCTCTGGTATTTACAGGCTTGCCAAAACCAGATTGTTAGGATATATGTGACCGGTGTACGGAGTGATGGGTGTTGCAGTCCGTGCTTTGACGAGGGAAAGAGAAATGTATGATTGTTTTCAACACACCGTCATCCACACATGCATACATTTACTACTTTGATTTTTAGCTATCTCACTCTAAAGTCCAAACTGTGACTCAAAATCAATGTGTTAGATTAAATTGACCCGTCTGTCTTTATCTCCTCCCTCCCTGTCTCACTGTCTGTCCAGTCAATGACACTTTGGATGAGATCTTTGATGGATCTGACGATGAAGAGGAATCGCAGGACATTGTCAACCAGGTTCTGGATGAGATCGGCATTGAGATCTCAGGAAAGGTGAGAAATTCAAAAGATAGAGAGAGAGAAACTTCCACTGATCTTGTATATCCTACATACCTTAACTTTACTCACTCTGACTATGTATAGGTACTGAGCATGTGTGTGTATTTCAGGCCTGTGTGTAATGTGTATAATAATAATAATAATAATAATAATAATAATAATAATAACAACAACAGAGTAAAAACATTGTAATTTCCCTTGCAGGATTAATAAAGTATAAATTATTATTAGTATTTATACTACCTTCTGTTTGTAAAACACTTTGCCTATGGGCAATGGCTTTTTAAATATATATTTTTCAATCTAAGTGTTACCACTATTCAGGATTGAAATGAGAAAATGTAAAAGCACATTTTACACCTGTAAATCATCCCCCAGCAACATGAACTGAACATTAAGTGTTCCACATGGCTTTTACTCGACTGTTAAAATGTATTCCAGTTGCCACATGGTGGTGCTAGCCTTCAGCTCTTCTAACTCTTATGTACTGTAGTCTGTGGAACTGCCAGGCTGGCCACCTGCCGCATGTCTGGCTCCCCCTGGGGGCTTCATGAGTTATTACCTCTCATAATACAATGTTAAAACTCACAAATTGTTCCATAAACAAGCCCACAGCTGGAGAGAACAAACAGGCAAGATTCATAAAAACCTGCAAAACCTGTTTTTGAATTTAGGAGGGGTAATTATTTCCTGCTCAATCACAATAAAAGAAAGAGGAAGGCAGAGAAATCCCTGAATGAGCTCATCTTGTGCACTTCCTTGGAAAAGAATAAAAGCTTTCTCAGTCAACCCCTAAAGCTGAAAAGAAGTTACAAGACTTATAAACTATGGTATTTTGAGACAAGCTAATGTAAGTAAATAAGCAGCCATTTATGTTATTGTCATATTCAGTGGAATTATGATTCAATGTATAATGTTTTTACGTATGGCAAATAACAAATGCCGAAAAATGGCATTTGTTTTTCAGCAAGGACAAAGGTAATTTTAGAATAGTTTGAATTGAGATCCATATCATTTAATTATGCCTTTTGGTGAGAAGTGCCAGATTGTCGTAACAATTTATAAGCCTTAAGAACATATTCGACTATTAACCAAAGTAAAATTTCTTAACATTTTACTTTGTTTTTCATGCAAATGAATGATGATTAATGCTGTAAAAAAAAGAATCCCTGTGTAACTGAACCCCACTTGTAATTAGTAATTTAAAGAGACTTCATAAAGTATTTAGCTGTATGATTGCTATGTGGAGTTAATCATTTTCAAATATAATACAGAATAATTGTGATCAACTTTGAACACGTCTTTTACATTAGGCTTTGGAGCGGCAGTTGGCTGCTATCCACAGCAGCATAATCTTACAAGTACCAGGCTTTGTGATTGTGTGTGTCTTAAATTTGAATTGAGTTTGCCTGCTAATGGGATTTTTCTGCCCATGTGTTTTTCCAGATGGTGAGAGCTCCAGCTGCAGGAAAGAGCCTCCCCAGCGCCGCCTCATCCAAACAGGCCACCATCTCCGACGACGAGATCGAGAGACAGCTCCGAGCTCTGGGAGTGGACTAATTGTCTTCTCTGTATTAATGTTCACATTATAAACCATGTGCAACATTAATACAAATTGATACGGACTCTTTTAGACACATTGGTTTTTGTTAGTGTTGAAATGCTACAGGTGTAACAAATGGTGCACACACACACACACACACACACACACACACACACACACACACACACACACACACACACACACACACACACACACACATTAAGACATTCAAAGGCATGCAGACATGTATATTAACACGCACATACTCACACTTTTTTCGGCAGGTTGCCTTACAGATCATTAGGGGCAGAACGTCTGATCTATTTATGCGAAAATAATATTTATTATGAAACTGGAGTGGCCACAGCCTGAAGGTGGACCAATAATAGATGTTTCCCCTTAAGAGCTCTTAACCACCTACGCTGTCGTTCCCCAACCATCTGTCTTCATAAGGGCTACAGTATATGAGACCATGGGACTGGCTTTTACCCGTCTGATGTTTTTGTAGATCAGCTTTTACTTGGCTGAAGATTGGATTGTCTTTCTCCTGCAAGTTTTAATGAGAAAAACATGGTAATTAAAAAGAGTTTAGGGGTTGTGGGTAACCAGATGGAAATATATACTTCCTACTCACACCATTTACGCGATTCACTTCCTCTGAGGCAAACTATCCTCTACTCCATGTGGATGTTCTTCATTGTGATGTGGGTCAAATATCCTGTGGTGTCAGAAATGGGACACTTTACCATGCAAGTGAAAGGGAGAAAAAGCCTCAACAACTGATCATTTTGTGTCTCCACACAAATGGCGACAGTGGTCAACTAGCTAATGAATTCTCATGTTTTTAAAATCCTTAGGTACGCTACCATAGTTACTGGAGGTGATGTAATTCAGACAAACATATGCATGTGAAATGTATAAGTGACTAGTGTGAGGCCTTTACTTCATCATAATGCATGAGATGGTGAGATGGATTGATCATTTAATTTGCACCTAGGAAGATGTGATGCTGTACAGTTTGTGTGAGAAAACATAATCAAACACAAACTAGGACTAAGGTAAGACTGGCGCGTTGAAGAGATTCACATCGATTGTTTGATGCTACTGAGTAATCAGTTCTTTTTACGATTCTCGGTTGATCTGATTGTGTATCTTAAATTGGACATGGGGTTTACAGTGATTGTAGGATGGTACTGGTCCTGCAGTCCCTCCTCTCTTTCAGCTGCTGTGCAGTTACTGTCATATGTTGTTTTAAGCTGCCTCGCTCACAAAAATACACACACACACACACACACACACACTACAGCAACAAAATGATGGAAGTGTTTGCTAAAACTACACTGTGATCCAAGAGATGTTTCTCTTCTTCAGAGCTGAAGCTGGCTCTTCTATACAGTCATAAATGAGTGACAGGGATATATTAAGTCTTTATTTTTCTCCCTCTGACCTTTTGTTCCCACATTGATTCCCATTGCCAAAAGAAATTGAAAATGTTTTCATTCTTGCATGCATCTGACGTGTGCGATACACAATTCATTGGCTTTTTGTAAATCATTCTTTCCTCTACCTTCTATAGATAGTGGAAACAAACCTATTTCCACACTTTTTAAAAGGCGTATGTATACTCCTCTTTATTTGTTTGGTCATTGTAAAGTGACACTGTAAAGGGTTTATGGCTTTTGTAATGAATAAAATTTCTTCAGGTACATGTTTGATGAACCTCTTATGTTTTTCTCTTTACAGGATTAACTACAAATGATTTAGGCTACATCTCTACAGACCATTTTCAAATTCCATTTTTTTTTTTTAGTTAAACAGATGTATTTTCATCACCATGCCAGCCATGTTATTGGCTCCAATTTATTGTAACAGTTCTTCCAAGTTCTTGCAACTTGATCCAGTTGCATCACAACGAGCATCAATCTGCAAAGCATCCTAATACATTTTCATATCATACAGAGTATGTAAATAGATGCATTCAAATAAATTGGAAACACCAGCATGGCCACTGCAAAAGCATTAGCTGTGATGTAAAGTGTGTGTGATTTGTACTATGTAAGTAAGTAATTAACTGATGCAGATTGAAAAATAAAAGTTATATTGCTACAAGGTTCTCTTAATACATAAAAAGTAAAGTAACAAGAGTCAGTTGTAAATTTAAGAGCTGTATCTTTAAGAGCAGTAGCCTTAAAGCATCTGTGAGACCAGCACTAAGAAGCTTCTGAGTAGTTTCATCCCATTTGTCATATCGTCCCTATAACTTTCCACCGTAGCGCCTCAGAAATATGTCGGCAGCAAATGACCCTGCTGTGTTTATTTCCCCGGACAGCACTCCAGGGAGACAGCTGTACATGAATCATGGTGGAAACTGCTTGTTCCTGAATTAAGATGTCTCCCAGCTTTATTTATGAATCTCAAGTGACACACCCGTGAATTGTACAGTTCACGCTGTACATATAACCTGACTCTCTCTCCTAATGTATGTATTCATAGGGTCATAAGATGACATTAGTAAGAATGAGAGATTGTACGTGTAGCACGGCGGGAAAACACAGTTCTCCTTTGTTGTCAGAAATGAATTAAACTGATTTACTTTTCATTGCCTGGGAACTGAAAGACAATAGCTCAGTACAAGTATAGTTTTTTGTAATAACCAGCTATGTATTTGGCATATTTACTGGATATTTTCAATCAAATGGAATGAAGGCATTTCATATCTACAATACATTCTTATAGCATATCATTTTCTGCACTATTAAAAACGTGGTAGTCTACTTTCCATCGCTTCCAATTAATGGTATCTGATGTCTGAACACAAAGGCCTGACAGGGAAGTTGTGTTTGCTTGTTTCTTCACTTTAATAAGACGTTTCACATCAGTCATCCCAACCAGGTCAGAGTCGTGACTGGCTGATGTTCTTCTTTGTATGACACTTTGTCAAGGCAGCGACAGCAAAAGCATAACATCAACAAATATGAAAGATTAAATCGTTCTTACAACAGGGAAACAGCAGACCTCAGATCCATTTCCTGACAAAAATGTCAGGAAGTTTCACATATCCCTGAATTCAAACCATGAATCAAAGGTTGCACTGAGCAAAGTAGATCAACATAATAATAATAATAATAATTATATATATATATATATATATATATATATATATATATATATATATATATATATATATATATATATATATAAATAAATATGATGTTGTGAAACTTTAAATATATTACTTTTTTTGAGCATGGCTATATTAATAAAAATAAAAATAAGACAATTAATGAGAGAGCATCAGCTCTAATCACAAATACACAAACAACTACAACACAAAAAGCTGCAGTTAAATGCAGACAAATGTAAAACATTTCATCGACAACAAAGTGTCCCTTCTCTCTTAAAAAAAGGAATGAAAGTGGAGCCAACATCTGTTTTTAGAAAGGCACAGGGCTGATCTAAACGAGTGCTCACCTGCACTCTGGTGCTGATAGATTACATTATATTTGGTTTGTGTAACTAATATACTTTCAGCATGCATATAGCAAACAAGGCACAGTGAAGATCTAAATGTCAGGTCATGGTCGCTGCAGCGTCAAACCAGCAGATCATACGTGGTTAATGAAAGCCTTTTATCTTCACAGTATTAACTTCAACAACAACAAAAACAGGCTTACTGAGTGTGGAGATAGTGGATTTTTCTGGGACGTGGAGATTAAAATACTGTAAAGACATATTTCTGGTAAAATGGCATTAAGAAAACGGCAGCACATTGCAATAAGGGATGTCTCATTAGATCAAAACATTTGTCACTTTGGAGTCAAGTTACAAACTGACAATGACGCATGTTTTCTTAGAGTTGGAGTGTTCTCAGTTGTTTTTTTGTCAGGCTGACCTTCACAGGATATAAATTATCATCTCATTGTTACAGCAATGAAATAGTTTCAAGTGCGTCAGCAGCTGCTTAATGCAGTATGAGGACAGTTTTTATTATTGGGTGTTCCCTGATTTAGAAATAACCCATTTTCACTGGCTGTGGTCACAAAGGAGGCTCCATCAGACTCGAGATGAGCGACACTAGCTGAATCTTCAACTATGTCATTGGTCTTTGTGTTTTACTCATCTGTACGATGCAGTGTGGGCTGAGTTTGCTCAAACAGGAGCTGAGGTTGAGGCTGGTTTTGACCCGTTTCTCTCTTTGGCGTCTGTTGCAGAACCAGACTCTGACCACCTCCTTCTCCAAATGGAGGCCTTTAGCTATCCGGGCTATTTCCTGGGAGGATGGCTTACTCTTTTCCACAAAGCTGTGCTCCAGAGCCTCCTTAGCTCCCAAGCTGCAGTGGGGAATAAGGGAAAGAGAGGAGAAGATGAACTCTACAACACTAAAACAGCATTGTATGGTATGCATTACATCTTTGCTCCTCATAGTTAATACCTGATAGTTGTTCTCCTTTTCCTCTTCCGCTCATTCATTCCTATTTTATCATTGTACAATGCTGCAGGAAGGAAAACAAATATGCTGTTACTGTTGTTACAGAGAAGAGAAAATCACTCTGCTCACAACTCACAGGTGTATGCATCATGTAGATATTGGTTATTGGTTATTTTTTTAAAGGGGTTATAAGGAAAGAAGGTTGGGAACCACTGTCCTAGACAATGTACAAGAATTAGATCTTCATAATCATGCAAGGTGTCATGTCTATAATACAATGCATATAATTTTCTTACCAGCACATCCTATCACACTGACTCAAAAGAGCACTTACAACTTTGATACACATTTTAGTTCATAGAGTAGACATCACAGTAGAGATTATACGAACAAATGCTCTAATTTGGGGTTGATGGAGTAGAGTGGATGTGTGTGTGTGTGTGTGTGTGTGTGTGTGTGTGTGTGTTTGAGACCCACCACCAGCCAGCTCAGCTTCATCAAGCCATTTAGCCAGGATGGCCTTGAGTTTGCAGGCGTTCTTAAAGCTCAACTGTAGATTTTCAAAGCGGCAGATTGTAGTCTGGCTGAACTCTGAGCCGTGCACTGCAGCAAGAGCCTCGCCTACATTAGTCTGTGTGTAGCCTAGAAGTCACAATGAAGCAGAAATACATCATAGAATAACCACGAGCAGAGAAGCAGCAAGGCGAGCACAAACACACAACAGAAACATTTGTGGTAATGTCTCTAATTGGTGCAGTTAGTGGATAGTGGGGTCATTTTAATCAACATCATGTTAGTGACAATATTCACCAAGTTTGATCCTCCGTATTTTGAAGTCATTGGCAAACATCTCCAGCTCTCGTATCTGCGGGGAGTCCATGGCAGGGACATCTTCTGGGTCCCGCATGCTCTTTCTCTGGCCGTCAGTTTTCATCTCTCCAATACTCGGGCCCCCAGGGGCCTCATCAGTGGAGAGGAGGGCCGGGGGCAGTGAGGAGAAACCATGACTTAGTGCACACGAACCACTACTTAGACCATGGTCTGGAAACTTGTACAAGCAAGGAGTAAGAGACCCTAGAGAGAGAGAGAGAGAGAGAGAGAGAGAGAGAGAGAGAGAGAGAGAGAGAGAGAGAGAGAGAGAGAGAGAGAGAGAGAGAGAGAGAGAGAGAGATCAAGGTTGACCCTCAGACTGTCAGAGGGATGCCGAAAGCAGCATGGCTCCTATTCCCACCTGTATCCTGACAGCATTTATTTCCACAGTACAGCTAATATTTTTGTATTGTCAGAATTTTACAATAATAGCCAAAATTTAATATATTTTTTTCAATAAATGTGACAATTTCCACCCTGTCCTGAAACTAAGGAGTATGCCTATTGAGATCTTTTGCCCCATAATTTTGTAAATGAGAAAACCACTTACAAAAACCTAATGTAGACCACATAGCACACACCTGAGGCAGCTCCATTAACTGATAAAGACTTCATTCAGGGACTTCATTTCCCTGTCCCTTAACATAATATATTCCAGATATTCTACTCTGCTTTTTACCTGTAATTTAACATTAACATTTACCCATTCACATTTTTTTGCAGGTATTATCTCTGGCTTTAGTGTTCAGTGCCACACAACTCTGAGTTCACTTCTTTGTTTTAAAAGGTTCCGTAGAAAAAAGAAGAAAAAAACACATTGCACAACCTTTTCAAACAGGTTTGTCATACTTTTAACACGGCACTATAACCCTAATATTGACATTCAAGATTAGGCTCCATTATTTCTACAAGTGGTTGTTAATATTTATTGGTTAGCTGCAGTGGAGCTTGTGGCTGCCAATTTCTGGTTTCTTCCTGTTGTTAGTATTAATGGCAGATTACTGCCAGAGTAACAGATGGGTGGATGACTAATTGTAATTTGGAATATGATGCTTCTCAGTGCATCAACTGCATTGATTAATGTTACTACTGTAGGAACAGACAATAGGCAATACAATCATAGGCAATTGTGATTAACGTCTGATGGCAGCCAAATGTTGTCTTCAATCCACTCTGAACTATCCCAAGTTGCTGAAACTGTACCTACAATGAGCAATGCAACGCTCCCCTCTTGTGTCAGGGGGATTGTAGTGCAGCACTAACCCTGTCATACAACCATATATCATACAACTGATTTTACAGATCCAGTGATACGGGAGATACAAGACAGGAGGTTGCAGTGTGGTGACCATATGCTGCCAGTTTATCATGTACACCTGGCTGAAACTAATAGTCTAACACAACACCCCCGCAACAAATCCTACCTGAACTATAATGTTCAGTTTTTAACTCTATGAAGGCTGTAGTTTGTGTTGTTGTATTGTAGCTGACCTATTGTTGAGTTTGTATAGTGCCATACGGTTTGTAATATTTTGTTGAGATAACAACGTTGCCATAAAAGCTTCATCTGAAACTCAGACTGCTAAATATTGCCTACCAACAGCAGTGTTTGAGTCATTTTGGAGTCTCTCTAGAGGAATACACTGGCAGGAAATATTAAATGCACTAACAGCCCCCAAACCCCATTTACAAAATGTTTGTGTTTCCAAAAGTGGAGTGTCATCGACCTGCTAAATTGTTCGGCTCCATACACCAGCTGGAGAGCATCGTGGCAGATTTTGCACTAAAACTGTACGCATCAATGATTTTCTCTTATACCCAAGGTGTCACGGAGAGGTTGGACTCACACTTTTATAATCTCTCAGAGGTAATATCTAGAGACAGTTGCCTATATAGTTCTCAAAGCCTTTTCCATAGAGTTTAATTGTCAGATGTCAGATTGGACAGCAAGCCCTATAAAAACACATGAGGGTTCAGGGCATGTCTTTGCCCTGAACCCTCCACCAGCTATACATGTGCACCATCCTAAGAACGTGACAGCATTAGCAGCTTCATGCTGAGCAAAGATAGAAAGCAAACCAACTGGCAAGCACACTAACTCCATACTGTTGTCATTAATACATGTTTAAACCCACCAAACAAGCTGAAAACACAGCATTGCTCTTTTCTATCAGCCTATAAAGAAGTCTTAGCAAACAGTTTCCCAGTTACACGTCCAGCAGATAGGGAACATTTGTTTGGGGTTGTGTTTTGGTGATGAATGTAAGTCCATTTTAAACTTTAGTTTTAGCTCTGCTTTGGTCTTCACCAACAACTGATGAAAATATCTGACTGGCTCTTTAGCTAGGAAATGTGTGTGCTATTTTGTGCTAGACAGGAAGCTACAGTGGCTTTACAGTTGCCTCCTGAAAACAAGGTGGATGAGATAAAGGATGCTAAAAAGCTCCATATAGCTGAGGGGAAGTCCAAAGTTGATAACTCCCTGTGGGTTCATGAAGTGACACCTTTCACATTACACTTAGTCATTTGAGCCATTATGAAGAAATAGATTAGTGCAGCTTTAAAAATGACAAATTAAAGGGCCAGTTTCTTCTGTGACCTTGTCTCATCCAGTTCTCATAATTACACAGTTTTGTGTAATGCTATTAACTCTGTTTCTGCCCTTTCCTCTCAAATATCCCTCTGCTAAGTGCTGTTGTTGACCACTGTGGACTATACCATTTTATTAGACCCTTTACAGGAGTGGATCGATGTCACCGGGTCAATACTTCAGTGGTTAAAATCCTATACATCTTGTCTGTTAAAAGACAAGCAGCAATCTAATTCCCTCTGGAAATGTTAATTGTTCTGAGCCAGCAGGGTTACATTTTACCTCATATTCTTTTTGGTCTATAATATCACCCACTTGGTTATATCAAACACAATTGTACTATAGATTTTCTTTAACCAAGACTTTCATCTGATTTTATCTACTCCAGACGTTGGAAGGATATTTGTCTTTCTAGTATGTGTACAGTAATAATTACTACTTTAAAGTGATTTCAGAGAAGAATGGACAATGCTGTTTACCGTAATTTTACTTGCATATTTATGTCTTTTGAAAGGCAAAATCCAAACTGGTGCATTGCAGTAATTATATTTGTCCTGAGAAATTATGATTTGGTGCAAAATGTGAAGGTCTGAGTTAAAGCCCCTGAAAATTCTTTAAAATACATAAGCAACAATCAAAGTTAGTGCATGCATCCTTTGTCCTTGTTTGTTGTGATTTGATCAGATTTGATTGACAGCAGCCTGGCAACATGAGCATCACATCACATTTCCATTACTGATTGGTGCTTAAAGGAATGTGACATCCCCAGAAGAGCCAAGACAAAAACAGAAACACAGAAATCTCTCTTCCAAATATCCCAAACTGTTTTAACTTTGCCAAATGTTAAAAGTGAAATTTAGGACCACATCGCTCGTAGTAAGAAGCGGATTGAGAACATAAGTTTTCAGGGACTTAACCATTCAATACAACCTAGTTAGGTTGGCAGTATCAATAATTGGTCTGGCATGTTACCTTTAATATGAAATATTAGAAAGGCTATAATATCAATATAAGTAGGGGAGGTCCTTTTTGTTTGAATTAAGCAACTGTTATTAATTACAAAAACCACATTCCTTGTTCAATCCATTTGGTGCTAAATGTTGACAAAATGTTCAAAAATATTTTTTGGCAGGTATAAAAAGACTGATGACTGACTTGAATTTGATACAAGAATCTTGTAGCATAAAAAACATTTCCCTTATCAATTTTCACATATCCACTTCTACATTTATGTTTCTGCTCTCTCTCCACAATCGGGAGAAAGACAAGTGGCAAGTCACCTTTGACAGTTATGTTTAACAATCATTAGAAGAAGTAATCAAGTCTGAAAATGATTTTAACTGGTAGCACATTTATGGGGATTGAGAAAGTGCTCAATTTACTGTATTTAACTGCAGGGCAGGAGTGGGAATGATTGTGTGTGTGTGTGTGTGTGTGTGTGTGTGTGTGTGTGTGTGTGTGTGTGTCTGTGCATGCATGCGTGCGTGTGATCATTACCTTGCAATGGGTTTGCACTGCCTACCATGTTGGGGTGCGGGACACCACATGTCTGCAGGATACGAGTCTGAGAAATACTGGCAGAGAGCATCTCTTGAGCTGCAGAGAAAGAGAGAGAGAGGGAGAGAGAGAGGGAGAGAGAGAGAGAGGGAGAGAGAGAGAGAGGGAGAGAGAGCGAGAGAGAGAGAGAGAGAGAAAGAGAGAGAATCCTTTATTTTTGTCTGCACAATCATCATCATTTTCATCCAAATCATAATCGTTGTCAGCATAGGTCTTATAAATAAAGACATCACCCATCCATCCTCATCATTACCGCAGCATTATAGCACCATTTGCGTGATAAATAAATTAATAAAGGCTTATTTGACTATCAGAATTTTCAATGATTAATTGTCTTTTGACTGACTATTCATTACAGCCTTGCAATAGTTGTCACAAATACCATCACCACCACTCACCTGCCATCATGCCGTAGGTGGCCTGCTGGTTGCTGTAGTGACAGGGGGTGACTGGGTAATGTAGCCCGGGGGGGGCATTGCCGAAGGAGGATGTGGACAGATGCATATGTGAGCGCTTGGTGGGCTGACCCAGGGACAGTCCAGATGATACTGATGGAGACAAATGTGGTTACAATCTGACCGGAGAACAAAAGATTAGTGCGTTTACTCGGATCTGATCTGAGTACAGGTCAGCCTTAAATACTGTTCTAGCTAAAACTAGTTTGACTAATATGGGGTTTTGAAAGCGATTATATTACATTTTGAAATTGAAACAGCTGCTATGTGTTGGCATAAGATGCAATAATATATTTACATTGGATTTGAAGTGGGTTCTTAAAGGTGGAAGTGTCTCTGAACATTAACACCATGGACATGTAGGTTATAATACACACAAAAACCTTCCAATGAAAGCCCATTAAAGATAATCTTTTACTTCTCTGTTCAAAAATACAGTGTAAATCACTTTGGCTAGCTTAGTTTGCTCATGAAGAAAGTTCCATCACATCACGCAGAAAGAGAGAGAAAGATGATAATGACTGCTAATATTTCAGTTTTTACCAAAGGCCAATATCACCCCGTTACGCTGTTCTGTCTGCTAGTGCAGTTGGAACAGAGAGAGAGATGTGAGTACAGTCTGAGTTGAACACATTTACACTGGAGAGAAATAACAGCAACCGTTGATTTGGATGCTGGTACAGCTTTAAACTGCTCTGTAAATCTGGTCAAACGTGACAGATATCTTACAAAACCTTCTTAAAAAAGTGGTTTAAAATGAACATATGAAGTGTAGCAAGCAAAACAAAATGCTTCTAAAACTAGAGACTCCTCTTTAAAACATTTGTTTTTGTGGATGCTCTTCTCTGCTAAGTGTATTTAAATATAGTTGAATATTGCTCTGGCCATGTCCTCTGCTAATTACATAATTATTCATGTATTCATCTTTTTTATGCAGCTTGATATTCACTTTAAGCACTAATGTGCTTGGATGCACTCTTAAGTTGGTACAGTACCAGCAACACATTTATGTAGAGACTGTTGCTGTGTTCTCTGTGTTATGTTTGATGATCTGACCAAGGCTTATGAGGTCTTAAAATAAAAGACTGTGCCACTGTTTAGGGCTGGGCGATAAAACAATCTTGAAACTGGATTGCCATAAAATTCCCGTTGATAACGATGATAAGCTTTGGACATATTTACCCGATAACACAACTGACAGAGTCTGGTCTGTCATTTCTGCTTGGATGCCGGACACGCCCACTTCCAATTGTGGGCATTTGTCTGAGTTGCCGGTGTTGTGTCAAAGTATGTTCCCCCGTTAAATAGTGTTTTCCTCTCTGAAGACATTGTTAATAAAAAGGGTTACACGACGTCAGTTGTGTGGAAATGGTTCGGATTTCACAAAAGTGACAATGAGATTTAAGCCGGTATGCGAAAATATATCGGTGGTTGGTGCCAAGCAGGACACCTAAACAGGTACCATTCAATGACCACACTGAGGGTATTCAAAAAGAACAAAAATATAACCAGCGCTATTTCTTATTGCATATCGAAAGACACTTGATTACACATGCACTTGTTATCTTAGTTTGGTTTTGTGCTACCTCAACAAACATTTGAGATGCTTTTTTGGCAGGAGTTGTATTTACATTTAATATGTTGCTTTTAAGTAGTTTTAGGTTATTTATAAAATCAAAAGAAATATAGCCAAAACTTACTATTCAGTTTCCACTTGTTTATTTTGCAGACACAAAAAAGGCAAACTTAAAGGTGCTCTAAGCGATGTTGGGTGATGTCACTTCTTGTTGACGTTCAAAGTATTGTCAAACAAAACGGAGGCTAGCTCGCCCCTCCCTCCTCCTCATCCCGTCCCCTCCTCCCTTCCGTGCACTAACCCCCCAACCCCCACCCCCAAATCCTTCTTGTCAGTTATTGGCTGGAACTCTGTTTGTTGTGCGGTGGTGCAGGTTGGCACAGTTTGTTTTTGTTGCTGTTTGTGGAGCCTGGGCTGTCTACAGAGACCGCGTTTTTTTACAGTGTGTTCAGGGGACAGGCAGCTTGCGAATAGTAAAGAGATGTTTGCTGTATGTGACAAAAAATGTTGTAGCCTAAAAAACGCGCGACATCGCTTAGAGCACCTTTAATTGTGAACTGACTGTAAAGACGGCTACTCTTAGTTTTCTTTTGCCAGTAGAAGGCGCTACTGCTCTGTTGACCAGTGGGGCATCTCATAATGTGAATGTGTAATGTGTCATCAACAAAAACATTGTGATGAATACTGTAATGGCATGTTTTTATTATTTATTTTATATGTTAAACTATTCTAAAGTGTAATGAAACCTCTGGTTTCTTCAGGCTAAAGGATAAACGACGATCAAAATGGGAAAATATATCGTGATCGTGATCACATTTTTTGCCATATCGCCCAGCCCTACCACTGTTGACACTACTACTAATTGCCAATTCTACTTCTTTAATTATTACAAATTCTACCTGTTATTCCATTATTTAGGTGACCACTTCACATTTCGTTCATAGACTCATTGGGAAGACAGAAAACAAACATAGGCCAGCAAAATTCCACAAGTACACATTACTGTCTCAGCAGAGAAATCTATTTGCAGGATATGTTTAACCTGTTGCTATATTAATGTATTGTATGACTCATGTTCTGCTTTTATCTAATCCAGTCTATTCTATGCTATAACAATCAGCAGGCACTTAAACCCCCAGGAAGTTTTCTCCGCAACACTCCATTGTAAAAAAGACCTTGGGGAGTTTGCCATACTGATAACATATCCTCAAAGCAATTATCCACTGAGGAGAGACAGCTGGGCCAAACCAGCTGATTAGATACATTTACATAATTTGATTTGGCTTTGAATACATTTATTTTTCAATCCAATTCATCCTCCCCATTCCCTAAAAACACAACTGTGTGTGTGTGTATGTGTGTGTGGGGGGGGGGATCGTCTATAGGAGAAACGTATAGCCCTACATGAGACATCACTCACCTGCAGCACCCATGGGACTTCCTATATAGTCAATAGTGTAGTCACTATGAACACGAGCACTACCACTTTGTCATAGCACGAAACGACACAATGCCAACACCCTCTCTTCCTCACGAGGCTGAAGTGGAAGATTGAAGTAGTTGTTAGAGGCCTGACTTCCTGCAGCTGGGATTTAACATCACGACAAAACTATGTAGGTCATGGTCCATATCATTTAAGCCTTATGAACTCCCACTTTCTTCTTACGGTACTTTGCAGTAAAAGCCTTATTTTTGACAAATTAAGCAAAGGTAAAGCACACAAGAGGAGAATTATACAAAGAAAAAAAATATATATTTAACATTACAGGACAGAAGACCCAGTTTACCTGCAGAAACCATGCTGTGAGCATGGGAGCTGGCTGGCAGGCAGTCACCGGGAGAGGCGTGGTGCATGAGGATTGGCAAGGATGAATCGCCTGAAAGTGGGGTGAAGGAGTCAGCGCTGAATGCCTGGCATGCCATTCTTCTCTGGCCTCTCTCGAATGGTCCCAGTGGTACACTGAAGTTTGACGTGATCCCTTAACTGGTTTCCTTTCTCTGCTTTGCCCTCTCTTGCTTTAATTGGTCTTGCCTCCCATCGTTGCTTTCCTTGTCCTGTGTCTTTTTCTCGTCCTCTTGAAATCTCTTCCCTTCCCTTCCTTTCTTGTGTCTTGTTATGTCTTGTCTTACCTCGTCTTGTCTTTTGTCTTTGTCTTGTCTTCTTTGTCCTTCTCTTGTTCTGCCTTGTCTTTTTCTAGCCGTGTCTTGTCTTCGTTCACTTCTTGTGTCGTCTTCCTTGCTTGTTCTTTTCTAGCTAATTCAGCCAAGCACAGTTCTCCCTTCAGTCACTTGGGAATTTGCAGGTAGAAAACTGTCAACGGTTACCTTTTTCTCTCTAAGAGACATAGATGTCAGCACTTCAGCCAGAACTCAAAGATGAATAGCGATGAGTTTCCGGTTCAAGTTACTATCACTGATACATCTGCTCAAAGGTGTTTCTCAACTATTGAGCTTTCTCTCACTAAGGCCTCTGCAATGCATGTCCCTGTCTCTTTTTCTCTATTACAGATGCAGGTAAGCCAGTGTCTCTCATGCCCTCAGCATTTTGCCGCCTCTGTCTACTGCAGGTATTTATATCCCACCCACCTTCAACTAACCACCCCTCTCTCGAGGACCCCTATTTCCTATCGAGCTACTCACCCCCCCCCCCCCCACCTACCAATCCCATGTCAGTGCTGTTATTACTTGTGTTTATCGTTCTCCTCATCCCGTTTCCAAATCCAGGATTAGGGTACAGAGCGGCTGAGAAACCAGATCCCCTCCTCTCCTCTCCCTTTCTCCCTCTCTCGCTATCTCTCTGTCCCTCTCCCTGATTGCAGGGTTGTGTTGTAGTTGCAATGGGAACTTAAAGTTAACCTTTAGAGTGCTCATTAAAATAACAAAGACTTAGTTTAGTTGTATGTGACAATACAGGAGTGATTATGGTGTGGCATGGAGCATTGCCCGGATGGCCTCAAATCAATTGCTTTGTATTGTGTGTGTGTACCCTCAAGTACGCTAAACGCAACATGAAAAAAACAAAACTTGTTTTACCACAGACATTTAATTGCCTCGCAGGGGCCTATAGGTGTAAACCTGGAGCATTTTCTCAGAGTGAGCGGAAGAAAAGGTTAGTATTGTTTCCATATGGTGTCCATATTGTGTTGTATACAGAGCGCTCCAGGTAAAGACAACAGGTCTCATCTGGGAGGATAAAGGTTAATCTGAAGAGTGTGGCCACCATGTGCATTCTGCTGTGTCTGTTTGTGTTTGTGTTTGTCCTGGGCTCTGCTTCACTATTGTTGATGTAGGTGGGCAGCAGGTGGAAAATAGCTTGTGGGTGGCCTGCACGATTCAACTTGCTTAAGCAGGCAGTGTAAATTTGGACTGGATGTGCTCAGTCCTTTTGACAACGTCTCTCCTCAAAACAGATTTTAAACAAAACATTTTTCAGTTTGGTTGCTGAGTTGATTCATTTACTCAATTGTTAACATGGTAATTGTGTCATTGTAATCGTAAAATACATGTATGTTAATTGTGGCTGGCATGTGTTGTAGGCATCAAAATCCAAATATAAATCCAAATGCTGATGCCAATTCTTCTCATCTCCCTTCAATCTGCAACCTTGATAGATGTGAGTCCTAAAATCAGTTTGATTATAGACATCACAACAAGCCTGAGCACTGATGAAGAAAGTATTTCTGACAAATTGCAAAGCAAATGAAAATGGACTTTCACAAATCTCATTTCACCCGACCAGGTTTGAAATTAACAGACACCTAAGCCCTAACATTAAGAACACAACTGAATGTAATGGTGTGTGACAATGGAGAAAAAAAATCTCACCACCAGCACCAGTACTATCCTTAAAATACTTCTTTCTCTTCTTTTATTTCAGCCAACAACTCCCACTCAGGGTTAGGACCATCTTCCCAGCTGGCAAATGCAGGCTTATTTTTGCACAAAGAAACTGAACCACCGCTGTTATCAATCTGTAATATCAATCTGTATGCTGGTGTAACTCTCCCAAAATTTAGCAGCAGACAATAAGATGATTCTTCAGCAATTTAGACTTTACATTAAATGATCAGACTAATATTTTCTCATAATTGTTGAATGTGAAGATCAGCCTTTGTTTACACAACAGCAAATGTAGCGACAACATAAATACAGGAAAGTAGACTAGATCTAACTTTAAAATATCATCTTTGGTGTTAATATTTGACTAATTAGTGTGTTTTTTGATACACAGGTTGGATAAGTATAATCGCATCCTGAATTGGTTTCACTAATACTTTATTTTGCTGCAGACAAGCACATGTTTTATTGTTATTACTAGAAATATTGTCTCTAGTTGTATTGGAGATGGTTGCTGTCCCATGATGTTCCAAACTGTTTCAGAGGTGAGTCTGCTAAAATTTAGGAAGAAACACACAAACCCTTACTTATATTGGAACTACCGTATCTGGGAACAAATGTCATGATATATTGAATTGTGACATTTAAAAAAAACCCGCAAATGAAATTTGTTTCAAAGAGCTTGGATCAGACTCATTTAGACTGAATGTGCTTTCAGACAAGTACAAACTAGGTAATCAAAGGGTGAGGGAGTGGAAAAGGCAAACCTTTCCCATGGATAGATAAGCACACACACACACGCACGCACACACACACACGCACGCACACACACACACACACACACACACACACACACACACACACACACACACACACACACACACACACACACGCACGCACGCACGCACGCACACACACACACACACAGCCTACATTATGCACATAAATAGCCTAAACTTAATTAGTGAAGAGACCATGAGTCAAAGGGGTTCTCTTAAAGCACCTGTCCTAGATCCCCTCCTCATCCTCTCTCCCTTTCACACAACACTTGATGAATTACAAACACACATAAACACACACACACACACACACACACACACACACACACACACACACACACACACACACACACACGTAGATACAATGTCCCAATGTTGACAAATGTACTACTGGATTACTCTAATATCTTATACAGATGAAAAAAAAACATGCTGTAACAAGCACAAAAACAGAAGTAGCCAAGCACAGTTATATTCCCTTCCCCACCACACACACACACACACACACACACACTCCAAAGACCAGTGATCCATCCACCGATGCAGTGGGAACAGACTGCGGTGACACATTCTCACAGGTATCACATCCGTACATGCAGTGTACCAGGTGGACTGTGTGTGTTTGTGTGTATGTGTGAAAACGAGATGGCACATCTTAAGGGTTTAATCTGATGTGTAATGTAATTTGCCAACATGTGTGTGTGTGTGTGTGTGTGTGTGCATAATTTCTGTTAAGACTGATCCCTGAGAAGAAATCTGAAAAACTTAATTGTGTACAATAATACAATTGATTATTTGATATTCAATTTAGTCTATTACAAAGTGTTACCATACATGTATAATTTTAACCTGGCAATGCTCATAAATGATTACAAGAAATTATACACTTGTTATTCAAATCAACCTTCACATTCCTTGGGTTTGCAGAGAAGTAAAAAGTTTGGACATGGCATTATTGAGTGGATTGCACCAAAGCTATTAACACACCTATAGTGACTATTAAAATGTTAAGCAGCTGTGTGAAGCAAAAAAGTCGTCAAAGATCTCTCTCAGCCAACAAACTGACTGCAGCTTCGTTCTGCTGAATATTTTCTGAGGTTTTTACCTAAGAAATGATTTCCATAGCTGAGTGTGTGTAACAATACACACTGAATTGTGTTGATTGACCCTGCACCACTTTAGCAAATTTTTCAAATAGCCAACCTTCAATAAAAAACGATCAGCACACAGGTTTGTTCTACAAACCTTCACAAACACTGAAACTGAATTTTGCTAGAATATTCCTGTTTTTACCAAACAAACCACGAGAGAGGGGAAGTGGGCGTGAAACTGAGAGCTGAAAATGGTGTGTATGTCTTGTTTTTGAATTTCTGCACCTATCCATTATGCAGGGATGAGCTCTGAGTGAGGTCTGTTGGATGCTTGACTACAATCGTGGCAGAGGTCAGCACTCCTGATGAATATATGCACCACTCCGACCACCATCTGCCCAGAGCTGCGCCTGATTCACCAACCACAGCATAAACACTGCCCGAATGTACCCAGGAGGGCTAATTTCATCAACATATTCAACAAACTTTGTTCGAACAGCAAAGGTTAACCATCCAGAGGAGGAAACAAGAGCGGGTTCTGAATCTGCTCTCCTTGTCTCTCACACATTACTATCCCTCTTCATTAAGTAAATGTCACATCAAATATTTGCTGATTGAAAGACATTATCCCTACATTAATTTACAGCTCTCACTTTAGTATAAACGGACCACTTCACCTTGTTGTGAAGTGTTTGCTGTAATCTTCTGAGATCCTGTTCCTCAGGAAATGTTTTTGATTTATTTTCTGTATTTTTCTCATATAAGAGCAAATACACTAATACAAGGTCAAGTAACATCCATCTGCCCCATAGAAAAGATGTTGCAGAGCAAATGAATTGTGTTATGCTCTCAATAGCTCCTTTCAACAAGTTCTCATTTCTTTCTGCAGTATAAAAATAAATAAGGTGTAAAGGGCTTTTACTCACACAATGTCATCTTTAACCCTAACCCTTATTTTTAAAAAAAAAACAAGGCTAATGGCAGGCATTTTAAATTGGCAACTCACCTTTAATCCACAATGTGTGCACCAAGTCGTATCTCTCCACCACTCACAAGGTTCCATACAAGGTTATACAAATTAATAAACCATCCAATTTACCATCACAGATTTTCAAATGTCCGTGCAAACACCAACATACAATGGTAAAATCAAACACATGCAACATCTAACATCTCTAATTGTATTATAGTAAAGGGTTAGGAAAGGCTGCAGTATAAAAAAAGAAAAAACATAACATAAACCTACTGTGAAATTCCAGCTGGGAACTCAGTTTCCTCCATTTCTCTTGAACCCAACAGCCACATATCAGCCACTGAGCCTCAGCAGTCAGCATACACTGTCCCTTTGTTCGTTCTGGAAAACACACAGACACTGTTGGACTTGCTTAATACATTTATTGCACAGCATGCTGCATGTTTAAAGAGACTTTTATTTTACAATCCATATACAATTGTAGCGCCCGACAAGTTACGGCTTCTGTCTTTACATAGTCAACAGTGCTGCTGCTGGCATACTGCGCTTGGTGACTCTGTTCTTGTCACTTTTCGCCTCTGCTCTTTGCAGTGCTCACAGTCTGAAAGACAAATCAACTGACAGGGAAAAGGGACAATCGACCAGATATAATAACAAAGGAAAAGCATAAAAGAAATTACACTGAAAGTGGTGGCTGTATGGTGGTACTGTAACACTGATTTATTCAGGACATATTTGAAGGTAGCACTTGTTGGTGTCTCAGCTCTGAAGTGGCAGTTGAATCCTTACATTTGAATTCCCAGACTTGTGTTGTGTACTTGCACTGTTTTTCACTGTGAGAAATAACTGTCTGAATATGTTAAGTTCATCATCATTAGAAAAACTAGCTTGTCCCTGATGCACAGTGCCATCATGTTAGAAAGGTTGTTATGTAAAACGTTTAAATAAAGTATAGAGTGGAACAAAGAACTTGGTAGGGAAAGAGAAAAAAATAAGTAAATAGAATTAAGTCATACAGGATGGATGTAGACGGTAGCTAGGCAACAGGCATCGAGGCAGGGCAGTCTATTCATGTGCCCTGTAAGTCTACAAGCTATACTTCCATCTATCCCCTCATTTGCTAAATAAGGGCTGTACCTAATGGGCGCCCCCCAGCTAGGGATGGTAAACCATCTTTATCTGCATGTCATGTAGGTGGGGTCTGCATGGAACAAAAAATAAAGATTTTCTGTTAAAACTGGATCTACCTGTATAGAGCCTTGCCCAATCAGGTTTTTCCATGCCGATTAACTACTGGTGCTGTGGCTCAATGGCCATGGGTGGGTTCACCTCTTTGATCCAGACTGAATTATCTTAATGCTTAATGATACATTGACACGACATTTTGTACAATGGTTTAATCAGTAGTCTCCAGAAGATGAAATCTCAATAACTATGGTGACCCTCTGACTCTTTTTCTACCGACACCAGCAGGTCAAAGTTTTCACTTAATCATTGAAATATCTACAGTATGGATGTAAACAAAATCTAGTACAGCCATGCATGGCCCCCAGAGGATAAATCCCAATAACTTTAGTGATCTTTTAACTTTTTATCTAGCGCAATCATCAAAATTTCAATTTATCCAATTTGGTTGGTTTGGTTAACCGAATACCTGCAAAAAGAAATGACGTTCCCATCAGTGTTTGTTGTACTTTGTGTTTGGTACTAATTAACAGATGTCAGCATGTTAAGCATGCTAGCACACTGTAAACCCAGTTTAGTTGTAGTTACACTTTTTAGTGGTCACTACTTATTCTTTCATGTTTTGTTAAAAACCATATTCATTACTAAATGACATTAGTTGTTTGTAATAATCAGCTTAAGTATGCAGGGCACAGATCATATTTAAGCAGAGATAACTAAGGATGTTAAGTTTCTGGATGGTTATTTGAACTGTTCAGCGGTGAAGTGATGCAAAGGCTCATGGGAAAAATAATATATGTTCTGAGTGTGTTTTAATAATGTTCTGGTAATGTTTTGGGTGCACATTAATGTTATCTGGGTTTTAGTTTTGTATGGTTGATTTAGTATTCATGTTATCTACATTTATTGTTGCACCATGATCGAGACCTGGGTGGGGACTGATGGGGTCTGGGCAGTGAAAGACTCTCTTATACATCCTAAAAGCCAAGAGTGTTGTCTAGTGGGTGATACATCCCACACAGAACAACACAATGGAATTATTAAATAATGTATGATAATTGATTTCCTTTCTGTTAAATGGAAAGATGTATTAAATACAACATTATTATAATCATACTGTCACAAAGGAGGAACAATATTTATATAAACATTATTTCTTTGATAGAAATAGGTAGCTTAATATTTTATATTTATGTTTCTTCACATGTTTAACTTAACATCTTATTTTAGACAACATGTCTCCAGAAAAAAAATATTTTATGATTTTTAGTAATGACTACTAAAGTAAACTTGATTTGTCTACTGCATCAACTTACCCCTCTGTGTTAATACAACCTGACCTGTTAAGTATCACCTCGTGTAAGAACTTAGACGGTTTAAGGCAACGGGTTTCCACGCAAATTCCTAGTAAAATCAACTAATTCGGGATAACAGTGTATGATATAGACTTTTAGTTTTGTTTATCACCTTTGATGACACATTTGATCAATACAATTGGTCAGTTCATCATCAGAGGAGGGTTTTAGGTCTAATGATTATTTTGAGATTATAGTTTTTTAAATGGCAAGTAAACCATTGGATGCACTATTTTAATCAATGGAATGTGAAGGTTGTAAAAGAAAGTCATGGAAACACAGTCAAAACTTTGAAATGAGATATTTTTCCCAAACATAACGTTGAAAATGAATGCCATCCAAGCCAAAAGAATAACACTTGAAATATGTTTTTCTTTTGAAGTCCAGAGCATGAAATAAATGTCAAAGCATAATGAAGGCCCCTTGTATCCCTTTAAACATAACCCTAAATAGATCCAGTTAAATCAAGGCAAGTGACATTTAATTTAATTAAGTCACACAGCTTTGCATAGGCAGCACTATATAATCCAATCCATACGCAAAACAAGTCAGACTATATTACAAATCTAAATATAAGATTATTTCACTGAGGGCCTGCTTAGAAATAAAGTTTTTGCATTGCCTAATATGCAATTTGATCAATAGCCTGAAATTCACAAAATCCAGAGTAATGGAATATATATCTCTGCTGCCATTCGTTTTGCCACTTGTACTTCTAAAACATGCTTAATCTACGACAACATTGAAATGATCCTCGCACTTCTATGGTGCTGCACATGTTTGTTTCTTTATTTAATATTCATTGACTGCTGTCTGTGGGCCATTTTTTCCTCAGGTACATTAACACTCTACCTTTTCTCGAACCCATTTCACTCTACGCTACTCATTAGAGTAGATACCTAAACTGTTAGCTGTCTCTGGAAAATGATTCGTTTTCAGACATGGCTCTGGTAATTTACTTTGTGTTTAAGACTACAAGGTTCAATCTGGTCTCATCTAGGCTAAATCGATACGGTAAATGTCATGCCTCATCTGACCACAAGGAGGCTACAGAACAACAAGCACTGAAAGAATCACTAAACAAGAAAACAAGACAGAGAAAAAGGAATGGCGAGATGGAGAGCAGTCTTGTATAAAGTACTTGAAAGCAATACTTGAGTAAAAGTACAAGTATCTTACCAGAAAAAGACTTTGGTAGAAGTTAAAGTCACCTTTTAGAATATTACTTGAGTAAAAGTCTTAAAGTATCAAAAGTATATTTCTGATATTAAATGTACTTTATTATTATAATTAAAAGTCAAAGTTAAGAAAAACCTTGATTATGAACTTTATTGTGGCTTCCTTATAGTAAAGCATAACATTAAGGGTTTCCACACCTTTTGCAAGTAACGATTAACAAAGATGCTTAAGGGGAAATGTAGTGACGTAAAAGTAAAAGTTTCCAGAAATATAAATAATGAAGTTAAGTACAGATATGTGAAAAACTACTTAACTACAGTAACAAAGTATTTGTTGGCTACTACATTACAACACTGATGGAGAGACACCCTCTGACCCTTCCCAAACCCAGATCTTACCCCTGTGTCCTTTCACCTTAGCTTCATGTTTTGTGTTTGCCACAGCTGCAAATTCAGCACCATTCTCACTGCTATCGCTCCTGTCGACAGGCTCGTCTGCGTGCAGTACATTACACAGAGAAATTATAATTGGTCTTGGAGGGGAAAATCATTACACAGGATCAGGGTATTTGTTGTAGGCAGCCTCAAGCTAAATGTATTTCAGATGATGACAGGCTCCTGACAGTCTGACTGATAAGCTGGTTAACTTCATGTTGGGTTATTTAAATATATCTGGATCCACTCATGCTTGTAACCTACTGACAGCTGTTCACATACAATAAAAGACAATGTAAACAAGAATCTAAGTCAAATGGACGGAGTCTCTCTTTCTGTCTGTCTCTGTGTCTGTCTTTTGATTTTTTTTCCGTCTGCGCTCGGCAGACGTGCAGTGTCGAGTGCGAGCTCTTGAGATCAACAGGAGATATTTATTATTAGTGCATTTTGTACACGCCGTGTAGTGTATTGAGAGAGGACCCCTATTAAATGTTGAACGGCATGCTGGGTACAGCTCTCTATCTGTGGCTTTCAAAAACAGACATCACAGATGAAAAAAGAAAGACTGGAGAAGTTACATTGCAAATTCAAACTTCAAACTATTTCAAGAAGCAGCAAAAAAATTTAACTTTTGGAATGAACACTTTTCTTCCCAGAAATAGCCTGGTCCCACATTGCTAGCTGTTAGCAAATAACGCAAGATCTCTAGCATCGGGGACGCAGCTATGTCATGGCAGCTGTATTGCTCAGGACCCAAGGAAGCCCAGTGTTGAGTGGGAAGTTGTTTGAATGAGCGGTTCTCAAGAAAGCAGCCATAACGGAGGCCAAGCAATCGGCCCGTTCTAAACAGGCACTGCACTAGTTAAAGTTAAAGTGTAGACGAAGACTCAACAAGCTCTCAGGCATGTTTATCCCTCCCTGGCAGACAGCATTTCATACTATAGTGTCTGATGTATTGTAAAAAAAAATATTTACCGGTTTCATTTCATCTGGTGGTGAACATAAAGAGCCAGATATTTCTCTCAGGAGTAGGTGTACTGTAGAGCAAAATAGAGCTTCCATATCAAATCCATTTTCATAACAGATTCATATCAACTTTACAATGTGATAATATGTCAATATGGTGTTCATACCTTGTATACCCTGTTTGTTATTATTACAAAATTTCAGCTTTTGTGCCTTTTATGTTTAACTGTTTAAGGTTTAATTTGCATTAACAGTTTGAGAAAGTTTTTTTTGGGACCTTTAGACTTACAAAACCCTTATACAGTATATTTTTAAATCCTAGTGATTCTCTAATTCAAAAGTTAATCCTAACCAAGCAATAAACAAAGCCAATTTTTTCGTTCTTGAAAAGTAGTATGAAGAATAAAAGAATGAGCTCATGATTTAGAAGAAACGGTCTCTCAGCCAGGCTCACTCTGGCCACATGGCATTCATTTAGAACCAGTGGGCCTGTAGGCGCACCCCTGGCTGTCTTTGATGGTGCAATGGGTGTAGATTAAACATGAAAAGATGACACTGACAGGCACTGGGTCTGCCACTGGTATATTGATAAGCACCAGACAAGGCAGTGTGGTTGGACCTCTCTGGGTTTAATATGCAGACTATAGGGCTTGTCTGTAGGAACAGGAAGACAAAAAGCATAACATTTCAGTGGGCCTGTGGCCTTTCTCTGGTAAATTGAAAGAGCTGGTATGATAAAAGCAACATGACAGGTAGATTAAAAGGAGCGATAATTACACAAATATCAGTAGAAAATGGGCAGCGCAATACAATTTGAAGACAATAAGTCTTCTCTCCCTTTTGTCAGTCTCTTTCTGTGTAATAAAGACCAGAGCTCAAGGACTCAGAGATCAAACAGCTGTGGTGATGAAAAGAGCAGGTCTCAGAGGGCTGATAGAGAAAGGAAGGGACGAGACACACAGATCAGAGAGAAGGACCAAATGAAGGCTAATTTGTCCTGATGATCTACATGTATGTAACTAAAAAGCTTCAAAGAGTAGCAGCACAAACTTAAGATCATTGGTCAGATTATGTAATCGGTACACCGATCATCTCGACGCACCACAAAAGAGCCTGTACAATGGAGTGCATGTTTTCCTGATCATTTTACCTTTGAAGACATTTTCATATTAGTCACAACCTCACAGTTCTGCTACTTTTTATGGGTGTCGCCATCTTGAATGCCACCTCTGCAAAACTATTTATAAGGAACTGAGCTATGCACTATGCAGTATGCACTCAAGCCAACAGTTCATGTTTATGAGGGCCCTTCGGAACTTTAATATAATGAACATGTGGCTGTGTAAATGGCAATTTCATTAAACCCATGATTAATATGCTTCTATTATCTATTTACTTCTTAATATTTCTTATTAGGCTTTACACCAGCCTTCTTCAAAACTATTGAAGTGGATGGGGACAAGTTATTTAGAATATGTTTAGGTTTAAAAAGGTTATAAGCTACAGGTATATCTGCCACTGACAATCTAAGGTTTTACACTAAGTATATAAAATCTTAATAAACTGGGTAACATTGAGGTAACAACTGCAATGTTATTGCAGTAGCAGTTATAGATTTGTTCAGGCATGCTCTGTGGTTGTGATGTTTCCAACAGCATTTGATTCTGTATCAACTGTTTGGGCTGAAGAACCAACACATACAGAGAATCTAAAGTAAATCTAATAAAACTATTGTACTATTTATCAATAGTGCAATCACATACTCAAAAGATTAATGCCACACTGACTGTCATAAACACAGCTTGTCCTTACTGCATCTCTAAAGGACATGTACCCACCTACTTAGAATTTTTCTGAGAAAAACTCCAGTATGGGGATAAACAATGCTCTGTTTGGCTCAGTGAAAAATACAAATGGTTGTAGAAATTGTAAAAGAGGTTATTAACTTTTATGTCACAACAACCAACAGCAAACACAAGGGAGCTCCTCCTACATACACATTTGGGAAACCACATAAAATACATAATTACCGAGGCAATAAGTGGAGAAAACAGTTTTTTGACAGACACAGAAAAAGAAACAATGTAAAAGGTTGATATTTTATTGTACAAATTCACATTTATACTGTAGGTGTTTTTCATTTATAGTAATTATTTTTCAAACAAAATACTATTGCAAGTGTATTGATATTTAAGCCTATTTTCAATATTGTGATTTTGCTGCTGTAGCTGTCATGTAATGTAATTCAGGGGCCACTGCATTTTTCAACCAACAACAATCCTAGAATCAATGTTTTCTAAACTACAGGACTGAATCTTGTTATATTAACAATGGATTAAGTGACTGTGTGCAATATGAAAGATGTCGCTGATAGTGGTGGACCCAAAGTAAATTGTTGCCCACTCTGCAGTTCCACTCAACTCTCCTGAGCTTTTTGGTATTGATTTATTTTCTATGGCCTGCAAGTTGGGTTGTGGTTTTGGTTCACTCCCACTGCTCTCATCTGCATTTCCAGACGCGGCAGACACTATCAACACCAAATAGCAGACAAAGTCAGCCACTATAGCTGAAGAACATAGTGGAGCTTTTAGCAGGATAAGAGCCAGGTATTTCCCTGGAGTAGAGCAAACACATTGCTAAATGTAAATTGAATAATGGACCAAGTGGCCAGAAACATGAATCCAAATGAATGCTAATGTTAATGTCTGCTGGGTGAAATAGACAAGTGCTTGCTAACACATGAACCATATTAACTTTACTAGGTGATATGTCAGTGTTGCATTTACAGCTGGTTGTGTTGCCCAAAGTAGCCAATAAAACAACAACTAATACAAGTTTGAACTTGACTAAGGTTAAGTTTTGGTCATTTACAGTAAACATGTGACATGCTTTATGCCCTGTGCTGTAGTCACACTCCCAACATCTACCTCAAAAGGTCACTTTTCAGGAAAACATTATCATGGTTCATTTCCTTTTAAGTCTTTGAACCAAGACCACTGCAGTAGATTTTCTTGCAATTCTTTAGGCTCTTTTAGTCTTTGAGTAGCAGTCACCTGTACATGTATTTCAGGGTGGTGGCTTACTGTTTAGTATATCATGTAGGTTATATAAAATAGCATCAGCTGATTGGCTTTGAATTGCAGCTCCTGTTTTGCTATCACACCTCTGTGCAGGCGCTTCCCTGATGTCTCATTGAATTTGGCAAATTGACAAATAAAAATGCTTTACCGGGGTGAAATAAGACTAGGCCAAAACGTAACTGAGTCACCATTGCAACAACAGATAGCACAGCAGCAGATCACTTGTCAATTAAAACATCTCATGGAGAGAGGCTTGTGGATCTAAAGGAAAGTTCTACGAGTCTCTATATGCTAAACACCTGCTGGGCACCTGGATGTAAAACAAGGGGAAACTAGCACAGTGCAGTACAATGCAGCCAAGACCTTCACATGTTTCACAATGGTCTGAGCTGCACTTTCCGCTGGCTTAGTAAAATCCTAATTTAGAAAAAAAAATTTGAATTCAAAGTAAAGAATCAATATATTAAAAGAAAACTATGCAAGATTTGTACCTTAATATAACAGCTTCAAAGTCATTTCGATGGTAAACAAACTCGTAGTAGGGCGAATCATCCCAATAGCAAAGCAGGGGGGGACGCTGCTGGCAAAACCAGCAATGCAGGTTTGAGAGGTGGCAATCTCACGAGAATCACGACTTGCCTTACAGCACAATGTCACATACATCAACAACATATAAGAAGCAGCAGGTTGTGTCTTCAATGGAAGACACAACGCATTTCAGACGTGAATCATGGCAGAGTCGATGAAGAAAACGAAGAAAGCGCGGTCGGAAGAGTCAAGGAAAAGAAAACGAGAAACTGACCGCGTGAGGAACCAGACAAGAGTCCCACTCGGTCAGGCTTTCACTTGTTGGTGAGAGCTAAAAAACAGCAAAGGTAACGTTAAATACAAGTACTCCACAGAGACTCTAGGGGTTGCTGTTTGACAAAAATGGAAACTGCATTATACATATATATATATATATATATATATATATATATATATATATATATATATATATATATATATTAAAATTGCCTACATCACATCATGTGTAAGTAGCCTTAAGCCGCCTACACATGATCTGCGGAAAAATCGCGATGAAGGGCACAGCACAAAGGGGCAGGCGCAGCAACGTTCTGGAATTGGTTGCAACTAGGTCAAAGTTGAAAAAGTTTGACTTTGTCCAAAAAAGAAGACAGAAACATGTTGCCTCCTCTGAGACATTTTTATGAGTTCAGGCGCAGGCTTTTCAGAATAAGAGAATCCTTCATGAAACAGAAAAACAAATGGCAAGGGTGGAATTTGAACTCACAACCTCCAGACTTCAGAACTAATTCTCTCCCAACTGAGCTATCAGTGCTCAGATAGGTGGGCTCAATATTTCAATTATGATTACAGATTTGGTTGACAATCTGTGACACAGGTTTCAGGTTATTTAATGGATTGATAAATGTATTACACTATTTTAAAGTGGCCATATTATGCTCATTTTCAGGTTCATAATTGTAATTTGAGATTGTATCAGAATACGTTTACATGGTTTAATTTAAAAAAAAACACCATATTTTTGTTGTACTGCACATTGCTGCAGCTCCTCTTTTCACCCTATGTCAGGTCTCTGTTTTAGCTACAGAGTGAGACCTCGCAACTTCTGTAAGATCTTTGTTGTCAGTCGCACATGCGCAGTAGCTGGGTAAGGACTACATGAGCTAGCTAGCTGTTTCTGCAACTTCGGCCTGTACGAGGCAGGATTAGCCAGGAGACTTCTTCTAAATGAGGGCACACTTCCAACTTTGTGTGGAATACCTGCAGAACAGGGACATGTACGTAGTTCTATACAATTTATTTTGTAGATTAGGGTGAATTTGTATGTTGCAGTGTTTTGCCATTGAGAATGAGCTAGCCCCCTAGGCCCCTCTTCTCGGCTAGTTATGTAGAAAGCCGTGCAGATTTTGTACAGCTCAGCAGGACACTGAAGGCAGGACACATTCAGAAACCATATCTCACTCAAAACAGCATGGATGTTTTGCTTTTTAAAGTTTGTATGCATGTGGAAGTACCAGAGACACAAAATAATCCCAGAAAAAATGTTTTTTTTTTTCATAATATGGGCACATTAAATGGTTTTGATTGGTTATCACTTATGTCTTGGAAAGTGTTAAAGGGTTTTTTGAAGGAATATCGACACATTTAAGATGTTTTTTTTAAGGATTATCTACATGTTTAACAGGTTTAAGGGGAAACAGAAGGAAAAGACAAACTGTGTTTCTCTGCAGGTTGATGAAGGTGATGTTTCTTCTTTCTCATCTCCGGAGATGGTCCATGAGGCTACATGACATGCTGGAGATGTGGGTTCAAACCCTTCCTAAAGTAGGAGGAAGTGTTTGTGATAGATAGATGGGATTTTATTTGTGGTTTTCTACGTCAATTTCAACTTACAATTTTCCAACATCAATTTCATCTTGCGAATTTCCAACATCGATTTCAACTTGTAAGTTTAAGAATTTCTATTTTTAGTATGGAAAGGTCAGCGGCAACTAGGTCAAAGTTGAAAAAGTTTGACTTTTGAGCTCTTCATTATTCAGTCTGATATCATGTTCATGTTGGGGCTAATATGAACACGCCAATTTTAAGTCAACAAAGAAGTTGCATTCGTGATTGCTAGAAGGAGTTGTCCATATGCACATTCAAGAGTAATTTCTGTGAGTCGGCTCACAACAACCATTTTCATAGCTATTTGTCATTTTTCTGGCTCCAGCTGGAAACACCTGTCAGTGAGCACACCACAAAATACATTTGAATTGATGATAAAACCATAGATATGGGCAGTTATTCAGAGGTGTTGAACAAGGATATTATCATATATTTTACCATGAACATTTATGTTTGTGAAACAAGAAGTGTTATGTATATCAATCCATTCATCTCCAGGAGGCATCCTGATCTGATGCCCGAACCACCTCAGCTGGTCCCTTTTGATGCGAAGGAGCAGCGGCTCTACTCCGAGCTCCTTCCTGATGTCTGAGTTCTTCACCATATCTCTAAGCGTAAGCTCAGCCACCCTACAGAGGAAACTTGTTTCAGCCGCTCATATCCATAATCTCATTCTTTCGGTCACTACCAAAAGCTAATGAATATAGTTGATGGCCGAAACATAGGTTGACTGGTAAATTAAGAGTCTTGCCTTCTGGCTCAGCTCCCTCTTTACCACAACGTCTTTGGCACAACTGCTTGGCAAGGGCCATCAACTCACTCCCAATCCAGAGGGGGAAATCCACCGTTTTCCAGCAGAGAACATTGGTCTCAGACTTGAAGGTACTGACTCTCATATCGACCACTAAAAACTCGGTTGCAAACCGCCCCAGGACCCAACAAAAGTATGGTCCTGCTGCAAATTGCATGAAAATAATCTAAAATTTTAAGCATGTCAATACAAATATGCATCCACTCAAATGAACTGATTTAGGATTGTGGTATTGTTTCTAGCTTTTCTGTGGCCCTGACAAGGAGCAGAAACACTTGAGAGCACTTGATTTATAAAATGAGAATAAGCTCATGGCTAGATGCACTGGAGACTTTGAAGTGTAAACGAGGCGTGGAAGAGGAAGAGGAAAGATATTTTAAAGTCAGACAAAATTGAAAGAAAAAAGGAACAAGGGGAGCTGATGTAACGTTGAGAGGAAGGTAGCCATCAAAAGGTAGGAATAGGAGCAAATAATGAGAGCAATGAACTGCTGAAAGTAGAAGAAAGAATGTCATAAGCAGATTGTAGAAAATACATTCTATTATCTTCTACTATTTTCATGGCAAAAAGAGAATATCACCAGAACTTTACTTATGTTTCCTCAGAAACCAATTAAAAGTAGCAATAATATCTCCGTTTAATTATCTTCTCCAATCAGTGACGTTTACAGGTACAGGTTAATGTTGCCCGGGCAACAGCCAGTTTGCCCTTGTTGGCTGAGTTACCCCTCTAGATAAAAAACCTAAATAAACTTATATCTTTACTTTTTTTGTCATTGTGGCAGTCCATCATTAGTAAAGTTGAGTTTTCTGACAGAAACAATATGTGGTGCAGGCACGAAATATAGGCTACTTCTAATTAAAATACATTAGATTGAAATTTGTGCTGAGCGTCACGAAAAAAACTGCTTTAAAATAATGTTGATTTTATAAGTAATTATAGCTGCTCCGCAGCGATGGTCATGACCGAGCATTTTAAGATGGAAAAAGAAAAAGCGGTGAATGGAGAAGAGGAGAAAAATGGCAAATACATGAGCATTCTGTCAGCAGAAGTGCCAAACATTTCTGCTATGATCACGTTGATTATGCCCAAGGAACAGGCCTACTGTTTAAGTGAAGGTTGATGAGTGGTGTGTAGGGATTGAAACTCTGAACCTCTCACTCTGAAAACCAGTATCAACCTTGTTGAGCTTGAGCTCTGTGTCTCTAATCCCCACAGCATAAAGCCAGAGTACACAGTGGCATGTTAACCTAGGACACAAACTAATGAGCTGATCATTTCAGATAGGTATAATGCTCAGAAACATGCAGAGAATGTGTCCAAAGCACAATGGCTGAAAGGTGTAAGACACTCACATTGTAGCACCTGGGGCTGGAACTCACAATCTTCAGCTCTGAAGGTAAGTGCTTATGTCCGTGCTCTATTAGCCAGGTGATGGCACGTCTAGCTTCTATGGATAAGTCGGTCAGAAATGTATTCATCATGAGAAAAATTCTGAGAATGTGTGTACTTTGTCTAATAAGGTCTGTAATTTATTTTAAATCAATCCAGGTCAATATAATTTCAGTGCAAATGCAAGTTTTAAAATGCTGTCCAAAATGAATGGATCACTAGTAAATTCTTAGAATTTGTTCTTTGTCTAGACAACATATAGATGCCTTTAATTGATTGACTTTCCTAAACTGGAACTAGACTGATTATTAATCAGAATCAGGTGTGTTAATGCAGACACACATTTAAAATATGCAAGGCAGTTGTCCACTGCACAATGCCTGATTAGATATATGTATTATCATCTTGCAACACAGTACGTATTTGCGGCGCTGCAAAAACATGGCCAGACGTTAGTTATAACCCCTTAGACCAGGTTGAAAACATCAGAGTGGCCTTTTTTTTAGCTGAGTTATGAGTCACTTTCTGTTTGGTGAGTTGATACAATATTTTTACTCTTCGTCCTAAAAGAAGACAGAAACATGTTGCCTCCTGAGGCATTTTAATGAGTTCAGGCACAGGCTTTTCACAATAAGAGAATCCTTTATGAAACAAATGACAAAGGTGGAATTTGAACTCACAACCTTCAGACAAACCCTTTAAAGGAGAACTCCGGGCAATTTTTATGTTCATTTTGATCGCTATAAGTATGTGAGTACTGTCGATAGCAAAAAAAACGAGCCAAATCGGTGCTAGCATCATGGAGCTACTGCAGCTAAGGCCGAGAGCTCCCACTTAGCTAAAACGGCAGTTTTGGGGGCATATCATAAAGAGTGCCTTTGTGCCTCTTAACAGACACAAAATGCAATTAAAATGTCTGTGTAACATGAACAGGGCCCTTACATGAAAAAAAGATGCGTTTTCAACTCAGACATTGTTTAAATTCACCTACCCTGTTAGCTGCTAGCTGCCGTCTGATGAGTGAGTGTGTTCAGCCAGGCTTCGGTAATAATCATCAAGCAGCAGTTCTGTGTGTATTTGTAGCATATATATATCCATTTTGTGTGCGATCCATCTGGCGTTGGTGAATAGTAGTCTCTGCAGTGGCGAACTGTGTGTTAGTTGCCTTAGCCAGGCTAGCAGGTCCGACCGGCATCCTTCTACTTCCTCCCGCCTTCCCCGCCACTTTGTGTCATGTGACCTTTAACACAGAAAGAGAGATGATTATTATTAAAGAGACTGTCCTTCTCCAAGAAACTTTCCCAGAGGTCATTTGTGCAATTATGACCTATATTTATGTTTATATAGACAAAATGGTTGCACTAGTGTTCAGTTGTCTTTGCGTTTTTTTACAGTGTAAAATACAGTATACTGTATAAGTTACGTCATTCTGATTCTAATCATTCTATTTATGATGAGGCTCTACCACAAGGCACCAGACAAGAGAGTGAGGAAGAGCATGCCAAGCATCACGCAACAAATCAGACTGCTACATGGGGCGGGGGTTAGAGCAGTAGTCCCTCCAAATGTCTGTGCCCGTCCCTGTCTCCAGTAAGTATTGAGTTGAAAGCAAACAACACAATAGCTGAAAATTGAAGACACTGCTAAAAGCTATATTAGACTATATTTATAATTGTTTAATTGACAGGTATTTTTTGTGATCCCACTTCAAGGCTATCAGGGCTTACACCATTATATCTTCATTTATTACCTCAGTAAACATTTGAGAACATATGAGTTTATGCTCTAAATGGCTAGTTTCTAGTCTTCTCCAAGACAGCATGATGTTCATTTAGTAAATTATGGTCCCATTTATTTTCAAATAGAGGATAAAGCAGGAGATGCTTTAGGGCGTGGCTACACGCCAACCTGTCAAACAGGCTTAGCAATGCTTATCCATGGCACAGTGTAGCCTACATTAAAATAGCCATTAACTTGTTTTGGGGTGTTTGTCCAGGTTTTCATCTTAAACTTTGGCTCTTTATCAGGATGTTTTCCCTTCATCAAAGTTAATTGGAACATTTTGGTCGCCTAAAAATGTTTTGTTCTGTGGTTTATGGAATCTTGCCAACCAAGTATTGGGTCCCGACGGGCTCGGGTCGGGTATCCATTCTCTAATCCTGTCATCCAAAAAACTTAACGTCCGGTTTCAATAAAACAAAATGGCGAAACTAAAGGCTTCGTTGTAGTCCACAAACCAATGAGTAACGTCACTGATTCTACGTCCAATATTTTTACTTTCCACCACTGGATGTAACCCATGTGATGTAATTCTACCAGGGCTATCACGTCCCCTGTAGCAACCACTAGTATGTGGATGGAAACTACTGTATTTCCACAGGTGTTGGTGGTACAATGCTGAAATGTGTCAGCAAGGAAAGGACATGACAAAACCAGCTTTCAAGTTCAGCAACAGTTGCACATTCTCCATCAGATCTGCTAGATGTGGTTGGTCTGCTGTGACTGAGTGTCAATCATTCACCTTGTAATCATCTTTAAAGTAAATATATGCAGACAGGGATCTAGATGAATTAAGACTTTCTTTATTTGGTGCTGCTGTAAAATGCCTCGAGCTATCTTGAGCAAAACAATTTAATACTGCCTTCTAACAGTTTTCTTTACAAAACATTTAGTTCAGCTTGATTCACACTGACACTGAAAATACAGTGTTTCCTGCAATGTGTTCCTGCTGAGATCTGCTGAGCACTTGAGAGCATATCACAAATTGTAATCTCTTTGGTGTATTACCTCAGTCACAGTCAACAGAAATAAACCCTCAAGTCTCATTTTTATTTATTTCAAATCCCTGGTTATTTATTTGGTCTAACATTATTGGTACCCCTTCGTTCGGGGGGCGGTAAGCTGCAGACAAAGGTTTGGCATGTCAAGGAAATTATTTAACTGAGTTTTTAAAATACTTTAAAATTATATATTGATATGTTTGACTACTATGTACTTACCATGAAATAGTTTTATAATTAGTACAATTACCATCAAGTAGATAGAGAATGGTAGAAATGTGAAATGGAAGTCGGTCATAAGAAGTAGAGTCATTCAGTATCTCCTGAGAATTAATCACACATGTAAATTCACTTACCGTTTCATTTATGTTTGCAGTCTTTCAATGGGTTATATATTGCAGTAACTTTTGAGATTTTCTTTCACTGCCTTTTTAGCCATGCTGGCAGCATGACTCTAGGGATGGCATGTCAGTCCACCGCTTTGGTCCAGAGTCAGACCCAAATATCTCGACAACTATTGGATGGATTGACATGACTGACTTTTTTTTACAAACATTCACTGTCACAAAAGGATGAATCCTTATAACTTTGGTGGTCCTCTGACTTTTCATCCAGCGCTATCATCAGGTCAAAAATTCACTTTGTCAAATACTTTAGTTTATAACCAAATACCTGCTGAACTCACAGCATTACCATCAGACACAGCAGTTGTGTTTAGTGCTAATTAGCAAACGCTAATATGCTAAACTAAGGTCGTGATCATGGTAATCAATACACCTGCTTAAAATTAGCATGTTGGTAGCCTATCGTAATTATGAGCATGCTAATATTTGCAGTGATTTCAAGCAATGCTGTGCCAAGTGCAGCATCACAGAGTTGGTATATCTGCACTTTTCACAATGTAACAGCCATTTGAATTAAATCAAATTATTTTGATACATTTGAACTCAACAGTTTTTAATGTTAAACTTAATGCTGCTTTTTGTATATATTTTTAATTTAAATTAAATGTGGCTGGTTCTGTAATTAATTGCTGCAACTTCTCAAATTTTCCACAGTGGTCAAGAAAGTTTAATATTTTCTTACTATTATATATGATCAACACATTTATTTTTATAATCAGGCCTAACAGATGTTTTAAATGCATTTATTTCCTCATAAAACGTTCATGGAGAAAATTATTTTTAATAGCCTATTTTGAAACCTGTATAATTTACATCTGTGTTTCCTACAATAGCTGCCAGTGTTCTTCTCCACTGCTGCTGCGTTGGCACATTTGCAACCTATTACCACCGGCAACTGTCAATCAGCAGAACAGTGTGAAATGGCAGCAGGAATGTGCTTGTGTGTCCTTGTGCATGCACATGATGCAAACCTGGTACCTTAAATCTCATAATTACCCAGGCAAATGTGGTACAACTAAAGAAAAACAAACTCTTTGCTTACTATTTTCACCTCTTGCTGGTGTCACAAAACTGAAAATGATCACAGTTGGTGTTAGAAATAGAGTCAGTTGGTGTTGAGCTCCAGCAGTGCAGATACAGTACACAGGAACCTGCCTCTATTCCCAGCCCAGCTTGATGATGAACACAAACGTTCACACAACAACACATATTGACAATGGTGTCTGTTGCTATTACTGAAACAGAACGTGAGAATGAAGAAAATAAACACTCTTTTCCACTATTGTGGACACATTTCAAGTGCATCAGCGCCTCCTCCTTTTGGCGTCAGTCTACGCACGTTAAAAAGCTTCCACTATCTGCGTGAGTCCATCTGTAAGAATCCTGGATCACTAGAACATCTCATTCACATTTGGGACAGAAAATCCACAGACAATCCTGATTATCCCACACAGAGAAACCTACATCTTTCCACACTGTCTGACTGTCTCACAGACATAAACTGCATCTTGTTGTTTTAACACTTCATTTAGGCTGTTTCTTTATTACTTAGCCACATTGTGATTTTTGACTTTATCTTTAAATATATATAGATATATCCAATATATTTGGTAGTGTATCTTTGGAAGGTTTATCTTTGAACAGAAGTGAGATGCCTCACTCGGTAGCTAAAGCAGAAAGCTCAACACACAGGGGGAAAAGAGGAGCTGCAGCAATGTGTAGTACAGCAAAGATATGGTGTTTTTTGAAAATTGAACCATCTAAACCTATTCAGGTACAACCTGTTTATACAATTATTAACTTACAAATAACCATAATATGAGCACTGTAAGTTAATCTTGTGTTACCATCTGTCTGATGATTACTTTATCAGGTGGGGGCCTTCCTTCACTGCTGTTACAGGAAAACAGGCCAAGAGTAAGTTCTGGTGTCCCACAAAGCCCAACCCTTCACTCATGCTACATTATATTACATGAGGAAACCTGCACAATTCATTGTGACTTGTTGTATTATTGCTAGCTGTTGTACAAGTTGTAATATTAGGATATTGCCAATAGTGTGCTGTTGTGGTTGTAGAAGGCCAGTAGAGATATAAAGCTATGGTGTCATTATGTAGATATAACACAATCAGTATTTATTTTATGTCTGGTATTTGAAATACTGAAATAAAAAATGGCGTCTGGTATATTTACTAAAACATGATTTTATAACATATGGTCTAGAGACCACATATTGCAGCAGGTCTAAGTTTTCTCTCTCTCACGTTTCTCAAGACAAGCCAATTTGTCCTTGGAATACAAACCAATTCTACAGCTGATATTATAATGACATATGTCTGCTCATTACAAAATGAATTAACCAGGTTTGAAATGTATCCATACAATCCACCATACTTTGAATTCACATGACAACTCTCTGATTGCTGGGGAAATGAGAATTTTGAGGCCTAAAAATGAGGTCATGAGCCGGAAAAGACTGGGAAACGATTCAAGTGTTAATACGTAGTCTTGAAGTCAGTGTCTTCTGGGACATTCTGATGTGTATGTGACATTGAAGTGTGAATATCACAGATTTCTATACATAATCAATATGAAATAGTGTGTACTGTAATTTCTGTTTCATAATGCATTACTTCAGTTTTATTGTCATGAAGTATATTTGCATATTCTGGATTTCACGTGTCTTTTCTTTAAAGCCAGAGCTAGCAATTGTTTTAGTTGGCTGCTTAAGAAGTTTTAATCTCGACCATGAATCCCCAAACTCCCTGAGTAAACTGGTGGTGCATTAGGCTACAAATCCATCACAACAAGCTTCCAAAGGGTTTACACAAGCAGCACAGCCTCAGCCCCAACTGCTCGTTCTTTGCATCTTTAGTCCTGTTAGTCCATATGTCTCAGTTAGTTAGAAATAGTAACCATCCATAGAGTATTGGATCAAAATACCACATCAGGTCAGAGTGGTGCTGACTTTCTCTGAGAGGAAGCCGCTGATGTGCATTTTCAAGCAGTAGATTCACCAACTCATCCAATGTGAGAAAACAAAATAAAGGGTTTTCTCGAAGGACTGTGGTGTTGAATATCAGTGCAACACACATTGACCACCTGTGCAATAGACTGCAGCAGAGATTATACTTTTTAAGGCGACTGAGACTGTATGGAGTAAGCAGCCAGATAATGCTCATGTTCTACAGGGCGATTCTGGAGAGCATTATCAGATATGGAATCACAGCATGGTTTGGCAACTTAACAGTGCAGCTAAAAAGCAGGCTGGTCAGCACACACAAGACAGCTATGAGGATAATAGGGAGGAAAGAGTACAAGTCCATACAGAGCCTGTACGAGGAAGCAGTCAGAAAACAAGCTGAAAGAACCACTGCAGACTCTCTACACCCTCTCTTCCCTGAATATGAACTTCTGCCATCAGGGAGGAGATTCCGTGTGCCAAGATGTAAAACAAACAGACTAAAGTTATCGTTTATTCCAACTTCCATCAAGCTGCTGAACTCCAATAGTAAATCTTAGCCCAGCAGAGCAGGGGTTCAGTACATACACCAGCACTTTTTGCACCTCACATTTTAATTATTACAGTTCATTCTTAGGATGTTGTGTCGTCCGTGCTGTCATGTGTGTCCTTCTTTTGTGTCTTAGGATGCTGTGCCTATCTCACTTTCATGTTGATTTTATCTTATCTTATTGTATTTGTATTTTATTTTATGTTAATCTGAGATTGTTTTTTGTTGTTTATGTTGTGAAGCAACAGATTGCAGCACTATGTCAAAGACAAATTTCCCCTCAGGGTCAATAAAGTGTATTCTATTCTATTCTATCTAACATAGACCAGACTGTACAAAACCCACTAAGACCTCCATCAAATACACTCTGTAATTGTATTAAAATAGATGTCTTAGATGGCACAGGTCATTTACTGTAGTTCAAAAAATAGTTAGGTAATAAAAAATTCTTCACATCTTGCCCTCATTCCCAAGGGTGCAGTCACAATTAGCAACACAAATCAACAAGTCAACCGCTTCTCTGCCATAGAGCTGAAGAACTTTTTTCTTGACAATACTGCTTTGGTGACAAGTGTTAACAGCTAAAATCTCATACTTCTTTTTTGCTTATGTGAATTAAGTTTTTGACTTCAGCTTCTCAAGTGCAAAATGGACAAAAGGGCGGATATACTGTAGCCATTTAAAGCTTCTCAGGTCTCTAGAACATTTATTTGAAAGGCTAAAAGCAAATGTCTCAGAAACTTGTACAATACGTTGCATTCAAATGCAACGCCATGTGGGGATTTTTTAGAACTTCATAAATGGGGTTTCCAAGGTTACTTTTGGGAAAGCTAGAGATGCATACACAAAGGAATATAGGAAGTAATGAGTGGTTTTAAGAAAATGGTCCTTTTAATATAAAATCATGCTAATTGATGAACTGAGCACTCTATTTTACTACTTCAAGTCTGTGACCACATACATGAACACTAGTTATTTGAAACTAGTTATCTGACCAAAATTATACTGTCTGCGTGCGTGAGGGTCCGCCAGGGTCCGCATGCTGAGCATGTGTACAGTGGGTTTTTAAGAGCCTTTTCACTGAAGACAGCTTTTTGCTGCAGCTGGAAAAGACAACGTCACATTATGAGAACAGTGAAGTTGCAGGCAGGAGGGCCAAACAATGAGCAGAAACTCATGAAGCTCCACAAAGCAGAGGGGAGCTGCAGATTGGGATGATAATTATCCATAGGTTCATCACAGTAACTGCTCCAAATTACACAAAGTCAAGGAAATCATTCTTTGAGCCAATATTGCTAAATCTATCAAAACACCCATAACCATGAACAAATTTTGGGTGACTGAGACTGACACTTGAAAATGTTCAGCAGTGATGCAACTGTTGGTATTTGATTTAGTTTGCCTAGAATATTCTGCACTGTGGCTTTCTAATGAGCTCAGCAGAGTGTTGGAGCTAATAACGAGCCACCACAGCTATTATCCATGCTCACTGCTGTAACACACAGCGTGTGTGGCCAATTAGAGAAAGTGTTTTCTGTGTAGAAATGAACACCATTCTGTTTTTGTTTTTCTGTCTCCAACTGCCTCTCTTGGAAAAACAGACAAATAACACACACACATACACCTTTACCTGCCCTATTATGGTGGATGATACATAAAGAAATGTATTCTAATTTTAAAATGCTACAGTATGTTTAGTGTTTTCTTTGTGTGCAAGAGTGGAATGCCATGTGTAAAAAGCTCAATTACTCTTCCAGTGATGGAAATTTGTATGTGAAGCTTTTTTCCCCTCAGCATCACCCTGACACCGTGAAATACCACCCTGCACCTGTGCCTCTAACTTGACATTTAGAGCAACCGCAGACTCGAGAGTGTACATGTGTATTTGTTAATGAACAACAAGATCTAATAAAAAAAGAGCTTGAATCTAACAACTCTCCCTCCGCACACACACACACACACACACACACACACACACACACACACACACACACACACACACACACACACACACACACACACACACACACACACACACACACACAAACTACTTAGAACTACAACTACTACTACTGCAACTAGGAAACATTTGACCTGGGGAGGTGCCCAACTTGACCATGGATGCATTTAGGATAGATAGCCATTTTTTTATGAAAAGGAGTAATGATGCTCAGTTGAATTTCCCTGGATAAATTAAAAGTAAAAGAAATATTCCATTTCTCAGAGAAAGTTACTCCTTTGGGATTTTTTTCCTGTAATTGCTAGTTGTTTAATTCTCTTTCTGGGTAATAGGCACTGTGGAAATGAATACAGGTCCTATTGGGATGAGACTGGAGCACAAAGTCGCTCAGGCAGAGATAATCCTGCACCAGCGTGAATGAAGAAATAGACATTCTCAGTTTTTGGCACACTGATAGATAATAAGAGCTCAGTATATCCCCAGACATCTTACAGTGTTGCAGTGATCACCATTTTCATCGCCTGTCCCTTCTGGGTTCTTAACCCTCCAACAATGAACAGGTATTAAAGGCAGTATTCAAGGTGCAGTAGCAAGTATATAAAACAGCATTCACTTGTGTGTGCATGCTGCTTTTTTTCATTGTGTGCACTTCCTCAGAAGCATTTGTTTATTCTCCCATGAAAAGGCTGTCATGTCTGTTTCTTGTGAGGAGGTAGCTGGCAACATGTGGTTCTCCCTCACAGGACACAGAGGGCCAGATGTATGTACATTTGCGAATGTAGCGTTATCAGCGTCATGTCCAACCCGCAGAAAGCGCACACTGTGATACTTCAGCTTACGTCATATTTACCAAACCTGCAGTTTATCAGGTAATCAGCGACTTTCTCCAACCACTATACCGTAAATTGCGCTGTAGCAAGGCGTTAAGTACTGGTGCTATGACACGGCTGAGTGCAGACTGTGATATTCCCACTGCTGATGCTGTGACTGTTTGAAATGATCCTGATGCCAATATTTGTAATGTAGCGAGGAGTTTAACAACTGCTGGAATAAAATGTGAACGCTGAGTCGGAGATTCAATGTCATCTTTGATTTCTTCCAGTAACTGTAATATTGCATGGCTGCTTAATCTGTAACGCTTAATGATTTTGTGTTCACTCAACTGAAAAAGTGTGATCCTTGTGGCAAAAATCCTTTCACCTTGTATCCTTGACCTATGTCTTCCTTTTGCTTGGATTACTGCTGCCATTTCACCAAGAGGCATATGCGAGGAAACACTCTTGTGGCTGCTTTACACCTGCTTTTAAGAGGCGGAGAATTTTCACCGCAAAATAGAGGCGCACTGTGACGGGCGGGTTTTGTACATACAGCGGAATACATAATTATCCATCTCTTTATGAGAAACTCCCACTTTCCCCTTGACCCACCCGTGAATGCATATGCATGACACAGAAAAGGGCAATTTGCCATTTTCAGTCTCCGCGACAGGCAGTCTGCGCTTTTACCTCAGTGCGACCTGTACCTGTACCTCGCCATGCTTTTACGTGCATGTTGCGAAACAAATATGCCTGAAGTGGGCGCAAAAGTGTTAGTACATCTGACCCACAGTCTGACAGGGATTGAAGAGTTTTCTCCCACTAAAGCAGGTTAGATAATATTCTACATTAGCATACATTATGACTAGTCTGGATTAATGGAAGTACATTTCTAGTGTAATTGCCTGACACCCCCCACACCTGGCTCACGCTCACAATTTTAACTGGACCCTTAATCTGTTTCTCTTCTTAACATCTTGCCCACAACCTCAAATGACTAATAATAATTTATCCGCAATGGATTCATTTCACTTGTTACTGCAGTCAAATGGTGGTATTTTCAGTTGGACACATTTTATTCACATCTTCAGGTATTCTTTCACATCCTCGGCTGTTTTAACATGAGGTTCTGACTCACTTGGCAATACACGTACTTCATTTCCAGGTGCTTCTTCAAAACTCCAGTGGATACCAGTGGTTAACAGCAGTTATCTGCTACAATATATAATGCTGACACAAACCTAGACCTTAGACCCTCACTGAAGACAAGGTAAAACTCCCCCAAAGCCTCCATTTGAAGGCAAAACGGAAGAAACCTCTCCCCCCTTCGCCCCCTCAAGGGCGATCTGTTGATGGGTTCCGAGAGTGGGCTGGTGGCTGATTGTCTCTGTTGTTGGATAGTGGAGGTCAACACTGGATGAGGGATTCAGTTGGCTGCCTACAGACTAGGAAGTGACTTGGTGTACAGGGAAGGTGGGATTTGTCAGAGTTGCTGTCAACACCTCATGGATGTGATGCACCCATGAGGTGTAGAAGAGATGTTAACTTTATTTAAACATCACTTCATCACTCATCATCAGTGTAATCACTTTCAACATCTCTTTCAATATCACCTAGAGGGAGATCATTCCATTACCATTTGAACCTTTTTCTGTCCTCCTTATCTTTGTTTTCACGTGTCCTCTTCCTGGATCCTCCAGGCAGAGGGTCTTCCACGACATCTGCGGATCGGACTGGTTGACCATGTCATGTCAACCTCAGCAACAACTTCCAGTTCTGTGTGCTGTAAATTAACTCAACACACAAAGTTCTGTCTCGAGCATCTAGAGCTTCTTTCTTCCTCATCATCATCATCATCATCATCATCATCATCATCATCATCATCATCATCCTCAAAGGAACAGTTGACAGCACCAAGATGATTGGCTCACAGAGGTTATGTCATGTAGATAAATAAGTAAGCATGAAGATAATCTTCCTGATTGAACTTACGCTATGCTTAATTTCATTACATATGTGTAAATTCCTTAGCTTAGTGTATTGGGAATGCCTGCATGCTTCCACAATCTAATTACATTGATTTTTTTTTTATTACAGAACATTGATTGGAAACCGTAAGTGATTGATAATAACAACATACAATTCATTATTAGAGCATTGGCTACTTGCCAGCTGGTTGCAACAATGTTTAAAAAATTGTGCATTCAGAATTTGATTCATTTTCTTCCTTGGCCTTAGGCTATACTTGCTATTAATACATGTGCTCTTCAACAATTATTTCACAAACCTAGCAGCTGCTACTCCTGATTTATCCGATCAGGGGAACTGGAGCAGTGCTTCTGGAAGTCCACTAAACGACCACAGAACAGCTGAATGGCTGGCTCATCATAAAGAAGGGTTCCTCCGGGGTCTTGGCTAGCGTAAGGCATCCAAATTGAACTTAAAATAATCTTGAGCTATAACTAAAAAACTGTAAATAAAGATGACATTGACATGTCTTGTTTTTATATGTCTGTGTGAATGGCTTTTTGTGACTGGAGCCTTGTCAAAGAAAATGTTCTGTAACCCTTGTGTAACAGACAATAAAGTATTATATTATCTTATCTTATATTCTCTTATCTTATTAAACTTGAGCAAACTAATGTAACTCCAATAAATTCTACAAATAAATCCTATATGTGGTCAATGGTGTGTCATTACCATGCTTTATGGCATTGTAAAGGGTTCTGCCAGAAGTGCAAAGAACCATTTTAGTAAAGAGTGTACAGAGGAAGGCTACTTCAAACAAAGCAAACAAATTATGTCCCAGCCCCAGTATGCTCCTCAAAAGGCATTATCTGTGCCTCCATTATTTGATAGCATATGATCTAAATGAAAGTGGACAGCGAAAATGATTTTGGTGCAATTTTGCCATGATCCAGCCTCTGTTTACAGATCAGTATGGACAGGCGAATGTACAAGATGCGCAGAGGCCTCTTTAGAGAATCAAAACCATGCTAGGTTAATGCCTTTTGATCCCATCAGTAAACAGAGCACTGAATGTCACAAGACTGATGTGATCAAGGGAGTAAGCGAGCCTCTGCAAAGCGTACCTCCTATCGAGCCATTGATGCTAATAAGCCATCACCCGCCGTTAGCATTCCATTGACTGCCATTCATTTTGGCGTCACTTTGACAGCGAATAACTTTACATCTGAAGCATTTAAAGACTTTATTTGTCCATTGTTTATTTTTTAAAGAAACACGACAATGTATAAAAGGTTCCATTACCTTGTATCTCACGTTATGGCTCCGTAGCAGACATTATAAGTATAGGTATAAACAATATAAGTATATGTACACAGTATGTATTAAATAAAAAATAAAGATTATAAAGACATTACATATACTTACGCTCTGCGAGATTGGGAATGATTGAGATTTCTCTTGGCACAGCTACCAGAAGACTTACAACTTTCAGACACGTTGCTCACGACACATCTACGTCTTCAAGCTCAGTTTGAGGCTGCGCAGTAACGCTCAGCCCTCACCGGAAAAGTGCTTCTAATATCCTTCACTGGTCTCTGTTGCAAGTCTCTCGCGTGGCTTTGTCCATTAATTTTGTCTGTCTATGGATGTGATGAAGAGCAAACCATTTAGATTTTCTTCAAGCAATCATTTGTTTAATCACACCTGAAGTGGAATTGTTTGGAAAACACACACATTTGCTCTTGGCAAAAGTTAAATGGAGTTGCCTAGCAACCTTAGGATAATGACAACATTTCTGGAAGACCAAGGCCAAGAAATATTCTGGCAGACAACTCCATGTTAACACTATAAATTGTTGTTTTTACACTTTATTTTTGTACTGATTAAACAACATAATGGTTAATTAATGAGCTTTAAAGGTGCTAGTAGGCAGATTTTTACCTTTGGAGAGCTGGCTAGCTGTTTACCCCCTTAGCTTGGCTGTCTAATGCACATGTGTCAAACTCAAGGCCCGCGGGCCAAATCCGGCCCCTTTCAGATTTTGCTCGGGCCGCATATGAATTTTGGTTTACAATACATTTTGGCCCACCTAGTTTTTGTCGCTTTTTTCTTCATTTTTGTCGCTTTTTCCAAAGTTTTTGGGCGCTTTCTTCTATGATGGCTAATAACATTTTTGCTGACTTTTTTAGAACTTCATGTCAACCAAACTGTGAGTGTATATATATGAGACATGCATTGATACAGTCAAAGATATTTAACTTTTTGGATTAAATAAAAGCAAGTCAATAAACCCTACATGTCTGGCCCTTGATGTCATTCTCATTTTCCAGTGTGGCCCTTAGTGAAATTGAGTTTGACACCCCTGGTCTAATGGCTATAACATATTTAATACATGGCGTTGAGAGTGTAATCAATTTTTTCATCTAATTCTCAGCAAGACAGCAAATAAGTATATTTCCAAAGATGTCTAACTATCCTCCTACTAGCACCTCCTGACAGCGCATTCAGTTCAACAGTTGCTTTCTCATCATTTCTGTTATGCATTAAAGCTGAGTATCCCCTCCATCCATCAGCATGCAGTCACTTTACTGCCTTTCCCAATCACACACCTTTGTGAAGCAGGGTCCTTCTTTATGTTAGCCACAAAGAACCATTATTTTGGAAAAAATGTATGTTTGAAAAATTGTCCCATAGCGAGTTTTCCTCACATTGACAGATCAGTAATAAGGTAAGGCCAAATTTATCAGTAAGAAGTCAGTTTATTTTTGATTTTCTTCTCTTTGTCATACTGTATGACATACTTAGGTCAGATGCAACCTAACATTATAGCTTAATAAAGCATGTGTGTCTCTCTCTCTTTCTCTCTTGCTCCCCCTTCTCCTCCATGACATATGTATCGACCCCGAATGAAATAGACCTACCTTTGATCTTTGATTAGGTACTTTCTATCATATGTTGTACCTAGTCGTTTTGGAATCATCATTTTACAAAAAAATTTAATTGTGTTGTTCTGAATTGCATGAATGAACAGACATGGGGGCAGAAAAAAAGAGTTTCTGGAGGGAAATAAAAGAAACTGGTGTTGCTGGTCATGTTTGAAAATCCGTCTGTTTGAGCTGTCACACAGAGTTACTGCTTGTTGCCAAATGCCAGTTAGGGAAAACTATTGACTGCTTTTGGCCAGAAGATTGAAATCGCTGCAGCAAGCTGCAAATTCACTTCATACATTTGTGTGATATATCTGCTACAGAGAGAGACTTTGCCCAAAAGCCAATTGAAGTTTGGCTAAGACCTCAATGGAGCTGGTGGTAATAAAAACCACTCGAGCCAGATTTAGAAACACAGAATGCCAGGTGGTACTATGGTTTTAAGGCTTGAAAAATAATTATTTCTCCTGCAGACAAATACATCCACCTCTCTCAGGGACTATCGTCTCCAATCAATGCTGTGTGTCCCTGTGCCCATAATAAAATGGCAATGATGGAAGATGCTCTTGTTCCTCCATTCAGTGAGTATGTGAGTGTCTGTTGGCACTGATGGCAGTTCATTAGATTGGACTAGTATTATCTGTATCTGTCTCTGTTTTTTAGCACCCTTGTGAGAGTGACAGCTATTCAAAGAGTGACTCATCTCCTCACAACTGAACTGGACGTGTATTTGTGGTTGTTTAAGTGGGCTTTTGTGTGTATGTGTTTGCATGTGAGTGGTCTTTTTAGTGTGTGGCAGCAACTTCTATTATCCTATTTGTGAACTCACACGTGGCACTTTCTGTCACTGCCTTCCCGTTGTTTGGCTGGACTGAGGGAGCACTGAGCGAAAGCCAGAGCCACTGCACTCTGCGGTAATGTGTCGACTGGCATGGACTTTTATAGGGTCTAACTGAAGTGCTTTTAGACACCTGACACCCATGTCAATTTATAAACTGATGCTGCCAGGATTTTTGTGCTGACACACAATATATTGTGACTATTTCTATTTTAAAAACTCTGAAACACAAGGATGTATGAGCAGTGTTAAAAAAAGGCCTCGTAAACAGCTTTTGGACCATCAAAGGACACTTAAACATGCCAGGGAAAGCCAGACTAATGAAGGCAGACCCTTCCATGGGTTTTGTAGCTCCATAAGGCATAGTGACACAGGTTTCATTAAAACCTCCCACACAGTTAGTTAGTAAGAACAAAATGCAAACAGTTACTTAGAGATAAATTATTTGAAGTAGTTAGGCTGTACTTGAGACCGCCAACATGTGTGAAGAATGCAAAGTGAGTCTTGGCAGTGTCACTGAACAAAATAGCTTTGCTTACCTTCAGACCACTTGGAGAGTGGGATGTTGGCTTAGCTTGGAGCTTTTCCCAGCTAAGTATTATGTATAAAAAAGATTTTAAGCCATGTTAGTAACATCTATTAGATGATTTGCCATGAAATTTGGAACAGACATTCATGTTCCCCTCAGGATGAATTGAACTTTAGTGATCCCTTTACCTGTCATCTAGCGCCATCATCAGGTCCAAATTTTCATTTTCCCAATACGGTTGATGAAATACCTGCTATAACTAATTGCGTTATCATCAGCCTCAACTGTACTTGTGCATGCTAACAGCATAAGAAGGTAAACATGGAAAACATTATATCTTCTTAACATTAGCATGCTAGCATGCTCAAAGCACCACTATGCCCAAGTACAGCCTCACAGTGGCTGTAGACTACAGTATTAGTCTTGTTACAATGTTTAAATGAAGGCAGAAGAACATTCATGCCCTTCACGTCTATGACAATGCTTACACTCAGCAAACTATAATTATTTATTAAAAAAGTCTGAGCAAAAGAGAGAAAATAAGGGATGTTTTTACCCAAACTATAAAAAACACTCTTTATCAAGCAGTATACAATACTGTAGGAAATGTGGCATGTGTCAATGCCTGCACAGTATAATGCGATCAAAATGCAATTGCCCTGCACTATAAAGCTAATAATATTCGATTTTGTTGAGGCTGAGTCATAGTGGTGTGATTCAGCTTGTTGGTAATTTTTGAAGCTATGGTTTGTGGTGGTGGTGGTGGTGTTGTATAAGGAGATCTTGAGAATGAAAGCTGTTCATGCAAATATTTCACATCAGAGCTGCAAAGCAAACAGCATGAGTTTTAAATGAGAATGAGAATTAGAATTAGATTTAAAGATGTTCACCAGTGATCAGTGATCAAAACAAGTGCTTTTTATGTTTGCAAAATCATGATTTATTTGTGTGTGAATCTGCCTCTACAGCTGCCCCACCAATTCTTTCAAAGCCTGAAGCAGAAATGTGGGGAACTGGCTTAATTTCAAATTTTTCAACATTTTTTGTGGTTTTCTGTGCGTTTCTGTTTACACCCCTGTGTGTATGTGTGTGTGTGTGCGTGTGTGTGTGTGTGTGTGTGTGTGTGTGTGTGTGTGCGTGCGTGCGTGCGTGCGTGCGTGCGTGCGTGCGTGCGTGCGTGTGTGTGTGTGTGTGCATATTTCAATAGTCTCTTAATCCTATCCATGCCGTAAAGGGCTTTTTTCTCTTACCTTTTCAGGGACATGCTGCTCTCATGTAAAACCTTGCAACACCAAAATTTAAGTCATTTCAGCTACTTACATAACTTATCAATACTGTTATAATTGTTTGGGTTTTAGCTAAAAAAGAATGCAGCTTTATCTTTAGATGGCCCATTTGCAAAACTACAGCAGCAATAACTTTACTTGCCTGTAGATACCACACATCTGCTTTTCTACACCTCTAAACTGCTGTTTTATTTCATTTTTGGCCAGTTTATTTTGGGTAAATCCCAAATACACCGTCTACAAAATGTGTGTCGACCTGCAGTTAAAAAGTCCCCAATGAATGCACTATTTCCAAAGGACTTTCACCCAGTAGTTACTATGTGTCCCGTTTTAATATAAACTTTACGTAGGAAACATAACTTTGTCACCTTCTCTGTCACGTGTCATGTACGTACTCACAGAAGTGAAGTATGTAACAAATGTACTGATTTTAATCCAAACCTTTTATTGAACTTAATTAAGTCATTTTGTTTCCTAAACCTAACCAAACTGCGACCGTTTCACGTCTTTAAAACGCTGACCGTTGTGTTTAGGTATGAAGTTCAAAATGTCCTGCCACCGTGAGGGAGCGCTAATTTATAAAACGCACCTATGGGTTGTATTAAAGGGTAGGAACAAATGCCCCATGTGGTCATATGGTTTGGAGTACTTGTGGCTAAATCACGTTAACTTTAGTAGGCCTATAGGTAGAGCAGCAATGATTGCCAGGGAACGACATAATGGTGGTGCAAGTTGTTCTGTTTTGAAAGCCCCAACAAAAGAAGATAGTGCATATCTTTTGTTGCAGCCTTCAACATGTGTCATGTGTCATTGTTGCCTTGGCCAGCTCTACCAATGCCTGCTTTACCTCAAACCAGAGGGCTAGAATTCATTAGGTAATGATTATGTCGAGATGGCATTGAAGAAGCCGTGCCACCCATCTGTCTCTCTTAATGACTAATAGCTGACAATGGAGAGCACAGTTCTCTCATATTCTACAAGTGTGGCCCAAGGTTGCCTTGCACAGTCTACCTTCACTACTGTTCCCACACTCTGGATAGAACATTTGGTTCGAATTATTTGTGTTGTTCTTGATTTGCAATTGTGTAGGTGGTAAAATAGCTAGTTTTGTTTTGGAACTAATGGACTGAACTTCAGAAAAATTATATTTGAATGCTCTTTTACCAACTGATCCTTCATCCCCTAAAATCTCCAATTTATTGCTCTTGTGGGGGAATCTCAGGTGAAGTCACTGAAGCCACACAGTAGTAGTTTAAAAGTGTGTCTACAAAAGAAAGAATTGAAACAATGCTAAATGCAGATCATTATTTTCTTTTAAATCTACATGTGGATCAGATCTGACACGAGGCACACGCTCGCAGAAACACTCTGATGATTCAAATGAGCCCTAGAGCTGTGTTGTGACACAGAGGCTGACATCACTGCAGGGGTGTCATCACAACTTCAGCATCTTTTACTGATCTGATACTATGCATCCACCCAACTCCTACTTTGCATCAAAAACCTTCAAAGCCAGAGGAATGAAAAAGATATGAACACCGTCATGAATCATGAAAGTGATGCCAAACACCTATAGAGCGTCCTCCCTTACTTCTCTCAAGCTTTTGTTAGAGGTTGCTTAAAATCTACACATGTGAGAAGTCGGACATTGTGACTAAGTGATTACAATTTACAATAACAAGTTCCTGAGTTCAAATGTTCACCCTGATTCCTTGTGTGTGCAGATGTATGTTCTCTGTGCAAGTTTGTTCTCCTGTTATTTAAAGATGTGCAAGTCGTAGTTGTGAAACATGAGCATAAGGCATGCTTGCATTAATTTCAGGAATATTTCTCAGGATGCGGAATGGAGAATGTGTGTACTATATAAAATCATTAGATGCTTATGTTTTAAGATTGTGGGTTTCCAACCTCCACAGTGTGATGAATGAAAAGTGCTGGTCTCTCCATTGGAAAGGTGAGTAGATACGGATGTGTTTTACTTACATACAGTACAGAAAGGCTTTTTGCTATCTCTTATAAAAGTGGGTCGTTTCTTATTCCAGCTTAATTACCTAAAATGTTCTCAATCATTTCTATTGTGCTACATAGCTTTGCAGCTTGAGACAGTTCCTCTGTTTTTTTGTTCCTCGTTTCAAATCTTCGCAACAAGACAAACATATTGTATGGCAACAAAAACAGCACTGAATAAAACATAGGATTCTCAGTGAGAAGGCCATAGTGAGGTAACCTCTTGCTATTCCGAGCTGTCTATTCTATCCTAGCTAAATGAACAGCAGACAACACAGTTCCGTAGTCTTGCAGAATACAGAATTTGAGTGGAAAATCTGCTGACCTTGTTGCATAACTTGCATGATAGCATAGAGGAGTGAGTAATGTACTGTATTAGGAGGAGACATGCAAATCCTGTATTTTTATTTTGCTGTTGCAAGCTTGAAATAATTAGATTAGAATAATATTTTAAGAAATGAAATTTCATTGCTAATTAGCAATAACAAGGGTGACTGTCAATCCTCTATTAACAGATCCTAATTATGTCTCTTTGTATTGCAGAATGAACATTGGTGTGAGTGGGAAGGTTTAGAGTTTCAAAACAATTAAGCTATAAAGATGGGAAAATAATTAGAAGCAGTTTGTAGGTATTAGGCAAATACTTTTGGTTCTTTGTTGTAAAGGATGGAACGACATTCTTTTTAGGTGACAGGAAAATTAGTCAAACTAAAACTCATGAATATTATTGTGGATTATAACCCCTCAAAGCTGGTGCCTAGGAAGCTCACCTGGTAGAGCGTTTGCCCATTTACAGAGGCTTAAGGCTTCTTTACAGTCGCCGTTCCCGAACTGTTGCACGACAATGTGACGTCAAAATGATGTAGATCTCACTGGCGCGCCAGAATTTAAAGTGCGCAACGAGGACTCTCAGAGTGACTGCAAGTCTCTCTTGTAAACTTACTGGGTTAAGATGAGACTTTTATGGTGAATGAAAGGCTTGATCCAACAAAGTAGGTCATTGAATCGTTGTGCAGACATTATGAAGTATTCAGAAGTGCTTCTCTTCGTCTATCATCCTCATTTGTTTCACGAGGATATTGAACTCACCATATTTATGTCTGGCGTTATTCAAAGGACGAACATTCCACCTTCTTTTTCTTCGTTTATTTGCAAGCAGGCTCAAAAGCAGCTGTTCTTCCTCATCCATTGACTCCAATATCATCTTAGCCACTGATGACATTGACGTCAATGCTGCTGCCAGTTCTGCCATTGTTTACCTTTTTCTTCTTCTTCTAGTTCGTAGAAATAGCAAAGTTGGTAGTCTTTCCTCAGTTGCGACACCTCCGTTAAGGAGTCGACTGCAACTAGTGTCGCGACCACCACGCACGAGAATAGTTACGGCGCTCCCATGACGTTACCATGCGACAGGTCGGGAATGGCGAGTATACCGCTCGCTTTAGTCCTCGACGCAGTGGCCATAGGTTCAGTTCTGACCTGCACCGCTTTGATGAATGTCATTCCCCCTCTCTCTCCCCTTCCTTGTCTAAGCTTTCATGTCAAACATAAAGGCCATTAGATTATTATATTTACCTGTATGTCGAATCATGGAGAACGCAACATTATGATCTAAATACTTTTGTTGAGGTTGTGGATGTCCTGATGAAAATGAAGCTCAGCGCAAATTCTTTCAGGAAGACTTCTAAATTACTTCAATCACCACTATCTCTCCCTAAACTTTCAGCTGTTAAGAGGCATTCACTCTTCAGTACACCAACCAGAATTGGCCACGAAATTCATGATCCAATCACAGCATGACATCCTGCTTTAAATGTCTTCTCTCCTTGCTATCATCTGTCTTTTCAGGCAAGCGTGTAACCCTCTTCCTCCCCTTCCACCTCCGGGCATCGTCAACCATTGCAACCTGAGTCCCTTTCCCGCAGACAGGTGCTTCGTTCGGTCTCTGGGTTCTCTCTCCACCATCACCAGTGTCTAGGCTTCATCGGGGGGAATATGTCTGGCTTCTATACCCCTTTAAAATATTCTTAATGATGAAGTCTAATCCCCAAAGATTCTGTACATTTCACATTATGCTTATGTACAATAAATCTTCTGCAACGAAGTCTCTCCTGATTGAAATGCCTGTGCTGTCTAATTTGGTTGGTTGATGACATTTGCACTGTTTGAATATGCATAAAGTTACGGATTGCAGCTTTTTATTAATGCTGTTATTTTAATAGATCAGACTTCAACGGTAGCATAATGAGGGTCCCTAAATGTTAACCGAAGCATTGAGAACTTTGTAAGTGTACAGACAGTTTATTGAAAAGATAGATTATAAAGACACTCGCGTTCATGTTTACATGCAGCCGCTGTCTTGAAAACCAGTCATGACTTACAGCTGGTGATGCAAACTAAAATCAAAAGCAATTTGCTTAATATATCTGAAACAATCGCACTCTGCATAACTTGTCTAGTGTACTTACTCAGTGGATAACTGTCCATCTGGTCCCTCCGGTCTGGGTCGCCAAAAAAGTTTCAAGTACAGCCCTGTTTATCAGAGAGGGACAGACTGTACAAAACACCGCATCAGGTCCCACTCCGTGCAACACAGACACTCCTGTTGGGTGGCCATAGCTTCACAATGTCCGCAGGTACACCACCAGTTTCCCGAAGTACGAGGCTGTGTTGCAGCATTGACTACCGGTAGCTCTCTCTCTCTCTCTCGTAGCCCTTTCACGGAGCTCCCGCTGCTCTTCGTTCAATAAACTGTCTGTACACTTACAATGTTCTAAATGCTTCAGTTAACATTTAGCGACCCTCATTATGCTACCGTTGAAGTTTGGTGATATTTTGAGCCATTTGTTTTTACGTTCCCTGTGCCCCTAATACTAGCGTTGTAAGCTAATCGGCAGTCCGCGCTAGCATCTTTCAAGCTAAAAACTCATTTGATTAGCATGAAAACATGTCCCAGAGAGCGATCGAGTGGATACACATCTGTTAATAACACCTAGGTCCGTTTTGCGCCGGAATTGTCCTTTAATAGCATATGCTATGCTATTTAATCTCAATGTGTTTAGAGATTACTTATTTATTTACAATAACATTATATATATATATATATATATATATATATATATATATATATATATATATGTATATATATATATATATATATATATATATATATATATATATATATATAAATTGCCATTTTTAGCATTTATTTTCTTTTGGTTATGTTTGAAATACTACATTTATTGTAATCAAACCTTGCTTGAAATAATTACTTCCCCAGCAAACACAAAATGTACCGAGTAAGAAGACACAGATGTGACAAGGCAGCATATTTTTGAAGGATTACTTCCTGGCAGAGAACATAAATCTGAAAGCTTTTAAATGCACTTCAAACACAGGAGAGGAGCAATAATGATACATGATGATGAAGTTACAGTTTTCAAATTTTCTAGCTGTGGCTGTATTATTATAAACATATTTCATTTTTGAGTGAGCACTTACTTCCCAAACAATATAAGCATGAATATGAATCGGTTATTGTCTGCTGGATTCTTTTGGCCTCTCTCTTGTCAATCCGCAGTGCACATCAGCCCACACATCACACCCAACTGTCCACATTTTTATCTCCATAGCACACTAAAAAAAAAAAATCTACATCCCAACAGTGAATCAAGGGAATTTGAACATCAACATAGTGTCTACTCATTTGCATAACACCCAGCTCAATAAACAGCAGAGAGCTGTAGCGCTCAGAGGGAGGTGAGTTGAGAGATTGATGGAAAATGTAACACAACAACTCCAACTCAAAGACAGGAACCAGCTCATTTTATAACAAGCCCCTAATGTAACCAAAATGACATCAACTGGCTCCTTTTGCATTAAAGGATTTTATGGTGCCTTCTTTGTTTCAACTCTTTAATTAACCTTCCCATTGCCTCTGGATGAAACCTGCACAGATTTCACACTTTCTCTGTGAAATAAGGGAATGTGTTACTGTGAACTAACTTGCTAATGTGAGCAAGGTGCACATTTCACACATTTTGTATTGCTATTAAATTCACACATCCTCTTCTAAAGGGCATTTTTATGTACCTCTCTCATGTTCGACACGAATATAGGTCCAAAAACAACTTGAATCCCGCCTGACCTGCTAAACATGTACATCACACGAGGACATTCCGGAGTTTGTCAATAGATTATGTCAGACTGAGTGGAACACTTGGTAAAGGTTTGGAGTAATTCCCCTCTTCTTGGTTACATGAAAAAGTGTCTTAATTTATCCTCAGGAATTCTTCTGAATCCTCTATTGCTTAAATATAACAAATGTTGACTTATCCTTTCATATTAAATACTTGAAAGATTGATCACAAAGATGTATTATATTAGGAATCATGAAAATATAAGAACTTTTAGAAAAGGTAGGAAATCACTTGCTGGGGATAGTAACATAAGGGGCTTAAAAATATTAGTTTTCAAAGTCAAAAACTACATTCATATTTGTGTATGATTACATATTAAACTGCACTAAATATCCTCTATTTGACATCTCTTTTTAGCCCAGTTCCACCATATGGAATCCCAAATTAACCTTCATGAATAATGTATTGTGAGATTAAAATATGGTCACACTGAACCACTGACACACATAGGACCTTTATGAAGTTGCCTATCACAGAAAATGATATATTGACTTGCTAGAGAAAGCGCTTGTCTCCTTATTAGCCTTGGTTGCTGGAGGTCTGTTATTACTCTTATCTTGTCTTCACACCTCCTCCTCACTGACGCACCTCTCTCTGAGCTCTAGCTATCGCCAATAAGCGCGCTCCCGTCTGCGCGCCCGCCCCCCCCCCCCCCAACCTTTCCGTCGACACTAAACGGGTGTCGGCGTGAACGTCGCTGAGCTGTGAATGGACATTAGGGAATGTAATGTTCCTCTGCCACTGCCTGGTTTCTTCTATCATTTATTCTCTGCAACGGAAGCCGGGTAAGTTCATATTTTGCAGGTTGCACATTTATTGACAGTAAGGCTATCATGCAGTTTCTGAATTCATGAACCGAAATTGGAAAGTAGTTTATAGACGGGCGCTTTATGTGTACGTGCACATTAGGTGTAATTGATATGGCATACATTTCCAGTTGTCTTCTTAATTGGCTTTTAAACATTGCACTCATCAACGTTGTAAACCTAAACAGAGCACCTACACTGCCTCCACCTTTGTGCTGAGTATAACTATGTTACTGTGTGTAATAAGATACAGTCTGGGCTTGATGATCCCATAGACATATAGTAGCCTATAATGCATCTATGCATCTGTATCTTTCTAGAATTTTTTGTCATTGTGTCTAATCCAATTACTGTTTTTCTCGATTACTGTATGATAATCAGAAGGTGATTTAATTATGTAAGAGAGAAAACAATAGCTTATAACTGCGTACAGAGTGATTTGCATTGACTGACTGTTGCCAGGATCTTTACAAGACCTGAATCATCAAGAGGGAGTCATGATGAGGAGATTCCTCTTCTTCTGGAGGTTTAATCTCAAAGCAAAGGCTCTACAGTGGCTGCATGTCCTTGTGAATGTTCAGTAGCCTATGTCCATGTACTGTATCTGCTCAAAATGAACTTCACATCTGGTGTAGACTTTATTAAAAGTAAGCAACGTGCCCCCCTAAGACCTGTTGGAATTTACCTGGGAATCTGTTCTGCTGCAAGGAAATGGTTATTTAAAGCGGTTCCACTTCTGGGACTTTTCTGGACCAAACCCACAAAATGATATGTAGTGTGTTTAAGAAGGATAGTGTGTGCAGTAGAAATATAATGTAAAAGGGAGAGCATTGCATGTGATGGGAGTGTGTGTGTGTGTGTGTGTGTGTGTGTGTGTGTGTGTGTGTGTGTGTGTGTGTGTGTGTGTGTCCGTGTGTGTGTGTGTTTCAGCATATGTGTAGGATACAGTCAGACTGGGTTGGTGTGATGAAGACACAGTGAGGGAATCAGAGGGGTGAGTGACTTGCAGGCTTTTCCATGTACATTCCCAGGAAAGTTAATAGAAATTATGTGTCTGTGGCAGGATGCAAACTCTGTTTTTTTGCATGGCAGTTGGACGCTGTACACGCCCATCCACCATCCCAGCTCTCTGTACCTCACTAAATAAAGGAAACACAACTGTGTTATCACTGCACACTGATATTGGATATAAATATGGACATATACTGGGCAGGCCCATGCATGCCTACAGCAAACATGTATGCAAATGTATGTACAGTAAGCTAGGAATGTCACTGCAGTGAAGGACATATTATTGAGGACACTTTCATTTAATGACTTGAAATATTGAAGAAGGGCTCCACAGTGAGCTCTTTTTGGCCGAGGAGTCGCATTTACTCATGGTACTTAATTCAATGGGGGAATTATCTCTGAAAGAAAAATAATGGACACCAGTGATGGGTAGCAGTGTGAAACCAAGGACACATTGTGGCTTCTGATGATATGAGGCCATGAGCAAGCATTTACTGCAGTTCATCCTGTAGCACCCTGGGTTTTTTATGGGGATCTACCAATCCTTATGTTCCTCTACTGATAGTGATGATGATACCATGATGATTGTCTAGTGACCGATAACCAACAGATCTGATACCAATGGTCTTTTTTTCCAGTTGAGTGGAACTGGATCATTCTTTTATGTTTTATTTTAGAGTTTAGCTCCACACAACAGGCGTCAGTATTGGTGCCAATACCAATACATTTTTTATGTTCAAGACGTGGAGACCAGAGTAGTACCTGTAACTATTATGAAAAATGCACCTTGTTTGCCTTATTCTTATTTCAATTCAAATGTCCTTGTATTCCTTTATTGTTTCTTCTCTTACTTGCTTTCCCTTAGGGATCACAAAACCTTAATATATCTTAAGATGGCACATTTGATGTCAGCCAATTGCAATGAAATATTAGTAGCCATTTTATAGAGGGGAAATTTGCAAGCTCACATCTTACGTAACTTAACTGCAATAGATTTACAGATGTACTAATATTTATTTACATATTCCTTAAACATGTTAGAAAGTGCTTTACAAGGAAAAACAACAATAAAAAGCAAGCAATAAAAATAGAGGCAAAAGCAATAACAACAATCATGAAACACTAGGAGGGTAAAAGACAGATTAGCAAAAGGAAATGGGGGTGCGACAGTTAAAACAGAAACACATGTCAAACATTCACAAAAGCTCTCCACTCCACTAATTCTCTACTAATTCGACTAACAGTCGTCCAGATGAAAAAATATAAAAGCATCCTTGCAACCTTATTTAAACCTGCATATGACATCACCATTTCATTGATACCAAAAGTGGGAGGTAGCTGAAAAATGGGACTTTGAGAAATCCTGAGAGGTGATTTTAGTACAACATGCTATTTACCAATGTATGCTAAAGTAACAAGAAAAAAGAAAGAAACGATGCCTCTACTGAATCTCCTGCTAACTGGGTGTTGTGGCATTGTGCTATGAATATTTCAAAAACTTTGACTAGTGAATTATAACCTGTGACAGCCAACTGGCAAACAAAATACTATAGCTGAGCCAATTTGAAGGTGTAGAGGACATGGTTGCTTATTTTTTACAATGATGTTGAACAAGTGTTTCCCCTCCATTTATTTTGTTTATAGCCTGCTGGATCTAAGTGGTGAACTAAAAGTTCACTGATCTGAAATAACACTAAGAGGTTTATAATATATGGCTGGTACATGGACAACCTACACAGCTCCATATGTTTAATTAGGCCCACTGTTTGGTTTTGCTCATATTTGCACCACCGATAACATCACAGAATGCAACAAGCTTAAATAACAGAGCCTTATTTTCTTTTACTGGAAGAGAATGTTTAATACATTTCTGTTTGTCCTTTCTTGTGACAGAGCTGTCTTTAGCGTTTAATATAATTTCATTTGGACAAAGGAAGTTTGTGCAGCTGGCATGCTCTTATGGTCCAACCACGTAAATTAGATTGATGAGATGGATACATTTTTTGTAAAAAACTTGGCTTGTGTAAGCTCTTGGTGCCTTTCTATTTTCCCCTGGCTCTAACAAAGCCCACACAGATAGGCTATCTGATGTAAAGCTTTTCACTGACAGTGGCGAGGGCTTCAATCAAAATCTGTCTGGATACATCTTACCATTTCATGTCAGACAATGAAAATAGGCCTTTCTGAACTCCATCTTTCCCTTAAATGTCTGCTACAACCGCCTATTGTGAACGTTACTACATACATGCTTCTCAGCTACCTTTAAAGGCCCATAGCATTCAAGAATCAATATTTAATTCATTGTCACCAATCCATGACGGATGAAAACTCAAATTCTTCTGCCAACGTTAGCTGCCAGAATTATGCAAATGCTTGACAGCTCTCATTGTTTTTTTCATGGATCTTTGAAGAGGGGTCTTCAAAACAAAGACAGCATAGAGCGAACATACCGGTACTACCTTAGGGATTTTTGTCTGTGTGTCTGACAGAATGAGAGACAGATGGAGAGAGTGCCTATTTGCCTGCTGTTCTCTTGTTAGCAGAAAGGAATTGTGGCATTATACAGTAACTGACTTTGTAACTTTGACAAACCTGTAGGGGCTGAAGTTGACCTTAAGAGACCATCCATCAACTAGCTACATCTAAAAGAGTGGCCCCAGTCTGGTCTTTTCCTGTGGCTTCTTACAGGAAATTGACTCCTAATGGAAGAAGAGTAAAAGCCTAAAGCCCCACTAGCAGCACCTAGAGGCTGCAATGTCCATTATATTTCACAAACAAGAGTGATAGATGAAGCAACATTCTGTACACATATTTTTGCTCCTCTTACAGCCTTACCAGTTGTGGGGCTAAGATACAAAGCTTGTCTTGAGGGTGCAATGGAGGAAGTACCATTCCGTTATTTAGATCTATCCATCTGCCTAACCGTCTGTCCATCCGTCATCCGTTATTTACCTGCTCATCCTGTTGAGAGTAACTGAATCTTCATAGCCTCACTAGCATCACAGCAAGCTTGTTAGTTTTTTTAATCGCTCCTTGTCAACTCGTAAGGTCAAACATTTCCATTCAACAAATCAAATTTGTGGTACCACTGAGTACCACAAGGATGCGCAGAGTGGACAGCGGAGCTGCTGTGGAGACTGATGAACACTAAGTCTCATGTGGTTACACCTCCTCTGAGACACTGGTGACAGACTGACAGGCTGGACGTTGTAGAGATGGGTTTGGGAGGGAAAAGGGAGGTAGGAAAAGGTTTTTGTGTCTTTTGTGTGGTGTGAAAATGCTCTAAATAAATAACAAAATGTTCCCAGTAAATAGGATGAATAGGTTTGGACTTATTTTTACAAATGTAATTAAATGCGTGTTATTCCGAGAGAGAATAAATAGAGAAACAAAACACCAGTCCCCCGGTATGAGGCATAGCTGAGGCGCAAACTATAGAACTAGAAACTATCAAACTATTGGGGAAAAAAGCATCCACACACTCAAGTCTGTGCAAAAATCTTATTTACAGTAATTAAGCTAGCTTCTGGTTAAATCAATCAATCAATCAAATTTAAAAATTTAAAAAACAACCAACATTGCACAAGGTGCTGTACAGAACAAAGTAGAAGTCATGTAAAACATTTAAAACATTTAAAACATGTCAAATATTTTATTTTTCAGGATTTCATGGCCCACCGTGTCAAATGCAGCAGTTAGATCAAGAAGCACCAAAACAACACAGTCACCGGAGTCAGTAGCTAAAAAGTCCAGGATTTTTAATTAGAGGTTGGACTACTGCATGTTTAAAGTTTTCAGGGACCACACCCGAGGAAAGGCTACTATTAACAACTGCAAGAACAGATGGACATATAGTAGGGAAAACATCCTTAAGAAGTCGAGGAGGGACACTGTCACTTGGAGAACCTGAGGGCTTCAAGTGACCAACAATCTTCTGTAGTGCAGACTAACAGGTTCAAACTTTCCAAAAACAGCAGAACAGACAACAGAGATGGAAGAATCATAAGTAGAAGGTGTCATTTTAGCCCTAATAGAAGTGACCTTCTTAGTAAAAAAGTGAAGAATTTTTTTCACACACCTTTTTGCTTCTTTCAAAGTTGTCTGATAATGACGCCAGCAATCTCGTACTATTTGAAACAACACATGCAGTTTGTCCTTCTTCCATTTGCGCTCAGCTTTACGGCACTCACGTCTTACAGCACGAACTGTGTCATTAAAGGACAATTCCAGCGCAAAACGAACCCAGGGCTTAATAACGGATGTGTACCCACTCTGTCGTTCTCTGGGACATGTTTTCATGCTGATTGATTGCGTTTGTAGCTTGAACGAAACTAGTGCGGACCGCTGATTAGCTTACAACGCTAGTATTCGGGGCACAGGGAAAATAAAAATAAATCGCTATTTTGTACCACTAAAAAGGCTCAAAATATCACCAAACTTTAACAGTAGCAAAATGAGGGTCCCTACATGTTAACCAAAGCATTGAGAACTTTTTAAGTGTACAGACAGTTTATTGAACGAAGAGCTCCGTGAAAGGGCTACGAGAGAGAGAGGGAGCGTGTCTATGTTCCCCGGGTCCTATGTTCCCCGGGTCCTATGTTCCCTGGGTCCTATGTTCCCCTCTTTGTTTGAGACTGGGGAACATAGGACCCTTTTTCAAAAAAGGGTCCTATGGTCTGTTACTTTTTCCACCATTACCGCCAAATTCCATGGCAAATAGGACTATGTAGGCCTACGGGCTGTTTGACGCGCATATGCAAATAGGCCTAGACAAGGAAAAATTGGGTCAGGGGTGGGTTAGGGTTACCTAACCTAACCTTATGACCCGGGGGACATAGGACCCGGGGAACATAGGGATGACCCCGAGAGGCTATACCGCAACAGAGCCTTGTACTTCAGGAAACTTGTGGGACCTGTTGCGTCGCGACTGAAGACAGATGAGAACTGAACAGCAGTGGAAGGGTTAATTATCCGACAGCGCCTAGCAGCAGCGCAAGGTTGTATGTATGACAGGCAAGAACAGGCTCAAATAATACAGGCATGTGGTCAGAAAACACTGCATCGCAGATCTCTAAGTTAATAACAGGCAAACCAAAGGATAAGGTAAGGTCAAGTGTGTGGCTGCGTTCATGTGTGGGGCCAGACACATATTGCACAAGATTAAAAGAGTCAATAAGGTATAAGAAGTCTTTTGCCATTGGCTTGTCAGGACAGCACACATGGTTATTAAAATCCCCAACAATAAGGACAGTCATATTTAGGCATGATTTCAGCCAAAAGACCGGCAAAGTGATTTATAAATCCTTATTATATTTGGGAGGCCGATAGACCACTGCACACAGCACTGTGTGAGAGCAACCCAGCTCAAATAAGCTGAGTTCAAAGCTTGTGTGTGTGGATTCTAGCGATAGCTGTTTACATTTATAGTCATTCTTGTAGACAGTCGCTATTCCTCCTGCATGGCCTGATATCCATGGGGAGTTAAAATAACAACAGTCATGCGGCAATAATTCAGAGAAAGCGCTAGACTCACCAACAGTCATCCAAGTCTCTGTCATAAAAAATAAATACAATTCACGAGACGTGAAGAAATGATTCAGAATAAAAGTTTTTTTCGCTAGCGATCTAGCGTTGACCAGGCCGAACCTGGCCTGGTCAGGTTCTGTGGCGGGTCTGCGGCGTTGACTGCCCTAGGAACCCGACACAGAGGCCGCAGGTTTTGCAAATTCACCCCACGCCAACGGGGACGAGGAAAGCATGGGATTTCCCACTTTCTGGTTTACATATCCCTGCCTCTGCTGAATTATTTTTACAAAATGTATCCCCCCCTCAAAGTGATCAATGCTATTTTACCAATAGACCATATATTATATACCTAAATAGAAGTATTTTTAACTAAGTTAAAGGTGCCGTAGGAAGGATTGTGAAGATCCAGGACTTAGCCAAAAAATGTGATCATCGACAACTTCTCTGTCCCTCCCCCCTTTCTGCTAAAGCCCAAAACTGTCTCCTAAGGCCCTCCCCCCACAAGGGAGAATGAATGTGTGTGCATGAGCAGTGATTGACACGCAGTTAGACATCCCCCCCGACTCTGATTGGTGCATCTAAATAGGGAGCTGTGGATTTTTGCAAATCGCACTACAGGCTGTAGATGGTGCCCAGAGGAGCTTTTTTTTATGACCTGCTTCATGTAGTTCTACTGGAACATAGAGTCAGTTTCAGCAAATATGACAGAAAGTTAGTTTTATAAGTCTTACCTACTGCACCTATAAGCGCTGTAACTTAAACAGTCTATTGTGCCATAGAACGATAAAGTCCGAGCAGCAGTTGCTGGTTGTATTTAGCCGCTACAGAGCTCCGGGACGCTGGCTACCAGCGGCAGTTGTTTAGCCACCAATAGGTGACTGCAAGCTGGCTACAGGCACCGCCAGATGACGGTCCTTTCAGGGGCCATGGAAATTGAGTTTAGCCAGAAAAGGTGAGCATTATGCAGCGAAGTTAAGTTTAGGCACCAAAACAACTCGTTAAGTTTAGAAAACAGATCGTGGGTTGGATTAAAACACTCACACGAACAAGCGTTTTCTGGGTGAAAATATTTTGTTTTCACCACATTGTACTATTTCATTTTAAGACTATTTTCCATTGAATATTGAAGTTCATAAATAAGTTTTTTGGCATGGCTGGCCGAGTGGCACTAAATCCATGGTATTGAAAGGGGGATTTAATTATTGCATGTTTTGTTTTGTTGTGAATGATCAAAAAACACCCTGTGGGGAAGGACAGACAGATTGACCAACCAACATCACCATCCTTAAGGCTGAGTTGCTAGGATGGCAAAAATGAAGAAAATCTATTCATCAAAATGGAATTAGCAGCAGGGCAATGTATGTCATTCACACATTCCTACATACAGAATATGCTTTTATTTAAAATAGTTATTAAAATGGGATCCACACAAAGGACTCATCTCAGAGCGTCTTCCATTATCACAAACTTGACATCTGTGAAAGATGGTGGTTGAATCTCCACCTCTTTGCTTTCATTATTGAACACAAAACTGTCTGTACTCATTCCCCCCTCACAGATATTAGCGTGATGTTTCAAAGAGATGAAAAGGTAGATTTGTCCTTTGTGTGACTTTGATTACTTTTCTGTTGGTGCTGACTTTTTGAGCAAGCAGTGCCATTCTCACAACCACAAAACATTGAACGCTTATTTGCTGAATGTGTGGGATAAGTCAAAGATCAAAGCTAATATGTTAGGTTATTGCTTTGTGAATTTGGGATCCAGGCATCACTCAGGGGCACATTGTAGCAAGTCAAGCTTCGAATGATAGATAATGTAAGAAATGCACACAAAGGCAGGCTAGGAACAACTTTCAATTTTTCCTCCCATTTCACATTAGTCTTAGCTGGGGACAGGCACATAAGTTATGTGTCAATTCACCAGGTCTTCATTGACCATTGAGGGTAAAACTGTTGAATCAATTCTGAATGGTTAATAAATGAGCTTGATCTCATGTTGCAAAAGACACTCTGAATAAAACTGCATTTTAAAATGTAACTGTCATTCTTTTTTAGTGGTGCATTTTATATTCAATCCAATAAATAAAAGAAGGTTGGAAGTGATCTCCTTTCATTTGTTTTAAATTCAACAAGCAATTGTTGTATTTTAGCAGAACACTGAAAGCAGCAGAAATGCAGAACTGAGTACACTGTCTGTTTATTTATCGCAAGTAATATCGTATTGAAATTCAACATTATCGCATATTGCAGATTTTTTTCATATTGTACAATTGATAATGTGTGCGTGAGTATTTTGGGTGACTGTGTGTTAATGTGTTTGTGTCAACTGTGAACTTTCTCACAATGTGCACCGCATCACTCTCTTTCTACTTATAACTGATTTACTGCACAAGTGTGAATATCCTGTGATGTGTTCCCTGAGCTTTATAGGCCCACTTTTATTGCTCTCTTAATCTGTACTGGAAAGGAGTCACACTCACACAGTACATCCTTAGAAGTGGTCTGGAAATCCATTGGCTTGATAGCAATCCTCTGGATGTTGTTCTGATAGGGGTGTAAAGGGAAGACAATTTGAATTGCACACATCTTTATTATCATCAACAGAAAATTCAAGGCACTCTTCATCAAGAGTTTGGTTAACTAATAAAGGTTTGGTTTGGGTTGAGTTAATGAATAAAATAAATGTGATTAGGGAAGTAGTTGCAGCTTCAGTGAGCATTTTCCATATCTGTGAGATTGCTGCCTGACATCATCACAATTAGGAAATTTAATTTCTGAGGGTTTGGCTGGTCAAGGCTGGGTTTACAAGAAGCATCGTTGATCATTGACTGACTTCCTCTTTATCTTATTATCAAGTAAACTCATCTCATTGCCACAATAGAGGAATCTGTAATTGGTTTAACTTATGACTGTAGAGTGTAGCATTGTAAAATAATTGTCTTGTAAACTTCTCACATAAAGTTTTAAGTATGTGGGCCCAGAAGCAACTGTTACTGACACCCTTTAATTTGATACATAAACTGTAGACTGAGGTAATGAAATAAAGACAATATTTGCATGTTTGCAGTCACTCACTACTCCACACTATATGTTGACCACACCATGGGCTGATACAATACAGTAAAATGTCTCACATATCCTGCTATCCTTTTGTTTACTCGTATGTTGTTATAAAACAAATCCATTACTTATCAGTTATCAGAAAAAATATTTCAGCTTTATGGAAGTTCTAAGTGCATTTTTTTTTTTTACAAAGATTTGTTTTTGTGATAACTGCATACAATTGTCAAGCCTCCATGCTAGTTGGACCATATGTCCTCCAGTGTTTCCTCTAGAATTTTTTCAGCGGTGGCGGGGGGAGGGGGTGGGGGGAATTGGACGTCAGTGTACCGGCTTATCTGCTAATGTTAGCTGCCAACCGTTACCTTGAAACCATCCAGCAAATAGACGGTACCGTAGGGTAATTTAACGTCACCGCTCATTTTACACACAGTTTAAAAACAAAACTAAACGCTGAGTGAACATTACTAGCTACGTTTTTCATGTTGTTTTTGAGCGGTATGCACCCCCACTAACTTGGAAAACGGTTTTAAATCAGTAACGTTACTACAGGAATACACACAGTCTCCTGCAGCGGCGACTCAGAGGCAGAGGAGCCGTCACAGCAGCGTGGCTAAGGTTAGCTTCTTGTCTCATCTGGGGTCTGATAAACAGTAAATTCATCAAAGTCAGTGTGCCCAACACTATTTTCCGAATAAACTATAGGCTGTCAAATTTCACAGGACCCGCGTGAGTGCGGATTTCATGTCGCGGCTTTCGTCGCTGTTTATCACTTACTGAAGTAGCTAGTACTTGCCCTGTTGTTTATTTGGTTGCCATGACTTCGCGAGTGATGACGTCCTGTCACTGTTCCAGTTGCTCTACTCACCCTAGGGGGAGAGAGAGCGAATGACAGTTCGCTTGAGTTCAGTAGAGCAGACGGCGCTACGACTTAAATAAACAGCTGAAGGAACGGTGGTGCGTGGTGTACATAGCGGAAACCCTGTTGTGTGTCTGCTCTATTTCTGATACCGTGGCGGTGGAAATTTCACTGTGGCGCACCGCCACTATGCTATCAACATAGAGGAAGCACTGTTATCAGGATAAGAGAAGCTCCCTCATACATTAGGAACTATAGTTTGTCCATTTGGAGATGGCTGTCGTCCAGAAACATTGTTCCTTACTGAGGTTGTTGAGAGCCTGTGTGTCCCACAGTGATAATGAAATTACAAAACTAAATCTCTTTAGGTGGATTGTTTTGCAGTGTATATAAGCTATGACTGCATTAAAATCACAGCTCCAGGTCACTACCGATTCAGTGACCAATTCAAATCACTACCCCCTTGATTTGTTATTTTGGGCATTTGTTTTGGGAAAATAAACAATCCAAATACACCTTCTGAAATCAAATTAGGCCCTAAGTAATGAGATAATCCTAACTTTTACCTAAACAGTTAAAAAAAGAAACCAAAGAACACACTGTACATCATGAATCTGTGTGTAATCTAGCGTAATAAGGAGCCACCATGCTTGACCGCATCTTTTCAGCTATGTTAGGAACGTTTTTAATGTATATTATCTGCTGGTGAGCAAAGTAAAGGCTGATGGACCTTCTGAAAAAATTGTTTTGAAAGGCCTTAATCTCAACATTTGATAACATAATTCAATTGGAAATTCGTAATATATTCAAGCCCGGCAGCTATGTTAGTCATTCTCACACATATTTAAATTATAAAGCTTCATGCTGCTGCACTCAACGCCTTTTCTATCACCTTGCAGGTTTTAATCACTAATCTGTTTCCAACAGTGGAGAGCATGCAGTTTGATTCAGCAGCATATCAGAAGAAAATTCAGTGTTGTAAATTTACTTTTTTTTAGAAGGTTTTATAATATCTTTCTATAAACATGTCACTAATACAAATAAAGCAAAAATCCCTTACCATCATATTCTCTCACACACCTTGAACAATCATATACAGAGAGTGAGCCAAGACAACTACTTATCTTATTTTATCACCCAGTTTCTATCCTGCATTAGTAGCTACATTTTCCAACATCACTCTAATTGAAATGTTGACCAGAATGAGAGTGTACCTGTATAACCATGATCTGCACCAAACAACTGCAAGGGCACTTACTGAATAGATTGGTCTGTTTCTGTGATGCAGTATAGTGAACAGTCCACCCACCATATTTATGTGGCAATATTTATGTTATTACATTGCAATGCTATTGATGCATTCAGGGACAACCTGACTTCAGAGACATCAGAGTTTGCTGTTGAACAGCAAACTTTTTAAATCATGAAACGTCAATCCACATTATTATTCTCATAGTGTTGATGTTAGTCATATGAGGACATGCCATTACAGGCCATTAAAAATTCCCTTTCCACATGAATTATGTATTTTTACATGGACCTCCCATTAGTTTATCCATTTGCTTCATTGGCTCAACCCAGTCCATAATAAGGTATTAGCTCCTGCTGGTTTAGTGTGTGTGTGTGTGTGTGTGTGTGTGTGTGTGTGTGTGCGTGCGTGCGTGCTTACGTGCGTGCATGGTTGATGTTATTTTTGTTATTTTTTTAAGGCACTTTTTAAATGAAGAAAAGATGTTTAGTATGTGTATATAAATACAGTATGTGACAATTCTGAATTTGAGTACACAATTCAGTGTATTTATCTGACTGAGAGAACAGCTGCTGTACAAACTCATGTTTGATGTTTGCAAAGAGTCATTGTTTAGGTTTAAGAAATAATATGAGGTTAATACTAACATATTGATTTAAGCACTAACTTAAAGCTACATTAATGAGTAGTATTGTGATATTAACTTCAATCAAACGACTGAGCGTAGCACCTACGCAGCCATTTGGAGCATTTTAATCACATTAATTGAGTCTCAGGGCCCTATTTTAACGATCTGAAACGCCAAAAGCAAGTAGCTTTGTGGGCGGATTTTGGGCGCTGTTGTTATTATACCAGCGGGATAAATGACTCTCGCACCCGACGCAAATCTAAAATGGGTTGGTCTGAAGTAGCTACATTACTCTAAGTGCAAAATAGCACTAGGGAACGTTTGCGCCGGAACACGCCTCCTCTTTTTGCCGAACTGTCGACGGGAGCGCAAGTCCATTCCCTAATTTACCGACGTGAGTCTGTGAAGGGAAAAGTCCGCTGTGTGTCGGGTGCAAAATAGGAATGATACATGTGTCGGTGTACAAAGTCAATTGCGCTGGGTGCAAGATACGGCCCTCAGTCTCTGTTATCAAACCCCAGAGCAAATCTCTCTCTCTATATATTATAAATTAGCAAATGAATACACTACACATACAAATACGTTATTCAGACATGCACAGATAATGCGCTCTGAACAGATGCATCTAAATCTTTGCAGTAATATTCATGTCACACCGACAGAGTAACCCAGGTGATTGTTGTTATACAGTGCTAGTAGCCAAAGCAGCTCGACTTTCCATGATGCAGACGTGACAATGTGTGCACTGTGGAAAAAAACAAAAAAATTTGACTGAGGTTCCACAGGTGATATTTTTACCTCATCATCAGATCAGAGATATTGAAACCGTCTAAGAGGTGCATGCATGCTAAAGTCTAAGGATGCATTTTAGATTTGTGTTAATTTTTTTCAAATTATTTTATTGAATTTACAAATAAAATATGGGCCACTCTATTTTTGTGCCATTCTTTCCACTAACCTTCTGTTCTATTTTCACCATTAATTTCCACCCAGACCATTTACAGTTACACAGCTTTTATTTACACTCAGTTTAGACATTTTCTTATTTTGAAGGTAGGGTTCAAGAATGAATATTATATTATAGTATTTGTATTACAGGTATTATTTTGTTGTCAGCTAAATGTAGCAAACTCAAACATTTCAAGCATCAGCAATGTAACTTTCGGACTGAAGAATTGTGTTCCCGCTAAATAGCCTGGTCCAAAATAGCTAGCTGTTAGCAGATTACGTGTATACTCTAACATTTCTTGGGCACGCAACTATGTCATGGCAGGTGTATTGCTCAGGACCCAAGGAAGCAAAGTGTTGAGTGTAAAGTTGTTTGAATGAGTGGCAACACCGGAGGCCAAGCAATCGGCTTGTTCGGAACAGGGGCGCTTTGAATGGGCACTGCACTAGTGAACATAATTGTAAGAGGGCAGGGTTGCTTGAAATTGTTTTCAGCAGTAAGATCTGATTAACCTGCTTCCTCTGTGTGCTGCCAGCCCAGCACTGAACAGCAGACAGAAAAGGTTATGCGCTAGCTGGTGAACATTTGAGCAGGTATTTGTCTTTAGAGCTGGAGGGACCAAAACAGAACTAAAAGAAAGAGTTTAGAGTACTTCAGTACTCAGAGAGAATACCTTAGTATTCAGGTAGCCAGAACACAGCTCCAAAAGATAAAGTGAAGATGTGGGTAGGCATATTTTGCCAATGCATTATCCGAAACAACTTAATTAGCTAATAATGTGTGGCTGCTGTGCTATCTGGCAGCGTGGGTTGATGTTTCTCAGTGTTAAGGGGCATTTTTGCCTGGTTTCTTCTCTTCAGGAGTTTTCCAATATTGCTTCTTCTCCAGGGGAATAGCTATTTGAATTAATTAAAACCACATTTCTACTTGAACATGATCCTAATAGCTGTAACATTTGGGTACACTATAAACCCAGATTTTGTTGTAAATAAACTTTTTAGTGGTCACTACTTATTCTTTCATGTTTTGTTAAAAAAACATTCATTACTAAAATGACATTAGTTGTTTGTAATAATGGATGTCAAAACATTTTTTTCTAATGTTTAGTAAAACATTCTTGTCAACCGTATGCAGTGCACAGATCATATTACAGTAAGCAGGGATAACTAAGGATGTTACGTTTCTGTATGGGAGGGGCGTGGTCATTTGAACTGTTCTGCCTGAAGTGATGCAAAGGCTCATGGGAAAAATAATATATGTTCTGAATGGTTTCTGTCCTAGTTAAAGTGTGTTTTAATAATGTTCTGTTAATGTTTTGGGTGTGCATTAATGTTATCTGGGTTTTAGTTGTGTATGGTAGATTTTGTATTCAGTGATAAGGTGTTTTATACATATTGGAAATCAAAACTCTGTCTTCTACGTGTAATTTACCACACAGCACAATACATTAGAATAATTCAATGTTGTAAGTTGATAGTTTTCCTTTGTTATATTTGGAACTAATATGTTGAATATATCATTTTTAAAATCATACCGACATATAGGAAAATAATTTGTATACAAAGAAGTTATTTCTTTACTAGTGATAAGTAGCCTAATCTTTTATATCTGTTGTTTGTTTACATGTTTAACTTAACATCTTATTTCAGACAACGTGACTCCAAAATAAATTATGTTTACTAATGATTTTTAGTAATGACTACTAAAGTAAACTGGATTTGTCTACTGCATCAACTTACCGCTCTGTGTTAATACAACCTTGTGTAAGAACAAATTTCTAGTGAAGTCAACTAATTTGGGATAACAGCGTATCAGACCATTAATTATATCAAACTACACACCTGCTGTGTTAAATATTCAAAAAAATGAAGAACGATTTCTTTGAAGTAAATAGCACAGAGGCGTCCGGCTCGGGAGATTGTGTTCTTGAAAAAAACACTTTTTTTCTGACATTTTTTACGCCTTTTTTTCACAATTTGTTTTTGCTTTTTCCAACGTTTTACATTTTTTAATTTTTCTTCTACACATTTTCAGCGCTTATTTCTACGTCCCATATTTTCTGATATAAAACAAAAATTTAAAACGGGTCAATGTGACCTGAGGGCAACACAAGGGTTCATATATTTACTATCTGATCTGATTTCTACCGAGTTCATCCTAATTTGCATTGTGTGTTAAGGGCAAACCTATTGGTATTACACTGACCTTGTCTGTCACAGTTGTATTGGAGATTATTTTAATTTCAATGATTTGCAATGTAGAAGAGCGGAGAATTAACCGACTAGTATTATGTTTGTGTGTTTGTTTTGCTGTACCTTGATTTAAAGACCCTTATGTATTGCTGTCTTTGACAAAGTAAAAAAGCGTAAAATCCTGTAGGGGCTTTTTATCAAGGTAACTGTAAGTCAGCCTGTTAATGACGGGGGGTTTTGAGGCAGCGCTCTCCAATTTAAGAGCGCAGATCAAACATACCACCAGTCATGCTGGGTTCAAAGGGACTCCATCAGCTAAAAGGAAATGCCTGCTTCATGGAGTCTAAAAGAAACTGGTGACGACAGACACCAGTAACAATTACCCATTGATTTTAAACTCAGTACACTGCTTTTGGCATGTATTGCTATAGTCACACTAAACATGTATTGTTAATGTGGATCCAAAATCACTGCTCGCTTGATAAAGGCATGAGCGGAAGGTTTTTATAATTATGGAGAGTGATTTTTCACATTATCTGCTGTACCACATGCTGTATGTGTGCTTGCCAGTGAAATCACCAAAGGTATGAGCTGATAGCTGCTTATTGAGGCATTCTCACCATCATCTGTTGAAGACAGATAACGATAAATTCTACCATGTTATGCATCTAAATGCAAGGGCTTTTAACCCTAACCCTTTGTCAAGCTTGCTTCTGATTCTGACCTGGACTCAACTTACAGCTTAAATGATTTATGATTTTTTGGTGAAATTCACGTCTTTCAGTTAAGTCAAGTTTATTTAAATAGCACGTTTAAAAACAAGTTAAAGTGAACGGCACAACGATAGCGAGTGAAATAACATTGACAAAAAAAAACTGTGACATAAGCTCACATAAGAAGTCTTTCCACGTTTGAAATAATCCATCCTCCTCTGTAAATGTGCTTTTTACCTTCTCCTTCCATATTCACGCATGATGTGACAGCAGCAGAGCACTGAGGCAAGATTTCTTTACACAAGCTGGATGATCATACTGTACGTCACCAACTTCCCAGAAGCATTACCAGTTTTTCACGTTGTAGATATTTGTAATGGCTGTCCTGTATGTTGCTTCATTGAAATGAGTCAGTTTAAGCTAATGCATGGATGTATATTAATCAGCCTTAGCCAAAAGTACAAAATAAGGATATTCTATATATATTTTTTCTAATATCTATACTGCATTCACATCTAAGGTTGAGGGTAGGGCCACACATTAAGCAACTTCACAAAAAATAGACGTACAGACCCACAGATGCTAACAAGAACCAATAGATCCTTTTCAGCACTGTAGAATACTGAAATATGATTAAACGTCTCAGTCAGCGGCGACCACTAACTTACCCAGTGGAGTGTGCGCCCCATGTAGGCCTGGGCAGCGGCCCGGGTTCGACTCCGACCCGTGGGCCTTCGCGTGTCGTCCCCCCTCTCTTTCTCCTCATGTCTTCAACTCTATCCTGTCAATTGAAGACCATGAAGGCCTGGAAAATAATCTTGAAAAAGAAAGGGTTCAGTCAACACAAACATTACTAAACGTCCTCCACTGAAAAATGTTTTTGACTTATTGTTACTTCATTCGGATGTTTCACTGTACAGAATGATTTATGTGCAGACTTTGACACTAGAAGGCTGTTTTCACTTTTACCTGCTGAAGGGGGAAAGTCTCTCCTTATTATGAGTCTAAGATGTGTACGCACAGCACAAGCATAAGCAAGATTTTATGACATCACAACTAGTTTGGCCAATCAATCATGGTCTAATATCTAGTATAACTAGAAGCCTCCAGTGCACATACACTGATGATGGTGATGATTTTGAGAATCTTTACAGTTAAATTCCAAATATTTACACAGAGCGCACCACAAAGTGTGAAAGATGAGGTAAAAATGATTCGATGTGATGCACTGAAAACCATTTCATTCAACACTAGAAATCACTGAAAACGAATGTTAAATATGAAAACATCCAAATGTGTGCAGCGTAGGTCATGAAGTGATCCAGTCCAGCTTGAAACGAGGACACAGGTCAATGAGTGAGAACAGTGCATGCTGCAAAGTGGACATGACAGCAGTTTAGCCCACTCAGGGTAATGGGATTGATATCAACCCTTTTGTGAAATGCAGGACAGTGAGTACACACATTAGCAATTAGCACATATATATTGTCTTTTAGACACTTGTCATTATAATCCCAAATACTATAGTCACTAGTACTAGTTTTTTATTAATACTTGATGTGGAGCTAGATTTTCTTGCTAGTGGTCTCATCTGTAAAAATGTGATTAAAAATGAATAGCAGTTGAATGGGAAAAAAGACTATTAAAATATTAGGGGAAGGTTTAAGTACTCAGCCCTCTACTGAGCCTTTTACTTATTCAAATCCTCCCATGCCATTAACATTCCAAAAAAATACACTTTATTATGTTACTTTATCTTGGCCATGTTTTAATGTAGGGTGTTTTTCTGTACCAGAATGGTATAATTCACATTTACCTTCACTTATGTATTCCATTTCTTTCCACTTTAGTTTGAGGAGAAAACAAAAACAGTATTTCATGTTCTTAGAGGAATCCCTTTGCGTTATTACTACCTGCCGACTTTGTCATTTACCTCCCCAACCAAATTAAAAAGATAAAGAGACAGCTAGACTGGCAAATGAATGAGAGTTGCTGTTCCGTCAGGTTCTGCAGTAAGTCATCTATTTTGCATCTTTCCAGAGGCTGCAAGTCAGCAGTCCTCCTTAACAACTACACTTGGCAGCTTGATGCCCTGCTTAGGCCAAACTGTTTGCGTTTCAGAGATTGTACCTCATGTGACGGCTGCAGCCCTGCTGCATGCTCCCTTTTCTTGTGTGAGAGAGAGAGAGAGAGAGAGAGAGAGAGAGAGAGAGAGAGAGAGAGAGAGAGAGAGACACAGAGAGACAGAGAGAGAGAGAGAGAGAGAGAGAGAGAGAGAGAGAGACTTTAGCTGACACTTCTATTACTTTGGATAGAAGTGTCAGCTAAATGACATGTAATGTAATGTAACATTCTTTTCAGTGACTGCAATACTTTTGAAATTAGAGTAAAGTTGGGGTTTGTATGTATGCGCATACATTATACTGTATGTATACATGTCTGTGTGAGTTTACATTGTATCTATGGGTGCTTGCTTATTTGTTTGAGCTGTAAGCGAGAGTTTAGAATGGAATAAACTAATCTTTATATCTTCATGTCTGACACATTTCTGCTTTGTCAGCCTCCTCATTATCTGCACAACCTTAATCTGTTACTTGTAGACTGCAGAAGCATCATCGTGCAGTATTTCTGTAGCTTGATATTACAGTCCCATAATAACCAACTCAAATTGATTTTGAAAAGTATTATTATTTGAGTGCTGAATAAATCTGCTAATATCGTAAAATCTGGTTTGTTCTTATCCCACCCTTTCCATAACCAGAAGATAATTAATGAAGAAAATAATGTTCTGTAGCAACACCATACAAAACCAACTTGAAAATTACAATATCATTTAAAAACAATGTGACCATCAGTCCGTGAATGAAGCTGTTTTCCCTGTTTTACTAAATTCATGCAAGGGCACTGGGTTTTGTTCTGAATAAAGCAGAGAGCCAACTCACTCTGGCTCACTGGAGCTTACCTTAAGATAGTCTTCAACAGAAAGCCTGCTTTAGAACATTTAGAGACAAAAGCAGATGATTTTCTTTGTTGCACCAATGCTGGTGATGCTATGACATGGCTGACACTGTTAACGCATACTGTCAATCTCCGCATATAGCCTACATACTGTACATGCATACACATGCCCCGTTTGTGGACAAACACCTAAAAAATAACTATTTTCAGATGCATGGCTCAGAATATGTCAGTGCAGTGACATAGAGCACAACAGATGTGCAGCAATAATTATCATACGTATATCTATCTGAGCAAAGTGATCTGCATATCAAGTACTGTTTATTTCCAAATTTATTCGAGGGTACTGTAAATGGGAAGGCATGTATAATTGCATCACACTCAGAGGAAGAGAATTTTGTTGTCTTTAAAGACTTAAATTACAAGTATGAAGAAGCAAATACTCTTTATTGGTCCACAGCAAATTGTTCTAGAATAGCTATGAAACCATTTACATTTTGAAAGTATTTTGCAGTGTAGCATAATGAACTGTGCCCGACTCTTCTCAGCAAAGAGCTTAATTAAAGTGTTTGATGAGACTTCACTTTAGGAAGTCATTTTCTTGTACCAACCCTGGAAATCTATTTGAAAACCTTTGCTAACAGGCCAGAGCCGCCGTTTGTTTTTGTGAGTGAGCTAGAAAAGTGTGTCAGGAAAAATATAAAGTAAACATAATTTGTAGTTAAAGAAATATAATGTAAAAACAGTGCTATGGTACCGAGCCCCCCTGGTCCCACTTTGTAAAATTTTTTTATTATAACTATCTCGTGGCTTCAAGATAGTAACTCGTGGCCTCAAGATAGTAACTCGTGACCTCAAGATAGTAACTCGTGACCTCAAGATAGTATCTCGTGACCTCAAGATAGTATCTCGTGACCTCAAGAGAGTAACTCGTGGCCTCAAGATAGTATCTCGTGGCCACGAGATAGTAACGATACTATCTTGAGGCCACGAGATACTATCTTGAGGCCACGAGTTACTCTCTTGAGGCCACAAGATAGTTATAATACATTTTTTTTGACAAAGGGAGACCGGGGGGCTCCGTACTATGGTTCTTAAATAATCTAAAAGGTTGTGTCAGTATGCTTTATAAACACTTTGTTTAATACAATAAAAGCAACACACTAAGCAAAGAACACCTAGGTGACTCAGTCAGGCTAAGAGATAGCCAGTGCCCACACCTTGAATGAAGAAGGGAAACAATACTGATATGCCTCTGCACTGCTACTACACATTTATACTGTATAATGTGCTCAATATTGTAATGATGATGAGAATGATATATATACGGGGTTGGCTATGGTCCAACAGTAAGAACACATTTTTGCAGGATCTTACTGGGCATTTTTGCCTTTATATAGAAGCCTTTTTGTCAAAAAGGGGTTTTCCTGGTAAATTATATTATCTGACACTGCCATCTGTTAAGGTTAAGTGAACTGAAATCTCTCATCTTATTCCGTTGTCATGTAGCCTTGGCACCCCGCTCACCCACCCATCTACCCCTGGACCTACTCTGGGGATCAAACAGTCTCAGGAGAGACCCGACAGTCAGAGTTTGGCTGCTTCTGCTCCATCGCCACATTAAGTAAAAGTGCTGTACTTCTTGTTGTTTCTATAGCAACAGTTCCCACTCGTGTCTTCAGGATACTGTGAAAGCCGGAGAGTAAAGGAGAGCTGCACTGACAATAATACTAACAATCATAGTGGCTGTTGTTAAATTATTAATCGACCAATATATTCCGCATATACAAAGAGATATTTTTTGGATTGAATCAGCTGACAGAATATTTCTGTCTGATGTTGTATGGCTTCAAATGTAGGCCTAAGTATGTTCATGGAAATAATTCCAAAAAAGTTATCCACCAAAGTTTCATATTCTTATTAAGTTTGAAAAGCCTCTGAAACAGCATTACGACTGTGATGTTATGAACTCAGGGTACTAATATTATAATGCGAGCCAATGAGCTATGTAAGACTGACCCTAATCGGAAGAGCAGAAGTCACATTGGTGAATACTCAATTGATCATCTTAAAATAAGAGCCACAGATTCAGAAAGCGGTTCACATGAATTGGAGAGTTGATTGAAATTCAAAAAGACATGTAAACATTAGCTTTTGAGAAAGCATTCACTATTCGTTCATCTGCTGTGTAGGTGTACTCGTCCTGTTTTTTTACTGTATTGCTTCTAAGTCTTTTTTCTCTCTTCAATCTTACCTCCCTATTCACCTCTTTCTCTCTCTCTCTCTCTCTCTCTCTCTCTCTCTCTCTCTCTCTCTCTCTCTCTCTCTCTCTCTCTCTCTCTCAGGTGTTAATGAGTGACAGAGGTTATGCGATGGCCGAACTAGCAGGCAGGACAGATCCTGCTGCACACTGAACCAACTGGATGCAACACATTAGAGCTTAGACAGGTAGGACTGGATTGCTAGATTTTGACTTTTTGGAAAACTTTTGTGGGCAAGTTAAAATAAAGATGTTCAACCATTTCATGTTGTAAGGCCTTGGGCGCAGTCTTTAAAGTGCAAATCTTTAAAAGCACATTCTGAGTGAAAACCTTCTTTTTATCCACTTTGCCATGTTTTATGTATGAAGTGCAAAAAGAAGAGGAGGAAGAATAGTACAATTCTTGCAATCATTTTATAGCGCTAAAATGCTGAATGACTGATTAAATTGCATGCCATATTGTAACCAAATTAAATAACAACAATATACACAGCAGCCCAAAAATTACAGGCTCAAAAGGATTTGTCATCTACTGAAAAAGGATTTTTTGAAAATACTTTTTCCCTAAGCTCCCTGCTCCCTTATGTCTAATGTACAACTCCCTTTCCATTCTGCTTGCAGAATGGATTTTCCCAGTTACACTGAAGGGGTATTTGCCACAAACAGCAGTGGTAATGACACACTGGAGACTACTAAACTCCCGCCCAGTAAGATCCTGCTTTCACTGACCCTGTCTGTACTGGCTATCCTGACTACATTCTTCAACTGCCTGGTGATCACAGCTATTGCAGTCACGCGCAAGTTGCACCACCCAGCCAACTACCTCATCTGCTCATTAGCAGTAACCGACCTGCTGGTGGCTGTGCTGGTCATGCCCTTCAGTATTATGTACATCCAGAAAGAGACCTGGCACATGGGCCAGGTGGTGTGTACCATCTGGTTGAGTGTGGATATCACCTGCTGCACATGCTCCATCCTGCACCTTGCTGCAATCGCCATCGACCGTTACAGAGCCATTACTGATGCAGTGGAGTACTCCCGCAAACGCACAGGAGCCAGGGCTGGGGCGATGGTGGCAGTGGTGTGGCTGTTGTCCATCCTCATCTCACTACCTCCTCTAATCTGGCGGCACTACAGCGGGGATGCAGAGCAGGAAGACCAGTGCATCATGATGCACCATCACATTACCTTTACCTTGTACTCCACCCTTGGAGCGTTCTACATCCCCCTGCTGCTCATCCTCATCCTCTACTACAAAATCTATCGGGCCGCTCAGACCCTGTATATGCGCAGGGAGGCCAGTCGGGCTAGCCGTCACTCATGCATGACTAATGGGAGCATGATCCCATCATCCTACCCTGCTGGAGATGGTGACGGCGATGGGGGACCTCAAAGTCCAGAGCCCATAAGCCCACCAGAAAAGTCTTTCTCTGAACCCTCAACTGAGGAGCCTCCACGTGAACGGGTGCGAGTATCGGTAAAGGCTTTCCATTGCAAGAAGCGCCGGCATGAGTCACGTAGTGAGTCACGTACTGATTCACGTAGTGAATCACGTCGGAGCCAGTTTTACCAAGGACCACGGATCTCAGGCTCACGGGAGCGCAAAGCGGCATCAACGTTAGGGCTGATAATAGGGGCCTTTGTCATCTGTTGGTTGCCATTTTTTGTCAAGGAGGTGATCGTTAACACCTGCAGTTCTTGTAGTACTTCGATGGAGATGGCTGACTTTCTGACATGGTTGGGCTATCTCAACTCGCTAATCAACCCCCTCATCTACACCATCTTTAATGAAGACTTTAAAAAAGCTTTCCAAAGACTTGTTAGGTGCAGTCATTACCTCTGATGGTTACAATTGTGCGTGATCATACCCATAAACCATCACACGTACACATGTAACTGGCAGGAGGTCAGAGAGTACTGACTCTATACTGACTAAATGTGCCTGAGAGACAATAAGGATTGACTCCCATCTCCACTAAACACCCCAACAGCCTAAATGGCACCAGCTCAGCAATGAGCTTTGAAGCAAAGTCCCACGTTGAAATCCAAGTCCTGCTATTAATAGAACAGCCTGAGATTTTCTTGATGTTAATTGGTGTGTTTGAAAGGACACTGACATGTTGGTTTTTAGAAAATAGGCCATCGCTGACCTTTGAGGTTTGGGTTCTGAGCATTAGGATCAGCCCCATTAAAGGAGCTTGAAATAGCTGACCATTATAGCTATTCCATCTAATGACCTCCCTTCTATCTACTCCAAGCTGCTGGCTAACGTGTAAAATACCACAGCATACCAAGTTGTGATTTCCTGCGGCCATTATATTATAGAGGGTGATATTTATCTGATTGACTCTCGAAGTGATTATTAACAAAAATTGTTGAATGTGATTTGTCTTCAGCAAAACACTCCAACAGATATGAATTATACATTTGTAGATTGTTCAAGGTTTTTGTCTGGTAATGGCAATGTACTGGCCTAATTCATTTGAGAATCCGAAAGCAGGAAGTTATTGCTTGCCATTCATAAATTTCACAACGCTGAACTCAACATACCATGATATAAATGTTTAGGATAAACAGCTAAGAATGCCTTCAATGTGAATTACATGTTTTATGGTCTAGGACTAAATCATACTATTAATAAAACATTCACAATTTTAAAATCAGATTTACTTGGGGACCAATAAAGAAATTGAGCTTGTTATAACTTTGCAACAAAAGGTTACCTTTTGGAGAGGGCTTAAGGTATTGGGGTTACATGTTCTATAAGACACTGCCACTTTAATTGATGTTTTGCACAACATGTTATGTTTCTTTAACTTATTTAGTGGAGTATTAATTTATACATCTATCCTGCAGCCATTAAACACCCCATCCCATCTCACTCCCACGCAATAGCCAGCATTAGGTCAATGAATGTGAGAACCACCGGTGCAGAAGTCCTCATTACATTGATCCCACTCAAGTACTTGGAATAGAACTACTATTTCTTTACTGCCTCCAAGAGGGCACACGATATGTTGATGGAAATATTGTGGATGAGTCATGTGTGAGGGTGTACTGTACGCCAGAGAGATAATACACAGTTTGTTATACACACACATACATCATGACAGTATGACCAGTATTTGTAAACTGTTTCTTTCTTTGTCTCCCTCTGTCTCAATAATAAATAATTAACAGCCCACATATGAATGATCTTCCCCGTTCTTCTGAGTTAAGGATCATTTTCTGAGTGACGATTTGGTACAGTATGTGTACGGAGAGAATGATAGCAGGAACAACATACATTATAACAAACTGATAATCTGTATGTGTGAATGAACATTGATAGGATATATTGCAACCCCATATTTCAATCTTCTGACTGTGAAATGTAAAGAGACCAGTTATTTTCCATATTCTGATGTGATGGAGCCCCCTTGTGGATAGCAGAAAGACTGCAGACATTCCAGTTGGCTGTGGTGAACTACATCCCTCTCTCTCTCTCTCTCTCTCTCTGGGTCTGGAAATATGGTATTGCTCATATGGCCTCATACATCAAACAAATGAAAGTAATTAAAAAAAAGACATATGCATCATTGAGCAGGTCCTCTCTGTCACATAGACAGACACACATATATATTTGCTTATTACTATACAAGAAATATATAAGAGTACATTGATCCAGAAACTGAATGCCTTAATTCACTGTAGCCTATATATGTGATAGTGAACCTTTTCCATTGTATCTAGCTCTCCCATCATAACCACTAGCATTCAATAACACAGACATTCTTTTTTAGCCCTCTGTCTTGTCAAACGTATTGTTATGGGGATCATGTCCATATGCGGAAAAGAAAAATATCTCTTTTATTCCCACCTTTTCTCACCAGTTTGAAGTTCCCAGGTCCACACTCCATTGTTGTGGAGCTGATGCAGGCAGGAAAGTGGTTCCTTTGATACACATATGGTGGGGCCAGCTGCTTCTGTTTTACCTGTCGGTCGGTAGATTTGCTAAGACAAGATAGACTTTATTAATCCAACACTGCTACAGCAGCTCAGAAGAAAAAATGTACACACATCAGAGTAACACAAATACACAGTAGTATAAGTAGACATAGGAGAAAAATATACATAAAGTATAGGAAATGGAAATGGAAAAATAGAATAGAATTAGTTATAATAATAATAAAAATAATAATAATAATAATAATAATAATAATAGTAATAAAACAACTGTATTTACAGGTAGGCTGTAGAAGTGGAAGTCCACACTATGTCTCCTTAATTAAGGCACCCTGTGCAGGAAACCCATACAACTGGTGGGTGTCACTAGCAACTAGGACGAAAACAGGGACTTCACACTCTTCTCTTTTCTGGAACACACCACTGGCAGAAATAGAGTCCTAGGTCCCAACAGTGGTTTTTGCCCCTGCACCGGTATATGTGCACGTACACACAAGCTTGTGGAGTGCTTTCACAAACCCACTGAGCCCACATCTGTTATGAAAGTGGCTGCCTAGTCTCCATAGCACACATACAACAGCAGCAGCAGCATAGCTGTATGTAATGCAGGCAGCAGGCATAAACAAAGCAAAGTTTTTTCTCTTTTTCCAACATGGCAAGGAGAACGGGATGCCTTTCCCTGAATCACCTAGGCAGGCCCTAAAAAAAGTGGTTGATGTTCTCAGAGGTAAAGATGTTTTGCCCCAATTCCCTTCTCACTGACAGTAAACAACAGGAATACTTATGCTCTTTACTGAAGTTGATGTTACCAGTATTATTTTAATTGGCAGCAATTTAAGAGACATGTCCATATCTACTGTGGAAATATTTAGAAAAGCCAGAAAAAAGAAAACTCAAACAAATCCAAATTTTGACAATTATTTTGATAAACCTCCTGACTTTGTGCTGTCCCCAACCGGCCAAATATGGATTCCCGTTGAATTTGAAACCTGATTCGCATACTACAGCTCTTCACGTTTGTAGGTATGCCCAACATGTCCATATCTACTGTGGAATTATAGAGAAAAGTCATAAAAAGCCAACTCAAACAAATCCAGATTTGTTGCTACACCTCCTGACTATGTGCTGTCCCCAAACGGCCAAATATGGATTTCTGTTGAATTTTAAACCTGATTCGCATGCTACAGCTCTTCACGTTTGTAGGTATGGCCAACATGTCCATATGTACTGTGGAATTATGGAGAAAAGCCAGAAAAAAGCCATCTCAAACAAATCCAGATTTCGAAATTCATGTTGCTAAACCTACTGATTTTGTGCTGTCCCCAAACGGCCAAATATAGATTTCCGTTGAATTTGAAACCTGATTTGCATGCTACAGCTCTTCACGTTTGTAGGTATGCCCAACATGTCCATATCTACTGTGGTATTATGGAGAAAAGCCAGAAAAAATGAAACTCAAACAAATCCAGATTTCGACAATTATGTTGCTATAACTCCTGACTTTGTGCTGTCCCCAAACGGCCAAATATGGATGCCCGTTGTATTTGAAACCTGATACGCATATGACAGCTCTTCACGTTTGTAGGTATTCCCAACATGTCCATATCTACTGTGGAATTATGGAGAAAATCCAGAAAAAAGCAAACTCAAACAAATCCAAATTTCGACAATTATTTTGATAAACCTCCTGACTTTGTGCTGTCCCCAACCGGCCAAATATGGATTCCCGTTGAATTTGAAATCTGATTCGCATACTACAGCTCTTCACGTTTGTAGGAATGCCCAACATGTCCATATCTGCTGTGGAATTATGGAGAAAAGCCAAAAAAAAGCAAACTCAAACAAATCCAGATTTTGACAATGATGTTGCTAAACCTCCTGACTTTGTGCTGTCCCCAAACGGCCAAATATGGATTTCCGTTGAATTTGAAACCTGACTCGCATGCTACAGCTCTTCACGTTTGTAGGTATGCCCAACATGTCCATATCTACTGTGGTATTATGGAGAAAAGCCAGAAAAAAGCAAACTCAAACAAATCCAGATTTCGATAATTATGTTGCTAAACCTATTGACTTTGTACTGTCCCCAAACGGCCAAATATAGATTCCCGTTGAATTTGAAACCATGTCTCGCATGCTAAAGCTCTTCACGTTTGTAGGTATGCCCAACATGTCCATATCTACTGTGGTATTATGGAGAAAAGCCAGAAAAAAGCAAACTCAAACAAATCCAAATTTCGACAATTATTTTGATAAACCTCCTGACTTTGTGCTGTCCCCAACCGGCCAAATATGGATTCCCGTTGAATTTGAAATCTGATTCGCATACTACAGCTCTTCACGTTTGTAGGAATGCCCAACATGTCCATATCTGCTGTGGAATTATGGAGAAAAGCCAAATAAAAGCAAACTCAAACAAATCCAGATTTCGACAATGATGTTGCTAAACCTATTGACTTTGTGCTGTCCCCAACCGGCCAAATATGGATTCCCGTTGAATTTGAAACCTGATTCGCATACTACAGCTCTTCACGTTTGTAGATATGCCCAACATGTCCATATCTACTGTGGAATTATGGAGAAAAGTCAGAAAAAAGCCAACTCAAACAAATCCAGATTTGTTGCTAAACCTCCTGACTATGTGCTGTCCCCAAACGGCCAAATATGGATTTCTGTTGAATTTTAAACCTGATTCGCATGCTACAGCTCTTCACGTTTGTAGGTATGCCCAACATGTCCATATCTACTGTGGTATTATGGAGAAAAGCCAGAAAAAAGGAAACTAAAACAAATCCAGATTTTGACAATTATGTTGCTGTAACTCTTGACTTTGTGCTATCCCCAAACGGCCAAATATGGATGCCCGTTGTATTTGAAACCTGATTCGCATATGACAGCTCTTCTTGTTTGTAGGTATGTCCAACATGTCCATATCTACTGTGGAAATATTTAGAAAAGCCAGAAAAAAGAAAACTCAAACAAATCCAAATTTTGACAATTATTTTGATAAACCTCCTGACTTTGTGCTGTCCCCAAATGGCCAAATATGGATTCCCGTTGAATTTGAAACCTGATTTGAATACGACATCTCTTCACGTTTGTAGGTAAGCCCAACATGTCCATATGTAGTGTGGAATTATGGAGAAAAGCCAGAAAAAAGCCAACTCAAACAAATCCAGATTTGTTGCTAAACCTCCTGACTTTATGCTGTCCCCAAAAGGCCAAATATAGATTCCCATTGAATTTGAAACCTGATTTGCATACTACAGCTCTTCATGTTTGTATGTATGCCCAACATGTCCATATCTACTGTGGAATTATGGAGAAAAGCCAGAAAAAAGCCAACTCAAACAAATCCAGATTTGTGGCTAAACCTCCTGACTTTGTGCTGTCCCCAAACGGCCAAATATGGATTCCCGTTGAATTTGAAACCTGATTTGCATGCTACAGCTCTTCACGTTTATAGGTATGTCCAACATGTCCATATCTACTGTGGAATTATTTAGAAAAGCCAGAAAAAAGCCAACTCAAACACATCCAAATTTCGACAATTATGTTGTTAAACCTACTGACTTTGTACTGTCCCCAAACGGCCAGTTATGGATTCCCGTTGAATTTGAAACCTGATTCGCATACTACAGCTCTTCACGTTTGTAGGTATGCCCAACATGTCCATATCTACTGTGGAATTATGGAGAAAAGCCAGAAAAAAGACAACTCAAACAAATTCAGATTTGTTGCTAAACCTCCTGACTTTGTGCTGTCCCCAAACGGCCAAATATGGATTTCTGTTGAATTTTAAACCTGATTCGCATGCTACAGCTCTTCACGTTTGTAGGTATGGCCAACATGTCCATATGTACTGTGGAATTATGGAGAAAAGCCAGAAAAAAGCCATCTCAAACAAATCCAGATTTCGAAATTCATGTTGCTAAACCTACTGATTTTGTGCTGTCCCCAAACGGCCAAATATAGATTTCCGTTGAATTTGAAACCTGATTTGTATGCTACAGCTCTTCACGTTTGTAGGTATGCCCAACATGACCATATCTACTGTGGTATTATGGAGAAAAGCCAGAAAAAATGAAACTCAAACAAATCCAGATTTCGACAATTATGTTGCTATAACTCCTGACTTTGTGCTGTCCCCAAACGGCCAAATATGGATGCCCGTTGTATTTGAAACCTGATACGCATATGACAGCTCTTCACGTTTGTAGGTATTCCCAACATGTCCATATCTACTGTGGAATTATGGAGAAAATCCAGAAAAAAGCAAACTCAAACAAATCCAAATTTCGACAATTATTTTGATAAACCTCCTGACTTTGTGCTGTCCCCAACCGGCCAAATATGGATTCCCGTTGAATTTGAAATCTGATTCGCATACTACAGCTCTTCACGTTTGTAGGAATGCCCAACATGTCCATATCTGCTGTGGAATTATGGAGAAAAGCCAAAAAAAAGCAAACTCAAACAAATCCAGATTTTGACAATGATGTTGCTAAACCTCCTGACTTTGTGCTGTCCCCAAACGGCCAAATATGGATTTCCGTTGAATTTGAAACCTGACTCGCATGCTACAGCTCTTCACGTTTGTAGGTATGCCCAACATGTCCATATCTACTGTGGTATTATGGAGAAAAGCCAGAAAAAAGCAAACTCAAACAAATCCAGATTTCGATAATTATGTTGCTAAACCTATTGACTTTGTATTGTCCCCAAACGGCCAAATATAGATTCCCATTGAATTTGAAACCATGTCTCGCATGCTAAAGCTCTTCACGTTTGTAGGTATGCCCAACATGTCCATATCTACTGTGGTATTATGGAGAAAAGCCAGAAAAAAGCAAACTCAAACAAATCCAAATTTCGACAATTATTTTGATAAACCTCCTGACTTTGTGCTGTCCCCAACCGGCCAAATATGGATTCCCGTTGAATTTGAAATCTGATTCGCATACTACAGCTCTTCACGTTTGTAGGAATGCCCAACATGTCCATATCTGCTGTGGAATTATGGAGAAAAGCCAAAAAAAAGCAAACTCAAACAAATCCAGATTTCGACAATGATGTTGCTAAACCTATTGACTTTGTGCTGTCCCCAACCGGCCAAATATGGATTCCCGTTGAATTTGAAACCTGATTCGCATACTACAGCTCTTCACGTTTGTAGATATGCCCAACATGTCCATATCTACTGTGGAATTATGGAGAAAAGTCAGAAAAAAGCCAACTCAAACAAATCCAGATTTGTTGCTAAACCTCCTGACTATGTGCTGTCCCCAAACGGCCAAATATGGATTTCTGTTGAATTTTAAACCTGATTCGCATGCTACAGCTCTTCACGTTTGTAGGTATGCCCAACATGTCCATATCTACTGTGGTATTATGGAGAAAAGCCAGAAAAAAGGAAACTAAAACAAATCCAGATTTCGACAATTATGTTGCTGTAACTCTTGACTTTGTGCTATCCCCAAACGGCCAAATATGGATGCCCGTTGTATTTGAAACCTGATTCGCATATGACAGCTCTTCTTGTTTGTAGGTATGTCCAACATGTCCATATCTACTGTGGAAATATTTAGAAAAGCCAGAAAAAAGAAAACTCAAAAAAATCCAAATTTTGACAATTATTTTGATAAACCTCCTGACTTTGTGCTGTCCCCAAATGGCCAAATATGGATTCCCGTTGAATTTGAAACCTGATTTGAATACGACAGCTCTTCACGTTTGTAGGTAAGCCCAATATGTCCATATCTAGTGTGGAATTATGGAGAAAAGCCAGAAAAAAGCCAACTCAAACAAATCCAGATTTGTTGCTAAACCTCCTGACTTTATGCTGTCCCCAAAAGGCCAAATATAGATTCCCATTGAATTTGAAACCTGATTCGCATACTACAGCTCTTCATGTTTGTATGTATGCCCAACATGTCCATATCTACTGTGGAATTATGGAGAAAAGCCAGAAAAAAGCCAACTCAAACAAATCCAGATTTGTGGCTAAACCTCCTGACTTTGTGCTGTCCCCAAACGGCCAAATATGGATTCCCGTTGAATTTGAAACCTGATTTGCATGCTACAGCTTTTCACGTTTATAGGTATGTCCAACATGTCCATATCTACTGGGGAATTATTTAGAAAGGCCAGAAAAAAGAAAACGCAAAAAAATCCAAATTTCGACAATTATTTTGATAAACCTCCTGACTTTGTGCTGTCCCCAAATGGCCAAATATGGATTCCCGTTGAATTTGAAACCTGATTCGCATGCTACAGCTCTTCACGTTTGTATGTATGGCCAACATGTCCATATGTACTGTGGAATTATGGAGAAAAGCCAGAAAAAAGCCAACTCAAACAAATCCAGATTTGTTGCTAAACCTCCTGACTTTGTGCTGTCCCCAAACGGCCAAATATGGATTCCGGTTGAACTTGAAACCTGATTCGCATACTACAGCTCTTCACGTTTGTAGGTATGCCCTTCATGTCCATATCTACTGTGGAATTATGGAGAAAAGCCAGAAAAAAGACAACTCAAACAAATTCAGATTTGTTGCTAAACCTCCTGACTTTGTGCTGTCCCCAAACGGCCAAATATGGATTTCTGTTGAATTTTAAACCTGATTCGCATGCTACAGCTCTTCACGTTTGTAGGTATGGCCAACATGTCCATATGTACTGTGGAATTATGGAGAAAAGCCAGAAAAAAGCCATCTCAAACAAATCCAGATTTCGAAATTCATGTTGCTAAACCTACTGATTTTGTGCTGTCCCCAAACGGCCAAATATAGATTTCCGTTGAATTTGAAACCTGATTTGTATGCTACAGCTCTTCACGTTTGTAGGTATGCCCAACATGTCCATATCTACTGTGGTATTATGGAGAAAAGCCAGAAAAAATGAAACTCAAACAAATCCAGATTTCGACAATTATGTTGCTATAACTCCTGACTTTGTGCTGTCCCCAAACGGCCAAATATGGATGCCCGTTGTATTTGAAACCTGATACGCATATGACAGCTCTTCACGTTTGTAGGTATTCCCAACATGTCCATATCTACTGTGGAATTATGGAGAAAATCCAGAAAAAAGCAAACTCAAACAAATCCAAATTTCGACAATTATTTTGATAAACCTCCTGACTTTGTGCTGTCCCCAACCGGCCAAATATGGATTCCCGTTGAATTTGAAATCTGATTCGCATACTACAGCTCTTCACGTTTGTAGGAATGCCCAACATGTCCATATCTGCTGTGGAATTATGGAGAAAAGCCAAAAAAAAGCAAACTCAAACAAATCCAGATTTTGACAATGATGTTGCTAAACCTCCTGACTTTGTGCTGTCCCCAAACGGCCAAATATGGATTTCCGTTGAATTTGAAACCTGACTCGCATGCTACAGCTCTTCACGTTTGTAGGTATGCCCAACATGTCCATATCTACTGTGGTATTATGGAGAAAAGCCAGAAAAAAGCAAACTCAAACAAATCCAGATTTCGATAATTATGTTGCTAAACCTATTGACTTTGTATTGTCCCCAAACGGCCAAATATAGATTCCCATTGAATTTGAAACCATGTCTCGCATGCTAAAGCTCTTCACGTTTGTAGGTATGCCCAACATGTCCATATCTACTGTGGTATTATGGAGAAAAGCCAGAAAAAAGCAAACTCAAACAAATCCAAATTTCGACAATTATTTTGATAAACCTCCTGACTTTGTGCTGTCCCCAACCGGCCAAATATGGATTCCCGTTGAATTTGAAATCTGATTCGCATACTACAGCTCTTCACGTTTGTAGGAATGCCCAACATGTCCATATCTGCTGTGGAATTATGGAGAAAAGCCAAAAAAAAGCAAACTCAAACAAATCCAGATTTCGACAATGATGTTGCTAAACCTATTGACTTTGTGCTGTCCCCAACCGGCCAAATATGGATTCCCGTTAAATTTGAAACCTGATTCGCATACTACAGCTCTTCACGTTTGTAGATATGCCCAACATGTCCATATCTACTGTGGAATTATGGAGAAAAGTCAGAAAAAAGCCAACTCAAACAAATCCAGATTTGTTGCTAAACCTCCTGACTATGTGCTGTCCCCAAACGGCCAAATATGGATTTCTGTTGAATTTTAAACCTGATTCGCATGCTACAGCTCTTCACGTTTGTAGGTATGCCCAACATGTCCATATCTACTGTGGTATTATGGAGAAAAGCCAGAAAAAAGGAAACTAAAACAAATCCAGATTTCGACAATTATGTTGCTGTAACTCTTGACTTTGTGCTATCCCCAAACGGCCAAATATGGATGCCCGTTGTATTTGAAACCTGATTCGCATATGACAGCTCTTCTTGTTTGTAGGTATGTCCAACATGTCCATATCTACTGTGGAAATATTTAGAAAAGCCAGAAAAAAGAAAACTCAAAAAAATCCAAATTTTGACAATTATTTTGATAAACCTCCTGACTTTGTGCTGTCCCCAAATGGCCAAATATGGATTCCCGTTGAATTTGAAACCTGATTTGAATACGACAGCTCTTCACGTTTGTAGGTAAGCCCAATATGTCCATATCTAGTGTGGAATTATGGAGAAAAGCCAGAAAAAAGCCAACTCAAACAAATCCAGATTTGTTGCTAAACCTCCTGACTTTATGCTGTCCCCAAAAGGCCAAATATAGATTCCCATTGAATTTGAAACCTGATTCGCATACTACAGCTCTTCATGTTTGTATGTATGCCCAACATGTCCATATCTACTGTGGAATTATGGAGAAAAGCCAGAAAAAAGCCAACTCAAACAAATCCAGATTTGTGGCTAAACCTCCTGACTTTGTGCTGTCCCCAAACGGCCAAATATGGATTCCCGTTGAATTTGAAACCTGATTTGCATGCTACAGCTTTTCACGTTTATAGGTATGTCCAACATGTCCATATCTACTGGGGAATTATTTAGAAAGGCCAGAAAAAAGAAAACGCAAAAAAATCCAAATTTCGACAATTATTTTGATAAACCTCCTGACTTTGTGCTGTCCCCAAATGGCCAAATATGGATTCCCGTTGAATTTGAAACCTGATTCGCATGCTACAGCTCTTCACGTTTGTATGTATGGCCAACATGTCCATATGTACTGTGGAATTATGGAGAAAAGCCAGAAAAAAGCCAACTCAAACAAATCCAGATTTGTTGCTAAACCTCCTGACTTTGTGCTGTCCCCAAACGGCCAAATATGGATTCCGGTTGAACTTGAAACCTGATTCGCATGATACAGCTCTTCACGTTTGTAGGTATGTCCAACATGTCCATATCTACTGTGGAATTATTTAGAAAAGCCAGAAAAAAGCAAACTCAAACAAATCCAAATTTCGACAATTATTTTGATAAACCTCCTGACTTTGTGCTGTCCCCAACCGGCCAAATATGGATTCCCGTTGAATTTGAAATCTGATTCGCATACTACAGCTCTTCACGTTTGTAGGAATGCCCAACATGTCCATATCTGCTGTGGAATTATGGAGAAAAGCCAAAAAAAAGCAAACTCAAACAAATCCAGATTTCGACAATGATGTTGCTAAACCTCCTGACTTTGTGCTGTCCCCAAACGGCCAAATATGGATTCCCGTTGAATTTGAAACCTGATTCGCATGCTACAGCTCTTCACGTTTGTAGGTATGCCCAACATGTCCATATCTACTGTGTAATTATGGAGAAAAGCCAGAAAAAAGCCAACTCAAACAAATCCAGATTTCGACAATCATGTTGCTAAACCTATTGACTTTGTGCTGTCCCCAACCGGCCAAATATGGATTCCCGTTGAATTTGAAACCTGATTCGCATACTACAGCTCTTCACGTTTGTAGATATGCCCAACATGTCCATATCTACTGTGGAATTATGGAGAAAAGCCAGAAAAAAGGAAACTAAAACAAATCCAGATTTCGACAATTATGTTGCTGTAACTCCTGACTTTGTGCTATCCCCAAACGGCCAAATATGGATGCCCGTTGTATTTGAAACCTGATTCGCATATGACAGCTCTTCTTGTTTGTAGGTATGTCCAACATGTCCATATCTACTGTGGAAATATTTAGAAAAGCCAGAAAAAAGAAAACTCAAACAAATCCAAATTTTGACAATTATTTTGATAAACCTCCTGACTTTGTGCTGTCCCCAAATGGCCAAATATGGATTCCCGTTGAATTTGAAACCTGATTCGCATACTACAGCTCTTCACGTTTGTAGGTATGCCCAACATGTCCATATCTACTGTGGAATTATGGAGAAAAGCCAGAAAAAAGACAACTCAAACAAATTCAGATTTGTTGCTAAACCTCCTGACTTTGTGCTGTCCCCAAACGGCCAAATATGGATTCCCGTTGAATTTGAAACCTGATTTGCATGCTACAGCTCGTCACGTTTGTAGGTATGTCCAAAATGTCCATATCTTCTGTGGAATTATTTAGAAAAGCCAGAAAAAAGCCAACTCAAACAAATCCAAATTTCGACAATTATGTTGCTAAATCTCCTGAATTTATGCTGTCCCCAAAAGGACAAATATAGATTCCCATTGAATTTGAAACCTGATTCGCATACTACAGCTCTTCACGTTTGTAGGTATGCCCAACATGTCCATATCTACTGTGGAATTATGGAGAAAAGCCAGAAAGAAGCCAACTCAAACAAATCCAGATTTGTTGCTAAACCTCCTGACTTTGTGCTGTCCCCAAACGGCCAAATATGGATTCCCGTTGAATTTGAATCCTGATTCGCATGATACAGCTCTTCACGTTTGTAGGTATGTCCAACATCTCCATATCTACTGGGGAATTATTTAGAAAGGCCAGAAAAAAGAAAACGCAAAAAAATCCAAATTTCGACAATTATTTTGATAAACCTCCTGACTTTGTGCTGTCCCCAAATGGCCAAATATGGATTCCCGTTGAATTTGAAACCTGATTCGCATGCTACAGCTCTTCACGTTTGTATGTATGGCCAACATGTCCATATGTACTGTGGAATTATGGAGAAAAGCCAGAAAAAAGCCAACTCAAACAAATCCAGATTTGTTGCTAAACCTCCTGAATTTGTGCTGTCCCCAAACGGCCAAATATGGATTCCGGTTGAACTTGAAACCTGATTCGCATGATACAGCTCTTCACGTTTGTAGGTATGTCCAACATGTCCATATCTACTGTGGAAATATTTAGAAAAGCCAGAAAAAAGAAAACTCAAAAAAATCCAAATTTTGACAATTATTTTGATAAACCTCCTGACTTTGTGCTGTCCCCAAATGGCCAAATATGGATTCCCGTTGAATTTGAAACCTGATTTGAATACGACAGCTCTTCACGTTTGTAGGTAAGCCCAATATGTCCATATCTAGTGTGGAATTATGGAGAAAAGCCAGAAAAAAGCCAACTCAAACAAATCCAGATTTGTTGCTAAACCTCCTGACTTTATGCTGTCCCCAAAAGGCCAAATATAGATTCCCATTGAATTTGAAACCTGATTCGCATACTACAGCTCTTCATGTTTGTATGTATGCCCAACATGTCCATATCTACTGTGGAATTATGGAGAAAAGCCAGAAAAAAGCCAACTCAAACAAATCCAGATTTGTGGCTAAACCTCCTGACTTTGTGCTGTCCCCAAACGGCCAAATATGGATTCCCGTTGAATTTGAAACCTGATTTGCATGCTACAGCTTTTCACGTTTATAGGTATGTCCAACATGTCCATATCTACTGGGGAATTATTTAGAAAGGCCAGAAAAAAGAAAACGCAAAAAAATCCAAATTTCGACAATTATTTTGATAAACCTCCTGACTTTGTGCTGTCCCCAAATGGCCAAATATGGATTCCCGTTGAATTTGAAACCTGATTCGCATGCTACAGCTCTTCACGTTTGTATGTATGGCCAACATGTCCATATGTACTGTGGAATTATGGAGAAAAGCCAGAAAAAAGCCAACTCAAACAAATCCAGATTTGTTGCTAAACCTCCTGACTTTGTGCTGTCCCCAAACGGCCAAATATGGATTCCGGTTGAACTTGAAACCTGATTCGCATGATACAGCTCTTCACGTTTGTAGGTATGTCCAACATGTCCATATCTACTGTGGAATTATTTAGAAAAGCCAGAAAAAAGCAAACTCAAACAAATCCAAATTTCGACAATTATTTTGATAAACCTCCTGACTTTGTGCTGTCCCCAACCGGCCAAATATGGATTCCCGTTGAATTTGAAATCTGATTCGCATACTACAGCTCTTCACGTTTGTAGGAATGCCCAACATGTCCATATCTGCTGTGGAATTATGGAGAAAAGCCAAAAAAAAGCAAACTCAAACAAATCCAGATTTCGACAATGATGTTGCTAAACCTCCTGACTTTGTGCTGTCCCCAAACGGCCAAATATGGATTCCCGTTGAATTTGAAACCTGATTCGCATGCTACAGCTCTTCACGTTTGTAGGTATGCCCAACATGTCCATATCTACTGTGTAATTATGGAGAAAAGCCAGAAAAAAGCCAACTCAAACAAATCCAGATTTCGACAATCATGTTGCTAAACCTATTGACTTTGTGCTGTCCCCAACCGGCCAAATATGGATTCCCGTTGAATTTGAAACCTGATTCGCATACTACAGCTCTTCACGTTTGTAGATATGCCCAACATGTCCATATCTACTGTGGAATTATGGAGAAAAGCCAGAAAAAAGGAAACTAAAACAAATCCAGATTTCGACAATTATGTTGCTGTAACTCCTGACTTTGTGCTATCCCCAAACGGCCAAATATGGATGCCCGTTGTATTTGAAACCTGATTCGCATATGACAGCTCTTCTTGTTTGTAGGTATGTCCAACATGTCCATATCTACTGTGGAAATATTTAGAAAAGCCAGAAAAAAGAAAACTCAAACAAATCCAAATTTTGACAATTATTTTGATAAACCTCCTGACTTTGTGCTGTCCCCAAATGGCCAAATATGGATTCCCGTTGAATTTGAAACCTGATTCGCATACTACAGCTCTTCACGTTTGTAGGTATGCCCAACATGTCCATATCTACTGTGGAATTATGGAGAAAAGCCAGAAAGAAGCCAACTCAAACAAATCCAGATTTGTTGCTAAACCTCCTGACTTTGTGCTGTCCCCAAACGGCCAAATATGGATTCCCGTTGAATTTGAATCCTGATTCGCATGATACAGCTCTTCACGTTTGTAGGTATGTCCAACATCTCCATATCTACTGGGGAATTATTTAGAAAGGCCAGAAAAAAGAAAACGCAAAAAAATCCAAATTTCGACAATTATTTTGATAAACCTCCTGACTTTGTGCTGTCCCCAAATGGCCAAATATGGATTCCCGTTGAATTTGAAACCTGATTCGCATGCTACAGCTCTTCACGTTTGTATGTATGGCCAACATGTCCATATGTACTGTGGAATTATGGAGAAAAGCCAGAAAAAAGCCAACTCAAACAAATCCAGATTTGTTGCTAAACCTCCTGACTTTGTGCTGTCCCCAAACGGCCAAATATGGATTCCGGTTGAACTTGAAACCTGATTCGCATGATACAGCTCTTCACGTTTGTAGGTATGTCCAACATGTCCATATCTACTGTGGAATTATTTAGAAAAGCCAGAAAAAAGCAAACTCAAACAAATCCAGATGTCGATAATCATGTTGCTAAACCTACTGACTTTGTACTGTCCCCAAACGGCCAAATATGGATTCCCGTTGAATTTGAAACCTGATTCGCATACTACAGCTCTTCACGTTTGTAGGTATGCCCAACATGTCCATATCTACTGTGGAATTATGGAGAAAAGCCAGAAAAAAGCCAACTCAAACAAATCCAGATTTGTCGCTAAACCTCCTGACTTTATGCTGTCCCCAAAAGGCCAAATATAGATTCCCATTGAATTTGAAACCTGATTCGCATGCTACAGCTCTTCACGTTTGTAGGTATGCCCAACATGTCCATATCTACTGTGGAATTATGGAGAAAAGCCAGAAAAAAGACAACTCAAACAAATCCAGATTTGTTGCTAAACCTCCTGACTTTGTGCTGTCCCCAAACGGCCAAATATAGATTCCCATTGAATTTGAAACCTGATTCGCATACTACAGCTCTTCACGTTTGTAGGTATGCCCAACATGTCCATATCTACTGTGGTATTATGGAGAAAAGCCAGAAAAAAGGAAACTAAAACAAATCCAGATTTCGACAATTATGTTGCTGTAACTCTTGACTTTGTGCTATCCCCAAACGGCCAAATATGGATGCCCGTTGTATTTGAAACCTGATTCGCATATGACAGCTCTTCTTGTTTGTAGGTATGTCCAACATGTCCATATCTACTGTGGAAATATTTAGAAAAGCCAGAAAAAAGAAAACTCAAACAAATCCAAATTTTGACAATTATTTTGATAAACCTCCTGACTTTGTGCTGTCCCCAAATGGCCAAATATGGATTCCCGTTGAATTTGAAACCTGATTTGAATACGACAGCTCTTCACGTTTGTAGGTAAGCCCAATATGTCCATATCTAGTGTGGAATTATGGAGAAAAGCCAGAAAAAAGCCAACTCAAACAAATCCAGATTTGTTGCTAAACCTCCTGACTTTATGCTGTCCCCAAAAGGCCAAATATAGATTCCCATTGAATTTGAAACCTGATTCGCATACTACAGCTCTTCATGTTTGTATGTTTGCCCAACATGTCCATATCTACTGTGGAATTATGGAGAAAAGCCAGAAAAAAGCCAACTCAAACAAATCCAGATTTGTGGCTAAACCTCCTGACTTTGTGCTGTCCCCAAACGGCCAAATATGGATTCCCGTTGAATTTGAAACCTGATTTGCATGCTACAGCTCTTCACGTTTATAGGTATGTCCAACATGTCCATATCTACTGTGGAATTATTTAGAAAAGCCAGAAAAAAGCCAACTCAAACACATCCAAATTTCGACAATTATGTTGTTAAACCTACTGACTTTGTACTGTCCCCAAACGGCCAAATATGGATTCCCGTTGAATTTGAAACCTGATTCGCATACTACAGCTCTTCACGTTTGTAGGTATGCCCAACATGTCCATATCTACTGTGGAATTATGGAGAAAAGCCAGAAAAAAGACAACTCAAACAAATTCAGATTTGTTGCTAAACCTCCTGACTTTGTGCTGTCCCCAAACGGCCAAATATGGATTCCCGTTGAATTTGAAACCTGATTTGCATGCTACAGCTCGTCACGTTTGTAGGTATGTCCAAAATGTCCATATCTTCTGTGGAATTATTTAGAAAAGCCAGAAAAAAGCCAACTCAAACAAATCCAAATTTCGACAATTATGTTGCTAAATCTCCTGACTTTATGCTGTCCCCAAAAGGACAAATATAGATTCCCATTGAATTTGAAACCTGATTCGCATACTACAGCTCTTCACGTTTGTAGGTATGCCCAACATGTCCATATCTACTGTGGAATTATGGAGAAAAGCCAGAAAGAAGCCAACTCAAACAAATCCAGATTTGTTGCTAAACCTCCTGACTTTGTGCTGTCCCCAAACGGCCAAATATGGATTCCCATTGAATTTGAATCCTGATTCGCATGATACAGCTCTTCACGTTTGTAGGTATGTCCAACATCTCCATATCTACTGGGGAATTATTTAGAAAGGCCAGAAAAAAGAAAACGCAAAAAAATCCAAATTTCGACAATTATTTTGATAAACCTCCTGACTTTGTGCTGTCCCCAAATGGCCAAATATGGATTCCCGTTGAATTTGAAACCTGATTCGCATGCTACAGCTCTTCACGTTTGTATGTATGGCCAACATGTCCATATGTACTGTGGAATTATGGAGAAAAGCCAGAAAAAAGCCAACTCAAACAAATCCAGATTTGTTGCTAAACCTCCTGACTTTGTGCTGTCCCCAAACGGCCAAATATGGATTCCGGTTGAACTTGAAACCTGATTCGCATGATACAGCTCTTCACGTTTGTAGGTATGTCCAACATGTCCATATCTACTGTGGAATTATTTAGAAAAGCCAGAAAAAAGCAAACTCAAACAAATCCAGATGTCGATAATCATGTTGCTAAACCTACTGACTTTGTACTGTCCCCAAACGGCCAAATATGGATTCCCGTTGAATTTGAAACCATGTCTCGCATGCTAAAGCTCTTCACGTTTGTAGGTATGCCCAACATGTCCATATCTACTGTGGTATTATGGAGAAAAGCCAGAAAAAAGCAAACTCAAACAAATCCAAATTTCGACAATTATTTTGATAAACCTCCTGACTTTGTGCTGTCCCCAACCGGCCAAATATGGATTCCCGTTGAATTTGAAATCTGATTCGCATACTACAGCTCTTCTCGTTTGTAGGAATGCCCAACATGTCCATATCTGCTGTGGAATTATGGAGAAAAGCCAAAAAAAAGCAAACTCAAACAAATCCAGATTTCGACAATGATGTTGCTAAACCTCCTGACTTTGTGCTGTCCCCAAACGGCCAAATATGGATTCCCGTTGAATTTGAAACCTGATTCGCATGCTACAGCTCTTCACGTTTGTAGGTATGCCCAACATGTCCATATCTACTGTGTAATTATGGAGAAAAGCCAGAAAAAAGCCAACTCAAACAAATCCAGATTTCGACAATCATGTTGCTAAACCTATTGACTTTGTGCTGTCCCCAACCGGCCAAATATGGATTCCCGTTGAATTTGAAACCTGATTCGCATACTACAGCTCTTCACGTTTGTAGATATGCCCAACATGTCCATATCTACTGTGGAATTATAGAGAAAAGTCAGAAAAAAGCCAACTCAAACAAATCCAGATTTGTTGCTAAACCTCCTGACTATGTGCTGTCTCCAAACGGCCAAATATGGATTTCTGTTGAATTTTAAACCTGATTCGCATGCTACAGCTCTTCACGTTTGTAGGTATGCCCAACATGTCCATATCTACTGTGGTATTATGGAGAAAAGCCAGAAAAAAGGAAACTAAAACAAATCCAGATTTCGACAATTATGTTGCTGTAACTCCTGACTTTGTGCTATCCCCAAACGGCCAAATATGGATGCCCGTTGTATTTGAAACCTGATTCGCATATGACAGCTCTTCTTGTTTGTAGGTATGTCCAACATGTCCATATCTACTGTGGAAATATTTAGAAAAGCCAGAAAAAAGAAAACTCAAACAAATCCAAATTTTGACAATTATTTTGATAAACCTCCTGACTTTGTGCTGTCCCCAAATGGCCAAATATGGATTCCCGTTGAATTTGAAACCTGATTTGAATACGACAGCTCTTCACGTTTGTAGGTAAGCCCAATATGTCCATATCTAGTGTGGAATTATGGAGAAAAGCCAGAAAAAAGCCAACTCAAACAAATCCAGATTTGTTGCTAAACCTCCTGACTTTATGCTGTCCCCAAAAGGCCAAATATAGATTCCCATTGAATTTGAAACCTGATTCGCATACTACAGCTCTTCATGTTTGTATGTATGCCCAACATGTCCATATCTACTGTGGAATTATGGAGAAAAGCCAGAAAAAAGCCAACTCAAACAAATCCAGATTTGTTGCTAAACCTCCTGACTTTGTGCTGTCCCCAAACGGCCAAATATGGATTCCCGTTGAATTTGAAACCTGATTTGCATGCTACAGCTCTTCACGTTTATAGGTATGTCCAACATGTCCATATCTACTGTGGAATTATTTAGAAAAGCCAGAAAAAAGCCAACTCAAACACATCCAAATTTCGACAATTATGTTGTTAAACCTACTGACTTTGTACTGTCCCCAAACGGCCAAATATGGATTCCCGTTGAATTTGAAACCTGATTCGCATACTACAGCTCTTCACGTTTGTAGATATGCCCAACATGTCCATATCTACTGTGGAATTATGGAGAAAAGCCAGAAAAAAGACAACTCAAACAAATTCAGATTTGTTGCTAAACCTCCTGACTTTGTGCTGTCCCCAAACGGCCAAATATGGATTCCCGTTGAATTTGAAACCTGATTTGCATGCTACAGCTCGTCACGTTTGTAGGTATGTCCAAAATGTCCATATCTTCTGTGGAATTATTTAGAAAAGCCAGAAAAAAGCCAACTCAAACAAATCCAAATTTCGACAATTATGTTGCTAAATCTCCTGAATTTATGCTGTCCCCAAAAGGACAAATATAGATTCCCATTGAATTTGAAACCTGATTCGCATACTACAGCTCTTCACGTTTGTAGGTATGCCCAACATGTCCATATCTACTGTGGAATTATGGAGAAAAGCCAGAAAGAAGCCAACTCAAACAAATCCAGATTTGTTGCTAAACCTCCTGACTTTGTGCTGTCCCCAAACGGCCAAATATGGATTCCCGTTGAATTTGAATCCTGATTCGCATGATACAGCTCTTCACGTTTGTAGGTATGTCCAACATCTCCATATCTACTGGGGAATTATGTAGAAAGGCCAGAAAAAAGAAAACGCAAAAAAATCCAAATTTCGACAATTATTTTGATAAACCTCCTGACTTTGTGCTGTCCCCAAATGGCCAAATATGGATTCCCGTTGAATTTGAAACCTGATTCGCATACTACAGCTCTTCACGTTTGTAGATATGCCCAACATGTCCATATCTACTGTGGAATTATAGAGAAAAGTCAGAAAAAAGCCAACTCAAACAAATCCAGATTTGTTGCTAAACCTCCTGACTATGTGCTGTCTCCAAACGGCCAAATATGGATTTCTGTTGAATTTTAAACCTGATTCGCATGCTACAGCTCTTCACGTTTGTAGGTATGCCCAACATGTCCATATCTACTGTGGTATTATGGAGAAAAGCCAGAAAAAAGGAAACTAAAACAAATCCAGATTTCGACAATTATGTTGCTGTAACTCCTGACTTTGTGCTATCCCCAAACGGCCAAATATGGATGCCCGTTGTATTTGAAACCTGATTCGCATATGACAGCTCTTCTTGTTTGTAGGTATGTCCAACATGTCCATATCTACTGTGGAAATATTTAGAAAAGCCAGAAAAAAGAAAACTCAAACAAATCCAAATTTTGACAATTATTTTGATAAACCTCCTGACTTTGTGCTGTCCCCAAATGGCCAAATATGGATTCCCGTTGAATTTGAAACCTGATTTGAATACGACAGCTCTTCACGTTTGTAGGTAAGCCCAATATGTCCATATCTAGTGTGGAATTATGGAGAAAAGCCAGAAAAAAGCCAACTCAAACAAATCCAGATTTGTTGCTAAACCTCCTGACTTTATGCTGTCCCCAAAAGGCCAAATATAGATTCCCATTGAATTTGAAACCTGATTCGCATACTACAGCTCTTCATGTTTGTATGTATGCCCAACATGTCCATATCTACTGTGGAATTATGGAGAAAAGCCAGAAAAAAGCCAACTCAAACAAATCCAGATTTGTTGCTAAACCTCCTGACTTTGTGCTGTCCCCAAACGGCCAAATATGGATTCCCGTTGAATTTGAAACCTGATTTGCATGCTACAGCTCTTCACGTTTATAGGTATGTCCAACATGTCCATATCTACTGTGGAATTATTTAGAAAAGCCAGAAAAAAGCCAACTCAAACACATCCAAATTTCGACAATTATGTTGTTAAACCTACTGACTTTGTACTGTCCCCAAACGGCCAAATATGGATTCCCGTTGAATTTGAAACCTGATTCGCATACTACAGCTCTTCACGTTTGTAGATATGCCCAACATGTCCATATCTACTGTGGAATTATGGAGAAAAGCCAGAAAAAAGACAACTCAAACAAATTCAGATTTGTTGCTAAACCTCCTGACTTTGTGCTGTCCCCAAACGGCCAAATATGGATTCCCGTTGAATTTGAAACCTGATTTGCATGCTACAGCTCGTCACGTTTGTAGGTATGTCCAAAATGTCCATATCTTCTGTGGAATTATTTAGAAAAGCCAGAAAAAAGCCAACTCAAACAAATCCAAATTTCGACAATTATGTTGCTAAATCTCCTGAATTTATGCTGTCCCCAAAAGGACAAATATAGATTCCCATTGAATTTGAAACCTGATTCGCATACTACAGCTCTTCACGTTTGTAGGTATGCCCAACATGTCCATATCTACTGTGGAATTATGGAGAAAAGCCAGAAAGAAGCCAACTCAAACAAATCCAGATTTGTTGCTAAACCTCCTGACTTTGTGCTGTCCCCAAACGGCCAAATATGGATTCCCGTTGAATTTGAATCCTGATTCGCATGATACAGCTCTTCACGTTTGTAGGTATGTCCAACATCTCCATATCTACTGGGGAATTATGTAGAAAGGCCAGAAAAAAGAAAACGCAAAAAAATCCAAATTTCGACAATTATTTTGATAAACCTCCTGACTTTGTGCTGTCCCCAAATGGCCAAATATGGATTCCCGTTGAATTTGAAACCTGATTCGCATGCTACAGCTCTTCACGTTTGTATGTATGGCCAACATGTCCATATGTACTGTGGAATTATGGAGAAAAGCCAGAAAAAAGCAAACTCAAACAAATCCAGATTTGTTGCTAAACCTCCTGACTTTGTGCTGTCCCCAAACGGCCAAATATGGATTCCGGTTGAACTTGAAACCTGATTCGCATGATACAGCTCTTCACGTTTGTAGGTATGTCCAACATGTCCATATCTACTGTGGAATTATTTAGAAAAGCCAGAAAAAAGCAAACTCAAACAAATCCAGATGTCGATAATCATGTTGCTAAACCTACTGACTTTGTACTGTCCCCAAACGGCCAAATATGGATTCCCGTTGAATTTGAAACCTGATTCGCATACTACAGCTCTTCACGTTTGTAGGTATGCCCAACATGTCCATATCTACTGTGGAATTATGGAGAAAAGCCAGAAAAAAGCCAACTCAAACAAATCCAGATTTGTCGCTAAACCTCCTGACTTTATGCTGTCCCCAAAAGGCCAAATATAGATTCCCATTGAATTTGAAACCTGATTCGCATACTACAGCTCTTCACGTTTGTAGGTATGCCCAACATGTCCATATCTACTGTGGAATTATGGAGAAAAGCCAGAAAAAAGACAACTCAAACAAATCCAGATTTGTTGCTAAACCTCCTGACTTTGTGCTGTCCCCAAACGGCCAAATATAGATTCCCATTGAATTTGAAACCTGATTCGCATACTACAGCTCTTCATGTTTGTATGTATGCCCAACATGTCCATATGTACTGTGGAATTATGGAGAAAAGCCAGAAAAAAGCAAACTCAAACAAATCCAGATTTCGACAATGATGTTGCTAAACCTCCTGAATTTGTGCTGTCCCCAAACTTCCAAAATGGATTCCCGTTGAATTTGAAACCTGATTCGCATGCTACAGCTCTTCACGTTTGTAGGTATTCCCAACATGTCCTATCTACTGTGGAATTATGGAGAAAATCCAGAAAAAAGCAGACTCAAACAAATCCAAATTTCGACAATCATGTTGCTAAACCTACTGACTTTGTACTATCCCCAAACGGCCAAATATGGATTCCCGTTGAATTTGAAACCTGATTCGCATGCTACAGCTCTTCACATTTTTAGGTATTCCCAACATGTCCTATCTACTGTGGAATTATGGAGAAAATCCAGAAAAAAGCAGACTCAAACAAATCCAAATTTCGACAATCATGTTGCTAAACCTACTGACTTTGTACTGTCCCCAAACGGCCAAATATGGATTCCCGTTGAATTTGAAACCTGATTCGCATACTACAGCTCTTCACATTTGTAGGTATGCCAAACATGTCCATATCTACTGTGGAATTATGGAGAAAAGCCAGAAAAAAGCCAACTCAAACAAATCCAGATTTGTTGCTAAACCTCCTGACTTTGTGCTGTCCCCAAACGGCCAAATATGGATTCCGGTTGAACTTGAAACCTGATTCGCATGATACAGCTCTTCACGTTTGTAGGTATGTCCAACATGTCCATATCTACTGTGGAATTATTTAGAAAAGCCAGAAAAAAGCAAACTCAAACAAATCCAGATGTCGATAATCATGTTGCTAAACCTACTGACTTTGTACTGTCCCCAAACGGCCAAATATGGATTCCCGTTGAATTTGAAACCTGATTCGCATACTACAGCTCTTCACGTTTGTAGGTATGCCCAACATGTCCATATCTACTGTGGAATTATGGAGAAAAGCCAGAAAAAAGCCAACTCAAACAAATCCAGATTTGTCGCTAAACCTCCTGACTTTATGCTGTCCCCAAAAGGCCAAATATAGATTCCCATTGAATTTGAAACCTGATTCGCATACTACAGCTCTTCACGTTTGTAGGTATGCCCAACATGTCCATATCTACTGTGGAATTATAGAGAAAAGCCAGAAAAAAGACAACTCAAACAAATCCAGATTTGTTGCTAAACCTCCTGACTTTGTGCTGTCCCCAAACAGCCAAATATGGATTCCCGTTGAATTTGAAACCTGATTCGCATGCTACAGCTCTTCACGTTTGTAGGTATGTCCAACATGTCCATATCTACTGTGGAATTATTTAGAAAAGCCAGAAAAAAGCCAACTCAAACAAATCCAAATTTCGACAATTATGTTGCTAAACCTCCTGACTTTATGCTGTCCCCAAAAGGCCAAATATAGATTCCCATTGAATTTGAAACCTGATTCACATACTACAGCTCTTCATGTTTGTATGTATGCCCAACATGTCCATATCTACTGTGGAATTATGGAGAAAAGCCAGAAAAAAGCCAACTCAAACAAATCCAGATTTGTCGCTAAACCTCCTGACTTTCTGCTGTCCCCAAAAGGCCAAATATAGATTCCCATTTAATTTGAAACCTGATTCGCATACTACAGCTCTTCACGTTTGTAGGTATGCCCAACATGTCCATATCTACTGTGGAATTATGGAGAAAAGCCAGAAAAAAGACAACTCAAACAAATCCAGATTTGTTGCTAAACCTCCTGACTTTGTGCTGTCCCCAAACGGCCAAATATGGATTCCCGTTGAATTTGAAACCTGATTCGCATGCTACAGCTCTTCACGTTTGTAGGTATGTCCAACATGTCCATATCTACTGTGGAATTATTTAGAAAAGCCAGGAAAAAGCCAACTCAAACAAATCCAAATTTCGACAATTATGTTGCTAAACCTCCTGACTTTATGCTGTCCCCAAAAGGCCAAATATAGATTCCCATTTAATTTGAAACCTGATTCGCATACTACAGCTCTTCATGTTTGTATGTATGCCCAACATGTCCATATCTACTGTGGAATTATGGAGAAAAGCCAGAAAAAAGCCAACTCAAACAAATCCAGATTTGTTGCTAAACCTCCTGACTTTGTGCTGTCCCCAAACGGCCAAATATGGATTCCCCTTGAATTTGAATCCTGATACGCATGATACAGCTCTTCACGTTTGTAGGTATGTCCAACATCTCCATATCTACTGGGGATTTATTTAGAAAGGCCAGAAAAAAGAAAACTCAAACAAATCCAAATTTCGACAATTATTTTGATAAACCTCCTGACTTTGTGCTGTCCCCAAATGGCCAAATATAGATTCCCGTTGAATTTGAAACCTGATTCGCATGCTACAGCTCTTCACGTTTGTAGGTATTCCCAACATGTCCTATCTACTGTGGAATTATGGAGAAAATCCAGAAAAAAGCAGACTCAAACAAATCCAAATTTCGACAATCATGTTGCTAAACCTACTGACTTTGTATTGTCCCCAAATGGCCAAATATGGATTCCCGTTGAATTTGAAACCTGATTCGCATACTACAGCTCTTCACATTTGTAGGTATGCCAAACATGTCCATATCTACTGTGGAATTATGGAGAAAAGCCAGAAAAAAGACAACTCAAACAAATCCAGATTTGTTGCTAAACCTCCTGACTTTGTGCTGTCCCCAAACGGCCAAATATGGATTCCCGTTGAATTTGAAACCTGATTCGCATGCTACAGCTCTTCACGTTTGTAGGTATGTCCAACATGTCCATATCTACTGTGGAATTATTTAGAAAAGCCAGAAAAAAGCCAACTCAAACAAATCCAAATTTCGACAATTATGTTGTTAAACCTACTGACTTTGTACTGTCCCCAAACGGCCAAATATGGATTCCCATTGAATTTGAAACCTGATTCGCATGCTACAGCTCTTCACGTTTGTAGGCATGTCCAACATGTCCATATCTAATGTGGAATTATTTAGAAAAGCCAGAAAAAAGCAAACTTAAACAAATCCAGATTTCGATAATTATGTTGCTAAACCAACTGACTTTGTACTGTCCCCAAACGGCCAAATATGGATTCCCGTTGAATTTGAAACCTGATTCGCATACTACAGCTCTTCACATTTGTAGGTATGCCAAACATGTCCATATCTACTGTGGAATTATGGAGAAAAGCCAGAAAAAAGCCAACTCAAACAAATCCAGATTTGTTGCTAAACCTCCTGACTTTGTGCTGTCCCCAAACAGCCAAATATGGATTCCGGTTGAACTTGAAACCTGATTCGCATGATACAGCTCTTCACGTTTGTAGGTATGTCCAACATGTCCATATCTACTGTGGAATTATTTAGAAAAGCCAGAAAAAAGCCAACTCAAACAAATCCAAATTTCGATAATTATGTTGCTAAACCTCCTGACTTTATGCTGTCCCCAAAAGGCCAAATATAGATTCCTATTGAATTTGAAACCTGATTCGCATACTACAGCTCTTCACGTTTGTAGGTATGTCCAACATCTCCATATCTACTGGGGAATTATTTAGAAAGGCCAGAAAAAAGAAAACGCAAAAAAATCCAAATTTCGACAATTATTTTGATAAACCTCCTGACTTTGTGCTGTCCCCAAACGGCCAAATATGGATTCCGGTTGAACTTGAAACCTGATTCGCATGATACAGCTCTTCATGTTTGTATGTATGCCCAACATGTCCATATGTACTGTGGAATTATGGAGAAAAGCCAGAAAAAAGCAAACTCAAACAAATCCAGATTTCGACAATGATGTTGCTAAACCTCCTGAATTTGTGCTGTCACCAAACTTCCAAAATGGATTCCCGTTGAATTTGAAACCTGATTCGCATGCTACAGCTCTTCACGTTTGTAGGTATTCCCGACATGTCCTATCTACTGTGGAATTATGGAGAAAATCCAGAAAAAAGCAGACTCAAACAAATCCAAATTTCGACAATCATGTTGCTAAACCTACTGACTTTGTACTGTCCCCAAACGGCCAAATATGGATTCCCGTTGAATTTGAAACCTGATTCTCATGCTACAGCTCTTCACATTTTTAGGTATTCCCAACATGTCCTATCTACTGTGGAATTATGGAGAAAAATCCAGAAAAAAGCAGACTCAAACAAATCCAAATTTCGACAATCATGTTGCTAAACCTACTGACTTTGTACTGTCCCCAAACGGCCAAATATGGATTCCCGTTGAATTTGAAACCTGATTCGCATACTACAGCTCTTCACATTTGTAGGTATGCCAAACATGTCCATATCTACTGTGGAATTATGGAGAAAAGCCAGAAAAAAGCCAACTCAAACAAATCCAGATTTGTTGCTAAACCTCCTGACTTTGTGCTGTCCCCAAACGGCCAAATATGGATTCCGGTTGAACTTGAAACCTGATTCGCATGATACAGCTCTTCACGTTTGTAGGTATGTCCAACATGTCCATATCTACTGTGGAATTATTTAGAAAAGCCAGAAAAAAGCAAACTCAAACAAATCCAGATGTCGATAATCATGTTGCTAAACCTACTGACTTTGTACTGTCCCCAAACGGCCAAATATGGATTCCCGTTGAATTTGAAACCTGATTCGCATACTACAGCTCTTCACGTTTGTAGGTATGCCCAACATGTCCATATCTACTGTGGAATTATGGAGAAAAGCCAGAAAAAAGCCAACTCAAACAAATCCAGATTTGTCGCTAAACCTCCTGACTTTATGCTGTCCCCAAAAGGCCAAATATAGATTCCCATTGAATTTGAAACCTGATTCGCATACTACAGGTCTTCACGTTTGTAGGTATGCCCAACATGTCCATATCTACTGTGGAATTATGGAGAAAAGCCAGAAAAAAGACAACTCAAACAAATCCAGATTTGTTGCTAAACCTCCTGACTTTGTGCTGTCCCCAAACGGCCAAATATGGATTCCCGTTGAATTTGAAACCTGATTCGCATGCTACAGCTCTTCACGTTTGTAGGTATGTCCAACATGTCCATATCTACTGTGGAATTATTTAGAAAAGCCAGAAAAAAGCCAACTCAAACAAATCCAAATTTCGACAATTATGTTGCTAAACCTCCTGACTTTATGCTGTCCCCAAAAGGCCAAATATAGATTCCCATTGAATTTGAAACCTGATTCGCATACTACAGCTCTTCATGTTTGTATGTATGCCCAACATGTCCATATCTACTGTGGAATTATGGAGAAAAGCCAGAAAAAAGCCAACTCAAACAAATCCAGATTTGTCGCTAAACCTCCTGACTTTATGCTTTCCCCAAAAGGCCAAATATAGATTCCCATTGAATTTGAAACCTGATTCGCATACTACAGCTCTTCACGTTTGTAGGTATGCCCAACATGTCCATATCTACTGTGGAATTATGGAGAAAAGCCAGAAAAAAGACAACTCAAACAAATCCAGATTTGTTGCTAAACCTCCTGACTTTGTGCTGTCCCCAAACGGCCAAATATGGATTCCCGTTGAATTTGAAACCTGATTCGCATGCTACAGCTCTTCACGTTTGTAGGTATGTCCAACATGTCCATATCTACTGTGGAATTATTTAGAAAAGCCAGAAAAAAGCCAACTCAAACAAATCCAAATTTCGACAATTATGTTGCTAAACCTCCTGACTTTATGCTGTCCCCAAACGGCCAAATATGGATTCCCGTTGAATTTGAAACCTGATTTGCATGCTACAGCTCTTCACGTTTGTAGGTATGTCCAACATGTCCATATCTACTGTGGAATTATTTAGAAAAGCCAGAAAAAAGCCAACTCAAACAAATCCAGATTTGTTGCTAAACCTCCTGACTTTGTGCTGTCCCCAAACAGCCAAATATGGATTCCGGTTGAACTTGAAACGTGATTCGCATGATACAGCTCTTCACGTTTGTAGGTATGTCCAACATGTCCATATCTACTGTGGAATTATTTAGAAAAGCCAGAAAAAAGCAAACTCAAACAAATCCAGATTTCGATAATCATGTTGCTAAACCTACTGACTTTGTACTGTCCCCAAACGGCCAAATATGGATTCCCGTTGAATTTGAAACCTGATTAGCATACTACAGCTCTTCACGTTTGTAGGTATGCCCAATATGTCCATATCTACTGTGGAATTATGGAGAAAAGCCAGAAAAAAGCCAACTCAAACAAATCCAGATTTGTTGCTAAACCTCCTGACTTTGTGCTGTCCCCAAACGGCCAAATATGGATTCCCGTTGAATTTGAATCCTGATTCGCATGATACAGATCTTCACGTTTGTAGGTATGTCCAACATGTCCATATCTACTGGGGAATTATTTAGAAAGGCCAGAAAAAAGAAAACGCAAACAAATCCAAATTTCGACAATTATTTTGATAAACCTCCTGACTTTGTGCTGTCCCCAAATGGCCAAATATGGATTCCCGTTGAATTTGAAACCTGATTCGCATGCTACAGCTCTTCACGTTTGTATGTATGGCCAACATGTCCATATGTACTGTGGAATTATGGAGAAAAGCCAGAAAAAAGCAAACTCAAACAAATCCAGATTTCGACAATGATGTTGCTAAACCTCCTGAATTTGTACTGTCCCCAAACTTCCAAAATGGATTCCCGTTGAATTTGAAACCTGATTCGCATGCTACAGCTCTTCACGTTTGTAGGTATTCCCAACATGTCCTATCTACTGTGGAATTATGGAGAAAATCCAGAAAAAAGCAGACTCAAACAAATCCAAATTTCGACAATCATGTTGCTAAACCTACTGACTTTGTACTGTCCCCAAACGGCCAAATATGGAATCCCGTTGAATTTGAAACCTGATTCGCATACTACAGCTCTTCACATTTGTAGGTATACCAAACATGTCCATATCTACTGTGGAATTATGGAGAAAAGCCAGAAAAAAGCCAACTCAAACAAATCCAGATTTGTTGCTAAACCTCCTGAATTTGTGCTGTCCCCAAACGGCCAAATATGGATTCCGGTTGAACTTGAAACCTGATTCGCATTATACAGCTCTTCACGTTTGTAGGTATGTCCAACATGTCCATATCTACTGTGGAATTATTTAGAAAAGCCAGAAAAAAGCAAACTCAAACAAATCCAGATTTCGATAATCATGTTGCTAAACCTACTGACTTTGTACTGTCCCCAAACGGCCAAATATGGATTCCCGTTGAATTTGAAACCTGATTCGCATACTACAGCTCTTCACGTTTGTAGGTATGTCCAACATGTCCATATCTACTGTGGAATTATTTAGAAAAGCCAGAAAAAAGCCAACTCAAACAAATCCAAATTTCGACAATTATTTTGATAAACCTCCTGACTTTGTGCTGTCCCCAAATGGCCAAATATGGATTCCCGTTGAATTTGAAACCTGATTCGCATGCTACAGCTCTTCACGTTTGTATGTATGGCCAACATGTCCATATGTACTGTGGAATTATGGAGAAAAGCCAGAAAAAAGCAAACTCAAACAAATCCAGATTTCGACAATGATGTTGCTAAACCTCCTGAATTTGTGCTGTCCCCAAACTTCCAAAATGGATTCCCGTTGAATTTGAAACCTGATTCGCATGCTACAGCTCTTCACGTTTGTAGGTATTCCCAACATGTCCTATCTACTGTGGAATTATGGAGAAAATCCAGAAAAAAGCAGACTCAAACAAATCCAAATTTCGACAATCATGTTGCTAAACCTACTGACTTTGCACTGTCCCCAAACGGCCAAATATAGATTCCCGTTGAATTTGAAACCTGATTCGCATGCTACAGCTCTTCACGTTAGTATGTATGGCCAACATGTCCATATGTACTGTGGAATTATGGAGAAAAGCCAGAAAAAAGCAAACTCAAACAAATCCAGATTTCGACAATGATGTTGCTAAACCTCCTGAATTTGTGCTGTCCCCAAACTTCCAAAATGGATTCCCGTTGAATTTGAAACCTGATTCGCATGCTACAGCTCTTCACGTTTGTAGGTATTCCCAACATGTCCTATCTACTGTGGAATTATGGAGAAAATCCAGAAAAAAGCAGACTCAAACAAATCCAAATTTCGACAATCATGTTGCTAAACCTACTGACTTTGTACTGTCCCCAAACGGCCAAATATGGAATCCCGTTGAATTTGAAACCTGATTCGCATACTACAGCTCTTCACATTTGTAGGTATACCAAACATGTCCATATCTACTGTGGAATTATGGAGAAAAGCCAGAAAAAAGCCAACTCAAACAAATCCAGATTTGTTGCTAAACCTCCTGACTTTGTGCTGTCCCCAAACGGCCAAATATGGATTCCGGTTGAACTTGAAACCTGATTCGCATTATACAGCTCTTCACGTTTGTAGGTATGTCCAACATGTCCATATCTACTGTGGAATTATTTAGAAAAGCCAGAAAAAAGCAAACTCAAACAAATCCAGATTTCGATAATCATGTTGCTAAACCTACTGACTTTGTACTGTCCCCAAACGGCCAAATATGGATTCCCGTTGAATTTGAAACCTGATTCGCATACTACAGCTCTTCACGTTTGTAGGTATGTCCAACATGTCCATATCTACTGTGGAATTATTTAGAAAAGCCAGAAAAAAGCCAACTCAAACAAATCCAAATTTCGACAATTATTTTGATAAACCTCCTGACTTTGTGCTGTCCCCAAATGGCCAAATATGGATTCCCGTTGAATTTGAAACCTGATTCGCATGCTACAGCTCTTCACGTTTGTATGTATGGCCAACATGTCCATATGTACTGTGGAATTATGGAGAAAAGCCAGAAAAAAGCAAACTCAAACAAATCCAGATTTCGACAATGATGTTGCTAAACCTCCTGAATTTGTGCTGTCCCCAAACTTCCAAAATGGATTCCCGTTGAATTTGAAACCTGATTCGCATGCTACAGCTCTTCACGTTTGTAGGTATTCCCAACATGTCCTATCTACTGTGGAATTATGGAGAAAATCCAGAAAAAAGCAGACTCAAACAAATCCAAATTTCGACAATCATGTTGCTAAACCTACTGACTTTGTACTGTCCCCAAACGGCCAAATATGGAATCCCGTTGAATTTGAAACCTGATTCGCATACTACAGCTCTTCACATTTGTAGGTATGCCAAACATGTCCATATCTACTGTGGAATTATGGAGAAAAGCCAGAAAAAAGCCAACTCAAACAAATCCAGATTTGTTGCTAAACCTCCTGACTTTGTGCTGTCCCCAAACGGCCAAATATGGATTCCGGTTGAACTTGAAACCTGATTCGCATGATACAGCTCTTCACGTTTGTAGGTATGTCCAACATGTCCATATCTACTGTGGAATTATTTAGAAAAGCCAGAAAAAAGCAAACTCAAACAAATCCAGATTTCGATAATCATGTTGCTAAACCTACTGACTTTGTACTGTCCCCAAACGGCCAAATATGGATTCCCGTTGAATTTGAAACCTGATTCGCATACTACAGCTCTTCACGTTTGTAGGTATGTCCAACATGTCCATATCTACTGTGGAATTATTTAGAAAAGCCAGAAAAAAGCCAACTCAAACAAATCCAAATTTCGACAATTATGTTGCTAAACCTCCTGACTTTATGCTGTCCCCAAAAGGCCAAATATAGATTCCCATTGAATTTGAAACCTGATTCGCATACTACAGCTCTTCATGTTTGTATGTATGCCCAACATGTCCATATCTACTGTGGAATTATGGAGAAAAGCCAGAAAAAAGACAACTCAAACAAATCCAGATTTGTTGCTAAACCTCCTGACTTTGTGCTGTCCCCAAACGGCCAAATATGGATTCCCGTTGAATTTGAAACCTGATTCGCATACTACAGCTCTTCACGTTTGGACGTATGCCCAACATGTCCATATCTACTGTGGAATTATGGAGAAAAGCCAGAAAAAAGCCAACTCAAACAAATCCAGATTTGTTGCTAAACCTCCTGACTTTGTGCTATCCCCAAACGGCCAAATATGGATTCCTGTTGAATTTAAAAACCTGATTTGCATGCTACAGCTCTTCACGTTTGTAGGTATGTCCAACATGTCCATATCTACTGTGGAATTATTTAGAAAAGCCAGAAAAAACCCAACTAAAACAAATCCAAGTTTTGAAAATCATGTTGCTAAATCTCCTGACTTTGTGCTGTCCCCAAATGGCCAAATATGGATTCCCGTTGAATTTGAAACCTGATTCGAATGCTACAGCTCTTCACGTTTGTAGGTAAGCCCAATATGTCGATATCTGCTGTGGAATTATGGAGAAAAGCCAAAAAAAAGAAAACTCAAACAAATCCAGATTTCGATAATTATGTTGCTAAACCTACTGACTTTGTACTGTCCCCAAACGGCCAAATATGGATTCCAGTTGAATTTGAAACCTGATTCGCATACTACAGCTCTTCACATTTGTAGGTATGCCAAACATGTCCATATCTACTGTGGAATTATGGAGAAAAGCCAGAAAAAAGCCAACTCAAACAAATCCAGATTTGTTGCTAAACCTCCTGACTTTGTGCTGTCCCCAAACGGCCAAATATGGATTCCGGTTGAACTTGAAACCTGATTCGCATGATATAGCTCTTCACGTTTGTAGGTATGTCCAACATGTCCATATCTACTGTGGAATTATTTAGAAAAGCCAGAAAAAAGCAAACTCAAACAAATCCAGATGTCGATAATCATGTTGCTAAACCTACTGACTTTGTACTGTCCCCAAACGGCCAAATATGGATTCCCGTTGAATTTGAAACCTGATTCGCATACTACAGCTCTTCACGTTTGTAGGTATGCCCAACATGTCCATATCTACTGTGGAATTATGGAGAAAAGCCAGAAAAAAGACAACTCAAACAATTCCAGATTTGTTGCTAAACCTCCTGACTTTGTGCTGTCCCCAAACGGCCAAATATGGATTCCCGTTGAATTTGAAACCTGATTCGCATGCTACAGCTCTTCACGTTTGTAGGTATGTCCAACATGTCCATATCTACTGTGGAATTATTTAGAAAAGCCAGAAAAAAGCCAACTCAAACAAATCCAAATTTCGACAATTATGTTGCTAAACCTCCTGACTTTATGCTGTCCCCAAAAGGCCAAATATAGATTCCCATTGAATTTGAAACCTGATTCGCATACTACAGCTCTTCATGTTTGTATGTATGCCCAACATGTCCATATCTACTGTGGAATTATGGAGAAAAGCCAGAAAAAAGCCAACTCAAACAAATCCAGATTTGTCGCTAAACCTCCTGACTTTATGCTGTCCCCAAAAGGCCAAATATAGATTCCCATTGAATTTGAAACCTGATTCGCATACTACAGCTCTTCACGTTTGTAGGTATGCCCAACATGTCCATATCTACTGTGGAATTATGGAGAAAAGCCAGAAAAAAGACAACTCAAACAAATCCAGATTTGTTGCTAAACCTCCTGACTTTGTGCTGTCCCCAAACGGCCAAATATGGATTCCCGTTGAATTTGAAACCTGATTCGCATGCTACAGCTCTTCACGTTTGTAGGTATGTCCAACATGTCCATATCTACTGTGGAATTATTTAGAAAAGCCAGAAAAAAGCCAACTCAAACAAATCCAAATTTCGACAATTATGTTGCTAAACCTCCTGACTTTATGCTGTCCCCAAAAGGCCAAATATAGATTCCCATTTAATTTGAAACCTGATTCGCATACTACAGCTCTTCCTGTTTGTATGTATGCCCAACATGTCCATATCTACTGTGGAATTATGGAGAAAAGCCAGAAAAAAGCCAACTCAAACAAATCCAGATTTGTTGCTAAACCTCCTGACTTTGTGCTGTCCCCAAACGGCCAAATATGGATTCCCGTTGAATTTGAATCCTGATACGCATGATACAGCTCTTCACGTTTGTAGGTATGTCCAACATCTCCATATCTACTGGGGATTTATTTAGAAAGGCCAGAAAAAAGAAAACTCAAACAAATCCAAATTTCAACAATTATTTTGATAAACCTCCTGACTTTGTGCTGTCCCCAAATGGCCAAATATAGATTCCCGTTGAATTTGAAACCTGATTCGCATGCTATAGCTCTTCACGTTTGTAGGTATTCCCAACATGTCCTATCTACTGTGGAATTATGGAGAAAATCCAGAAAAAAGCAGACTCAAACAAATCCAAATTTCGACAATCATGTTGCTAAACCTACTGACTTTGTACTGTCCCCAAATGGCCAAATATGGATTCCCGTTGAATTTGAAACCTGATTCGCATACTACAGCTCTTCACATTTGTAGGTATGCCAAACATGTCCATATCTACTGTGGAATTATGGAGAAAAGCCAGAAAAAAGACAACTCAAACAAATCCAGATTTGTTGCTAAACCTCCTGACTTTGTGCTGTCCCCAAACGGCCAAATATGGATTCCCGTTGAATTTGAAACCTGATTCGCATGCTACAGCTCTTCACGTTTGTAGGTATGTCCAACATGTCCATATCTACTGTGGAATTATTTAGAAAAGCCAGAAAAAAGCCAACTCAAACAAATCCAAATTTCGACAATTATGTTGTTAAACCTACTGACTTTGTACTGTCCCCAAACGGCCAAATATGGATTCCCATTGAATTTGAAACCTGATTCGCATGCTACAGCTCTTCACGTTTGTAGGCATGTCCAACATGTCCATATCTACTGTGGAATTATTTAGAAAAGCCAGAAAAAAGCAAACTTAAACAAATCCAGATTTCGATAATTATGTTGCTAAACCAACTGACTTTGTACTGTCCCCAAACGGCCAAATATGGATTCCCGTTGAATTTGAAACCTGATTCGCATACTACAGCTCTTCACATTTGTAGGTGTGCCAAACATGTCCATATCTACTGTGGAATTATGGAGAAAAGCCAGAAAAAAGCCAACTCAAACAAATCCAGATTTGTTGCTAAACCTCCTGACTTTGTGCTGTCCCCAAACAGCCAAATATGGATTCCGGTTGAACTTGAAACGTGATTTGCATGATACAGCTCTTCACGTTTGTAGGTATGTCCAACATGTCCATATCTACTGTGGAATTATTTAGAAAAGCCAGAAAAAAGCAAACTCAAACAAATCCAGATTTCGATAATCATGTTGCTAAACCTACTGACTTTGTACTGTCCCCAAACGGCCAAATATGGATTCCCGTTGAATTTGAAACCTGATTCGCATACTACAGCTCTTCACGTTTGTAGGTATGCCCAACATGTCCATATCTACTGTGGAATTATGGAGAAAAGCCAGAAAAAAGCCAACTCAAACAAATCCAGATTTGTTGCTAAACCTCCTGACTTTGTGCTGTCCCCAAACGGCCAAATATGGATTCCCGTTGAATTTGAATCCTGATTCGCATGATACAGCTCTTCACGTTTGTAGGTATGTCCAACATGTCCATATCTACTGGGGAATTATTTAGAAAGGCCAGAAAAAAGAAAACGCAAACAAATCCAAATTTCGACAATTATTTTGATAAACCTCCTGACTTTGTGCTGTCCCCAAATGGCCAAATATAGATTCCCGTTGAATTTGAAACCTGATTCGCATGCTACAGCTCTTCACGTTTGTATGTATGGCCAACATGTCCATATGTACTGTGGAATTATGGAGAAAAGCCAGAAAAAAGCAAACTCAAACAAATCCAGATTTCGACAATGATGTTGCTAAACCTCCTGAATTTGTGCTGTCCCCAAACTTCCAAAATGGATTCCCGTTGAATTTGAAACCTGATTCGCATGCTACAGCTCTTCACGTTTGTAGGTATTCCCAACATGTCCTATCTACTGTGGAATTATGGAGAAAATCCAGAAAAAAGCAGACTCAAACAAATCCAAATTTCGACAATCATGTTGCTAAACCTACTGACTTTGTACTGTCCCCAAACGGCCAAATATGGATTCCCATTGAATTTGAAACCTGATTCGCATACTACAGCTCTTCACATTTGTAGGTATGCCAAACATGTCCATATCTACTGTGGAATTATGGAGAAAAGCCAGAAAAAAGCCAACTCAAACAAATCCAGATTTGTTGCTAAACCTCCTGACTTTGTGCTGTCCCCAAACGGCCAAATATGGATTCCCGTTGAATTTGAAACCTGATTCGCATACTACAGCTCTTCACGTTTGGACGTATGCCCAACATGTCCATATCTACTGTGGAATTATGGAGAAAAGCCAGAAAAAAGCCAACTCAAACAAATCCAGATTTGTTGCTAAACCTCCTGACTTTGTGCTATCCCCAAACGGCCAAATATGGATTCCTGTTGAATTTAAAAACCTGATTTGCATGCTACAGCTCTTCACGTTTGTAGGTATGTCCAACATGTCCATATCTACTGTGGAATTATTTAGAAAAGCCAGAAAAAACCCAACTAAAACAAATCCAAGTTTTGAAAATCATGTTGCTAAACCTCCTGACTTTGTGCTGTCCCCAAACGGCCAAATATGGATTCCCGTTGGATTTGAAACCTGATTCGCATGCTACAGCTCTTCACGTTTGTAGGTATTCCCAACATGTCCTATCTACTGTGGAATTATGGAGAAAATCCAGAAAAAAGCAGACTCAAACAAATCCAAATTTCGACAATGATGTTGCTAAACCTCCTGAATTTGTGCTGTCCCCAAACTTCCAAAATGGATTCCCGTTGAATTTGAAACCTGATTCGCATGCTACAGCTCTTCACGTTTGTAGGTATTCCCAACATGTCCTATCTACTGTGGAATTATGGAGAAAATCCAGAAAAAAGCAGACTCAAACAAATCCAAATTTCGACAATCATGTTGCTAAACCTACTGACTTTGTACTGTCCCCAAACGGCCAAATATGGATTCCCATTGAATTTGAAACCTGATTCGCATACTACAGCTCTTCACATTTGTAGGTATGCCAAACATGTCCATATCTACTGTGGAATTATGGAGAAAAGCCAGAAAAAAGCCAACTCAAACAAATCCAGATTTGTTGCTAAACCTCCTGACTTTGTGCTGTCCCCAAACGGCCAAATATGGATTCCGGTTGAACTTGAAACCTGATTCGCATGATACAGCTCTTCACGTTTGTAGGTATGTCCAACATGTCCATATCTACTGTGGAATTATTTAGAAAAGCCAGAAAAAATCAAACTCAAACAAATCCAGATTTCGATAATCATGTTGCTAAACCTACTGACTTTGTACTGTCCCCAAACGGCCAAATATGGATTCCCGTTGAATTTGAAACCTGATTCGCATACTACAGCTCTTCACGTTTGTAGGTATGTCCAACATGTCCATATCTACTGTGGAATTATTTAGAAAAGCCAGAAAAAAGCCAACTCAAACAAATCCAAATTTCGACAATTATGTTGCTAAACCTCCTGACTTTATGCTGTCCCCAAAAGGCCAAATATAGATTCCCATTGAATTTGAAACCTGATTCGCATACTACAGCTCTTCATGTTTGTATGTATGCCCAACATGTCCATATCTACTGTGGAATTATGGAGAAAAGCCAGAAAAAAGACAACTCAAACAAATCCAGATTTGTTGCTAAACCTCCTGACTTTGTGCTGTCCCCAAACGGCCAAATATGGATTCCCGTTGAATTTGAAACCTGATTCGCATACTACAGCTCTTCACGTTTGGACGTATGCCCAACATGTCCATATCTACTGTGGAATTATGGAGAAAAGCCAGAAAAAACCCAACTAAAACAAATCCAAGTTTTGAAAATCATGTTGCTAAACCTCCTGACTTTGTGCTGTCCCCAAACGGCCAAATATGGATTCCCGTTGGATTTGAAACCTGATTCGCATGCTACAGCTCTTCACGTTTGTAGGTATTCCCAACATGTCCTATCTACTGTGGAATTATGGAGAAAATCCAGAAAAAAGCAGACTCAAACAAATCCAAATTTCGACAATCATGTTGCTAAACCTACTGACTTTGTACTGTCCCCAAACGGCCAAATATGGATTCCCGTTGAATTTGAAACCTGATTCGCATACTACAGCTCTTCACGTTTGTAGGTATGCCCAACATGTCCATATCTACTGTGGAATTATGGAGAAAAGCCAGAAAAAAGCCAACTCAAACAAATCCAGATTTGTTGCTAAACCTCCTGACTTTGTGCTGTCCCCAAACGGCCAAATATGGATTCCCGTTGAATTTGAATCCTGATTCGCATGATACAGCTCTTCACGTTTGTATGTATGGCCAACATGTCCATATGTACTGTGGAATTATGGAGAAAAGCCAGAAAAAAGCAAACTCAAACAAATCCAGATTTCGACAATGATGTTGCTAAACCTCCTGAATTTGTGCTGTCCCCAAACTTCCAAAATGGATTCCCGTTGAATTTGAAACCTGATTCGCATGCTACAGCTCTTCACGTTTGTAGGTATTCCCAACATGTCCTATCTACTGTGGAATTATGGAGAAAATCCAGAAAAAAGCAGACTCAAACAAATCCAAATTTCGACAATCATGTTGCTAAACCTACTGACTTTGTACTGTCCCCAAACGGCCAAATATGGATTCCCGTTGAATTTGAAACCTGATTCGCATACTACAGCTCTTCACATTTGTAGGTATGCCAAACATGTCCATATCTACTGTGGAATTATGGAGAAAAGCCAGAAAAAAGCCAACTCAAACAAATCCAGATTTGTTGCTAAACATCCTGACTTTGTGCTGTCCCCAAACGGCCAAATATGGATTCCGGTTGAACTTGAAACCTGATTCGCATGATACAGCTCTTCACGTTTGTAGGTATGTCCAACATGTCCATATCTACTGTGGAATTATTTAGAAAAGCCAGAAAAAAGCAAACTCAAACAAATCCAGATTTCGATAATCATGTTGCTAAACCTACTGACTTTGTACTGTCCCCAAACGGCCAAATATGGATTCCCGTTGAATTTGAAACCTGATTCGCATACTACAGCTCTTCACGTTTGTAGGTATGTCCAACATGTCCATATCTACTGTGGAATTATTTAGAAAAGCCAGAAAAAAGCCAACTCAAACAAATCCAAATTTCGACAATTATGTTGCTAAACCTCCTGACTTTATGCTGTCCCCAAAAGGCCAAATATAGATTCCCATTGAATTTGAAACCTGATTCGCATACTACAGCTCTTCATGTTTGTATGTATGCCCAACATGTCCATATCTACTGTGGAATTATGGAGAAAAGCCAGAAAAAAGACAACTCAAACAAATCCAGATTTGTTTCTAAACCTCCTGACTTTGTGCTGTCCCCAAACGGCCAAATATGGATTCCCGTTGAATTTGAAACCTGATTCGCATACTACAGCTCTTCACGTTTGGACGTATGCCCAACATGTCCATATCTACTGTGGAATTATGGAGAAAAGCCAGAAAAAAGCCAACTCAAACAAATCCAGATTTGTTGCTAAACCTCCTGACTTTGTGCTATCCCCAAACGGCCAAATATGGATTCCTGTTGAATTTAAAAACCTGATTTGCATGCTACAGCTCTTCACGTTTGTAGGTATGTCCAACATGTCCATATCTACTGTGGAATTATTTAGAAAAGCCAGAAAAAACCCAACTAAAACAAATCCAAGTTTTGAAAATCATGTTGCTAAACCTCCTGACTTTGTGCTGTCCCCAAACGGCCAAATATGGATTCCCGTTGAATTTGAAACCTGATTTGCATGCTACAGCTCTTCACGTTTGTAGGTATTCCCAACATGTCCTATCTACTGTGGAATTATGGAGAAAATCCAGAAAAAAGCAGACTCAAACAAATCCAAATTTCGACAATCATGTTGCTAAACCTACTGACTTTGTACTGTCCCAAAACGGCCAAATATGGATTCCCGTTGAATTTGAAACCTGATTCGCATACTACAGCTCTTCACGTTTGTAGGTATGCCCAACATGTCCATATCTACTGTGGAATTATGGAGAAAAGCCAGAATAAAGCCAACTCAAACAAATCCAGATTTGTTGCTAAACCTCCTGACTTTGTGCTGTCCCCAAACGGCCAAATATGGATTCCCGTTGAATTTGAATCCTGATTCGCATGATACAGCTCTTCACGTTTGTATGTATGGCCAACATGTCCATATGTACTGTGGAATTATGGAGAAAAGCCAGAAAAAAGCAAACTCAAACAAATCCAGATTTCGACAATCATGTTGCTAAACCTACTGACTTTGTACTGTCCCCAAACGGCCAAATATGGATTCCCGTTGAATTTGAAACCTGATTCGCATACTACAGCTCTTCACGTTTGTAGGTATGCCCAACATGTCCATATCTACTGTGGAATTATGGAGAAAAGCCAGAAAAAAGCCAACTCAAACAAATCCAGATTTGTTGCTAAACCTCCTGACTTTGTGCTGTCCCCAAACGGCCAAATATGGATTCCCGTTGAATTTGAATCCTGATTCGCATGATACAGCTCTTCACGTTTGTATGTATGGCCAACATGTCCATATGTACTGTGGAATTATGGAGAAAAGCCAGAAAAAAGCAAACTCAAACAAATCCAGATTTCGACAATGATGTTGCTAAACCTCCTGAATTTGTGCTGTCCCCAAACTTCCAAAATGGATTCCCGTTGAATTTGAAACCTGATTCGCATGCTACAGCTCTTCACGTTTGTAGGTATTCCCAACATGTCCTATCTACTGTGGAATTATGGAGAAAATCCAGAAAAAAGCAGACTCAAACAAATCCAAATTTCGACAATCATGTTGCTAAACCTACTGACTTTGTACTGTCCCCAAACGGCCAAATATGGATTCCCGTTGAATTTGAAACCTGATTCGCATACTACAGCTCTTCACATTTGTAGGTATGCCAAACATGTCCATATCTACTGTGGAATTATGGAGAAAAGCCAGAAAAAAGCCAACTCAAACAAATCCAGATTTGTTGCTAAACATCCTGACTTTGTGCTGTCCCCAAACGGCCAAATATGGATTCCGGTTGAACTTGAAACCTGATTCGCATGATACAGCTCTTCACGTTTGTAGGTATGTCCAACATGTCCATATCTACTGTGGAATTATTTAGAAAAGCCAGAAAAAAGCAAACTCAAACAAATCCAGATTTCGATAATCATGTTGCTAAACCTACTGACTTTGTACTGTCCCCAAACGGCCAAATATGGATTCCCGTTGAATTTGAAACCTGATTCGCATACTACAGCTCTTCACGTTTGTAGGTATGTCCAACATGTCCATATCTACTGTGGAATTATTTAGAAAAGCCAGAAAAAAGCCAACTCAAACAAATCCAAATTTCGACAATTATGTTGCTAAACCTCCTGACTTTATGCTGTCCCCAAAAGGCCAAATATAGATTCCCATTGAATTTGAAACCTGATTCGCATACTACAGCTCTTCATGTTTGTATGTATGCCCAACATGTCCATATCTACTGTGGAATTATGGAGAAAAGCCAGAAAAAAGACAACTCAAACAAATCCAGATTTGTTTCTAAACCTCCTGACTTTGTGCTGTCCCCAAACGGCCAAATATGGATTCCCGTTGAATTTGAAACCTGATTCGCATACTACAGCTCTTCACGTTTGGACGTATGCCCAACATGTCCATATCTACTGTGGAATTATGGAGAAAAGCCAGAAAAAAGCCAACTCAAACAAATCCAGATTTGTTGCTAAACCTCCTGACTTTGTGCTATCCCCAAACGGCCAAATATGGATTCCTGTTGAATTTAAAAACCTGATTTGCATGCTACAGCTCTTCACGTTTGTAGGTATGTCCAACATGTCCATATCTACTGTGGAATTATTTAGAAAAGCCAGAAAAAACCCAACTAAAACAAATCCAAGTTTTGAAAATCATGTTGCTAAACCTCCTGACTTTGTGCTGTCCCCAAACGGCCAAATATGGATTCCCGTTGAATTTGAAACCTGATTTGCATGCTACAGCTCTTCACGTTTGTAGGTATTCCCAACATGTCCTATCTACTGTGGAATTATGGAGAAAATCCAGAAAAAAGCAGACTCAAACAAATCCAAATTTCGACAATCATGTTGCTAAACCTACTGACTTTGTACTGTCCCAAAACGGCCAAATATGGATTCCCGTTGAATTTGAAACCTGATTCGCATACTACAGCTCTTCACGTTTGTAGGTATGCCCAACATGTCCATATCTACTGTGGAATTATGGAGAAAAGCCAGAATAAAGCCAACTCAAACAAATCCAGATTTGTTGCTAAACCTCCTGACTTTGTGCTGTCCCCAAACGGCCAAATATGGATTCCCGTTGAATTTGAATCCTGATTCGCATGATACAGCTCTTCACGTTTGTATGTATGGCCAACATGTCCATATGTACTGTGGAATTATGGAGAAAAGCCAGAAAAAAGCAAACTCAAACAAATCCAGATTTCGACAATGATGTTGCTAAACCTCCTGAATTTGTGCTGTCCCCAAACTTCCAAAATGGATTCCCGTTGAATTTGAAACCTGATTCGCATGCTACAGCTCTTCACGTTTGTAGGTATTCCCAACATGTCCTATCTACTGTGGAATTATGGAGAAAATCCAGAAAAAAGCAGACTCAAACAAATCCAAATTTCGACAATCATGTTGCTAAACCTACTGACTTTGTACTGTCCCCAAACGGCCAAATATGGATTCCCGTTGAATTTGAAACCTGATTCGCATACTACAGCTCTTCACATTTGTAGGTATGCCAAACATGTCCATATCTACTGTGGAATTATGGTGAAAAGCCAGAAAAAAGCCAACTCAAACAAATCCAGATTTGTTGCTAAACCTCCTGACTTTGTGCTGTCCCCAAACGGCCAAATATGGATTCCGGTTGAACTTGAAACCTGATTCGCATGATACAGCTCTTCACGTTTGTAGGTATGTCCAACATGTCCATATCTACTGTGGAATTATTTAGAAAAGCCAGAAAAAATCAAACTCAAACAAATCCAGATTTCGATAATCATGTTGCTAAACCTACTGACTTTGTACTGTCCCCAAACGGCCAAATATGGATTCCCGTTGAATTTGAAACCTGATTCGCATACTACAGCTCTTCACGTTTGTAGGTATGTCCAACATGTCCATATCTACTGTGGAATTATTTAGAAAAGCCAGAAAAAAGCCAACTCAAACAAATCCAAATTTCGACAATTATGTTGCTAAACCTCCTGACTTTATGCTGTCCCCAAAAGGCCAAATATAGATTCCCATTGAATTTGAAACCTGATTCGCATACTACAGCTCTTCATGTTTGTATGTATGCCCAACATGTCCATATCTACTGTGGAATTATGGAGAAAAGCCAGAAAAAAGACAACTCAAACAAATCCAGATTTGTTGCTAAACCTCCTGACTTTGTGCTGTCCCCAAACGGCCAAATATGGATTCCCGTTGAATTTGAAACCTGATTCGCATACTACAGCTCTTCACGTTTGGACGTATGCCCAACATGTCCATATCTACTGTGGAATTATGGAGAAAAGCCAGAAAAAAGCCAACTCAAACAAATCCAGATTTGTTGCTAAACCTCCTGACTTTGTGCTATCCCCAAACGGCCAAATATGGATTCCTGTTGAATTTAAAAACCTGATTTGCATGCTACAGCTCTTCACGTTTGTAGGTATGTCCAACATGTCCATATCTACTGTGGAATTATTTAGAAAAGCCAGAAAAAACCCAACTAAAACAAATCCAAGTTTTGAAAATCATGTTGCTAAACCTCCTGACTTTGTGCTGTCCCCAAACGGCCAAATATGGATTCCCGTTGGATTTGAAACCTGATTCGCATGCTACAGCTCTTCACGTTTGTAGGTATTCCCAACATGTCCTATCTACTGTGGAATTATGGAGAAAATCCAGAAAAAAGCAGACTCAAACAAATCCAAATTTCGACAATGATGTTGCTAAACCTCCTGAATTTGTGCTGTCCCCAAACTTCCAAAATGGATTCCCGTTGAATTTGAAACCTGATTCGCATGCTACAGCTCTTCACGTTTGTAGGTATTCCCAACATGTCCTATCTACTGTGGAATTATGGAGAAAATCCAGAAAAAAGCAGACTCAAACAAATCCAAATTTCGACAATCATGTTGCTAAACCTACTGACTTTGTACTGTCCCCAAACGGCCAAATATGGATTCCCATTGAATTTGAAACCTGATTCGCATACTACAGCTCTTCACATTTGTAGGTATGCCAAACATGTCCATATCTACTGTGGAATTATGGAGAAAAGCCAGAAAAAAGCCAACTCAAACAAATCCAGATTTGTTGCTAAACCTCCTGACTTTGTGCTGTCCCCAAACGGCCAAATATGGATTCCGGTTGAACTTGAAACCTGATTCGCATGATACAGCTCTTCACGTTTGTAGGTATGTCCAACATGTCCATATCTACTGTGGAATTATTTAGAAAAGCCAGAAAAAATCAAACTCAAACAAATCCAGATTTCGATAATCATGTTGCTAAACCTACTGACTTTGTACTGTCCCCAAACGGCCAAATATGGATTCCCGTTGAATTTGAAACCTGATTCGCATACTACAGCTCTTCACGTTTGTAGGTATGTCCAACATGTCCATATCTACTGTGGAATTATTTAGAAAAGCCAGAAAAAAGCCAACTCAAACAAATCCAAATTTCGACAATTATGTTGCTAAACCTCCTGACTTTATGCTGTCCCCAAAAGGCCAAATATAGATTCCCATTGAATTTGAAACCTGATTCGCATACTACAGCTCTTCATGTTTGTATGTATGCCCAACATGTCCATATCTACTGTGGAATTATGGAGAAAAGCCAGAAAAAAGACAACTCAAACAAATCCAGATTTGTTGCTAAACCTCCTGACTTTGTGCTGTCCCCAAACGGCCAAATATGGATTCCCGTTGAATTTGAAACCTGATTCGCATACTACAGCTCTTCACGTTTGGACGTATGCCCAACATGTCCATATCTACTGTGGAATTATGGAGAAAAGCCAGAAAAAACCCAACTAAAACAAATCCAAGTTTTGAAAATCATGTTGCTAAACCTCCTGACTTTGTGCTGTCCCCAAACGGCCAAATATGGATTCCCGTTGGATTTGAAACCTGATTCGCATGCTACAGCTCTTCACGTTTGTAGGTATTCCCAACATGTCCTATCTACTGTGGAATTATGGAGAAAATCCAGAAAAAAGCAGACTCAAACAAATCCAAATTTCGACAATCATGTTGCTAAACCTACTGACTTTGTACTGTCCCCAAACGGCCAAATATGGATTCCCGTTGAATTTGAAACCTGATTCGCATACTACAGCTCTTCACGTTTGTAGGTATGCCCAACATGTCCATATCTACTGTGGAATTATGGAGAAAAGCCAGAAAAAAGCCAACTCAAACAAATCCAGATTTGTTGCTAAACCTCCTGACTTTGTGCTGTCCCCAAACGGCCAAATATGGATTCCCGTTGAATTTGAATCCTGATTCGCATGATACAGCTCTTCACGTTTGTATGTATGGCCAACATGTCCATATGTACTGTGGAATTATGGAGAAAAGCCAGAAAAAAGCAAACTCAAACAAATCCAGATTTCGACAATGATGTTGCTAAACCTCCTGAATTTGTGCTGTCCCCAAACTTCCAAAATGGATTCCCGTTGAATTTGAAACCTGATTCGCATGCTACAGCTCTTCACGTTTGTAGGTATTCCCAACATGTCCTATCTACTGTGGAATTATGGAGAAAATCCAGAAAAAAGCAGACTCAAACAAATCCAAATTTCGACAATCATGTTGCTAAACCTACTGACTTTGTACTGTCCCCAAACGGCCAAATATGGATTCCCGTTGAATTTGAAACCTGATTCGCATACTACAGCTCTTCACATTTGTAGGTATGCCAAACATGTCCATATCTACTGTGGAATTATGGAGAAAAGCCAGAAAAAAGCCAACTCAAACAAATCCAGATTTGTTGCTAAACATCCTGACTTTGTGCTGTCCCCAAACGGCCAAATATGGATTCCGGTTGAACTTGAAACCTGATTCGCATGATACAGCTCTTCACGTTTGTAGGTATGTCCAACATGTCCATATCTACTGTGGAATTATTTAGAAAAGCCAGAAAAAAGCAAACTCAAACAAATCCAGATTTCGATAATCATGTTGCTAAACCTACTGACTTTGTACTGTCCCCAAACGGCCAAATATGGATTCCCGTTGAATTTGAAACCTGATTCGCATACTACAGCTCTTCACGTTTGTAGGTATGTCCAACATGTCCATATCTACTGTGGAATTATTTAGAAAAGCCAGAAAAAAGCCAACTCAAACAAATCCAAATTTCGACAATTATGTTGCTAAACCTCCTGACTTTATGCTGTCCCCAAAAGGCCAAATATAGATTCCCATTGAATTTGAAACCTGATTCGCATACTACAGCTCTTCATGTTTGTATGTATGCCCAACATGTCCATATCTACTGTGGAATTATGGAGAAAAGCCAGAAAAAAGACAACTCAAACAAATCCAGATTTGTTTCTAAACCTCCTGACTTTGTGCTGTCCCCAAACGGCCAAATATGGATTCCCGTTGAATTTGAAACCTGATTCGCATACTACAGCTCTTCACGTTTGGACGTATGCCCAACATGTCCATATCTACTGTGGAATTATGGAGAAAAGCCAGAAAAAAGCCAACTCAAACAAATCCAGATTTGTTGCTAAACCTCCTGACTTTGTGCTATCCCCAAACGGCCAAATATGGATTCCTGTTGAATTTAAAAACCTGATTTGCATGCTACAGCTCTTCACGTTTGTAGGTATGTCCAACATGTCCATATCTACTGTGGAATTATTTAGAAAAGCCAGAAAAAACCCAACTAAAACAAATCCAAGTTTTGAAAATCATGTTGCTAAACCTCCTGACTTTGTGCTGTCCCCAAACGGCCAAATATGGATTCCCGTTGAATTTGAAACCTGATTTGCATGCTACAGCTCTTCACGTTTGTAGGTATTCCCAACATGTCCTATCTACTGTGGAATTATGGAGAAAATCCAGAAAAAAGCAGACTCAAACAAATCCAAATTTCGACAATCATGTTGCTAAACCTACTGACTTTGTACTGTCCCAAAACGGCCAAATATGGATTCCCGTTGAATTTGAAACCTGATTCGCATACTACAGCTCTTCACGTTTGTAGGTATGCCCAACATGTCCATATCTACTGTGGAATTATGGAGAAAAGCCAGAATAAAGCCAACTCAAACAAATCCAGATTTGTTGCTAAACCTCCTGACTTTGTGCTGTCCCCAAACGGCCAAATATGGATTCCCGTTGAATTTGAATCCTGATTCGCATGATACAGCTCTTCACGTTTGTATGTATGGCCAACATGTCCATATGTACTGTGGAATTATGGAGAAAAGCCAGAAAAAAGCAAACTCAAACAAATCCAGATTTCGACAATGATGTTGCTAAACCTCCTGAATTTGTGCTGTCCCCAAACTTCCAAAATGGATTCCCGTTGAATTTGAAACCTGATTCGCATGCTACAGCTCTTCACGTTTGTAGGTATTCCCAACATGTCCTATCTACTGTGGAATTATGGAGAAAATCCAGAAAAAAGCAGACTCAAACAAATCCAAATTTCGACAATCATGTTGCTAAACCTACTGACTTTGTACTGTCCCCAAACGGCCAAATATGGATTCCCGTTGAATTTGAAACCTGATTCGCATACTACAGCTCTTCACATTTGTAGGTATGCCAAACATGTCCATATCTACTGTGGAATTATGGTGAAAAGCCAGAAAAAAGCCAACTCAAACAAATCCAGATTTGTTGCTAAACCTCCTGACTTTGTGCTGTCCCCAAACGGCCAAATATGGATTCCGGTTGAACTTGAAACCTGATTCGCATGATACAGCTCTTCACGTTTGTAGCTATGTCCAACATGTCCATATCTACTGTGGAATTATTTAGAAAAGCCAGAAAAAAGCAAACTCAAACAAATCCAGATTTCGATAATCATGTTGCTAAACCTACTGACTTTGTACTGTCCCCAAACGGCCAAATATGGATTCCCGTTGAATTTGAAACCTGATTCGCATACTACAGCTCTTCACGTTTGTAGGTATGTCCAACATGTCCATATCTACTGTGGAATTATTTAGAAAAGCCAGAAAAAAGCCAACTCAAACAAATCCAAATTTCGACAATTATGTTGCTAAACCTCCTGACTTTATGCTGTCCCCAAAAGGCCAAATATAGATTCCCATTGAATTTGAAACCTGATTCGCATACTACAGCTCTTCATGTTTGTATGTATGCCCAACATGTCCATATCTACTGTGGAATTATGGAGAAAAGCCAGAAAAAAGACAACTCAAACAAATCCAGATTTGTTGCTAAACCTCCTGACTTTGTGCTGTCCCCAAACGGCCAAATATGGATTCCCGTTGAATTTGAAACCTGATTCGCATACTACAGCTCTTCACGTTTGGACGTATGCCCAACATGTCCATATCTACTGTGGAATTATGGAGAAAAGCCAGAAAAAAGCCAACTCAAACAAATCCAGATTTGTTGCTAAACCTCCTGACTTTGTGCTATCCCCAAACGGCCAAATATGGATTCCTGTTGAATTTAAAAACCTGATTTGCATGCTACAGCTCTTCACGTTTGTAGGTATGTCCAACATATCCATATCTACTGTGGAATTATTTAGAAAAGCCAGAAAAAACCCAACTAAAACAAATCCAAGTTTTGAAAATCATGTTGCTAAATCTCCTGACTTTGTGCTGTCCCCAAATGGCCAAATATGGATTCCCGTTGAATTTGAAACCTGATTCGAATGCTACAGCTCTTCACGTTTGTAGGTAAGCCCAATATGTCGATATCTGCTGTGGAATTATGGAGAAAAGCCAAAAAAAAGAAAACTCAAACAAATCCAGATTTCGATAATTATGTTGCTAAACCTACTGACTTTGTACTGTCCCCAAACGGCCAAATATGGATTCCCGTTGAATTTGAAACCTGATTCGCATACTACAGATCTTCACGTTTGTAGGCATGTCCAACATGTCCATATCTACTGTGGAATTATTTAGAATAGCCAGAAAAAAGCAAACTCAAACAAATCCAAATTTGTTGCTAAACCTCCTGACTTTGTGCTGTCCCCAAAAGGCCAAATATAGATTCCCATTGAATTTGAAACCTGATTCGCATACTACAGCTCTTCACATTTGTAGGTTTGCCAAACATGTCCATATCTACTGTGGAATTATGGAGAAAAGCCAGAAAAAAGCCAACTCAAACAAATCCAGATTTGTTGCTAAACCTCCTGACTTTGTGCTGTCCCCAAACGGCCAAATATGGATTCCCGTTGAATTTGAAACCTGATTCGCATGCTACAGCTCTTCACGTTTGTAGGTATGTCCAACATGTCCATATCTACAGTGGAATTATTTAGAAAAGCCAGAAAAAAGCCAACTCAAACAAATCCAAATTTCGACAATTATGTTGCTAAACCTCCTGACTTTATGCTGTCCCCAAAAGGCCAAATATAGATTCCCATTGAATTTGAAACCTGATTTGCATACTACAGCTCGCCATGTTTGTATGTATGCCCAACATGTCCATATCCACTGTGGAATTATGGAGAAAAGCCAGAAAAAAGACAACTCAAACAAATCCAGATTTGTTGCTAAACCTCCTGACTTTGTGCTGTCCCCAAACGGCCAAATATGGATTCCCGTTGAATTTGAAACCTGATTCGCATACTACAGCTCTTCACGTTTGGACGTTTGCCCAACATGTCCATATCTACTGTGGAATTATGGAGAAAAGCCAGAAAAAAGCCAACTCAAACAAATCCAGATTTGTTGCTAAAACTCCTGACTTTGTGCTATCCCCAAACGGCCAAATATGGATTCCCGTTGAATTTAAAAACCTGATTTGCATGCTACAGCTCTTCACGTTTGTAGGTATGTCCAACATGTCCATATCTACTGTGGAATTATTTAGAAAAGCCAGAAATAACCCAACTAAAACAAATCCAAGTTTTGACAATCATGTTGCTAAATCTCCTGACTTTGTGCTGTCCCCAAATGGCCAAATATGGATTCCCGTTGAATTTGAAACCTGATTCGAATGCTACAGCTCTTCACGTTTGTAGGTATTCCCAACATGTCCTATCTACTGTGGAATTATGGAGAAAAGCCAAAAAAAAGAAAACTCAAACAAATCCAGATTTCGATAATTATGTTGCTAAACCTACTGACTTTGTACTGTCCCCAAACGGCCAAATATGGATTCCCGTTGAATTTGAAACCTGATTCGCATACTACAGGTCTTCACGTTTGTAGGCATGTCCAACATGTCCATATCTACTGTGGAATTATTTAGAATAGCCAGAAAAAATCAAACTCAAACAAATCCAAATTTGTTGCTAAACCTCCTGACTTTGTGCTGTCCCCAAAAGGCCAAATATAGATTCCCATTGAATTTGAAACCTGATTCGCATACTACAGCTCTTCACATTTGTAGGTTTGCCAAACATGTCCATATCTACTGTGGAATTATGGAGAAAAGCCAGAAAAAAGCCAACTCAAACAAATCCAGATTTGTTGCTAAACCTCCTGACTTTGTGCTGTCCCCAAACGGCCAAATATGGATTCCCGTTGAATTTGAAACCTGATTCGCATGCTACAGCTCTTCACGTTTGTAGGTATGTCCAACATGTCCATATCTACAGTGGAATTATTTAGAAAAGCCAGAAAAAAGCCAACTCAAACAAATCCAAATTTCGACAATTATGTTGCTAAACCTCCTGACTTTATGCTGTCCCCAAAAGGCCAAATATAGATTCCCATTGAATTTGAAACCTGATTCGAATACTACAGCTCGCCATGTTTGTATGTATGCCCAACATGTCCATATCCACTGTGGAATTATGGAGAAAAGCCAGAAAAAAGACAACTCAAACAAATCCAGATTTGTTGCTAAACCTCCTGACTTTGTGCTGTCCCCAAACGGCCAAATATGGATTCCCGTTGAATTTGAAACCTGATTCGCATACTACAGCTCTTCACGTTTGGACGTTTGCCCAACATGTCCATATCTACTGTGGAATTATGGAGAAAAGCCAGAAAAAAGCCAACTCAAACAAATCCAGATTTGTTGCTAAAACTCCTGACTTTGTGCTATCCCCAAACGGCCAAATATGGATTCCCGTTGAATTTAAAAACCTGATTTGCATGCTACAGCTCTTCACGTTTGTAGGTATGTCCAACATGTCCATATCTACTGTGGAATTATTTAGAAAAGCCAGAAATAACCCAACTAAAACAAATCCAAGTTTTGACAATCATGTTGCTAAATCTCCTGACTTTGTGCTGTCCCCAAATGGCCAAATATGGATTCCCGTTGAATTTGAAACCTGATTCGAATGCTACAGCTCTTCACGTTTGTAGGTAAGCCCAATATGTCGATATCTGCTGTGGAATTATGGAGAAAAGCCAAAAAAAAGCAAACTCAAACAAATCCAGATTTTGATAATTATGTTGCTAAACCTACTGACTTTGTACTGTCCCCAAACGGCCAAATATGGATTCCCGTTGAATTTGAAACCTGATTCGCATGCTACAGCTCTTCTCGTTTGTAGGCATGTCCAACATGTCCATATCTACTGTGGAATTATTTAGAATAGCCAGAAAAAAGCAAACTCAAACAAATCCAAATTTGTTGCTAAACCTCCTGACTTTGTGCTGTCCCCAAAAGGCCAAATATAGATTCCCATTGAATTTGAAACCTGATTCGCATACTACAGCTCTTCACATTTGTAGGTTTGCCAAACATGTCCATATCTACTGTGGAATTATGGAGAAAAGCCAGAAAAAAGACAACTCAAACAAATCCAGATTTGTTGCTAAACCTCCTGAATTTGTGCTGTCCCCAAACGGCCAAATATGGATTCCCGTTGAATTTGAAACCTGATTTGCATGCTACAGCTCTTCACGTTTGTAGGTATGTCCAACATGTCCATATCTACTGTGGAATTATTTAGAATAGCCAGAAAAAAGCAAACTCAAACAAATCCAGATTTGTTGCTAAACCTCCTGACTTTGTGCTGTCCCCAAACGGCCAAATATGGATTCCGGTTGAACTTGAAACCTGATTTGCATACTACAGCTCTTCACGTTTGTAGGTATGTCCAACATCTCCATATCTACTGGGGAATTATTTAGAAAAGCCAGAAAAATGAAAACTCAAACAAATCCAAATTTCGACAATTATTTTGATAAACCTCCTGACTTTGTGCTGTCCGCAAATGGCCAAATATGGATTCCCGTTGAATTTGAAACCTGATTCGCATACTACAGCTCTTCACGTTTCTAGGTAAGCCCAACATGTCCATATCTACTGCGGAATTATTTAGAAAAGCCAGAAAAAAGCAAACTCAAAACAAATCCAGATTTCGATAATTATGTTGCTAAACCTCCTGACTTTGTACTGTCCCCAAACGGCCAAATATGGATTCCCGTTGAATTTGAAACCTGATTCGCATGCTACAGCTCTTCACGTTTGTAGGTATGCCCAACATGTCCATATCTACTGTGGAATTATGGAGAAAAGCCAGAAAAAAGCCAACTCAAACAAATCCAGATTTGTCGCTAAACCTCCTGACTTTATGCTGTCCCCAAAAGGCCAAATATAGATTCCCATTGAATTTGAAACCTGATTCGCATACTACAGCTCTTCACGTTTGTAGGTATGCCCAACATGTCCATATCTACTGTGGAATTATGGAGAAAAGCCAGAAAAAAGACAACTCAAACAAATCCAGATTTGTTGCTAAACCTCCTGACTTTGTGCTGTCCCCAAACGGCCAAATATGGATTCCCGTTGAATTTGAAACCTGATTCGCATGCTACAGCTCTTCACGTTTGTAGGTATGTCCAAAATGTCCATATCTTCTGTGGAATTATTTAGAAAAGCCAGAAAAAAGCCAACTCAAACAAATCCAAATTTCGACAATTATGTTGCTAAATCTCCTGACTTTATGCTGTCCCCAAAAGGCCAAATATAGATTCCCATTGAATTTGAAACCTGATTCGCATACTACAGCTCTTCACGTTTGTAGGTATGCCCAACATGTCCATATCTACTGTGGAATTATGGAGAAAAGCCAGAAAAAAGCCAACTCAAACAAATCCAGATTTGTTGCTAAACCTCCTGACTTTGTGCTGTCCCCAAACGGCCAAATATGGATTCCCGTTGAATTTGAATCCTGATTCGCATGATACAGCTCTTCACGTTTGTAGGTATGTCCAACATCTCCATATCTACTGGGGAATTATTTAGAAAGGCCAGAAAAAAGAAAACTCAAACAAATCCAAATTTCGACAATTATTTTGATAAACCTCCTGACTTTGTGCTGTCCCCAAATGGCCAAATATGGATTCCCGTTGAATTTGAAACCTGATTCGCATGCTACAGCTCTTCACGTTTGTATGTATGGCCAACATGTCCATATGTACTGTGGAATTATGGAGAAAAGCCAGAAAAAAGCAGACTCAAACAAATCCAAATTTCGACAATCATGTTGCTAAACCTACTGACTTTGTACTGTCCCCAAACGGCCAAATATGGATTCCCGTTGAATTTGAAACCTGATTCGCATACTACAGCTCTTCACATTTGTAGGTATGCCAAACATGTCCATATCTACTGTGGAATTATGGAGAAAAGCCAGAAAAAAGCCAACTCAAACAAATCCAGATTTGTTGCTAAACCTCCTGACTTTGTGCTATCCCCAAATGGCCAAATATGGATTCCCGTTGAATTTAAAAACCTGATTTGCATGCTACAGCTCTTCACGTTTGTAGGTATGTCCAACATGTCCATATCTACTGTGGAATTATTTAGAAAAGCCAGAAAAAACCCAACTAAAACAAATCCAAGTTTTGACAATCATGTTGCTAAATCTCCTGACTTTGTGCTGTCCCCAAATGGCCAAATATGGATTCCCGTTGAATTTGAAATCTGATTCGAATGTTAAACCTCTTCACGTTTGTAGGTAAGCCCAATATGTCGATATCTGCTGTGAAATTATGGAGAAAAGCCAAAAAAAAGCAAACTCAAACAAATCCAGATTTCGATAATTATGTTGCTAAACCTACTGACTTTGTACTGTCCCCAAACGGCCAAATATGGATTCCCGTTGAATTTGAAACCTGATTCGCATGCTACAGCTCTTCACGTTTGTAGGTATTCCCAACATGTCCATATCTACTGGGGAATTATTTAGAAAAGCCAGAAAAAAGCCAACTCAAACAAATCCAAATTTCGACAATTATGTTGTTAAACCTACTGACTTTGTACTGTCCCCAAACGGCCAAATATGGATTCCCGTTGAATTTGAAACCTGATTCGCATGCTACAGCTCTTCACGTTTGTAGGCATGTCCAACATGTCCATATCTACTGTGGAATTATTTAGAATAGCCAGAAAAAAGCAAACTCAAACAAATCCAAATTTGTTGCTAAACCTCCTGACTTTGTGCTGTCCCCAAAAGGCCAAATATAGATTCCCATTGAATTTGAAACCTGATTCGCATACTACAGCTCTTCACATTTGTAGGTTTGCCAAACATGTCCATATCTACTGTGGAATTATGGAGAAAAGCCAGAAAAAAGACAACTCAAACAAATCCAGATTTGTTGCTAAACCTCCTGACTTTGTGCTGTCCCCAAACGGCCAAATATGGATTCCGGTTGAACTTGAAACCTGATTCGCTTGATACAGCTCTTCACGTTTGTAGGTATGTCCAACATGTCCATAAGTACTGTGGAATTATGGAGAAAAGCCAGAAAAAAGCCAACTCAAACAAATCCAAATTTCGACAATTATGTTGTTAAACCTAGTGACTTTGTACTGTCCCCAAACGGCCAAATATGGATTCCCATTGAATTTGAAACCTTATTTGCATGCTACAGCTCTTCATGTTTGTAGGCATGTCCAACATGTCCATATCTACTGTGGAATTATTTAGAAAAGCCAGAAAAAAGCAAACTTAAACAAATCCAGATTTTGATATTTATGTTGCTAAACCAACTGACTTTGTACTGTCCCCAAACGGCCAAATATGGATTCCCGTTGAATTTGAAACTTGATACGCATACTACAGCTCTTCACATTTGTAGGTATGCCAAACATGTCCATATCTACTGTGGAATTATGGAGAAAAGCCAGAAAAAAGCCAACTCAAACAAATCCAGATTTGTTGCTAAACCTCCTGACTTTGTGCTATCCCCAAACGGCCAAATATGGATTCCGGTTGAAATTGAAACCTGATTCGCATGATACAGCTCTTCACGTTTGTAGGTATGTCCAACATGTCCATATCTACTGTGGAATTATTTAGAAAAGCCAAAAAAAAGCAAACTCAAACAAATCCAGATTTCGATAATCATGTTGCTAAACCTGTCATGACCGAAAGAACAAGATCCAGGGTACAAGCGGCCGAAATGGGTTTCCTCAGGAGGGTGGCTTGCGTCTCCCTTAGAGATAGGGTGAGAAGCTCAGTCATCCGTGAGGAGCTCAGAGTAGAGCCGCTGCTCCTTTGCATTGAAAGGAGCCAATTGAGGTGGTTCGGGCATCTGGTAAGGATGCCCCCTGGCGCCTCCCTAGGGAGGTGTTCCAGGCACGTCCAGCTGGGAGGAGGCCTCGGGGAAGACCCAGGACTAGGTGGAGGGATTATATCTCTAACCTGGCCTGGGAACGCCTCGGGATCCCCCAGTCGGAGCTGGTTAATGTGGCTCGGGAAAGGGAAGTTTGGGGCCCCCTGCTGGAGCTGCTACCCCCGCGACCCGATACCGGATAAGCGGACGAAGATGGATGGATGGATGTTGCTAAACCTACTGACTTTGTACTGTCCCCAAACGGCCAAATATGGATTCCCGTTGAATTTGAAACCTGATTCGCATACTACAGCTCTTCACATTTGTAGGTATGCCCAACATGTCCATATCTACTGTGGAATTATGGAGAAAAGCCAGAAAAAAGACAACTCAAACAAATCCAGATTTGTCGCTAAACCTCCTGACTTTATGCCGTCCCCAAAAGGCCAAATATAGATTCCCATTGAATTTGAAACCTGATTCGCATACTACAGCTCTTCACGTTTGTAGGTATGCCCAACATGTCCATATCTACTGTGGAATTATGGAGAAAAGCCAGAAAAAAGACAACTCAAACAAATCCAGATTTGTTGCTAAACCTCCTGACTTTGTGCTGTCCCCAAACGGCCAAATATGGATTCCCGTTGAATTTGAATCCTGATTCGCATGATACAGCTCTTCACGTTTGTAGGTATGTCCAACATCTCCATATCTACTGGGGAATTATTTATAAAGGCCAGAAAAAAGAAAACTCAAACAAATCCAAATTTCGACAATTATTTTGATAAACTTCCTGATTTTGTGCTGTCCCCAAATGGCCAAATATGGATTCCCCTTGAATTTGAAACCTGATTCGCATGCTACAGCTCTTCACGTTTGTATGTATGGCCAACATGTCCATATGTACTGTGGAATTATGGAGAAAAGCCAGAAAAAAGCAAACTCAAACAAATCCAGATTTCGACAATGATGTTGCTAAACCTCCTGAATTTGTGCTGTCCCCAAACTTCCAAAATGGATTCCCGTTGAATTTGAAACCTGATTCGCATGCTACAGCTCTTCACGTTTGTAGGTATTCCCAACATGTCCTATCTACTGTGGAATTATGGAGAAAATCCAGAAAAAAGCAGACTCAAACAAATCCAAATTTCGACAATCATGTTGCTAAACCTACTGACTTTTTACTGTCCCCAAATGGCCAAATATGGATTCCCGTTGAATTTGAAACCTGATTCGCATACTACAGCTCTTCACATTTGTAGGTATGCCAAACATGTCCATATCTACTGTGGAATTATGGAAAAAAGCCAGAAAATAGACAACTCAAACAAATCCAGATTTGTTGCTAAACCTCCTGACTTTGTGCTGTCCCCAAACGGCCAAATATGGATTTCCGTTGAATTTGAAACCTGATTCGCATGCTACAGCTCTTCACGTTTGTAGGTATGTCCAACATGTCCATATCTACTGTGGAATTATTTAGAAAAGCCAGAAAAAAGCCAACTCAAACAAATCCAAATTTCAACAATTATGTTGTTAAACCTAGTGACTTTGTACTGTCCCCAAACGGCCAAATATGGATTCCCATTGAATTTGAAACCTGATTTGCATGCTACAGCTCTTCATGTTTGTAGGCATGTCCAACATGTCCATATCTACTGTGGAATTATTTAGAAAAGCCAGAAAAAAGCAAACTTAAACAAATCCAGATTTCGATATTTATGTTGCTAAACCAACTGACTTTGTACTGTCCCCAAACGGCCAAATATGGATTCCCGTTGAATTTGAAACCTGATTCGCATACTACAGCTCTTCACATTTGTAGGTATGCCAAACATGTCCATATCTACTGTGGAATTATGGAGAAAAGCCAGAAAAAAGCCAACTCAAACAAATCCAGATTTGTTGCTAAACCTCCTGACTTTGTGCTATCCCCAAACGGCCAAATATGGATTCCGGTTGAAATTGAAACCTGATTCGCATGATACAGCTCTTCACGTTTGTAGGTATGTCCAACATGTCCATATCTACTGTGGAATTATTTAGAAAAGCCAAAAAAAAGCAAACTCAAACAAATCCAGATTTCGATAATCATGTTGCTAAACCTGTCATGACCGAAAGAACAAGATCCAGGGTACAAGCGGCCGAAATGGGTTTCCTCAGGAGGGTGGCTGGCGTCTCCCTTAGAGATAGGGTGAGAAGCTCAGTCATCCGTGAGGAGCTCAGAGTAGAGCCGCTGCTCCTTTGCATTGAAAGGAGCCAATTGAGGTGGTTCGGGCATCTGGTAAGGATGCCCCCTGGGCGCCTCCCTAGGGAGGTGTTCCAGGCACGTCCAGCTGGGAGGAGGCCTCGGGGAAGACCCAGGACTAGGTGGAGGGATTATATCTCTAACCTGGCCTGGGAACGCCTCGGGATCCCCCAGTCGGAGCTGGTTAATGTGGCTCGGGAAAGGGAAGTTTGGGGCCCCCTGCTGGAGCTGCTACCCCCGCGACCCGATACCAGATAAGCGGACGAAGATGGATGGATGGATGTTGCTAAACCTACTGACTTTGTACTGTCCCCAAACGGCCAAATATGGATTCCCGTTGAATTTGAAACCTGATTCGCATACTACAGCTCTTCACATTTGTAGGTATGCCCAACATGTCCATATCTACTGTGGAATTATGGAGAAAAGCCAGAAAAAAGACAACTCAAACAAATCCAGATTTGTCGCTAAACCTCCTGACTTTATGCTGTCCCCAAAAGGCCAAATATAGATTCCCATTGAATTTGAAACCTGATTCGCATACTACAGCTCTTCACGTTTGTAGGTATGCCCAACATGTCCATATCTACTGTGGAATTATGGAGAAAAGCCAGAAAAAAGACAACTCAAACAAATCCAGATTTGTTGCTAAACCTCCTGACTTTGTGCTGTCCCCAAACGGCCAAATATGGATTCCCGTTGAATTTGAATCCTGATTCGCATGATACAGCTCTTCACGTTTGTAGGTATGTCCAACATCTCCATATCTACTGGGGAATTATTTAGAAAGGCCAGAAAAAAGAAAACTCAAACAAATCCAAATTTCGACAATTATTTTGATAAACTTCCTGATTTTGTGCTGTCCCCAAATGGCCAAATATGGATTCCCCTTGAATTTGAAACCTGATTCGCATGCTACAGCTCTTCACGTTTGTATGTATGGCCAACATGTCCATATGTACTGTGGAATTATGGAGAAAAGCCAGAAAAAAGCAAACTCAAACAAATCCAGATTTCGACAATGATGTTGCTAAACCTCCTGAATTTGTGCTGTCCCCAAACTTCCAAAATGGATTCCCGTTGAATTTGAAACCTGATTCGCATGCTACAGCTCTTCACGTTTGTAGGTATTCCCAACATGTCCTATCTACTGTGGAATTATGGAGAAAATCCAGAAAAAAGCAGACTCAAACAAATCCAAATTTCGACAATCATGTTGCTAAACCTACTGACTTTGTACTGTCCCCAAATGGCCAAATATGGATTCCCGTTGAATTTGAAAACTGATTCGCATACGACAGCTCTTCACGTTTGTAGGTATGCCCAACATGTCCATATCTACTGTGGAATTATGGAGAAAAGCCAGAAAAAAGCAAACTCAAACAAATCCAGATTTCGACAATGATGTTGCTAAACCTCCTGACTTTGTGCTGTCCCCAAACTTCCAAATATGGATTCCCATTGAATTTGAAACCTGATTCGCATACTACAGCTCTTCACGTTTGTAGGTATGCCCAACATGTCCATATCTACTATGGTATTATGGAGAAAAGCCAGAAAAAAAGGAAACTCAAACAAATCCAGATTTCGACAATTATGTTGCTAAAACTCCTGACTTTGTGCTGTCCCCAAATGGCCTAATATGGATTCCCGTTGTATTTGAAACCTGATTCGCATGCTACAACTCTTCACGTTTGTACGAATGCCCAACATGTCCATATCTACTGTGGAATTATGGAGAAAAGCCAGAAAAAAGCCAACTCAAACAAATCCAGATTTGTTGCTAAACCTCCTGACTTTGTGCTATCCCCAAACGGCAAAATATGGATTCCCGTTGAATTTGAAACCTGATTCGCATACTACAGCTCTTCACGTTTGTAGGTATGCCCAACATGTCCATATCTACTGTGGAATTATGGAGGAAAGCCAGAAAAAAGCCAACTCAAACAAATCCAGATTTGGACATTTATGTTGCTAAACCTACTGACTTTGTGCTGTCCCCAAATGGCCAAATATGGATTCCCGTTGAATTTGAATCCTGATTCGCATGATACAGCTCTTCACGTTTGTAGGTATGTCCAACATCTCCATATCTACTGGGGAATTATTTAGAAAGGCCAGAAAAAAGAAAACTCAAACAAATCCAAATTTCGACAATTATTTTGATAAACTTCCTGATTTTGTGCTGTCCCCAAACGGCCAAATATGGATTCCCCTTGAATTTGAAACCTGATTCGCATGCTACAGCTCTTCACGTTTGTATGTATGGCCAACATGTCCATATGTACTGTGGAATTATGGAGAAAAGCCAGAAAAAAGCAAACTCAAACAAATCCAGATTTCGACAATGATGTTGCTAAACCTCCTGAATTTGTGCTGTCCCCAAACTTCCAAAATGGATTCCCGTTGAATTTGAAACCTGATTCGCATGATACAGCTCTTCACGTTTGTAGGTATGTCCAACATCTCCATATCTACTGGGGAATTATTTAGAAAGGCCAGAAAAAAGAAAACTCAAACAAATCCAAATTTCGACAATTATTTTGATAAACTTCCTGATTTTGTGCTGTCCCCAAATGGCCAAATATGGATTCCCCTTGAATTTGAAACCTGATTCGCATGCTACAGCTCTTCACGTTTGTATGTATGGCCAACATGTCCATATGTACTGTGGAATTATGGAGAAAAGCCAGAAAAAAGCAAACTCAAACAAATCCAGATTTCGACAATGATGTTGCTAAACCTCCTGAATTTGTGCTGTCCCCAAACTTCCAAAATGGATTCCCGTTGAATTTGAAACCTGATTCGCATGCTACAGCTCTTCACGTTCGTAGGTATTCCCAACATGTCCTATCTACTGTGGAATTATGGAGAAAATCCAGAAAAAAGCAGACTCAAACAAATCCAAATTTCGACAATCATGTTGCTAAACCTACTGACTTTGTACTGTCCCCAAATGGCCAAATATGGATTCCCGTTGAATTTGAAAACTGATTCGCATACGACAGCTCTTCACGTTTGTCGGTATGCCCAACATGTCCATATCTACTGTGGAATTATGGAGAAAAGCCAGAAAAAAGCAAACTCAAACAAATCCAGATTTCGACAATGATGTTGCTAAACCTCCTGACTTTGTGCTGTCCCCAAACTTCCAAATATGGATTCCCGTTGAATTTGAAACCTGATTCGCATGCTACAGCTCTTCGCGTTTGTAGGTATGCCCAACATGTCCATATCCACTGTGGAATTATGGAGGAAAGTCAGAAAAAAGCCAACTCAAACAAATCCAGATTTGGACATTTATGTTGCTAAACCTACTGACTTTGTGCTGTCCACAAACGGCCAAATATAGATTCCCGTTGAATTTGAAACCTGATTCGCATACTACAGCTCTTCACGTTTGTAGGTATGCCCAACATGTCCATATCTACTATGGTATTATGGAGAAAAGCCAGAAAAAAAGGAAACTCAAACAAATCCAGATTTCGACAATTATGTTGCTAAAACTCCTGACTTTGTGCTGTCCCCAAATGGCCAAATATGGATTGCCGTTGAATTTGAAACCTGATTCGCATACTACAGCTCTTCACGTTTGGACGTTTGCCCAACATGTCCATATCTACTGTGGAATTATGGAGAAAAGCCAGAAAAAAGCCAACTCAAACAAATCCAGATTTGTTGCTAAAACTCCTGACTTTGTGCTATCCCCAAACGGCCAAATATGGATTCCCGTTGAATTTAAAAACCTGATTTGCATGCTACAGCTCTTCACGTTTGTAGGTATGTCCAACATGTCCATATCTACTGTGGAATTATTTAGAAAAGCCAGAAATAACCCAACTAAAACAAATCCAAGTTTTGACAATCATGTTGCTAAATCTCCTGACTTTGTGCTGTCCCCAAATGGCCAAATATGGATTCCCGTTGAATTTGAAACCTGATTCGAATGCTACAGCTCTTCACGTTTGTAGGTAAGCCCAATATGTCGATATCTGCTGTGGAATTATGGAGAAAAGCCAAAAAAAAGCAAACTCAAACAAATCCAGATTTTGATAATTATGTTGCTAAACCTACTGACTTTGTACTGTCCCCAAACGGCCAAATATGGATTCCCGTTGAATTTGAAACCTGATTCGCATGCTACAGCTCTTCACGTTTGTAGGCATGTCCAACATGTCCATATCTACTGTGGAATTATTTAGAATAGCCAGAAAAAAGCAAACTCAAACAAATCCAAATTTGTTGCTAAACCTCCTGACTTTGTGCTGTCCCCAAAAGGCCAAATATAGATTCCCATTGAATTTGAAACCTGATTCGCATACTACAGCTCTTCACATTTGTAGGTTTGCCAAACATGTCCATATCTACTGTGGAATTATGGAGAAAAGCCAGAAAAAAGACAACTCAAACAAATCCAGATTTGTTGCTAAACCTCTTGACTTTGTGCTGTCCCGAAACGGCCAAATATGGATTCCCGTTGAATTTGAAACCTGATTTGCATGCTACAGCTCTTCACGTTTGTAGGTATGTCCAACATGTCCATATCTACTGTGGAATTATTTAGAATAGCCAGAAAAAAGCAAACTCAAACAAATCCAGATTTGTTGCTAAACCTCCTGACTTTGTGCTGTCCCCAAACGGCCAAATATGGATTCCGGTTGAACTTGAAACCTGATTCGCATACTACAGCTCTTCACGTTTGTAGGTATGTCCAACATCTCCATATCTACTGGGGAATTATTTAGAAAAGCCAGAAAAATGAAAACTCAAACAAATCCAAATTTCGACAATTATTTTGATAAACCTCCTGACTTTGTGCTGTCCGCAAATGGCCAAATATGGATTCCCGTTGAATTTGAAACCTGATTCGCATACTACAGCTCTTCACGTTTCTAGGTAAGCCCAACATGTCCATATCTACTGCGGAATTATTTAGAAAAGCCAGAAAAAAGCAAACTCAAAACAAATCCAGATTTCGATAATTATGTTGCTAAACCTACTGACTTTGTACTGTCCCCAAACGGCCAAATATGGATTCCTGTTGAATTTGAAACCTGATTCGCATGCTACAGCTCTTCACGTTTGTAGGTATGCCCAACATGTCCATATCTACTGTGGAATTATGGAGAAAAGCCAGAAAAAAGCCAACTCAAACAAATCCAGATTTGTCGCTAAACCTCCTGACTTTATGCTGTCCCCAAAAGGCCAAATATAGATTCCCATTGAATTTGAAACCTGATTCGCATACTACAGCTCTTCACGTTTGTAGGTATGCCCAACATGTCCATATCTACTGTGGAATTATGGAGAAAAGCCAGAAAAAAGACAACTCAAACAAATCCAGATTTGTTGCTAAACCTCCTGACTTTGTGCTGTCCCCAAACGGCCAAATATGGATTCCCGTTGAATTTGAAACCTGATTCGCATGCTACAGCTCTTCACGTTTGTAGGTATGTCCAAAATGTCCATATCTTCTGTGGAATTATTTAGAAAAGCCAGAAAAAAGCCAACTCAAACAAATCCAAATTTCGACAATTATGTTGCTAAATCTCCTGACTTTATGCTGTCCCCAAAAGGCCAAATATAGATTCCCATTGAATTTGAAACCTGATTCGCATACTACAGCTCTTCACGTTTGTATGTATGCCCAACATGTCCATATCTACTGTGGAATTATGGAGAAAAGCCAGAAAAAAGCCAACTCAAACAAATCCAGATTTGTTGCTAAACCTCCTGACTTTGTGCTGTCCCCAAACGGCCAAATATGGATTCCCTTTGAATTTGAATCCTGATTCGCATGATACAGCTCTTCACGTTTGTAGGTATGTGCAACATCTCCATATCTACTGGGGAATTATTTAGAAAGGCCAGAAAAAAGAAAACTCAAACAAATCCAAATTTCGACAATTATTTTGATAAACCTCCTGACTTTGTGCTGTCCCCAAATGGCCAAATATGGATTCCCGTTGAATTTGAAACCTGATTCGCATGCTACAGCTCTTCACGTTTGTATGTATGGCCAACATGTCCATATGTACTGTGGAATTATGGAGAAAAGCCAGAAAAAAGCAGACTCAAACAAATCCAAATTTCGACAATCATGTTGCTAAACCTACTGACTTTGTACTGTCCCCAAACGGCCAAATATGGATTCCCGTTGAATTTGAAACCTGATTCGCATACTACAGCTCTTCACATTTGTAGGTATGCCAAACATGTCCATATCTACTGTGGAATTATGGAGAAAAGCCAGAAAAAAGCCAACTCAAACAAATCCAGATTTGTTGCTAAACCTCCTGACTTTGTGCTATCCCCAAATGGCCAAATATGGATTCCCGTTGAATTTAAAAACCTGATTTGCATGCTACAGCTCTTCACGTTTGTAGGTATGTCCAACATGTCCATATCTACTGTGGAATTATTTAGAAAAGCCAGAAAAAACCCAACTCAAACAAATCCAAATTTCGACAATTATGTTGTTAAACCTACTGACTTTGTACTTTCCCCAAACGGCCAAATATGGATTCCCGTTGAATTTGAAACCTGATTCGCATGCTACAGCTCTTCACGTTTGTAGGCATGTCCAACATGTCCATATCTACTGTGGAATTATTTAGAATAGCCAGAAAAAAGCAAACTCAAACAAATCCAAATTTGTTGCTAAACCTCCTGACTTTGTGCTGTCCCCAAAAGGCCAAATATAGATTCCCATTGAATTTGAAACCTGATTCGCATACTACAGCTCTTCAGATTTGTAGGTTTGCCAAACATGTCCATATCTACTGTGGAATTATGGAGAAAAGCCAGAAAAAAGACAACTCAAACAAATCCAGATTTGTTGCTAAACCTCCTGACTTTGTGCTGTCCCCAAACGGCCAAATATGGATTCCCGTTGAATTTGAAACCTGATTTGCATGCTACAGCTCTTCTCGTTTGTAGGTATGACCAACATGTCCATATCTACTGTGGAATTATGGAGAAAAGCCAGAAAAAAGACAACTCAAACAAATCCAGATTTGTTGCTAAACCTCCTGACTTTGTGCTGTCCCCAAACGGCCAAATATGGATTCCGGTTGAACTTGAAACCTGATTCGCATGATACAGCTCTTCACGTTTGTAGGTATGTCCAACATGTCCATATGTACTGTGGAATTATGGAGAAAAGCCAGAAAAAAGCAAACTCAAACAAATCCAGATTTCGACAATGATGTTGCTAAACCTCCTGAATTTGTGCTGTCCCCAAACTTCCAAAATGGATTCCCGTTGAATTTGAAACCTGATTCGCATGCTACAGCTCTTCACGTTTGTAGGTATTTCCAACATGTCCTATCTACTGTGGAATTATGGAGAAAATCCAGAAAAAAGCAGACTCAAACAAATCCAAATTTCGACAATCATGTTGCTAAACCTACTGACTTTTTACTGTCCCCAAATGGCCAAATATGGATTCCCGTTGAATTTGAAACCTGATTCGCATACTACAGCTCTTCACATTTGTATGTATGCCAAACATGTCCATATCTACTGTGGAATTATGGAAAAAAGCCAGAAAATAGACAACTCAAACAAATCCAGATTTGTTGCTAAACCTCCTGACTTTGTGCTGTCCCCAAACGGCCAAATATGGATTTCCGTTGAATTTGAAAGCTGATTCGCATGCTACAGCTCTTCGCGTTTGTAGGTATGTCCAACATGTCCATATCTACTGTGGAATTATTTAGAAAAGCCAGAAAAAAGCCAACTCAAACAAATCCAAATTTCGACAATTATGTTGTTAAACCTAGTGACTTTGTACTGTCCCCAAACGGCCAAATATGGATTCCCATTGAATTTGAAACCTTATTTGCATGCTACAGCTCTTCATGTTTGTAGGCATGTCCAACATGTCCATATCTACTGTGGAATTATTTAGAAAAGCCAGAAAAAAGCAAACTTAAACAAATCCAGATTTCGATATTTATGTTGCTAAACCAACTGACTTTGTACTGTCCCCAAACGGCCAAATATGGATTCCCGTTGAATTTGAAACCTGATTCGCATACTACAGCTCTTCACATTTGTAGGTATGCCAAACATGTCCATATCTACTGTGGAATTATGGAGAAAAGCCAGAAAAAAGCCAACTCAAACAAATCCAGATTTGGACATTTATGTTGCTAAACCTACTGACTTTGTGCTGTCCACAAACGGCCAAATATAGATTCCCGTTGAATTTGAAACCTGATTCGCATACTACAGCTCTTCACGTTTGTAGGTATGCCCAACATGTCCATATCTACTATGGTATTATGGAGAAAAGCCAGAAAAAAAGGAAACTCAAACAAATCCAGATTTCGACAATTATGTTGCTAAAACTCCTGACTTTGTGCTAACCCCAAACGGCCAAATATGGATTCCCGTTGAATTTAAAAACCTGATTTGCATGCTACAGCTCTTCACGTTTGTAGGTATGTCCAACATGTCCATATCTACTGTGGAATTATTTAGAAAAGCCAGAAATAACCCAACTAAAACAAATCCAAGTTTTGACAATCATGTTGCTAAATCTCCTGACTTTGTGCTGTCCCCAAATGGCCAAATATGGATTCCCGTTGAATTTGAAACCTGATTCGAATGCTACAGCTCTTCACGTTTGTAGGTAAGCCCAATATGTCGATATCTGCTGTGGAATTATGGAGAAAAGCCAAAAAAAAGCAAACTCAAACAAATCCAGATTTTGATAATTATGTTGCTAAACCTACTGACTTTGTACTGTCCCCAAACGGCCAAATATGGATTCCCGTTGAATTTGAAACCTGATTCGCATGCTACAGCTCTTCACGTTTGTAGGCATGTCCAACATGTCCATATCTACTGTGGAATTATTTAGAATAGCCAGAAAAAAGCAAACTCAAACAAATCCAAATTTGTTGCTAAACCTCCTGACTTTGTGCTGTCCCCAAAAGGCCAAATATAGATTCCCATTGAATTTGAAACCTGATTCGCATACTACAGCTCTTCACATTTGTAGGTTTGCCAAACATGTCCATATCTACTGTGGAATTATGGAGAAAAGCCAGAAAAAAGACAACTCAAACAAATCCAGATTTGTTGCTAAACCTCTTGACTTTGTGCTGTCCCCAAACGGCCAAATATGGATTCCCGTTGAATTTGAAACCTGATTTGCATGCTACAGCTCTTCACGTTTGTAGGTATGTCCAACATGTCCATATCTACTGTGGAATTATTTAGAATAGCCAGAAAAAAGCAAACTCAAACAAATCCAGATTTGTTGCTAAACCTCCTGACTTTGTGCTGTCCCCAAACGGCCAAATATGGATTCCGGTTGAACTTGAAACCTGATTCGCATACTACAGCTCTTCACGTTTGTAGGTATGTCCAACATCTCCATATCTACTGGGGAATTATTTAGAAAAGCCAGAAAAATGAAAACTCAAACAAATCCAAATTTCGACAATTATTTTGATAAACCTCCTGACTTTGTGCTGTCCGCAAATGGCCAAATATGGATTCCCGTTGAATTTGAAACCTGATTCGCATACTACAGCTCTTCACGTTTCTAGGTAAGCCCAACATGTCCATATCTACTGCGGAATTATTTAGAAAAGCCAGAAAAAAGCAAACTCAAAACAAATCCAGATTTCGATAATTATGTTGCTAAACCTACTGACTTTGTACTGTCCCCAAACGGCCAAATATGGATTCCTGTTGAATTTGAAACCTGATTCGCATGCTACAGCTCTTCACGTTTGTAGGTATGCCCAACATGTCCATATCTACTGTGGAATTATGGAGAAAAGCCAGAAAAAAGCCAACTCAAACAAATCCAGATTTGTCGCTAAACCTCCTGACTTTATGCTGTCCCCAAAAGGCCAAATATAGATTCCCATTGAATTTGAAACCTGATTCGCATACTACAGCTCTTCACGTTTGTAGGTATGCCCAACATGTCCATATCTACTGTGGAATTATGGAGAAAAGCCAGAAAAAAGACAACTCAAACAAATCCAGATTTGTTGCTAAACCTCCTGACTTTGTGCTGTCCCCAAACGGCCAAATATGGATTCCCGTTGAATTTGAAACCTGATTCGCATGCTACAGCTCTTCACGTTTGTAGGTATGTCCAAAATGTCCATATCTTCTGTGGAATTATTTAGAAAAGCCAGAAAAAAGCCAACTCAAACAAATCCAAATTTCGACAATTATGTTGCTAAATCTCCTGACTTTATGCTGTCCCCAAAAGGCCAAATATAGATTCCCATTGAATTTGAAACCTGATTCGCATACTACAGCTCTTCACGTTTGTATGTATGCCCAACATGTCCATATCTACTGTGGAATTATGGAGAAAAGCCAGAAAAAAGCCAACTCAAACAAATCCAGATTTGTTGCTAAACCTCCTGACTTTGTGCTGTCCCCAAACGGCCAAATATGGATTCCCTTTGAATTTGAATCCTGATTCGCATGATACAGCTCTTCACGTTTGTAGGTATGTGCAACATCTCCATATCTACTGGGGAATTATTTAGAAAGGCCAGAAAAAAGAAAACTCAAACAAATCCAAATTTCGACAATTATTTTGATAAACCTCCTGACTTTGTGCTGTCCCCAAATGGCCAAATATGGATTCCCGTTGAATTTGAAACCTGATTCGCATGCTACAGCTCTTCACGTTTGTATGTATGGCCAACATGTCCATATGTACTGTGGAATTATGGAGAAAAGCCAGAAAAAAGCAGACTCAAACAAATCCAAATTTCGACAATCATGTTGCTAAACCTACTGACTTTGTACTGTCCCCAAACGGCCAAATATGGATTCCCGTTGAATTTGAAACCTGATTCGCATACTACAGCTCTTCACATTTGTAGGTATGCCAAACATGTCCATATCTACTGTGGAATTATGGAGAAAAGCCAGAAAAAAGCCAACTCAAACAAATCCAGATTTGTTGCTAAACCTCCTGACTTTGTGCTATCCCCAAATGGCCAAATATGGATTCCCGTTGAATTTAAAAACCTGATTTGCATGCTACAGCTCTTCACGTTTGTAGGTATGTCCAACATGTCCATATCTACTGTGGAATTATTTAGAAAAGCCAGAAAAAACCCAACTCAAACAAATCCAAATTTCGACAATTATGTTGTTAAACCTACTGACTTTGTACTTTCCCCAAACGGCCAAATATGGATTCCCGTTGAATTTGAAACCTGATTCGCATGCTACAGCTCTTCACGTTTGTAGGCATGTCCAACATGTCCATATCTACTGTGGAATTATTTAGAATAGCCAGAAAAAAGCAAACTCAAACAAATCCAAATTTGTTGCTAAACCTCCTGACTTTGTGCTGTCCCCAAAAGGCCAAATATAGATTCCCATTGAATTTGAAACCTGATTCGCATACTACAGCTCTTCAGATTTGTAGGTTTGCCAAACATGTCCATATCTACTGTGGAATTATGGAGAAAAGCCAGAAAAAAGACAACTCAAACAAATCCAGATTTGTTGCTAAACCTCCTGACTTTGTGCTGTCCCCAAACGGCCAAATATGGATTCCCGTTGAATTTGAAACCTGATTTGCATGCTACAGCTCTTCTCGTTTGTAGGTATGCCCAACATGTCCATATCTACTGTGGAATTATGGAGAAAAGCCAGAAAAAAGACAACTCAAACAAATCCAGATTTGTTGCTAAACCTCCTGACTTTGTGCTGTCCCCAAACGGCCAAATATGGATTCCGGTTGAACTTGAAACCTGATTCGCATGATACAGCTCTTCACGTTTGTAGGTATGTCCAACATGTCCATATGTACTGTGGAATTATGGAGAAAAGCCAGAAAAAAGCAAACTCAAACAAATCCAGATTTCGACAATGATGTTGCTAAACCTCCTGAATTTGTGCTGTCCCCAAACTTCCAAAATGGATTCCCGTTGAATTTGAAACCTGATTCGCATGCTACAGCTCTTCACGTTTGTAGGTATTTCCAACATGTCCTATCTACTGTGGAATTATGGAGAAAATCCAGAAAAAAGCAGACTCAAACAAATCCAAATTTCGACAATCATGTTGCTAAACCTACTGACTTTTTACTGTCCCCAAATGGCCAAATATGGATTCCCGTTGAATTTGAAACCTGATTCGCATACTACAGCTCTTCACATTTGTATGTATGCCAAACATGTCCATATCTACTGTGGAATTATGGAAAAAAGCCAGAAAATAGACAACTCAAACAAATCCAGATTTGTTGCTAAACCTCCTGACTTTGTGCTGTCCCCAAACGGCCAAATATGGATTTCCGTTGAATTTGAAACCTGATTCGCATGCTACAGCTCTTCGCGTTTGTAGGTATGTCCAACATGTCCATATCTACTGTGGAATTATTTAGAAAAGCCAGAAAAAAGCCAACTCAAACAAATCCAAATTTCGACAATTATGTTGTTAAACCTAGTGACTTTGTACTGTCCCCAAACGGCCAAATATGGATTCCCATTGAATTTGAAACCTTATTTGCATGCTACAGCTCTTCATGTTTGTAGGCATGTCCAACATGTCCATATCTACTGTGGAATTATTTAGAAAAGCCAGAAAAAAGCAAACTTAAACAAATCCAGATTTCGATATTTATGTTGCTAAACCAACTGACTTTGTACTGTCCCCAAACGGCCAAATATGGATTCCCGTTGAATTTGAAACCTGATTCGCATACTACAGCTCTTCACATTTGTAGGTATGCCAAACATGTCCATATCTACTGTGGAATTATGGAGAAAAGCCAGAAAAAAGCCAACTCAAACAAATCCAGATTTGTTGCTAAACCTCCTGACTTTGTGCTATCCCCAAACGGCCAAATATGGATTCCGGTTGAAATTGAAACCTGATTCGCATGATACAGCTCTTCACGTTTGTAGGTATGTCCAACATGTCCATATCTACTGTGGAATTATTTAGAAAAGCCAAAAAAAAGCAAACTCAAACAAATCCAGATTTCGATAATCATGTTGCTAAACCTGTCATGACCGAAAGAACAAGATCCAGGGTACAAGCGGCCGAAATGGGTTTCCTCAGGAGGGTGGCTGGCGTCTCCCTTAGAGATATGGTGAGAAGCTCAGTCATCCGTGAGGAGCTCAGAGTAGAGCCGCTGCTCCTTTGCATTGAAAGGATCCAATTGAGGTGGTTCGGGCATCTGGTAAGGATGCCCCCTGGGCGCCTCCCTAGGGAGGTGTTCCAGGCACGTCCAGCTGGGAGGAGGCCTCGGGGAAGACCCAGGACTAGGTGGAGGGATTATATCTCTAACCTGGCCTGGGAACGCCTCGGGATCCCCCAGTCGGGGCTGGTTAATGTGGCTCGGGAAAGGGAAGTTTGGGGCCCCCTGCTGGAGCTGCTACCCCCGCGACCCGATACCGGATAAGCGGACGAAGATGGATGGATGGATGTTGCTAAACCTACTGACTTTGTACTGTCCCCAAACGGCCAAATATGGATTCCCGTTGAATTTGAAACCTGATTCGCATACTACAGCTCTTCACATTTGTAGGTATGCCCAACATGTCCATATCTACTGTGGAATTATGGAGAAAAGCCAGAAAAAAGACAACTCAAACAAATCCAGATTTGTCGCTAAACCTCCTGACTTTATGCTGTCCCCAAAAGGCCAAATATAGATTCCCATTGAATTTGAAACCTGATTCGCATACTACAGCTCTTCACGTTTGTAGGTATGCCCAACATGTCCATATCTACTGTGGAATTATGGAGAAAAGCCAGAAAAAAGACAACTCAAACAAATCCAGATTTGTTGCTAAACCTCCTGACTTTGTTCTGTCCCCAAACGGCCAAATATGGATTCCCGTTGAATTTGAATCCTGATTCGCATGATACAGCTCTTCACGTTTGTAGGTATGTCCAACATCTCCATATCTACTGGGGAATTATTTAGAAAGGCCAGAAAAAAGAAAACTCAAACAAATCCAAATTTCGACAATGATGTTGCTAAACCTCCTGAATTTGTGCTGTCCCCAAACTTCCAAAATGGATTCCCGTTGAATTTGAAACCTGATTCGCATGCTACAGCTCTTCACGTTTGTAGGTATTCCCAACATGTCCTATCTACTGTGGAATTATGGAGAAAATCCAGAAAAAAGCAGACTCAAACAAATCCAAATTTCGACAATCATGTTGCTAAACCTACTGACTTTGTACTGTCCCCAAATGGCCAAATATGGATTCCCGTTGAATTTGAAAACTGATTCGCATACGACAGCTCTTCACGTTTTTAGGTATGCCCAACATGTCCATATCTACTGTGGAATTATGGAGAAAAGCCAGAAAAAAGCAAACTCAAACAAATCCAGATTTCGACAATGATGTTGCTAAACCTCCTGACTTTGTGCTGTCCCCAAACTTCCAAATATGGATTCCCGTTGAATTTGAAACCTGATTCGCATGCTACAGCTCTTCGCGTTTGTAGGTATGCCCAACATGTCCATATCTACTGTGGAATTATGGAGGAAAGCCAGAAAAAAGCCAACTCAAACAAATCCAGATTTGGACATTTATGTTGCTAAACCTACTGACTTTGTGCTGTCCACAAACGGCCAAATATAGATTCCCGTTGAATTTGAAACCTGATTCGCTTACTACAGCTCTTCACGTTTGTAGGTATGCCCAACATGTCCATATCTACTATGGTATTATGGAGAAAAGCCAGAAAAAAAGGAAACTCAAACAAATCCAGATTTCGACAATTATGTTGCTAAAACTCCTGACTTTGTGCTGTCCCCAAACGGCCTAATATGGATTCCCGTTGTATTTGAAACCTGATTCGCATGCTACAACTCTTCACGTTTGTACGAATGTCCAACATGTCCATATCTACTGTGGAATTATGGAGAAAAGCCAGAAAAAAGCAAACTCAAACAGATCCAGATTTCGACAATGATGTTGCTAAACCTCCTGACTTTGTGCTGTCCCCAAACTTCCAAATATGGATTCCCGTTGAATTTGAAACCTGATTCGCATGCTACAGCTCTTCGCGTTTGTAGGTATGCCCAACATGTCCATATCTACTGTGGAATTATGGAGAAAAGCCAAAAAAAAGCAAACTCAAACAAATCCAGATTTCGACAATGATATTTCTAAACCTCCTGACTTTGTGCTGTCCCCAAACGGGCAAATATGGATTTCCGTTGAATTTGAAACCTGATTCGCATGCTACAGCTCTTCACGTTTGTAGGTATGGCCAACATGTCCATATGTACTGTGGAATTGTGGAGAAAAGCCAGAAAACAGCAAACTCAAACAAATCCAGATTTCGACAATGATGTTGATAAACCTCCTGACTTTGTGCTGTCCCCAAACTTCCAAATATGGATTCCCGTTGAATTTGAAACCTGATTCGCATGCTACAGCTCTTCACGTTTGTAGGTATGGCCAACATGTCCATATGTACTGTGGAATTATGGAGAAAAGCCAGAAAAAAGCAAACTCAAACAAATCCAGATTTCGACAATGATGTTGCTAAACCTCCTGACTTTGTGCTGTTCCCAAAAGGCCAAATATAGATTCCCATTGAATTTGAAACCTGATTCGCATACTACAGCTCTTCACGTTTGTAGGTATGCCCAACATGTCCATATCTACTGTGGAATTATGGAGAAAAGCCAGAAAAAAGACAACTCAAACAAATCCAGATTTGTTGCTAAACCTCCTGACTTTGTTCTGTCCCCAAACGGCCAAATATGGATTCCCGTTGAATTTGAATCCTGATTCGCATGATACAGCTCTTCACGTTTGTAGGTATGTCCAACATCTCCATATCTACTGGGGAATTATTTAGAAAGGCCAGAAAAAAGAAAACTCAAACAAATCCAAATTTCGACAATGATGTTGCTAAACCTCCTGAATTTGTGCTGTCCCCAAACTTCCAAAATGGATTCCCGTTGAATTTGAAACCTGATTCGCATGCTACAGCTCTTCACGTTTGTAGGTATTCCCAACATGTCCTATCTACTGTGGAATTATGGAGAAAATCCAGAAAAAAGCAGACTCAAACAAATCCAAATTTCGACAATCATGTTGCTAAACCTACTGACTTTGTACTGTCCCCAAATGGCCAAATATGGATTCCCGTTGAATTTGAAAACTGATTCGCATACGACAGCTCTTCACGTTTTTAGGTATGCCCAACATGTCCATATCTACTGTGGAATTATGGAGAAAAGCCAGAAAAAAGCAAACTCAAACAAATCCAGATTTCGACAATGATGTTGCTAAACCTCCTGACTTTGTGCTGTCCCCAAACTTCCAAATATGGATTCCCGTTGAATTTGAAACCTGATTCGCATGCTACAGCTCTTCGCGTTTGTAGGTATGCCCAACATGTCCATATCTACTGTGGAATTATGGAGGAAAGCCAGAAAAAAGCCAACTCAAACAAATCCAGATTTGGACATTTATGTTGCTAAACCTACTGACTTTGTGCTGTCCACAAACGGCCAAATATAGATTCCCGTTGAATTTGAAACCTGATTCGCTTACTACAGCTCTTCACGTTTGTAGGTATGCCCAACATGTCCATATCTACTATGGTATTATGGAGAAAAGCCAGAAAAAAAGGAAACTCAAACAAATCCAGATTTCGACAATTATGTTGCTAAAACTCCTGACTTTGTGCTGTCCCCAAACGGCCTAATATGGATTCCCGTTGTATTTGAAACCTGATTCGCATGCTACAACTCTTCACGTTTGTACGAATGCCCAACATGTCCATATCTACTGTGGAATTATGGAGAAAAGCCAGAAAAAAGCAAACTCAAACAGATCCAGATTTCGACAATGATGTTGCTAAACCTCCTGACTTTGTGCTGTCCCCAAACTTCCAAATATGGATTCCCGTTGAATTTGAAACCTGATTCGCATGCTACAGCTCTTCGCGTTTGTAGGTATGCCCAACATGTCCATATCTACTGTGGAATTATGGAGAAAAGCCAAAAAAAAAGCAAACTCAAACAAATCCAGATTTCGACAATGATATTTCTAAACCTCCTGACTTTGTGCTGTCCCCAAACGGGCAAATATGGATTTCCGTTGAATTTGAAACCTGATTCGCATGCTACAGCTCTTCACGTTTGTAGGTATGGCCAACATGTCCATATGTACTGTGGAATTGTGGAGAAAAGCCAGAAAACAGCAAACTCAAACAAATCCAGATTTCGACAATGATGTTGATAAACCTCCTGACTTTGTGCTGTCCCCAAACTTCCAAATATGGATTCCCGTTGAATTTGAAACCTGATTCGCATGCTACAGCTCTTCACGTTTGTAGGTATGGCCAACATGTCCATATGTACTGTGGAATTATGGAGAAAAGCCAGAAAAAAGCAAACTCAAACAAATCCAGATTTCGACAATGATGTTGCTAAACCTCCTGACTTTGTGCTGTCCCCAAACTTCCAAATATGGATTCCCGTTGAATTTGAAACCTGATTCGCATGCTACAGCTCTTCGCGTTTGTAGGTATGCCCAACATGTCCATATCTACTGTGGAATTATGGAGGAAAGCCAGAAAAAAGCCAACTCAAACAAATCCAGATATCGACAATCATGTTGCTAAACCTATTGACTTTGTGCTGTCCCCAAACGGCCAAATATGGATTGCCGTTGAATTTGAAATCTAATTCGCATACTACAGCTCTTCACGTTTGTAGGTACGCCCAACATGTCCATATCTACTGTGGAATTGTGGAGAAAAGCCAAAAAAAAAAAAGCAAACTCAAACAAATCCATATTTCGACAATGACATTGCTAAACCTCCTGACTTTGTGCTGTCCCCAAACGGGCAAATATGGATTTCCGTTGAATTTGAAACCTGATTCGCATGCTACAGCTCTTCACGTTTGTAGGTATGGCCAACATGTCCATATGTACTGTGGAATTGTGGAGAAAAGCCAGAAAAAAGCAAACTCAAACAAATCCAGATTTCGACAATGATGTTGCTAAACCTCCTGACTTTGAGCTGTCCCCAAACTTTCAAATATGGATTCCCGTTGAATTTTAAACCTGATTCGCATGCTACAGCTCTTCGCGTTTGTAGGTATGCCCAACATGTCCATATCTACTGTGGAATTATGGAGGAAAGCCAGAAAAAAGCCAAATCAAACAAATCCAGATTTGGACATTTATGTTTCTAAACCTACTGACTTTGTGCTGTCGCCAAACGGCCAAATATAGATTCCCGTTGAATTTGAAACCTGATTCGCATACTACAGCTGTTCACGTTTGTAGGTATGCCCAACATGTCCATATCTACTGTGGTATTATGTAGAAAAGCCAGAAAAAAGGAAACTCAAACAAATCCAGATTTCGACAATTATATTGCTAAATCTCCTGACTTTGTGCTGTCCCCGAATGGCCAAAGATGGATTCCCGTTGAATTTGAAACCTGATTCGCATACTACAGCTCGTCACGTTTGTAGGTATGCCCAACATGTCCATATCTACTGTGGAATTATGGAGAAAAGCCAGAAAAAAGCCAACTCAAACAAATCCAGATTTGTTGCTAAACCTCCTGATTTTGTGCTGTCCCCAAACGGCCAAATATGGATTCCCGTTGAATTTGAAACCTGATTCGCATGATACAGCTCTTCACGTTTGTAGGTATGTCCAACATCTCCATATCTACTGGGGAATTATTTAGAAAAGCCAGAAAAAAGAAAACTCAAACAAATCCAAATTTCGACAATTATTTTGATAAACCTCCTGACTTTGTGCTGTCCCCAAATGGCCAAATATGGATTCCCGTTGAATTTGAAACCTGATTCGCATGCTACAGCTCTTCATGTTTGTAGGTATGTCCAACATGTCCATATCTACTGTGGAATTATTTAGAAAAGCCAGAAAAAAGCCAACTCAAACAAATCCAGATTTGGACATTTATGTTGCTAAACCTACTGACTTTGTGCTGTCCCCAAACGGCCAAATATAGATTCCCGTTGAATTTGAAACCGGATTCGCATGCTACAGCTCTTCACGTTTGTAGGTATGGCCAACATCTCCATATGTACTGTGGAATTATGGAGAAAAGCCAGAAAAAAGCAAACTCAAACAGATCCAGATTTCGACAATGATGTTGCTAAACCTCCTGACTTTGTGCTGTCCCCAAACTTCCAAATATGGATTCCCGTTGAATTTGAAACCTGATTCGCATGCTACAGCTCTTCGCGTTTGTAGGTATGCCCAACATGTCCATATCTACTGTGGAATTATGGAGGAAAGCCAGAAAAAAGCCAACTCAAACAAATCCAGATATCGACAATCATGTTGCTAAACCTATTGATTTTGTGCTGTCCCCAAACGGCCAAATATGGATTGCCGTTGAATTTGAAACCTAATTCGCATACTACAGCTCTTCACGTTTGTAGGTATGCCCAACATGTCCATATCTACTGTGGAATTATGGAGAAAAGCCAAAAAAAAGCAAACTCAAACAAATCCAGATTTCGACAATGACATTGCTAAACCTCCTGACTTTGTGCTGTCCCCAAACGGGCAAATATGGATTTCCGTTGAATTTGAAACCTGATTCGCATGCTACAGCTCTTCAAGTTTGTAGGTATGGCCAACATGTCCATATGTACTGTGGAATTGTGGAGAAAAGCCAGAAAACAGCAAACTCAAACAAATCCAGATTTCGACAATGATGTTGATAAACCTCCTGACTTTGTGCTGTCCCCAAACTTCCAAATATGGATTCCCGTTGAATTTGAAACCTGATTCGCATGCTACAGCTCTTCGCGTTTGTAGGTATGGCCAACATGTCCATATGTACTGTGGAATTATGGAGAAAAGCCAGAAAAAAGCAAACTCAAACAAATCCAGATTTCGACAATGATGTTGCTAAACCTCCTGACTTTGTGCTGTCCCCAAACTTCCAAATATGGATTCCCGTTGAATTTGAAACCTGATTCGCATGCTACAGCTCTTCGCGTTTGTAGGTATGCCCAACATGTCCATATCTACTGTGGAATTATGGAGGAAAGCCAGAAAAAAGCCAACTCAAACAAATCCAGATTTGGACATTTATGTTTCTAAACCTACTGATTTTGTGCTGTCCCCAAACGGCCAAATATAGATTCCCGTTGAATTTGAAACCTGATTCGCATGCTACAGCTCTTCAAGTTTGTAGGTATGGCCAACATGTCCATATGTACTGTGGAATTGTGGAGAAAAGCCAGAAAACAGCAAACTCAAACAAATCCAGATTTCGACAATGATGTTGATAAACCTCCTGACTTTGTGCTGTCCCCAAACTTCCAAATATGGATTCCCGTTGAATTTGAAACCTGATTCGCATGCTACAGCTCTTCGCGTTTGTAGGTATGGCCAACATGTCCATATGTACTGTGGAATTATGGAGAAAAGCCAGAAAAAAGCAAACTCAAACAAATCCAGATTTCGACAATGATGTTGCTAAACCTCCTGACTTTGTGCTGTCCCCAAACTTCCAAATATGGATTCCCGTTGAATTTGAAACCTGATTCGCATGCTACAGCTCTTCGCATTTGTAGGTATGCCCAACATGTCCATATCTACTGTGGAATTATGGAGGAAAGCCAGAAAAAAGCCAACTCAAACAAATCCAGATTTGGACATTTATGTTTCTAAACCTACTGATTTTGTGCTGTCCCCAAACGGCCAAATATAGATTCCCGTTGAATTTGAAACCTGATTCGCATACTACAGCTCTTCACGTTTGTAGGTATGCCCAACATGTCCATATCTACTGTGGTATTATGTAGAAAAGCCAGAAAAAAAGGAAACTCAAACAAATCCAGATTTCGACAATTATGTTGCTAAATCTCCTGACTTTGTGCTGTCCCCGAATGGCCAAAGATGGATTCCCGTTGAATTTGAAACCTGATTCGCATACTACAGCTCGTCACGTTTGTAGGTATGCCCAACATGTCCATATCTACTGTGGAATTATGGAGAAAAGCCAGAAAAAAGCCAACTCAAACAAATCCAGATTTGTTGCTAAACCTCCTGATTTTGTGCTGTCCCCAAACGGCCAAATATGGATTCCCGTTGAATTTGAAACCTGATTCGCATGATACAGCTCTTCACGTTTGTAGGTATGTCCAACATCTCCATATCTACTGGGGAATTATTTAGAAAAGCCAGAAAAAAGAAAACTCAAACAAATCCAAATTTCGACAATTATTTTGATAAACCTCCTGACTTTGTGCTGTCCCCAAATGGCCAAATATGGATTCCTGTTGAATTTGAAACCTGATTCGCATAATACAGCTCTTCACGTTTGTAGGTCTGCCCAACATGTCCATATCTACTGTGGAATTATGGAGAAAAGCCAGAAAAAAGCAAACTCAAACAAATCCAGATTTGTTGCTAAACCTCCTGAATTTATGCTGTCCCCAAAAGGCCAAATATGGATTCCCGTTGAATTTGAAACCTGATTCGCATGCTACAACTCTTTATGTTTGTAGCTATGCCCAACATGTCCATATCTACTGTGGAATTATGGAGAAAAGCCAGAAAAAAGCAAACTCAAACAAATCCAGATTTCGACAATGATGTTGCTAAACCTCCTGACTTTGTGCTGTCCCCAAACTTCCAAATATGGATTCCCGTTGAATTTGAAACCTGAATCGCATGCTACAGCTCTTCACGTTTGTAGGTATGGCCAACATGTCAATATGTACTGTGGAATTGTGGAGAAAAGCCAGAAAAAAGCAAACTCAAACAAATCCAGATTTCGACAATGATGTTGCTAAACCTCCTGACTTTGTGCTGTCCCCAAACTTCCAAATATGGATTCCCGTTGAATTTGAAACCTGATTCGCATACTACAGCTCTTCACGTTTGTAGGTATGCCCAACATGTCCATATCTACTATGGTATTATGGAGAAAAGCCAGAAAAAAAGGAAACTCAAACAAATCCAGATTTCGACAATTATGTTGCTAAAACTCCTGACTTTGTGCTGTCCCCAAACGGCCTAATATGGATTCCCGTTGTATTTGAAACCTGATTCGCATGCTACAACTCTTCACGTTTGTACGAATGCCCAACATGTCCATATCTACTGTGGAATTATGGAGAAAAGCCAGAAAAAAGCCAACTCAAACAAATCCAGATTTGTTGCTAAACCTCCTGACTTTGTGCTATCCCCAAACGGCCAAATATGGATTCCCGTTGAATTTGAAACCTGATTCGCATACTACAGCTCTTCACGTTTGTAGGTATGCCCAACATGTCCATATCTACTGTGGAATTATGGAGGAAAGCCAGAAAAAAGCCAACTCAAACAAATCCAGATTTGGACATTTATGTTGCTAAACCTACTGACTTTGTGCTGTCCCCAAACGGCCAAATATAGATTCCCGTTGAATTTGAAACCTGATTCGCATGCTACAGCTCTTCGCGTTTGTAGGTATGGCCAACATGTCCATATGTACTGTGGAATTATGGAGAAAAGCCAGAAAAAAGCAAACTCAAACAAATCCAGATTTCGAAAATGATGTTGCTAAACCTCCTGACTTTGTGCTGTCCCCAAACTTCCAAATATGGATTCCCGTTGAATTTGAAACCTGATTCGCATGCTACAGCTCTTCGCGTTTGTAGGTATGCCCAACATGTCCATATCTACTGTGGAATTATGGAGGAAAGCCAGAAAAAAGCCAACTCAAACAAATCCAGATTTGGACATTTATGTTTCTAAACCTACTGATTTTGTGCTGTCCCCAAACGGCCAAATATAGATTCCCGTTGAATTTGAAACCTGATTCGCATACTACAGCTCTTCACGTTTGTAGGTATGCCCAACATGTCCATATCTACTGTGGTATTATGTAGAAAAGCCAGAAAAAAAGGAAACTCAAACAAATCCAGATTTCGACAATTATGTTGCTAAATCTCCTGACTTTGTGCTGTCCCCGAATGGCCAAAGATGGATTCCCGTTGAATTTGAAACCTGATTCGCATACTACAGCTCGTCACGTTTGTAGGTATGCCCAACATGTCCATATCTACTGTGGAATTATGGAGAAAAGCCAGAAAAAAGCCAACTCAAACAAATCCAGATTTGTTGCTAAACCTCCTGATTTTGTGCTGTCCCCAAACGGCCAAATATGGATTCCCGTTGAATTTGAAACCTGATTCGCATGATACAGCTCTTCACGTTTGCAGGTATGTCCAACATCTCCATATCAACTGGGGAATTATTTAGAAAAGCCAGAAACAAGAAAACTCAAACAAATCCAAATTTCGACAATTATTTTGATAAACCTCCTGACTTTGTGCTGTCCCCAAATGGCCAAATATGGATTCCTGTTGAATTTGAAACCTGATTCGCATAATACAGCTCTTCACGTTTGTAGGTATGCCCAACATGTCCATATCTACTGTGGAATTATGGAGAAAAGCCAGAAAAAAGCCAACTCAAACAAATCCAGATTTGTTGCTAAACCTCCTGACTTTGTGCTATCCCCAAACGGCCAAATATGGATTCCCGTTGAATTTGAAACCTGATTCGCATACTACAGCTCTTCACGTTTGTAGGTATGCCCAAAATGTCCATATCTACTGTGGAATTATGGAGGAAAGCCAGAAAAAAGCCAACTCAAACAAATCCAGATTTGGACATTTATGTTGCTAAACCTACTGACTTTGTGCTGTCCCCAAACGGCCAAATATAGATTCCCGTTGAATTTGAAACCTGATTCGCATGCTACAGCTCTTCGCGTTTGTAGGTATGCCCAACATGTCCATATCTACTGTGGAATTATGGAGGAAAGCCAGAAAAAAGCCAACTCAAACAAATCCAGATATCGACAATCATGTTGCTAAACCTATTGATTTTGTGCTGTCCCCAAACGGCCAAATATGGATTGCCGTTGAATTTGAAACCTAATTCGCATACTACAGCTCTTCACGTTTGTAGGTATGCCCAACATGTCCATATCTACTGTGGAATTATGGAGAAAAGCCAAAAAAAAGCAAACTCAAACAAATCCAGATTTCGACAATGACATTGCTAAACCTCCTGACTTTGTGCTGTCCCCAAACTTCCAAATATGGATTCCAGTTGAATTTGAAACCTGATTCGCATGCTACAGCTCTTCAGGTTTGTAGGTATGGCCAACATGTCCATATGTACTGTGGAATTATGGAGAAAAGCCAGAAAAAAGCAAACTCAAACAAATCCAGATTTCGACAATGATGTTGCTAAACCTCCTGACTTTGTGCTGTCCCCAAACTTCCAAATATGGATTCCCGTTGAATTTGAAACCTGATTCGCATGCTACAGCTCTTCGCGTTTGTAGGTATGCCCAACATGTCCATATCTACTGTGGAATTATGGAGGAAAGCCAGAAAAAAGCCAACTCAAACAAATCCAGATATCGACAATCATGTTGCTAAACCTATTGATTTTGTGCTGTCCCCAAACGGCCAAATATGGATTGCCGTTGAATTTGAAACCTAATTCGCATACTACAGCTCTTCACGTTTGTAGGTATGCCCAACATGTCCATATCTACTGTGGAATTATGGAGAAAAGCCAAAAAAAAGCAAACTCAAACAAATCCAGATTTCGACAATGACATTGCTAAACCTCCTGACTTTGTGCTGTCCCCAAACGGCCAAATATGGATTGCCGTTGAATTTGAAATCTAATTCACATACTACAGCTCTTCACGTTTGTAGGTATGCCCAACATGTCCATATCTACTGTGGAATTGTGGAGAAAAGCCAAAAAAAAAAAAGCAAACTCAAACAAATCCATATTTCGACAATGACATTGCTAAACCTCCTGACTTTGTGCTGTCCCCAAACGGGCAAATATGGATTTCCGTTGAATTTGAAACCTGATTCGCATGCTACAGCTCTTCACGTTTGTAGGTATGGCCAACATGTCCATATGTACTGTGGAATTGTGGAGAAAAGCAAGAAAACAGCAAACTCAAACAAATCCAGATTTCGACAATGATGTTGATAAACCTCCTGACTTTGTGCTGTCCCCAAACTTCCAAATATGGATTCCCGTTGAATTTGAAACCTGATTCGCATGCTACAGCTCTTCGCGTTTGTAGCTATGGCAAACATGTCCATATGTACTGTGGAATTATGGAGAAAAGCCAGAAAAAAGCAAACTCAAACAAATCCAGATTTTGACAATGATGTTGCTAAACCTCCTGACTTTGTGCTGTCCCCAAACTTCCAAATATGGATTCCAGTTGAATTTGAAACCTGATTCGCATGCTACAGCTCTTCAGGTTTGTAGGTATGGCCAACATGTCCATATGTACTGTGGAATTATGGAGAAAAGCCAGAAAAAAGCAAACTCAAACAAATCCAGATTTCGACAATGACGTTGCTAAACCTCCTGACTTTGTGCTGTCCCCAAACTTCCAAATATGGATTTCCGTTGAATTTGAAACCTGATTCGCATGCTACAGCTCTTCACGTTTGTAGGTATGCCCAACATGTCCATATCTACTGTGGAATTATGGAGGAAAGCCAGAAAAAAGCCAACTCAAACAAATCCAGATATCGACAATCATTTTGCTAAACCTATTGACTTTGTGCTGTCCCCAAACGGCCAAATATGGATTGCCGTTGAATTTGAAATCTAATTCACATACTACAGCTCTTCACGTTTGTAGGTATGCCCAACATGTCCATATCTACTGTGGAATTGTGGAGAAAAGCCAAAAAAAAAAAAGCAAACTCAAACAAATCCATATTTCGACAATGACATTGCTAAACCTCCTGACTTTGTGCTGTCCCCAAACGGGCAAATATGGATTTCCGTTGAATTTGAAACCTGATTCGCATGCTACAGCTCTTCACGTTTGTAGGTATGGCCAACATGTCCATATGTACTGTGGAATTGTGGAGAAAAGCCAGAAAAAAGCAAACTCAAACAAATCCAGATTTCGACAATGATGTTGCTAAACCTCCTGAATTTGTGCTGTCCCCAAACTTCCAAATATGGATTCCCGTTGAATTTGAAACCTGATTCGCATGCTACAGCTCTTCGCGTTTGTAGGTATGCCCAACATGTCCATATCTACTGTGGAATTATGGAGGAAAGCCAGAAAAAAGCCAACTCAAACAAATCCAGATTTGGACATTTATGTTTCTAAACCTACTGACTTTGTGCTGTCCCCAAACGGCCAAATACAGATTCCCGTTGAATTTGAAACCTGATTCGCATACTACAGCTGTTCACGTTTGTAGGTATGCCCAACATGTCCATATCTACTGTGGTATTATGTAGAAAAGCCAGAAAAAAAGGAAACTCAAACAAATCCAGATTTCGACAATTATGTTGCTAAATCTCCTGACTTTGTGCTGTCCCCGAATGGCCAAAGATGGATTCCCGTTGAATTTGAAACCTGATTCGCATACTACAGCTCGTCACGTTTGTAGGTATGCCCAACATGTCCATATCTACTGTGGAATTATGGAGAAAAGCCAGAAAAAAGCCAACTCAAACAAATCCAGATTTGTTGCTAAACCTCCTGATTTTGTGCTGTCCCCAAACGGCCAAATATGGATTCCCGTTGAATTTGAAACTTGATTCGCATGATACAGCTCTTCACGTTTGTAGGTATGTCCAACATCTCCATATCTACTGGGGAATTATTTAGAAAAGCCAGAAAAAAGAAAACTCAAACAAATCCAAATTTCGACAATTATTTTGATAAACCTCCTGACTTTGTGCTGTCCCCAAATGGCCAAATATGGATTCCCGTTGAATTTGAAACCTGATTCGCATGCTACAGCTCTTCATGTTTGTAGGTATGTCCAACATGTCCATATCTACTGTGGAATTATTTAGAAAAGCCAGAAAAAAGCCAACTCAAACAAATCCAGATTTGGACATTTATGTTGCTAAACCTACTGACTTTGTGCTGTCCCCAAACGGCCAAATATAGATTCCCGTTGAATTTGAAACCGGATTCGCATGCTACAGCTCTTCACGTTTGTAGGTATGGCCAACATCTCGATATGTACTGTGGAATTATGGAGAAAAGCCAGAAAAAAGCAAACTCAAACAGATCCAGATTTCGACAATGATGTTGCTAAACCTCCTGACTTTGTGCTGTCCCCAAACTTCCAAATATGGATTCCCGTTGAATTTGAAACCTGATTCGCATGCTACAGCTCTTCGCGTTTGTAGGTATGCCCAACATGTCCATATCTACTGTGGAATTATGGAGGAAAGCCAGAAAAAAGCCAACTCAAACAAATCCAGATATCGACAATCATGTTGCTAAACCTATTGATTTTGTGCTGTCCCCAAACGGCCAAATATGGATTGCCGTTGAATTTGAAACCTAATTCGCATACTACAGCTCTTCACGTTTGTAGGTATGCCCAACATGTCCATATCTACTGTGGAATTATGGAGAAAAGCCAAAAAAAAGCAAACTCAAACAAATCCAGATTTCGACAATGACATTGCTAAACCTCCTGACTTTGTGCTGTCCCCAAACGGGCAAATATGGATTTCCGTTGAATTTGAAACCTGATTCGCATGCTACAGCTCTTCACGTTTGTAGGTATGGCCAACATGTCCATATGTACTGTGGAATTGTGGAGAAAAGCAAGAAAACAGCAAACTCAAACAAATCCAGATTTCGACAATGATGTTGATAAACCTCCTGACTTTGTGCTGTCCCCAAACTTCCAAATATGGATTCCCGTTGAATTTGAAACCTGATTCGCATGCTACAGCTCTTCGCGTTTGTAGCTATGGCAAACATGTCCATATGTACTGTGGAATTATGGAGAAAAGCCAGAAAAAAGCAAACTCAAACAAATCCAGATTTTGACAATGATGTTGCTAAACCTCCTGACTTTGTGCTGTCCCCAAACTTCCAAATATGGATTCCCGTTGAATTTGAAACCTGTTTCGCATGCTACAGCTCTTCGCGTTTGTAGGTATGCCCAACATGTCCATATCTACTGTGGAATTATGGAGGAAAGCCAGAAAAAAGCCAACTCAAACAAATCCAGATTTGGACATTTATGTTTCTAAACCTACTGACTTTGTGCTGTCCCCAAACGGCCAAATATAGATTCCCGTTGAATTTGAAACCTGATTCGCATACTACAGCTCTTCACGTTTGTAGGTATGCCCAACATGTCCATATCTACTGTGGTATTATGTAGAAAAGCCAGAAAAAAAGGAAACTCAAACAAATCCAGATTTCGACAATTATGTTGCTAAATCTCCTGACTTTGTGCTGTCCCCGAATGGCCAAAGATGGATTCCCGTTGAATTTGAAACCTGATTCGCATACTACAGCTCGTCACGTTTGTAGGTATGCCCAACATGTCCATATCTACTGTGGAATTATGGAGAAAAGCCAGAAAAAAGCCAACTCAAACAAATCCAGATTTGTTGCTAAACCTCCTGATTTTGTGCTGTCCCCAAACGGCCAAATATGGATTCCCGTTGAATTTGAAACCTGATTCGCATGATACAGCTCTTCACGTTTGTAGGTATGTCCAACATCTCCATATCTACTGGGGAATTATTTAGAAAAGCCAGAAAAAAGAAAACTCAAACAAATCCAAATTTCGACAATTATTTTGATAAACCTCCTGACTTTGTGCTGTCCCCAAATGGCCAAATATGGATTCCTGTTGAATTTGAAACCTGATTCGCATAATACAGCTCTTCACGTTTGTAGGTATGCCCAACATGTCCATATCTACTGTGGAATTATGGAGAAAAGCCAGAAAAAAGCAAACTCAAACAAATCCAGATTTGTTGCTAAACCTCCTGAATTTATGCTGTCCCCAAAAGGCCAAATATGGATTCCCGTTGAATTTGAAACCTGATTCGCATGCTACAACTCTTCACGTTTGTAGCTATGCCCAACATGTCCATATCTACTGTGGAATTATGGAGAAAAGCCAGAAAAAAGCAAACTCAAACAAATCCAGATTTCGACAATGATGTTGCTAAACCTCCTGACTTTGTGCTGTCCCCAAACTTCCAAATATGGATTCCCGTTGAATTTGAAACCTGAATCGCATGCTACAGCTCTTCACGTTTGTAGGTATGGCCAACATGTCAATATGTACTGTGGAATTGTGGAGAAAAGCCAGAAAAAAGCAAACTCAAACAAATCCAGATTTCGACAATGATGTTGCTAAACCTCCTGACTTTGTGCTGTCCCCAAACTTCCAAATATGGATTCCCGTTGAATTTGAAACCTGATTCGCATGCTACAGCTCTTCGCGTTTGTAGGTATGCCCAACATGTCCATATCTACTATGGAATTATGGAGGAAAGCCAGAAAAAAGCCAACTCAAACAAATCCAAATTTCGACAATTATTTTGATAAACCTCCTGACTTTGTGCTGTCCCCAAATGGCCAAATATGGATTCCCGTTGAATTTGAAACCTGATTCGCATGCTACAGCTCTTCACGTTTGTAGGTATGTCCAACATCTCCATATCTACTGGGGAATTATTTAGAAAAGCCAGAAAAAAGAAAACTCAAACAAATCCAAATTTCGACAATTATTTTGATAAACCTCCTGACTTTGTGCTGTCCCCAAATGGCCAAATATGGATTCCCGTTGAATTTGAAACCTGATTCGCATGCTACAGCTCTTCATGTTTGTAGGTATGTCCAACATGTCCATATCTACTGTGGAATTATTTAGAAAAGCCAGAAAAAAGCCAACTCAAACAAATCCAAATTTCGACAATTATGTTGCTAAACCTACTGAATTTGTACTGTCCCCAAACGGCCAAATATGGATTCCCGTTGAATTTGAAACCTGATTCGCATAATACAGCTCTTCACGTTTGTAGGTATGCCCAACATGTCCATATCTACTGTGGAATTATGGAGAAAAGCCAGAAAAAAGCTAACTCAAACAAATCCAGATTTGTTGCTAAACCTCCTGAATTTATGCTGTCCCCAAAAGGCCAAATATGGATTCCCGTTGAATTTGAAACCTGATTCGCATGCTACAACTCTTCACGTTTGTAGCTATGCCCAACATGTCCATATCTACTGTGGAATTATGGAGAAAAGCCAGAAAAAAGCAAACTCAAACAAATCCAGATTTTGACAATGATGTTGCTAAACCTCCTGACTTTGTACTGTCCCCAAACTTCCAAATATGGATTCCCGTTGAATTTGAAACCTGATTCGCATGCTACAGCTCTTCGCATTTGTAGGTATGCCCAACATGTCCATATCTACTGTGGAATTATGGAGGAAATCCAGAAAAAAGCCAACTCAAACAAATCCAGATATCGACAATCATGTCGCTAAACCTATTGACTTTGTGCTGTCCCCAATTGGCCAAATATGGATTCCCGTTGAATTTGAAACCTGATTCGCATACTACAGCTCTTCACGTTTGTAGGTATGCCCAACATGTCCATATCTACTGTGGTATTATGTAGAAAAGCCAGAAAAAAAGGAAACTCAAACAAATCCAGATTTCGACAATTATGTTGCTAAATCTCCTGACTTTGTGCTGTCCCCGAATGGCCAAAGATGGATTCCCGTTGAATTTGAAACCTGATTCGCATACTACAGCTCGTCACGTTTGTAGGTATGCCCAACATGTCCATATCTACTGTGGAATTATGGAGAAAAGCCAGAAAAAAGCCAACTCAAACAAATCCAGATTTGTTGCTAAACCTCCTGATTTTGTGCTGTCCCCAAACGGCCAAATATGGATTCCCGTTGAATTTGAAACCTGATTCGCATGATACAGCTCTTCACGTTTGTAGGTATGTCCAACATCTCCATATCTACTGGGGAATTATTTAGAAAAGCCAGAAAAAAGAAAACTCAAACAAATCCAAATTTCGACAATTATTTTGATAAACCTCCTGACTTTGTGCTGTCCCCAAATGGCCAAATATGGATTCCCGTTGAATTTGAAACCTGATTCGCATGCTACAGCTCTTCATGTTTGTAGGTATGTCCAACATGTCCATATCTACTGTGGAATTATTTAGAAAAGCCAGAAAAAAGCCAACTCAAACAAATCCAAATTTCGACAATTATGTTGCTAAACCTACTGACTTTGTACTGTCCCCAAACGGCCAAATATGGATTCCCGTTGAATTTGAAACCTGATTCGCATAATACAGCTCTTCACGTTTGTAGGTATGCCCAACATGTCCATATCTACTGTGGAATTATGGAGAAAAGCCAGAAAAAAGCAAACTCAAACAAATCCAGATTTGTTGCTAAACCTCCTGAATTTATGCTGTCCCCAAAAGGCCAAATATGGATTCCCGTTGAATTTGAAACCTGATTCGCATGCTACAACTCTTCACGTTTGTAGCTATGCCCAACATGTCCATATCTACTGTGGAATTATGGAGAAAAGCCAGAAAAAAGCAAACTCAAACAAATCCAGATTTTGACAATGATGTTGCTAAACCTCCTGACTTTGTACTGTCCCCAAACTTCCAAATATGGATTCCCGTTGAATTTGAAACCTGATTCGCATGCTACAGCTCTTCGCGTTTGTAGGTATGCCCAACATGTCCATATCTACTGTGGAATTATGGAGGAAAGCCAGAAAAAAGCCAACTCAAACAAATCCAGATATCGACAATCATGTTGCTAAACCTCCTGACTTTGTGCTGTCCCCAAATGGCCAAATATGGATTCCCGTTGAATTTGAAACCTGATTCGCACACTACAGCTCTTCACGTTTGTAGGTATGCCCAACATGTCCATATCTACTGTGGAATTATGGAGAAAAGCCAGAAAAAAGCAAACTCAAACAAATCCAGATTTCGACAATGATGTTGCTAAACCTCCTGACTTTGTGCTGTGCCCAAACTTCCAAATATGGATTCCCATTGAATTTGAAACCTGATTCGCATGCTACAGTTCTTCGCGTTTGTAGGTATGCCCAACATGTCCATATCTACTGTGGAATTATGGAGGAAAGCCAGAAAAAAGCCAACTCAAACAAATCCAGATATCGACAATCATGTTGCTAAACCTATTGACTTTGTGCTGTCCCCAAATGGCCAAATATGGATTCCCGTTGAATTTGAAACCTGATTCGCATACTACAGCTCTTCACGTTTGTAGGTATGCCCAACATGTCCATATCTACTGTGGAATTATTTAGAAAATCCAGAAAAAAGCCAACTCAAACAAATCCAAATTTCGACAATTATGTTGCTAAACCTACTGACTTTGTACTGTCCCCAAAAGGCCAAATATGGATTCCCGTTGAATTTGAAACCTGATTCGCATGCTACAACTCTTCACGTTTGTAGCTATGTCCAACATGTCCATATCTACTGTGGAATTATTTAGAAAAGCCAGAAAAAAGCAAACTCAAACAAATCCAGATTTCGATAATTATGTTGCTAAAACTCCTGACTTTGTGCTGTCCCGAAACGGCCTAATATGGATTCCCGTTGTATTTGAAACCTGATTCGCACACTACAGCGCTTCACGTTTGTAGGTATGCCCAACATGTCCATATCTACTGTGGAATTATGGAGAAAAGCCAGAAAAAAGCAAATTCAAACAAATCCAGATTTCGACAATGATGTTGCTAAACCTCCTGACTTTGTGCTGTCCCCAAACTTCCAAATATGGATTCCCATTGAATTTGAAACCTGATTTGCATGCTACAGTTCTTCGCGTTTGTAGGTATGCCCAACATGTCCATATCTACTGTGGAATTATGGAGGAAAGCCAGAAAAAAGCCAACTCAAACAAATCCAGATATCGACAATCATGTTGCTAAACCTATTGACTTTGTGCTGTCCCCAAATGGCCTAATATGGATTCCCGTTGTATTTGAAACCTGATTCGCATGCTACAGCTCTTCTCGTTTGTAGATTTGCCCAACATGTCCATATCTACTGTGGAATTATTTAGAAAAGCCAGAAAAAAGCCAACTCAAACAAATCCAAATTTCGACAATTATGTTGCTAAACCTACTGACTTTGTACTGTCCCCAAAAGGCCAAATATGGATTCCCGTTGAATTTGAAACCTGATTCACATGCTAAAACTCTTTACGTTTGTAGCTATGTCCAACATGTCCATATCTACTGTGGAATTATTTAGAAAAGCCAGAAAAAAGCAAACTCAAACAAATCCAGATTTCGATAATTATGTTGCTAAACCAACTGGTTTTGTACTGTCCCCAAAAGGCCAAATATGGATTCCCGTTGAATTTGAAACCTGATTCGCATACTACAGCTCTTCACGTTTGTAGGTCTTCCCAACATGTCCATATCTACTGTGGAATTATGGAGAAAAGCCAGAAAAAAGCCAACTCAAACAAATCCAGATTTGTTGCTAAACCTCCTGATTTTGTGCTATCCCCAAACGGCCAAATATGGATTCCCGTTGAATTTGAAACCTGATTCGCATGCTACAGATCTTCACGTTTGTAGGTATGTCCAACATGTCCATATCTACTGTAGAATTATTTAGAAAAGCCAGAAAAAAGCCAACTAAAACAAATCCAAATTTTGACAATTATGTTGCTAAATATCCTGACTTTGTGCTGTCCCCAAATGACCAAATATGGATTCCCGTTGAATTTGAAACCTGATTCGCATACTACAGCTCTTCACGTTTGTATGTATGCCCAACATGTCCATATCTACTGTGGAAATATGGAGAAAAGCCAGAAAAAAGCCAACTCAAACAAATCCAGATTTGTTGCTAAACCTCCTGACTTTGTGCTATCCCCAAATGACCAAATATGGATTCCCGTTGAATTTGAAACCTGATTCGCATACTACAGCTCTTCACGTTTGTAGGTATGCCCAACATGTCCATATCTACTGTGGAATTATGGAGAAAACCCAGAAAAAAGCCAACTCAAACAAATCCAGATTTGTTATAAACCTCCTGACTTTGTGCTGTTCCGAAACGGCCAAATATGGATTCCCGTTGAATTTGAAACCTGATTTGCATACTACACCTCTTCTCGTTTGTAGGTATGCCCAACAAGTCCATATCTACTGTGGAATTATTTAGAAAAGCCAGAAAAAAGATAACTTAAACAAATCCAAATTTCGACAATTATGTTGCTAAACCTACTGACTTTGTACTGTCCCCAAAAGGCCAAATATGGATTCGCGTTAAATTTGAAACCTGATTCGCATGCTACAACTCTTCACGTTTGTAGCTATGTCCAACATGTCCATATCTACTGTGGAATTATTTAGAAAAGCCAGAAAAAAGCAAACTCAAACAAATCCAGATTTCGATAATTATGTTGCTAAAACTCCTGACTTTGTACTGTCCCCAAAAGGCCTAATATGGATTCCCGTTGAATTTGAAACCTGATTCGCATGCTACAACTCTTCACGTTTGTAGCTATGTCCAACATGTCCATATCTACTGTGGAATTATTTAGAAAACCAGAAAAAAGCAAACTCAAACAAATCCAGATTTCGATAATTATGTTGCTAAAACTCCTGACTTTGTGCTGTCCCGAAACGGCCTAATATGGATTCCCGTTGTATTTGAAACCTGATTCGCATGCTACAGCTCTTCTCGTTTGTAGGTATGCCCAACATGTCCATATCTATTGTGGAATTATTTAGAAAAGCCAGAAAAAAGCCAACTCAAACAAATCCAAATTTCGACAATTATGTTGCTAAACCTACTGACTTTGTACTGTCCCCAAAAGGCCAAATATGGATTCCCGTTGAATTTGAAACCTGATTCACATGCTACAACTCTTCACGTTTGTAGCTATGTCCAACATGTCCATATCTACTGTGGAATTATTTAGAAAAGCCAGAAAAAAGCAAACTCAAACAAATCCATATTTCGATAATTATGTTGCTAAAACTCCTGACTTTGTGCTGTCCCGAAACGGCCTAATATGGATTCCCGTTGTATTTGAAACCTGATTCGCATACTACAGCTCTTCTCGTTTGTAGCTATGTCCAACATGTCCATATCTACTGTGGAATTATTTAGAAAAGCCAGAAAAAAGCAAACTCAAACAAATCCAGATTTCGATAATTATGTTGCTAAACCAACTGATTTTGTACTGTCCCCAAAAGGCCAAATATGGATTCCCGTTGAATTTGAAACCTGATTCGCATACTACAGCTCTTCACGTTTGTAGGTCTGCCCAACATGTCCATATCTACTGTGGAATTATGGAGAAAAGCCAGAAAAAAGCCAACTCAAACAAATCCAGATTTGTTGCTAAACCTCCTGACTTTGTGCTATCCCCAAACGGCCAAATATTGATTCCCGTTGAATTTGAAACCTGATTTGCATGCTACAGCTCTTCACGTTTGTAGGTATGTCCAACATGTCCATATCTACTGTGGAATTATTTAGAAAAGCCAGAAAAAAGCCAACTAAAACAAATCCAAATTTTGACAATTATGTTGCTAAATCTCCTGACTTTGTGCTGTCCCCAAATGGCCAAATATGGATTCCCGTTGAATTTGAAACCTGATTCGCATACTACAGCTCTTCACGTTGGTAGGTATGCCCAACATGTCCATATCTACTGTGGAATTATGGAGAAAAGCCAGAAAAAATCCAACTCAAACAAATCCAGATTTGTTGCTAAACCTCCTGACTTTGTGCTGTCCCGAAACGGCCAAATATGGATTCCCGTTGAATTTGAAACCTGATTCGCATACTACAGCTCTTCTCGTTTGTAGGTATGCCCAACATGTCCATATCTACTGTGGAATTATTTAGAAAAGCCAGAAAAAAGCAAACTCAAACAAATCCAGATTTCGATAATTATGTTGCTAAAACTCCTGACTTTGTACTGTCCCCAAAAGGCCTAATATGGATTCCCGTTGAATTTGAAACCTGATTCGCATGCTAAAACTCTTCACGTTTGTAGCTATGTCCAACATGTCCATATCTACTGTGGAATTATTTAGAAAAGCCAGAAAAAAGCAAACTCAAACAAATCCAGATTTCGATAATTATGTTGCTAAAACTCCTGACTTTGTGCTGTCCAGAAACGGCCTAATATGGATTCCCGTTGTATTTGAAACCTGATTCGCATGCTACAGCTCTTCTCGTTTGTAGGTATGCCCAACATGTCCATATCTACTGTGGAATTATTTAGAAAAGCCAGAAAAAAGCCAACTCAAACAAATCCAAATTTCGACAATTATGTTGCTAAACCTACTGACTTTGTACTGTCCCCAAAAGGCCAAATATGGATTCCCGTTGAATTTGAAACCTGATTCGCATGCTACAACTCTTCACGTTTGTAGCTATGTCCAACATGTCCATATCTACTGTGGAATTATTTAGAAAAGCCAGAAAAAAGAAAACTCAAACAAATCCAGATTTCGATAATTATGTTGCTAAAACTCCTGACTTTGTGCTGTCCCGAAACGGCCTAATATGGATTCCCGTTGTATTTGAAACCTGATTCGCATACTACAGCTCTTCTCGTTTGTAGGTATGCCCAACATGTCCATATCTACTGTGGAATTATTTAGAAAAGCCAGAAAAAAGCCAACTCAAACAAATCCAAATTTCGACAATTATGTTGCTAAACCTACTGACTTTGTACTGTCCCCAAAAGGCCAAATATGGATTCCCGTTGAATTTGAAACCTGATTCGCATGCTAAAACTCTTTACGTTTGTAGCTATGTCCAACATGTCCATATCTACTGTGGAATTATTTAGAAAAGCCAGAAAAAAGCAAACTCAAACAAATCCAGATTTCGATAATTATGTTGCTAAACCAACTGATTTTGTACTGTCCCCAAAAGGCCAAATATGGATTCCCGTTGAATTTGAAACCTGATTCGCATACTACAGCTCTTCACGTTTGTAGGTCTGCCCAACATGTCCATATCTACTGTGGAATTATGGAGAAAAGCCAGAAAAAAGCCAACTCAAACAAATCCAGATTTGTTGCTAAACCTCCTGACTTTGTGCTATCCCCAAACGGCCAAATATTGATTCCCGTTGAATTTGAAACCTGATTTGCATGCTAAAGCTCTTCACGTTTGTAGGTATGTCCAACATGTACATATCTACTGTGGAATTATTTAGAAAAGCCAGAAAAAAGCCAACTAAAACAAATCCAAATTTTGACAATTATGTTGCTAAATCTCCTGACTTTGTGCTGTCCCCAAATGGCCAAATATGGATTCCCGTTGAATTTGAAACCTGATTCGCATACTACAGCTCTTCACGTTTGTAGGTATGCCCAACATGTCCATATCTACTGTGGAATTATGGAGAAAAGCCAGAAAAAATCCAACTCAAACAAATCCAGATTTGTTGCTAAACCTCCTGACTTTGTGCTGTCCCGAAACGGCCAAATATGGATTCCCGTTGAATTTGAAACCTGATTCGCATTCTACAGCTCTTCTCGTTTGTAGGTATGCCCAACATGTCCATATCTACTGTGGAATTATTTAGAAAAGCCAGAAAAAAGCAAACTCAAACAAATCCAGATTTCGATAATTATGTTGCTAAAACTCCTGACTTTGTACTGTCCCCAAAAGGCCTAATATGGATTCCCGTTGAATTTGAAACCTGATTCGCATGCTACAACTCTTCACGTTTGTAGCTATGTCCAACATGTCCATATCTACTGTGGAATTATTTAGAAAAGCCAGAAAAAAGCAAACTCAAACAAATCCAGATTTCGATAATTATGTTGCTAAAACTCCTGACTTTGTGCTGTCCAGAAACGGCCTAATATGGATTCCCGTTGTATTTGAAACCTGATTCGCATGCTACAGCTCTTCTCGTTTGTAGGTATGCCCAACATGTCCATATCTACTGTGGAATTATTTAGAAAAGCCAGAAAAAAGCCAACTCAAACAAATCCAAATTTCGACAATTATGTTGCTAAACCTACTGACTTTGTACTGTCCCCAAAAGGCCAAATATGGATTCCCGTTGAATTTGAAACCTGATTCGCATGCTACAACTCTTCACATTTGTAGCTATGTCCAACATGTCCATATCTACTGTGGAATTATTTAGAAAAGCCAGAAAAAAGCAAACTCAAACAAATCCAGATTTCGATAATTATGTTGCTAAAACTCCTGACTTTGTGCTGTCCCGAAACGGCCTAATATGGATTCCCGTTGTATTTGAAACCTGATTCGCATACTACAGCTCTTCTCGTTTGTAGGTATGCCCAACATGTCCATATCTACTGTGGAATTATGGAGAAAAGCCAGAAAAAAGCCAACTCAAACAAATCCAGATTTGTTGCTAAACCTCCTGACTTTGTGCTATCCCCAAACGGCCAAATATGGATTCCCGTTGAATTTGAAACCTGATTCGCATGCTACAGCTCTTCACGTTTGTTGGTATGTCCAACATGTCCATATCTACTGTGGAATTATTTTGAAAATCCAGAAAAAAGCCAACTAAAACAAATCCAAATTTTGACAATTATGTTGCTAAATCTCCTGACTTTGTGCTGTCCCCAAATGGCCAAATATGGATTCCCGTTGAATTTGAAACCTGATTCGCATACTACAGCTCTTCACGTTTGTAGGTATGCCCAACATGTCCATATCTACTGTGGAATTATGGAGAAAAGCCAGAAAAAAGCCAACTCAAACAAATCCAGATTTGTTGCTAATCCTCCTGACTTTGTGCTGTCACGAAACGGCCAAATATGGATTCCCGTTGAATTTGAAACCTGATTCGCATGCTACAACTCTTCACGTTTGTAGCTATGTCCAACATGTCCATATCTACTGTGGAATTATTTAGAAAAGCCAGAAAAAAGCAAACTCAAACAATTCCAGATTTCGATAATTATGTTGCTAAACCTACTGACGTTGTACTGTCCCCAAACGGCCAAATATGGATTCCCGTTGAATTTGAAACCTGATTCGCATACTACAGCTCTTCACGTTTGTACGTATGCCCAACATGTCCATATCTACTGTGGAATTATGGAGAAAAGCCAGAAAAAAGCCAACTCAAACAAATCCAGATTTGTTGCTAAACCTCCTGACTTTGTGCTGTCCCCAAATGGCCAAATATGGATTCCCGTTGAATTTGAAACCTGATTCGCACACTACAGCTCTTCACGTTTGTAGGTATGCCCAACATGTCCATATCTACTGTGGAATTATGGAGAAAAGCCAGAAAAAAGCAAACTCAAACAAATCCAGATTTCGACAATGATGTTGCTAAACCTCCTGACTTTGTGCTGTCCCCAAACTTCCAAATATGGATTCCCATTGAATTTGAAACCTGATTCGCATGCTACAGTTCTTCGCGTTTGTAGGTATGCCCAACATGTCCATATCAACTGTGGAATTATTTAGAAAAGCCAGAAAAAAGCCAACTCAAACAAATCCAAATTTCGACAATTATGTTGCTAAACCTACTGACTTTGTACTGTCCCCAAAAGGCCAAATATGGATTCCCGTTGAATTTGAAACCTGATTCGCATACTACAGCTCTTCCCGTTTGTAGGTATGCCCAACATGTCCATATCAACTGTGGAATTATTTAGAAAAGCCAGAAAAAAGCCAACTCAAACAAATCCAAATTTCGACAATTATGTTGCTAAACCTACTGACTTTGTACTGTCCCCAAATGGCCAAATATGGATTCCCGTTGAATTTGAAACCTGATTCGCATACTACAGCTCTTCACGTTTGTAGGTATGCCCAACATGTCCATATCAACTGTGGAATTATTTAGAAAAGCCAGAAAAAAGCCAACTCAAACAAATCCAAATTTCGACAATTATGTTGCTAAACCTACTGACTTTGTACTGTCCCCAAAAGGCCAAATATGGATTCCCGTTGAATTTGAAACCTGATTCGCATGCTACAACTCTTCACGTTTGTAGCTATGTCCAACATTTCCATATCTACTGTGGAATTATTTAGAAAAGCCAGAAAAAAGCAAACTCAAACAAATCCAGATTTCGATAATCATGTTGCTAAACCTATTGACTTTGTGCTGTCCCCAATTGGCCAAATATGGATTCCCGTTGAATTTGAAACCTGATTCGCATGCTACAACTCTTCACGTTTGTAGCTATGTCCAACATGTCCATATCTACTGTGGAATTATTTAGAAAAGCCAGAAAAAAGCAAACTCAAACAATTCCAGATTTCGATAATTATGTTGCTAAACCTACTGACGTTGTACTGTCCCCAAACGGCCAAATATGGATTCCCGTTGAATTTGAAACCTGATTCGCATACTACAGCTCTTCACGTTTGTACGTATGCCCAACATGTCCATATCTACTGTGGAATTATGGAGAAAAGCCAGAAAAAAGCCAACTCAAACAAATCCAGATTTGTTGCTAAACCTCCTGACTTTGTGCTGTCCCCAAATGGCCAAATATGGATTCCCGTTGAATTTGAAACCTGATTCGCACACTACAGCTCTTCACGTTTTTAGGTATGCCCAACATGTCCATATCTACTGTGGAATTATGGAGAAAAGCCAGAAAAAAGCAAACTCAAACAAATCCAGATTTCGACAATGATGTTGCTAAACCTCCTGACTTTGTGCTGTCCCCAAACTTCCAAATATGGATTCCCATTGAATTTGAAACCTGATTCGCATGCTACAGTTCTTCGCGTTTGTAGGTATGCCCAACATGTCCATATCAACTGTGGAATTATTTAGAAAAGCCAGAAAAAAGCCAACTCAAACAAATCCAAATTTCGACAATTATGTTGCTAAACCTACTGACTTTGTACTGTCCCCAAAAGGCCAAATATGGATTCCCGTTGAATTTGAAACCTGATTCGCATACTACAGCTCTTCACGTTTGTAGGTATGCCCAACATGTCCATATCAACTGTGGAATTATTTAGAAAAGCCAGAAAAAAGCCAACTCAAACAAATCCAAATTTCGACAATTATGTTGCTAAACCTACTGACTTTGTACTGTCCCCAAATGGCCAAATATGGATTCCCGTTGAATTTGAAACCTGATTCGCATACTACAGCTCTTCACGTTTGTAGGTATGCCCAACATGTCCATATCAACTGTGGAATTATTTAGAAAAGCCAGAAAAAAGCCAACTCAAACAAATCCAAATTTCGACAATTATGTTGCTAAACCTACTGACTTTGTACTGTCCCCAAAAGGCCAAATATGGATTCCCGTTGAATTTGAAACCTGATTCGCATGCTACAACTCTTCACGTTTGTAGCTATGTCCAACATGTCCATATCTACTGTGGAATTATTTAGAAAAGCCAGAAAAAAGCAAACTCAAACAAATCCAGATTTCGATAATTATGTTGCTAAAACTCATGACTTTGTGCTGTCCCGAAACGGCCTAATATGGATTCCCGTTGTATTTGAAACCTGATTCGCATACTACAGCTCTTCACGTTTGTAGGTATGCCCAACATGTCCATATCTACTGTGGAATTATGGAGAAAAGCCAAAAAAAGCAAACTCAAACAAATCCAGATTTCGACAATGACATTGCTAAACCTCCTGACTTTGTGCTGTCCCCAAACGGCCAAATATGGATTTCCGTTGAAATTGAAACCTCATTTGCATGCTACAGCTCTTCACGTTTGTGGCTATGTCCAACATGTCCATATCTACTGTGGAATTATTTAGAAAAGCCAGAAAAAAGCAAACTCAAACAATTCCAGATTTAGATAATTATGTTGCTAAACCTACTGACGTTGTACTGTCCCCAAACGGCCAAATATGGATTCCCGTTGAATTTGAAACCTGATTCACATACTACAGCTCTTCACGTTTGTACGTATGCCCAACATGTCCATATCTACTGTGGAATTATGGAGAAAAGCCAGAAAAAAGCCAACTCAAACAAATCCAGATTTCGACAATGATGTTGCTAAACCTCCTGACTTTGTGCTGTCCCCAAACTTCCAAATATGGATTCCCATTGAATTTGAAACCTGATTTGCATGCTACAGTTCTTCGCGTTTGTAGGTATGCCCAACATGTCCATATCTACTGTGGAATTATGGAGGAAAGCCAGAAAAAAGCCAACTCAAACAAATCCAGATATCGACAATCATGTTGCTAAACCTATTGACTTTGTGCTGTCCCCAAATGGCCTAATATGGATTCCCGTTGTATTTGAAACCTGATTCGCATGCTACAGCTCTTCTCGTTTGTAGGTATGCCCAACATGTCCATATCTACTGTGGAATTATTTAGAAAAGCCAGAAAAAAGCCAACTCAAACAAATCCAAATTTCGACAATTATGTTGCTAAACCTACTGACTTTGTACTGTCCCCAAAAGGCCAAATATGGATTCCCGTTGAATTTGAAACCTGATTCACATGCTAAAACTCTTTACGTTTGTAGCTATGTCCAACATGTCCATATCTACTGTGGAATTATTTAGAAAAGCCAGAAAAAAGCAAACTCAAACAAATCCAGATTTCGATAATTATGTTGCTAAACCAACTGGTTTTGTACTGTCCCCAAAAGGCCAAATATGGATTCCCGTTGAATTTGAAACCTGATTCGCATACTACAGCTCGTCACGTTTGTAGGTATGCCCAACATGTCCATATCTACTGTGGAATTATGGAGAAAAGCCAGAAAAAAGCCAACTCAAACAAATCCAGATTTGTTGCTAAACCTCCTGATTTTGTGCTGTCCCCAAACGGCCAAATATGGATTCCCGTTGAATTTGAAACCTGATTCGCATGATACAGCTCTTCACGTTTGTAGGTATGTCCAACATCTCCATATCTACTGGGGAATTATTTAGAAAAGCCAGAAAAAAGAAAACTCAAACAAATCCAAATTTCGACAATTATTTTGATAAACCTCCTGACTTTGTGCTGTCCCCAAATGGCCAAATATGGATTCCCGTTGAATTTGAAACCTGATTCGCATGCTACAGCTCTTCATGTTTGTAGGTATGTCCAACATGTCCATATCTACTGTGGAATTATTTAGAAAAGCCAGAAAAAAGCCAACTCAAACAAATCCAAATTTCGACAATTATGTTGCTAAACCTACTGACTTTTTACTGTCCCCAAACGGCCAAATATGGATTCCCGTTGAATTTGAAACCTGATTCGCATAATACAGCTCTTCACGTTTGTAGGTATGCCCAACATGTCCATATCTACTGTGGAATTATGGAGAAAAGCCAGAAAAAAGCAAACTGAAACAAATCCAGATTTGTTGCTAAACCTCCTGAATTTATGCTGTCCCCAAAAGGCCAAATATGGATTCCCGTTGAATTTGAAACCTGATTCGCATGCTACAACTCTTCACGTTTGTAGCTATGCCCAACATGTCCATATCTACTGTGGAATTATGGAGAAAAGCCAGAAAAAAGCAAACTCAAACAAATCCAGATTTTGACAATGATGTTGCTAAACCTCCTGACTTTGTACTGTCCCCAAACTTCCAAATATGGATTCCCGTTGAATTTGAAACCTGATTCGCATGCTACAGCTCTTCGCGTTTGTAGGTATGCCCAACATGTCCATATCTACTGTGGAATTATGGAGGAAAGCCAGAAAAAAGCCAACTCAAACAAATCCAGATATCGACAATCATGTTGCTAAACCTATTGACTTTGTGCTGTCCCCAATTGGCCAAATATGGATTCCCGTTGAATTTGAAACCTGATTCGCATGCTACAACTCTTCACGTTTGTAGCTATGTCCAACATGTCCATATCTACTTTGGAATTATGGAGAAAAGCCAAAAAAAGCAAACTCAAACAAATCCAGATTTCGACAATGACATTGCTAAACCTCCTGACTTTGTGCTGTCCCCAAACGGCCAAATATGGATTTCCGTTGAAATTGAAACCTGATTTGCATGCTACAGCTCTTCACGTTTGTAGCTATGTCCAACATGTCCATATCTACTGTGGAATTATTTAGAAAAGCCAGAAAAAAGCAAACTCAAACAATTCCAGATTTAGATAATTATGTTGCTAAACCTACTGACGTTGTACTGTCCCCAAACGGCCAAATATGGATTCCCGTTGAATTTGAAACCTGATTCACATACTACATCTCTTCACGTTTGTACGTATGCCCAACATGTCCATATCTACTGTGGAATTATGGAGAAAAGCCAGAAAAAAGCCAACTCAAACAAATCCAGATTTGTTGCTAAACCTCCTGACTTTGTGCTGTCCCCAAATGGCCAAATATGGATTCCCGTTGAATTTGAAACCTGATTCGCACACTACAGCGCTTCACGTTTGTAGGTATGCCCAACATGTCCATATCTACTGTGGAATTATAGAGAAAAGCCAGAAAAAAGCAAACTCAAACAAATCCAGATTTCGACAATGATGTTGCTAAACCTCCTGACTTTGTGCTGTCCCCAAATGTCCAAATATGGATTCCCGTTGAATTTGAAACCTGATTCGCATGCTACAGCTCTTCATGTTTGTAGGTATGTCCAACATGTCCATATCTACTGTGGAATTATTTAGAAAAGCCAGAAAAAAGCCAACTCAAACAAATCCAAATTTCGACAATTATGTTGCTAAACCTACTGACTTTGTACTGTCCCCAAACGGCCAAATATGGATTCCCGTTGAATTTGAAACCTTATTTGCATAATACAGCTCTTCATGTTTGTAGGTATGCCCAACATGTCCATATCTACTGTGGAATTATGGAGAAAAGCCAGAAAAAAGCAAACTCAAACAAATCCAGATTTGTTGCTAAACCTCCTGAATTTATGCTGTCCCCAAAAGGCCAAATATGGATTCCCGTTGAATTTGAAACCTGATTCGCATGCTACAACTCTTCACGTTTGTAGCTATGCCCAACATGTCCATATCTACTGTGGAATTATGGAGAAAAGCCAGAAAAAAGCAAACTCAAACAAATCCAGATTTTGACAATGATGTTGCTAAACCTCCTGACTTTGTACTGTCCCCAAACTTCCAAATATGGATTCCCGTTGAATTTGAAACATGATTCGCATGCTACAGCTCTTCGCGTTTGTAGGTATGCCCAACATGTCCATATCTACTGTGGAATTATGGAGGAAAGCCAGAAAAAAGCCAACTCAAACAAATCCAGATATCGACAATCATGTTGCTAAACCTATTGACTTTGTGCTGTCCCCAATTGGCCAAATATGGATTCCCATTGAATTTGAAACCTGATTCGCATACTACAGCTCTTCACGTTTGTAGGTATGCCCAACATGTCCATATCTACTGTGGAATTATGGAGAAAAGCCAAAAAAAGCAAACTCAAACAAATCCAGATTTCGACAATGACATTGCTAAACCTCCTGACTTTGTGCTGTCCCAAAACGGCCAAATATGGATTTCCGTTGAAATTGAAACCTGATTTGCATGCTACAGCTCTTCACGTTTTTAGCTATGTCCAACATGTCCATATCTACTGTGGAATTATTTAGAAAAGCCAGAAAAAAGCAAACTCAAACAATTCCAGATTTAGATAATTATGTTGCTAAACCTACTGACGTTGTACTGTCCCCAAACGGCCAAATATGGATTCCCGTTGAATTTGAAACCTGATTCACATACTACATCTCTTCACGTTTGTACGTATGCCCAACATGTCCATATCTACTGTGGAATTATGGAGAAAAGCCAGAAAAAAGCCAACTCAAACAAATCCAGATTTGTTGCTAAACCTCCTGACTTTGTGCTGTCCCCAAATGGCCAAATATGGATTCCCATTGAATTTGAAACCTGATTCGCACACTACAGCGCTTCACGTTTGTAGGTATGCCCAACATGTCCATATCTACTGTGGAATTATGGAGAAAAGCCAGAAAAAAGCCAACTCAAACAAATCCAGATTTGTTGCTAAACCTCCTGACTTTGTGCTGTCCCCAAATGGCCAAATATGGATTCCCGTTGAATTTGAAACCTGATTCGCACACTACAGCGCTTCACGTTTGTAGGTATGCCCAACATGTCCATATCTACTGTGGAATTATAGAGAAAAGCCAGAAAAAAGCAAACTCAAACAAATCCAGATTTCGACAATGATGTTGCTAAACCTCCTGACTTTGTGCTGTCCCCAAATGTCCAAATATGGATTCCCGTTGAATTTGAAACCTGATTCGCATGCTACAGCTCTTCATGTTTGTAGGTATGTCCAACATGTCCATATCTACTGTGGAATTATTTAGAAAAGCCAGAAAAAAGCCAACTCAAACAAATCCAAATTTCGACAATTATGTTGCTAAACCTACTGACTTTGTACTGTCCCCAAACGGCCAAATATGGATTCCCGTTGAATTTGAAACCTTATTCGCATAATACAGCTCTTCATGTTTGTAGGTATGCCCAACATGTCCATATCTACTGTGGAATTATGGAGAAAAGCCAGAAAAAAGCAAACTCAAACAAATCCAGATTTGTTGCTAAACCTCCTGAATTTATGCTGTCCCCAAAAGGCCAAATATGGATTCCCGTTGAATTTGAAACCTGATTCGCATGCTACAACTCTTCACGTTTGTAGCTATGCCCAACATGTCCATATCTACTGTGGAATTATGGAGAAAAGCCAGAAAAAAGCAAACTCAAACAAATCCAGATTTTGACAATGATGTTGCTAAACCTCCTGACTTTGTACTGTCCCCAAACTTCCAAATATGGATTCCCGTTGAATTTGAAACATGATTCGCATGCTACAGCTCTTCGCGTTTGTAGGTATGCCCAACATGTCCATATCTACTGTGGAATTATGGAGGAAAGCCAGAAAAAAGCCAACTCAAACAAATCCAGATATCGACAATCATGTTGCTAAACCTATTGACTTTGTGCTGTCCCCAATTGGCCAAATATGGATTCCCATTGAATTTGAAACCTGATTCGCATACTACAGCTCTTCACGTTTGTAGGTATGCCCAACATGTCCATATCTACTGTGGAATTATGGAGAAAAGCCAAAAAAAGCAAACTCAAACAAATCCAGATTTCGACAATGACATTGCTAAACCTCCTGACTTTGTGCTGTCCCCAAACGGCCAAATATGGATTTCCGTTGAAATTGAAACCTGATTTGCATGCTACAGCTCTTCACGTTTTTAGCTATGTCCAACATGTCCATATCTACTGTGGAATTATTTAGAAAAGCCAGAAAAAAGCAAACTCAAACAATTCCAGATTTAGATAATTATGTTGCTAAACCTACTGACGTTGTACTGTCCCCAAACGGCCAAATATGGATTCCCGTTGAATTTGAAACCTGATTCACATACTACATCTCTTCACGTTTGTACGTATGCCCAACATGTCCATATCTACTGTGGAATTATGGAGAAAAGCCAGAAAAAAGCCAACTCAAACAAATCCAGATTTGTTGCTAAACCTCCTGACTTTGTGCTGTCCCCAAATGGCCAAATATGGATTCCCATTGAATTTGAAACCTGATTCGCACACTACAGCGCTTCACGTTTGTAGGTATGCCCAACATGTCCATATCTACTGTGGAATTATGGAGAAAAGCCAGAAAAAAGCAAACTCAAACAAATCCAGATTTCGACAATGATGTTGCTAAACCTCCTGACTTTGTGCTGTCCCCAAATGGCCAAATATGGATTCCCGTTGAATTTGAAACCTGATTCGCATGCTACAGCTCTTCATGTTTGTAGGTATGTCCAACATGTCCATATCTACTGTGGAATTATTTAGAAAAGCCAGAAAAAAGCCAACTCAAACAAATCCAGATTTGTTGCTAAACCTCCTGAATTTATGCTGTCCCCAAAAGGCCAAATATGGATTCCCGTTGAATTTGAAACCTGATTCGCATGCTACAACTCTTCACGTTTGTAGCTATGCCCAACATGTCCATATCTACTGTGGAATTATGGAGAAAAGCCAGAAAAAAGCAAACTCAAACAAATCCAGATTTCGACAATGATGTTGCTAAACCTCCTGACTTTGTACTGTCCCCAAACTTCCAAATATGGATTCCCGTTGAATTTGAAACCTGATTCGCATGCTACAGCTCTTCGCGTTTGTAGGTATGCCCAACATGTCCATATCTACTGTGGAATTATGGAGGAAAGCCAGAAAAAAGCCAACTCAAACAAATCCAGATATCGACAATCATGTTGCTAAACCTATTGACTTTGTGCTGTCCCCAATTGGCCAAATATGGATTCCCGTTGAATTTGAAACCTGATTCGCATACTACAGCTCTTCACGTTTGTAGGTATGCCCAACATGTCCATATCTACTGTGGAATTATGGAGAAAAGCCAGAAAAAAGCCAACTCAAACAAATCCAAATTTCGACAATTATGTTGCTAAACCTACTGACTTTGTACTGTCCCCAAAAGGCCAAATATGGATTCCCGTTGAATTTGAAACCTGATTCACATGCTAAAACTATTTACGTTTGTAGCTATGTCCAACATGTCCATATCTACTGTGGAATTATTTAGAAAAGCCAGAAAAAAGCAAACTCAAACAAATCCAGATTTCGATAATTATGTTGCTAAACCAACTGGTTTTGTACTGTCCCCAAAAGGCCAAATATGGATTCCCGTTGAATTTGAAACCTGATTCGCATACTACAGCTCGTCACGTTTGTAGGTATGCCCAACATGTCCATATCTACTGTGGAATTATGGAGAAAAGCCAGAAAAAAGCCAACTCAAACAAATCCAGATTTGTTGCTAAACCTCCTGATTTTGTGCTGTCCCCAAACGGCCAAATATGGATTCCCGTTGAATTTGAAACCTGATTCGCATGATACAGCTCTTCACGTTTGTAGGTATGTCCAACATCTCCATATCTACTGGGGAATTATTTAGAAAAGCCAGAAAAAAGAAAACTCAAACAAATCCAAATTTCGACAATTATTTTGATAAACCTCCTGACTTTGTGCTGTCCCCAAATGGCCAAATATGGATTCCCGTTGAATTTGAAACCTGATTCGCATGCTACAGCTCTTCATGTTTGTAGGTATGTCCAACATGTCCATATCTACTGTGGAATTATTTAGAAAAGCCAGAAAAAAGCCAACTCCAACAAATCCAAATTTCGACAATTATGTTGCTAAACCTACTGACTTTGTACTGTCCCCAAACGGCCAAATATGGATTCCCGTTGAATTTGAAACCTGATTCGCATAATACAGCTCTTCACGTTTGTAGGTATGCCCAACATGTCCATATCTACTGTGGAATTATGGAGAAAAGCCAGAAAAAAGCAAACTCAAACAAATCCAGATTTGTTGCTAAACCTCCTGAATTTATGCTGTCCCCAAAAGGCCAAATATGGATTCCCGTTGAATTTGAAACCTGATTCGCATGCTACAACTCCTCACGTTTGTAGCTATGCCCAACATGTCCATATCTACTGTGGAATTATGGAGAAAAGCCAGAAAAAAGCAAACTCAAACAAATCCAGATTTTGACAATGATGTTGCTAAACCTCCTGACTTTGTACTGTCCCCAAACTTCCAAATATGGATTCCCGTTGAATTTGAAACCTGATTCGCATGCTACAGCTCTTCGCGTTTGTAGGTATGCCCAACATGTCCATATCTACTGTGGAATTATGGAGGAAAGCCAGAAAAAAGCCAACTCAAACAAATCCAGATATCGACAATCATGTTGCTAAACCTATTGACTTTGTGCTGTCCCCAATTGGCCAAATATGGATTCCCGTTGAATTTGAAACCTGATTCGCATACTACAGCTCTTCACGTTTATAGGTATGCCCAACATGTCCATATCTACTGTGGAATTATGGAGAAAAGCCAAAAAAAGCAAACTCAAACAAATCCAGATTTCGACAATGACATTGCTAAACCTCCTGACTTTGTGCTGTCCCCAAACGGCCAAATATGGATTTCCGTTGAAATTGAAACCTGATTTGCATGCTACAGCTCTTCACGTTTGTAGCTATGCCCAACATGTCCATATCTACTGTGGAATTATGGAGAAAAGCCAGAAAAAAGCAAACTCAAACAAATCCAGATTTTGACAATGATGTTGCTAAACCTCCTGACTTTGTACTGTCCCCAAACTTCCAAATATGGATTCCCGTTGAATTTGAAACCTGATTCGCATGCTACAGCTCTTCGCGTTTGTAGGTATGTCCAACATGTCCATATCTACTGTGGAATTATTTAGAAAAGCCAGAAAAAAGCAAACTCAAACAATTCCAGATTTAGATAATTATGTTGCTAAACCTCCTGACTTTGTACTGTCCCCAAACTTCCAAATATGGATTCCCGTTGAATTTGAAACCTGATTCGCATGCTACAGCTCTTCGCGTTTGTAGGTATGTCCAACATGTCCATATCTACTGTGGAATTATTTAGAAAAGCCAGAAAAAAGCAAACTCAAACAATTCCAGATTTAGATAATTATGTTGCTAAACCTACTGACGTTGTACTGTCCCCAAACGGCCAAATATGGATTCCCGTTGAATTTGAAACCTGATTCACATACTACATCTCTTCACGTTTGTACGTATGCCCAACATGTCCATATCTACTGTGGAATTATGGAGAAAAGCCAGAAAAAAGCCAACTCAAACAAATCCAGATTTGTTGCTAAACCTCCTGACTTTGTGCTGTCCCCAAATGGCCAAATATGGATTCCCATTGAATTTGAAACCTGATTCGCACACTACAGCGCTTCACGTTTGTAGGTATGCCCAACATGTCCATATCTACTGTGGAATTATGGAGAAAAGCCAGAAAAAAGAAAACTCAAACAAATCCAGATTTCGACAATGATGTTGCTAAACCTCCTGACTTTGTGCTGTCCCCAAATGGCCAAATATGGATTCCCGTTGAATTTGAAACCTGATTCGCATGCTACAGCTCTTCATGTTTGTAGGTATGTCCAACATGTCCATATCTACTGTGGAATTATTTAGAAAAGCCAGAAAAAAGCCAACTCAAACAAATCCAAATTTCGACAATTATGTTGCTAAACCTACTGACTTTGTACTGTCCCCAAACGGCCAAATATGGATTCCCGTTGAATTTGAAACCTGATTCGCATAATACAGCTCTTCACGTTTGTAGGTATGCCCAACATGTCCATATCTACTGTGGAATTATGGAGAAAAGCCAGAAAAAAGCAAACTCAAACAAATCCAGATTTGTTGCTAAACCTCCTGAATTTATGCTGTCCCCAAAAGGCCAAATATGGATTCCCGTTGAATTTGAAACCTGATTCGCATGCTACAACTCTTCACGTTTGTAGCTATGCCCAACATGTCCATATCTACTGTGGAATTATGGAGAAAAGCCAGAAAAAAGCAAACTCAAACAAATCCAGATTTTGACAATGATGTTGCTAAACCTCCTGACTTTGTACTGTCCCCAAACTTCCAAATATGGATTCCCGTTGAATTTGAAACCTGATTCGCATGCTACAGCTCTTCGCGTTTGTAGGTATGCCCAACATGTCCATATCTACTGTGGAATTATGGAGGAAAGCCAGAAAAAAGCCAACTCAAACAAATCCAGATATCGACAATCATGTTGCTAAACCTATTGACTTTGTGCTGTCCCCAATTGGCCAAATATGGATTCCCGTTGAATTTGAAACCTGATTCGCATACTACAGCTCTTCACGTTTGTAGGTATGCCCAACATGTCCATATCTACTGTGGAATTGTGGAGAAAAGCCAAAAAAAGCAAACTCAAACAAATCCAGATTTCGACAATGACATTGCTAAACCTCCTGACTTTGTGCTGTCCCCAAACGGCCAAATATGGATTTCCGTTGAAATTGAAACCTGATTTGCATGCTACAGCTCTTCACGTTTGTAGGTATGTCCAACATGTCCATATCTACTGTGGAATTATTTAGAAAAGCCAGAAAAAAGCAAACTCAAACAATTCCAGATTTAGATAATTATGTTGCTAAACCTACTGACGTTGTACTGTCCCCAAACGGCCAAATATGGATTCCCGTTGAATTTGAAACCTGATTCACATACTACATCTCTTCACGTTTGTACGTATGCCCAACATGTCCATATCTACTGTGGAATTATGGAGAAAAGCCAGAAAAAAGCCAACTCAAACAAATCCAGATTTGTTGCTAAACCTCCTGACTTTGTGCTGTCCCCAAATGGCCAAATATGGATTCCCGTTGAATTTGAAACCTGATTCGCACACTACAGCGCTTCACGTTTGTAGGTATGCCCAACATGTCCATATCTACTGTGGACTTATGGAGAAAAGCCAGAAAAAAGCAAACTCAAACAAATCCAGATTTCGACAATGATGTTGCTAAACCTCCTGACTTTGTGCTGTCCCCAAACTTCCAAATATGGATTCCCATTGAATTTGAAACCTGATTTGCATGCTACAGTTGTTCGCGTTTGTAGGTATGCCCAACATGTCCATATCTACTGTGGAATTATGGAGGAAAGCCAGAAAAAAGCCAACTCAAACAAATCCAGATATCGACAATCATGTTGCTAAACCTATTGACTTTGTGCTGTCCCCAAATGGCCTAATATGGATTCCCGTTGTATTTGAAACCTGATTCGCATGCTACAGCTCTTCTCGTTTGTAGGTATGCCCAACATGTCCATATCTACTGTGGAATTATTTAGAAAAGCCAGAAAAAAGCCAACTCAAACAAATCCAAATTTCGACAATTATGTTGCTAAACCTACTGACTTTGTACTGTCCCCAAAAGGCCAAATATGGATTCCCGTTGAATTTGAAACCTGATTCACATGCTAAAACTCTTTACGTTTGTAGCTATGTCCAACATGTCCATATCTACTGTGGAATTATTTAGAAAAGCCAGAAAAAAGCAAACTCAAACAAATCCAGATTTCGATAATTATGTTGCTAAACCAACTGGTTTTGTACTGTCCCCAAAAGGCCAAATATGGATTCCCGTTGAATTTGAAACCTGATTCGCATACTACAGCTCGTCACGTTTGTAGGTATGCCCAACATGTCCATATCTACTGTGGAATTATGGAGAAAAGCCAGAAAAAAGCCAACTCAAACAAATCCAGATTTGTTGCTAAACCTCCTGATTTTGTGCTGTCCCCAAACGGCCAAATATGGATTCCCGTTGAATTTGAAACCTGATTCGCATGATACAGCTCTTCACGTTTGTAGGTATGTCCAACATCTCCATATCTACTGGGGAATTATTTAGAAAAGCCAGAAAAAAGAAAACTCAAACAAATCCAAATTTCGACAATTATTTTGATAAACCTCCTGACTTTGTGCTGTCCCCAAATGGCCAAATATGGATTCCCGTTGAATTTGAAACCTGATTCGCATGCTACAGCTCTTCATGTTTGTAGGTATGTCCAACATGTCCATATCTACTGTGGAATTATTTAGAAAAGCCAGAAAAAAGCCAACTCAAACAAATCCAAATTTCGACAATTATGTTGCTAAACCTACTGACTTTGTACTGTCCCCAAACGGCCAAATATGGATTCCCGTTGAATTTGAAACCTGATTCGCATAATACAGCTCTTCACGTTTGTAGGTATGCCCAACATATCCATATCTACTGTGGAATTATGGAGAAAAGCCAGAAAAAAGCAAACTCAAACAAATCCAGATTTGTTGCTAAACCTCCTGAATTTATGCTGTCCCCAAAAGGCCAAATATGGATTCCCGTTGAATTTGAAACCTGATTCGCATGCTACAACTCCTCACGTTTGTAGCTATGCCCAACATGTCCATATCTACTGTGGAATTATGGAGAAAAGCCAGAAAAAAGCAAACTCAAACAAATCCAGATTTTGACAATGATGTTGCTAAACCTCCTGACTTTGTACTGTCCCCAAACTTCCAAATATGGATTCCCGTTGAATTTGAAACCTGATTCGCATGCTACAGCTCTTCGCGTTTCTAGGTATGCCCAACATGTCCATATCTACTGTGGAATTATGGAGGAAAGCCAGAAAAAAGCCAACTCAAACAAATCCAGATATCGACAATCATGTTGCTAAACCTATTGACTTTGTGCTGTCCCCAATTGGCCAAATATGGATTCCCGTTGAATTTGAAACCTGATTCGCATACTACAGCTCTTCACGTTTGTAGGTATGCCCAACATGTCCATATCTACTGTGGAATTATGGAGAAAAGCCAAAAAAAGCAAACTCAAACAAATCCAGATTTCGACAATGACATTGCTAAACCTCCTGACTTTGTGCTGTCCCCAAACGGCCAAATATGGATTTCCGTTGAAATTGAAACCTGATTTGCATGCTACAGCTCTTCACGTTTGTAGCTATGTCCAACATGTCCATATCTACTGTGGAATTATTTAGAAAAGCCAGAAAAAAGCAAACTCAAACAATTCCAGATTTCGATAATTATGTTGCTAAACCTACTGACGTTGTACTGTCCCCAAACGGCCAAATATGGATTCCCGTTGAATTTGAAACCTGATTCGCATACTACAGCTCTTCACGTTTGTACGTATGCCCAACATGTCCATATCTACTGTGGAATTATGGAGAAAAGCCAGAAAAAAGCAAACTCAAACAAATCCAGATTTCGACAATGATGTTGCTAAACCTCCTGACTTTGTGCTGTCCCCAAACTTCCAAATATGGATTCCCATTGAATTTGAAACCTGATTCGCATGCTACAGTTCTTCGCGTTTGTAGGTATGCCCAACATGTCCATATCTACTGTGGAATTATGGAGGAAAGCCAGAAAAAAGCCAACTCAAACAAATCCAGATATCGACAATCATGTTGCTAAACCTATTGACTTTGTGCTGTCCCCAAATGGCCAAATATGGATTCCCGTTGAATTTGAAACCTGATTCGCATACTACATCTCTTCACGTTTGTAGTTATGCCCAACATGTCCATATCTACTGTGGAATTATTTAGAAAAGCCAGAAAAAAGCAACTCAAACAAATCCAGATTTGTTGCTAAACCTCCTGACTTTGTGCTGTCCCCAAATGGCCAAATATGGATTCCCGTTGAATTTGAAACCTGATTCGCACACTACAGCGCTTCACGTTTGTAGGTATGCCCAACATGTCCATATCTACTGTGGAATTATGGAGAAAAGCCAGAAAAAAGCAAACTCAAACAAATCCAGATTTCGACAAAGATGTTGCTAAACCTCCTGACTTTGTGCTGTCCCCAAACTTCCAAATATGGATTCCCATTGAATTTGAAACCTGATTTGCATGCTACAGTTCTTCGCGTTTGTAGGTATGCCCAACATGTCCATATCTACTGTGGAATTATGGAGGAAAGCCAGAAAAAAGCCAACTCAAACAAATCCAGATATCGACAATCATGTTGCTAAACCTATTGACTTTGTGCTGTCCCCAAATGGCCTAATATGGATTCCCGTTGTATTTCAAACCTGATTCGCATGCTACAGCTCTTCTCGTTTGTAGGTATGCCCAACATGTCCATATCTAATGTGGAATTATTTAGAAAAGCCAGAAAAAAGCCAACTCAAACAAATCCAAATTTCGACAATTATGTTGCTAAACCTACTGACTTTGTACTGTCCCCAAAAGGCCAAATATGGATTCCCGTTGAATTTGAAACCTGATTCACATGCTAAAACTCTTTACGTTTGTAGCTATGTCCAACATGTCCATATCTACTGTGGAATTATTTAGAAAAGCCAGAAAAAAGCAAACTCAAACAAATCCAGATTTCGATAATTATGTTGCTAAACCAACTGGTTTTGTACTGTCCCCAAAAGGCCAAATATGGATTCCCATTGAATTTGAAACCTGATTTGCATACTACAGCTCTTCACGTTTGTAGGTCTGCCCAACATGTCCATATCTACTGTGGAATTATGGAGAAAAGCCAGAAAAAAGCCAACTCAAACAAATCCAGATTTGTTGCTAAACCTCCTGACTTTGTGCTATCCCCAAACGGCCAAATATGGATTCCCGTTGAATTTGAAACCTGATTCGCATGCTACAGATCTTCACGTTTGTAGGTATGTCCAACATGTCCATATCTACTGTAGAATTATTTAGAAAAGCAAGAAAAAAGCCAACTAAAACAAATCCAAATTTTGACAATTATGTTGCTAAATATCCTGACTTTGTGCTGTCCCCAAATGACCAAATATGGATTCCCGTTGGATTTGAAACCTGATTCGCATACTACAGCTCTTCACGTTTGTAGGTATGCCCAACATGTCCATATCTACTGTGGAATTATGGAGAAAAGCCAGAAAAAAGACAACTCAAACAAATCCAGATTTGTTGCTAAACCTCCTGACTTTGTGCTATCCCCAAATGACCAAATATGGATTCCCGTTGAATTTGAAACCTGATTCGCATACTACAGCTCTTCACGTTTGTAGGTATGCCCAACATGTCCATATCTACTGTGGAATTATGGAGAAAAGCCAGAAAAAAGCCAACTCAAACAAATCCAGATTTGTTGCTAAACCTCCTGACTTTGTGCTGTTCCGAAACGGCCAAATATGGATTCCCGTTGAATTTGAAACCTGATTTGCATACTACACCTCTTCTCGTTTGTAGGTATGCCGAACATGTCCATATCTACTGTGGAATTATTTAGAAAAGCCAGAAAAAAGATAACTTAAACAAATCCAAATTTCGACAATTATGTTGCTAAACCTACTGACTTTGTACTGTCCCCAAAAGGCCAAATATGGATTCCCGTTGAATTTGAAACCTGATTCGCATGCTACAACTCTTCACGTTTGTAGCTATGTCCAACCTGTCCATATCTACTGTGGAATTATTTAGAAAAGCCAGAAAAAAGCAAACTCAAACAAATCCAGATTTCGATAATTATGTTGCTAAAACTCCTGACTTTGTACTTTCCCCAAAAGGCCTAATATGGATTCCCGTTGAATTTGAAACCTGATTCACATGCTACAACTCTTAACGTTTGTAGCTATGTCCAACATGTCCATATCTACTGTGGAATTATTTAGAAAAGCCAAAAAAAAGCAAACTCAAACAAATCCAGATTTCGATAATTATGTTGCTAAAACTCCTGACTTTGTGCTGTCCCGAAACGGCCTAATATGGATTCCCGTTGTATTTGAAACCTGATTCGCATACTACATCTCTTCTCGTTTGTAGGTATGCCCAATATGTCCATATCTACTGTGGAATTATGGAGAAAAGCCAGAAAAAAGCAAACTCAAACAAATCCAGATTTCGACAATGATGTTGCTAAACCTCCTGACTTTGTGCTGTCCCAAAACTTCCAAATATGGATTCCCATTGAATTTGAAACCTGATTCGCATGCTACAGTTCTTCACGTTTGTAGGTATGCCCAACATGTCCATATCTACTGTGGAATTATTTAGAAAAGCCAGAAAAAAGCCAACTCAAACAAATCCAAATTTCGACAATTGTGTTGCTAAACCTACTGACTTTGTACTGTCCCAAAAAGGCCAAATATGGATTCCCGTTGAATTTGAAACCTGATTTGCATGCTAAAACTCTTTACGTTTGTAGCTATGTCCAACATGTCCATATCTACTGTGGAATTATTTAGAAAAGCCAGAAAAAAGCAAACTCAAACAAATCCAGATTTCGATAATTATGTTGCTAAACCAACTGATTTTGTACTGTCCCCAAAAGGCCAAATATGGATTCCCGTTGAATTTGAAACCTGATTCGCATACTACAGCTCATCACGTTTGTAGGTCTGCCCAACATGTCCATATCTACTGTGGAATTATGGAGAAAAGCCAGAAAAAAGCCAACTAAAACAAATCCAGATTTGTTGCTAAACCTCCTGACTTTGTGCTATCCCCAAACGGCCAAATATTGATTCCCGTTGAATTTGAAACCTGATTCGCATGCTACAGCTCTTCACGTTTGTAGGTATGTCCAACATGTCCATATCTACTGTGGAATTATTTAGAAAAGCCAGAAAAAAGCCAACTAAAACAAATCCAAATTTTGACAATTATGTTGCTAAATCTCCTGACTTTGTGCTGTCCCCAAATGGCCAAATATGGATTCCCGTTGAATTTGAAACCTGATTCGCATACTACAGCTCTTCACGTTTGTAGGTATGCGCAACATGTCCATATCTACTGTGGAATTATGGAGAAAAGCCAGAAAAAATCCAACTCAAACAAATCCAGATTTGTTGCTAAACCTCCTGACTTTGTGCTGTCCCGAAACGGCCAAATATGGATTCCCGTTGAATTTGAAACCTGATTCGCATGCTACAACTCTTCACGTTTGTAGCTATGTCCAACATGTCCATATCTACTGTGGAATTATTTAGAAAAGCCAGAAAAAAGCAAACTCAAACAAATCCAGATTTCGATAATTATGTTGCTAAAACTCCTGACTTTGTGCTGTCCAGAAACGGCCTAATATGGATTCCCGTTGTATTTGAAACCTGATTCGCATGCTACAGCTCTTCTCGTTTGTAGGTATGCCCAATATGTCCATATCTACTGTGGAATTATTTAGAAAAGCCAGAAAAAAGCCAACTCAAACAAATCCAAATTTCGACAATTATGTTGCTAAACCTACTGACTTTGTACTGTCCCCAAAAGGCCAAATATGGATTCCCGTTGAATTTGAAACCTGATTCGCATGCTAAAACTCTTTACGTTTGTAGCTATGTCCAACATGTCCATATCTACTGTGGAATTATTTAGAAAAGCCAGAAAAAAGCAAACTCAAACAAATCCAGATTTCGATAATTATGTTGCTAAAACTCCTGACTTTGTGCTGTCCCGAAACAGCCTAATATGGATTCCCGTTGTATTTGAAACCTGATTCGCATACTATAGCTCTTCTCGTTTGTAGGTATGCCCAACATGTCCATATCTACTGTGGAATTATTTAGAAAAGCCAGAAAAAAGCCAACTCAAACAAATCCAAATTTTGACAATTATGTTGCTAAACCTACTGACTTTGTACTGTCCCCAAAAGGCCAAATATGGATTCCCGTTGAATTTGAAACCTGATTTGCATGCTACAATTTTTCACGTTTGTAGCTATGTCCAACATGTCCATATATACTGTGGAATTATTTAGAAAAGCCAGAAAAAAGCAAACTCAAACAAATCCAGATTTCGATAATTATGTTGCTAAAACTCCTGACTTTGTGCTGTCCCCAAAAGGCCAAATATGGATTCCCGTTGAATTTGAAACCTGATTCGCATACTACAGCTCTTCACGTTTGTAGGTCTGCCCAACATGTCCATATCTACTGTGGAATTATGGAGAAAAGCCAGAAAAAATCCAACTCAAACAAATCCAGATTTGTTGCTAAACCTCCTGACTTTGTGCTATCCCCAAACGGCCAAATATGGATTCCCGTTGAATTTGAAACCTGATTCGCATGCTACAGCTCTTCACGTTTGTTGGTATGTCCAACATGTCCATATCTACTGTGGAATTATTTAGAAAATCCAGAAAAAAGCCAACTAAAACAAATCCAAATTTTGACAATTATGTTGCTAAATCTCCTGACTTTGTACTGTCCCCAAATGGCCAAATATGGATTCCCGTTGAATTTGAAACCTGATTCGCATACTACAGCTCTTCACGTTTGTAGGTATGCCCAACATGTTCATATCTACTGTGGAATTATGGAGAAAAGCCAGAAAAAAGCCAACTCAAACAAATCCAGATTTGTTGCTAATCCTCCTGACTTTGTGCTGTCCCGAAACGGCCAAATATGGATTCCCGTTGAATTTGAAACCTGATTCGCATACTACAGCTCTTCACGTTTGTATGTCTGCCCAACATGTCCATATCTACTGTGGAATTATGGAGAAAAGCCAGAAAAAAGCCAACTCAAACAAATCCAGATTTGTTGCTAAACCTCCTGATTTTGTGCTGTCCCCAAACGGCCAAATATGGATTCCCGTTGAATTTGAAACCTGATTCGCATGATACAGCTCTTCTCCTTTGTAGGTATGCCCAACATGTCCATATATACTGTGGTATTATGGAGAAAAGCCAGAAAAAAAGGAAACTCAAACAAATCCAGATTTCGACAATTATGTTGCTAAAACTCCTGACTTTGTGCTGTCCCCAAACGGCCAAATATGGATTCCCGTTGAATTTTAAAGCTGATTCGCATACTACAGCTCTTCACGTTTGTAGGTATGCCCAACATGTCCATATCTACTGTGGAATTATGGAGAAAATCCAGAAAAAAGCCAACTCAAACAAATCCAGATTTGTTGCTAAACCTCCTGATTTTGTGCTGTCCCCTAACGGCCAAATATGGATTCCCGTTGAATTTGAAACCTGATTCGCATGATACAGCTCTTCACGTTTGTAGGTATGTCCAACATCTCCATATCTACTGGGGAATTATTTAGAAAAGCCAGAAAAAAGAAAACTCAAACAAATCCAAATTTCGACAATTATTTTGATGAACCTCCTGACTTTGTGCTGTCCCCAAATGGCCAAATATGGATTCCCGTTGAATTTGAAACCTGATTTGCATACTACAGCTCTTCACGTTTGTAGGTAAGCCCAACATGTCCATATGTACTGTGGAATTATGGAGAAAAGCCAGAAAAAAGCAAACTCAAAAAAATCCAGATTTCGACAATGATGTTGCTAAACCTCCTGACTTTGTGCTGTCCCCAAACTTCAAATATGGATTCCCGTTGAATTTGAAAACTGATTCGCATGCTACAGCTCTTCGCGTTTGTAGGTATGCCCAACATGTCCATATCTACTGTGGAATTATGGAGGAAAGCCAGAAAAAAGCCAACTCAAACAAATCCAGATTTGGACATTTATGTTGCTAAACCTACTGACTTTGTGCTGTCCCCAAACGGCCAAATATAGATTCCCGTTGAATTTGAAACCTGATTCGCATGATACAGCTCTTCACCTTTGTAGGTATGCCCAACATGTCCATATATACTGTGGTATTATGGAGAAAAGCCAGAAAAAAAGGAAACTCAAACAAATCCAGATTTCGACAATTATGTTGCTAAAACTCCTGACTTTGTGCTGTCCCGAAACGGCCTAATATAGATTCCTGTTGAATTTGAAACCTGATTTGCATAATACAGCTCTTCACGTTTGTAAGAATGCCCAACATGTCCATATCTACTGTGGAATTATGGAGAAAAGCCAGAAAAAAGCCAACTCAAACAAATCCAAATTTCGACAATTATGTTGCTAAACCTACTGACTTTGTACTGTCCCCAAAAGGCCAAATATGGATTCCCGTTGAATTTCAAACCTGATTCGCATGCTAAAACTCTTTACGTTTGTAGCTATGTCCAACATGTCCATATCTACTGTGGAATTATTTAGAAAAGCCAGAAAAAAGCAAACTCAAACAAATCCAGATTGCGATAATTATGTTGCTAAACCAACTGACTTTGTACTGTCCCCAAAAGGCCAAATATGGATTCCCGTTGAATTTGAAACCTGATTCGCATACTACAGCTCTTCACGTTTGTAGGTCTGCCCAACATGTCCATATCTACTGTGGAATTATGGAGAAAAGCCAGAAAAAAGCCAACTCAAACAAATCCAGATTTGTTGCTAAACCTCCTGATTTTGTGCTGTCCCCAAACGGCCAAATATGGATTCCCGTTGAATTTGAAACCTCATTTGCATGACACAGCTCTTCACCTTTGTAGGTATGCCCAACATGTCCATATCTACTGTGGTATTATGGAGAAAAGCCAGAAAAAAAGGAAACTCAAACAAATCCAGATTTCGACAATTATGTTGCTAAAACTCCTGACTTTGTGCTGTCCCCAAACGGCCAAATATGGATTCCCGTTGAATTTGAAACCTGATTCGCATGCTACAACTCTTCACGTTTGTAGTTATGTCCAACATGTCCATATCTACTGTGGAATTATTTAGAAAATCCAGAAAAAAGCCAACTAAAACAAATCCAAATTTTGACAATTATGTTGCTAAATCTCCTGACTTTGTGCTGTCCCCAAATGGCCAAATATGGATTCCCGTTGAATTTGAAACCTGATTCGCATACTACAGCTCTTCACGTTTGTAGGTATGCCCAACATGTTCATATCTACTGTGGAATTATGGAGAAAAGCCAGAAAAAAGCCAACTCAAACAAATCCAGATTTGTTGCTAATCCTCCTGACTTTGTGCTGTCCCGAAACGGCCAAATATGGATTCCCGTTGAATTTGAAACCTGATTCGCATACTACAGCTCTTCTCGTTTGTAGGTATGCCCAACATGTCCATATCTACTGTGGAATTATTTAGAAAAGCCAGAAAAAAGCCAACTCAAACAAATCCAAATTTCTACAATTATGTTGCTAAACCTACTGACTTTGTACTGTCCCCAAAAGGTCAAATATGGATTCCCGTTGAATTTGAAACCTGATTCGCATGCTACAACTCTTCACGTTTGTAGCTATGTCCAACATGTCCATATCTACTGTGGAATTATTTAGAAAAGCCAGAAAAAAGCAAACTCAAACAAATCCAGATTTCGATAATTATGTTGCTAAAACTCCTGACTTTGTGCTGTCCTGAAACGGCCTAATATGGATTCCCGTTGTATTTGAAACCTGATTCGCATACTACAGCTCTTCTCGTTTGTAGGTATGCCCAACATGTCCATATCTACTGTGGAATTATTTAGAAAAGCCAGAAAAAAGCCAACTCAAACAAATCCAAATTTCGACAATTATGTTGCTAAACCTACTGACTTTGTACTGTCCCCAAAAGGCCAAATATGGATTCCCGTTGAATTTGAAACCTGATTCGCATGCTAAAACTCTTTACGTTTGTAGGCATGTCCAACATGTCCATATCTACTGTGGAATTATTTAGAAAAGCCAGAAAAAAGCAAACTCAAACAAATCCAGATTGCGATAATTATGTTGCTAAACCAACTGACTTTGTACTGTCCCCAAAAGGCCAAATATGGATTCCCGTTGAATTTGAAACCTGATTCGCATACTACAGCTCTTCACGTTTGTAGGTCTGCCCAACATGTCCATATCTACTGTGGAATTATGGAGAAAAGCCAGAAAAAAGCCAACTCAAACAAGTCCAGATTTGTTGCTAAACCTCCTGATTTTGTGCTGTCCCCAAACGGCCAAATATGGATTCCCGTTGAATTTGAAACCTGATTCGCATGATACAGCTCTTCTCCTTTGTAGGTATGCCCAACATGTCCATATATACTGTGGTATTATGGAGAAAAGCCAGAAAAAAAGGAAACTCAAACAAATCCAGATTTCGACAATTATGTTGCTAAAACTCCTGACTTTGTGCTGTCCCCAAACGGCCAAATATGGATTCCCGTTGAATTTTAAAGCTGATTCGCATACTACAGCTCTTCACGTTTGTAGGTATGCCCAACATGTCCATATGTACTGTGGAATTATGGAGAAAATCCAGAAAAAAGCCAACTCAAACAAATCCAGATTTGTTGCTAAACCTCCTGATTTTGTGCTGTCCCCTAACGGCCAAATATGGATTCCCGTTGAATTTGAAACCTGATTCGCATGATACAGCTCTTCACGTTTGTAGGTATGTTCAACATCTCCATATCTACTGGGGAATTATTTAGAAAAGCCAGAAAAAGGAAAACTCAAACAAATCCAAATTTCGACAATTATTTTGATGAACCTCCTGAATTTGTGCTGTCCCCAAATGGCCAAATATGGATTCCCGTTGAATTTGAAACCTGATTTGCATACTACAGCTCTTTACGTTTGTAGGTAAGCCCAACATGTCCATATGTACTGTGGAATTATGGAGAAAAGCCAGAAAAAAGCAAACTCAAAAAAATCCAGATTTCGACAATGATGTTGCTAAACCTACTGACTTTGTGCTGTCCCCAAACTTCAAATATGGATTCCCGTTGAATTTGAAACCTGATTCGCATGCTACAGCTCTTCGCGTTTGTAGGTATGCCCAACATGTCCATATCTACTGTGGAATTATGGAGGAAAGCCAGAAAAAATCCAACTCAAACAAATCCAGATTTGGACATTTATGTTGCTAAACCTACTGACTTTGTGCTGTCCCCAAACGGCCAAATATAGATTCCCGTTGAATTTGAAACCTGATTCGCATGATACAGCTCTTCACCTTTGTAGGTATGCCCAACATGTCCATATATACTGTGGTATTATGGAGAAAAGCCAGAAAAAAAGGAAACTCAAACAAATCCAGATTTCGACAATTATGTTGCTAAAACTCCTGACTTTGTGCTGTCCCGAAACGGCCTAATATAGATTCCTGTTGAATTTGAAACCTGATTTGCATAATACAGCTCTTCACGTTTGTAAGAATGCCCAACATGTCCATATCTACTGTGGAATTATGGAGAAAAGCCAGAAAAAAGCCAACTCAAACAAATCCAAATTTCGACAATTATGTTGCTAAACCTACTGACTTTGTACTGTCCCCAAAAGGCCAAATATGGATTCCCGTTGAATTTCAAACCTGATTCGCATGCTAAAACTCTTTACGTTTGTAGCTATGTCCAACATGTCCATATCTACTGTGGAATTATTTAGAAAAGCCAGAAAAAAGCAAACTCAAACAAATCCAGATTGCGATAATTATGTTGCTAAACCAACTGACTTTGTACTGTCCCCAAAAGGCCAACTATGGATTCCCGTTGAATTTGAAACCTGATTCGCATACTACAGCTCTTCACGTTTGTAGGTCTGCCCAACATGTCCATATCTACTGTGGAATTATGGAGAAAAGCCAGAAAAAAGCCAACTCAAACAAATCCAGATTTGTTGCTAAACCTCCTGATTTTGTGCTGTCCCCAAACGGCCAAATATGGATTCCCGTTGAATTTGAAACCTCATTCGCATGATACAGCTCTTCACCTTTGTAGGTATGCCCAACATGTCCATATCTACTGTGGTATTATGGAGAAAAGCCAGAAAAAAAGGAAACTCAAACAAATCCAGATTTCGACAATTATGTTGCTAAAACTCCTGACTTTGTGCTGTCCCCAAACGGCCAAATATGGATTCCCGTTGAATTTGAAACCTGATTCGCATGCTACAACTCTTCACGTTTGTAGTTATGTCCAACATGTCCATATCTACTGTGGTATTATGGAGAAAAGCCAGAAAAAAAGGAAACTCAAACAAATCCAGATTTCGACAATTATGTTGCTAAAACTCCTGACTTTGTGCTGTCCCCAAACGGCCAAATATGGATTCCCGTTGAATTTGAAACCTGATTCGCATGCTACAACTCTTCACGTTTGTAGTTATGTCCAACATGTCCATATCTACTGTGGAATTATTTAGAAAAGCCAGAAAAAAGCAAACTCAAACAAATCCAGATTTCGATAATTATGTTGTTAAAGCTACTGACTTTGTACTGTCCCCAAACGGCCAAATATGGATTCCCGTTGAATTTGAAAGCTGATTCGCATACTACATCTCTTCACGTTTGTAGGTATGCCCAACATGTCCATATTTACTGTGGAATTATGGAGAAAATCCAGAAAAAAGCCAACTCAAACAAATCCAGATTTGTTGCTAAACCTCCTGACTTTGTGCTATCCCCAAACGGCCAAATATGGATTCCCGTTGAATTTGAAACCTAATTCGCATGCTACAGCTCTTCACGTTTGTAGGTATGTCCAACATGTCCATATCTACTGTGGAATTATTTAGAAAAGCCAGAAAAAAGCCAACGAAAACAAATCCAAATTTTGACAATTATCTTGCTAAATCTCCTGACTTTGTGCTGTCCCCAAATGGCCAAATATGGATTCCCGTTGAATTTGAAACCTGATTCGCATACTAAAGCTCTTCACGTTTGTAGCTATGCCCAACATGTCCATATCTACTGTGGAATTATGGAGAAAAGCCAGAAAAAAGCCAACTCAAACAAATCCAGATTTGTTGCTAAACCTCCTGATTTTGTGCTGTCCCCTAACGGCCAAATATGGATTCCTGTTGAATTTGAAACCTGATTCGCATGATACAGCTCTTCACGTTTGTAGGTATGTCCAACATCTCCATATCTACTGGGGAATTATTTAGAAAAGCCAGAAAAAAGAAAACTCAAACAAATCCAGATTTCGACAATGATGTTGCTAAACCTCCTGAATTTGTGCTGTCCCCAAACTTCCAAAATGGATTCCCGTTGAATTTGAAACCTGATTCGCATGCTACAGCTCTTCACGTTTGTAGGTATTTCCAACTTGTCCTATCTACTGTGGAATTATGGAGAAAATCCAGAAAAAAGCAGACTCAAACAAATCCAAATTTCGACAATCATGTTGCTAAACCTACTGACTTTTTACTGTCCCCAAATGGCCAAATATGGATTCCCGTTGAATTTGAAACCTGATTCGCATACTACAGCTCTTCACATTTGTATGTGTGCCAAACATGTCCATATCTACTGTGGAATTATGGAAAAAAGCCAGACAATAGACAACTCAAACAAATCCAGATTTGTTGCTAAACCTCCTGACTTTGTGCTGTCCCCAAACGGCCAAATATGGATTTCCGTTGAATTTGAAACCTGATTCGCATGCTACAGCTCTTCACGTTTGTAGGTATGTCCAACATGTCCATATCTACTGTGGAATTATTTAGAAAAGCCAGAAAAAAGCCAACTCAAACAAATCCAAATTTCGACAATTATGTTGTTAAACCTAGTGACTTTGTACTGTCCCCAAACGGCCAAATATGGATTCCCATTGAATTTGAAACCTTATTTGCATGCTACAGCTCTTCATGTTTGTAGGCATGTCCAACATGTCCATATCTACTGTGGAATTATTTAGAAAACCCAGAAAAAAGCAAACTTAAACAAATCCAGATTTCGATATTTATGTTGCTAAACCAACTGACTTTGTACTGTCCCCAAACGGCCAAATATGGATTCCCGTTGAATTTGAAACCTGATTCGCATACTACAGCTCTTCACATTTGTAGGTATGCCAAACATGTCCATATCTACTGTGGAATTATGGAGAAAAGCCAGAAAAAAGCCAACTCAAACAAATCCAGATTTTTTGCTAAACCTCCTGACTTTGTGCTATCCCCAAACGGCCAAATATGGATTCCGGTTGAAATTGAAACCTGATTCGCATGATACAGCTCTTCACGTTTGTAGGTATGTCCAACATGTCCATATCTACTGTGGAATTATTTAGAAAAGCCAAAAAAAAGCAAACTCAAACAAATCCAGATTTCGATAATCATGTTGCTAAACCTGTCATGACCGAAAGAACAAGATCCAGGGTATAAGCGGCCGAAATGGGTTTCCTCAGGAGGGTGGCTGGCGTCTCCCTTAGAGATAGGGTGAGAAGCTCAGTCATCCGTGAGGAGCTCAGAGTAGAGCCGCTGCTCCTTTGCATTGAAAGGAGCCAATTGAGGTGGTTCGGGCATCTGGTAAGGATGCCCCCTGGGCGCCTCCCTAGGGAGGTGTTCCAGGCACGTCCAGCTGGGAGGAGGCCTCGGGGAAGACCCAGGACTAGGTGGAGGGATTATATCTCTAACCTGGCCTGGGAACGCCTCGGGATCCCCCAGTCGGAGCTGGTTAATGTGGCTCGGGAAAGGGAAGTTTGGGGCCCCCTGCTGGAGCTGCTACCCCCGCGACCCGATACCGGATAAGCGGACGAAGATGGATGGATGGATGTTGCTAAACCTACTGACTTTGTACTGTCCCCAAACGGCCAAATATGGATTCCCGTTGAATTTGAAACCTGATTCGCATACTACAGCTCTTCACATTTGTAGGTATGCCCAACATGTCCATATCTACTGTGGAATTATGGAGAAAAGCCAGAAAAAAGACAACTCAAACAAATCCAGATTTGTCGCTAAACCTCCTGACTTTATGCTGTCCCCAAAAGGCCAAATATAGATTCCCATTGAATTTGAAACCTGATTCGCATACTACAGCTCTTCACGTTTGTAGGTATGCCCAACATGTCCATATCTACTGTGGAATTATGGAGAAAAGCCAGAAAAAAGACAACTCAAACAAATCCAGATTTGTTGCTAAACCTCCTGACTTTGTGCTGTCCCCAAACGGCCAAATATGGATTCCCGTTGAATTTGAATCCTGATTCGCATGATACAGCTCTTCACGTTTGTAGGTATGTCCAACATCTCCATATCTACTGGGGAATTATTTAGAAAGGCCAGAAAAAAGAAAACTCAAACAAATCCAAATTTCGACAATTATTTTGATAAACTTCCTGATTTTGTGCTGTCCCCAAATGGCCAAATATGGATTCCCCTTGAATTTGAAACCTGATTCGCATGCTACAGCTCTTCACGTTTGTATGTATGGCCAACATGTCCATATGTACTGTGGAATTATGGAGAAAAGCCAGAAAAAAGCAAACTCAAACAAATCCAGATTTCGACAATGATGTTGCTAAACCTCCTGAATTTGTGCTGTCCCCAAACTTCCAAAATGGATTCCCGTTGAATTTGAAACCTGATTCGCATGCTACAGCTCTTCACGTTTGTAGGTATTCCCAACATGTCCTATCTACTGTGGAATTATGGAGAAAATCCAGAAAAAAGCAGACTCAAACAAATCCAAATTTCGACAATCATGTTGCTAAACCTACTGACTTTGTACTGTCCCCAAATGGCCAAATATGGATTCCCGTTGAATTTGAAAACTGATTCGCATACGACAGCTCTTCACGTTTGTAGGTATGCCCAACATATCCATATCTACTGTGGAATTATGGAGAAAAGCCAGAAAAAAGCAAACTCAAACAAATCCAGATTTCGACAATGATGTTGCTAAACCTCCTGACTTTGTGCTGTCCCCAAACTTCCAAATATGGATTCCCGTTGAATTTGAAACCTGATTTGCATGCTACAGCTCTTCGCGTTTGTAGGTATGCCCAACATGTCCATATCTACTGTGGAATTATGGAGGAAAGCCAGAAAAAAGCCAACTCAAACAAATCCAGATTTGGACATTTATGTTGCTAAACCTACTGACTTTGTGCTGTCCACAAACGGCCAAATATAGATTCCCGTTGAATTTGAAACCTGATTCGCATACTACAGCTCTTCACATTTGTAGGTATGCCAAACATGTCCATATCTACTATGGTATTATGGAGAAAAGCCAGAAAAAAAGGAAACTCAAACAAATCCAGATTTCGACAATTATGTTGCTAAAACTCCTGACTTTGTGCTGTCCCCAAATGGCCTAATATGGATTCCCGTTGTATTTGAAACCTGATTCGCATGCTACAACTCTTCACGTTTGTACGAATGCCCAACATGTCCATATCTACTGTGGAATTATGGAGAAAAGCCAGAAAAAAGCCAACTCAAACAAATCCAGATTTGTTGCTAAACCTCCTGACTTTGTGCTATCCCCAAACGGCCAAATATGGATTCCCGTTGAATTTGAAACCTGATTCGCATACTACAGCTCTTCACGTTTGTAGGTATGCCCAACATGTCCATATCTACTGTGGAATTATGGAGGAAAGCCAGAAAAAAGCCAACTCAAACAAATCCAGATTTGGACATTTATGTTGCTAAACCTACTGACTTTGTGCTGTCCCCAAACGGCCAAATATGGATTCCCGTTGAATTTGAATCCTGATTCGCATGATACAGCTCTTCACGTTTGTAGGTATGTCCAACATCTCCATATCTACTGGGGAATTATTTAGAAAGGCCAGAAAAAAGAAAATTCAAACAAATCCAAATTTCGACAATTATTTTGATAAACTTCCTGATTTTGTGCTGTCCCCAAATGGCCAAATATGGATTCCCCTTGAATTTGAAACCTGATTCGCATGCTACAGCTCTTCACGTTTGTATGTATGGCCAACATGTCCATATGTACTGTGGAATTATGGACAAAAGCCAGAAAAAAGCAAACTCAAACAAATCCAGATTTCGACAATGATGTTGCTAAACCTCCTGAATTTGTGCTGTCCCCAAACTTCCAAAATGGATTCCCGTTGAATTTGAAACCTGATTCGCATGATACAGCTCTTCCTGTTTGTAGGTATGTCCAACATCTCCATATCTACTGGGGAATTATTTAGAAAGGCCAGAAAAAAGAAAACTCAAACAAATCCAAATTTCGACAATTATTTTGATAAACTTCCTGATTTTGTGCTGTCCCCAAATGGCCAAATATGGATTCCCCTTGAATTTGAAACCTGATTCGCATGCTACAGCTCTTCACGTTTGTATGTATGGCCAACATGTCCATATGTACTGTGGAATTATGGAGAAAAGCCAGAAAAAAGCAAACTCAAACAAATCCAGATTTCGACAATGATGTTGCTAAACCTCCTGAATTTGTGCTGTCCCCAAACTTCCAAAATGGATTCCCGTTGAATTTGAAACCTGATTCGCATGCTACAGCTCTTCACGTTTGTAGGTATTCCCAACATGTCCTATCTACTGTGGAATTATGGAGAAAATCCAGAAAAAAGCAGACTCAAACAAATCCAAATTTCGACAATCATGTTGCTAAACCTACTGACTTTGTACTGTCCCCAAATGGCCAAATATGGATTCCCGTTGAATTTGAAAACTGATTCGCATACGACAGCTCTTCACGTTTGTAGGTATGCCCAACATGTCCATATCTACTGTGGAATTATGGAGAAAAGCCAGAAAAAAGCAAACTCAAACAAATCCAGATTTCGACAATGATGTTGCTAAACCTCCTGACTTTGTGCTGTCCCCAAACTTCCAAATATGGATTCCCGTTGAATTTGAAACCTGATTCGCATGCTACAGCTCTTCGCGTTTGTAGGTATGCCCAACATGTCCATATCTACTGTGGAATTATGGAGGAAAGCCAGAAAAAAGCCAACTCAAACAAATCCAGATTTGGACATTTATGTTGCTAAACCTACTGACTTTGTGCTGTCCACAAACGGCCAAATATAGATTCCCGTTGAATTTGAAACCTGATTCGCATACTACAGCTCTTCACGTTTGTAGGTATGCCCAACATGTCCATATCTACTATGGTATTACGGAGAAAAGCCAGAAAAAAAGGAAACTCAAACAAATCCAGATTTCGACAATTATGTTGCTAAAACTCCTGACTTTGTGCTGTCCCCAAATGGCCAAATATAGATTCCCGTTGAATTTGAAACCTGATTCGCATACTACAGCTCTTCACGTTTGTAGGTATGCCCAACATGTCCATATCTACTGTGGAATTATGGAGAAAAGCCAGAAAAAAGCCAACTCAAACAAATCCAGATTTGTTGCTAAACCTCCTGACTTTGTGCTATCCCCAAACGGCCAAATATGGATTCCCGTTGAATTTGAAACCTGATTCGCATACTACAGCTCTTCACGTTTGTAGGTATGCCCAACATGTCCATATCTACTGTGGAATTATGGAGGAAAGCCAGAAAAAAGCCAACTCAAACAAATCCAGATTTGGACATTTATGTTGCTAAACCTACTGACTTTGTGCTGTCCCCAAACGGCCAAATATGGATTCCCGTTGAATTTGAATCCTGATTCGCATGATACAGCTCTTCACGTTTGTAGGTATGTCCAACATCTCCATATCTACTGGGGAATTATTTAGAAAGGCCAGAAAAAAGAAAACTCAAACAAATCCAAATTTCGACAATTATTTTGATAAACTTCCTGATTTTGTGCTGTCCCCAAATGGCCAAATAAGGATTCCCCTTCAATTTGAAACCTGATTCGCATGCTACAGCTCTTCACGTTTGTATGTATGGCCAACATGTCCATATGTACTGTGGAATTATGGAGAAAAGCCAGAAAAAAGCAAACTCAAACAAATCCAGATTTCGACAATGATGTTGCTAAACCTCCTGACTTTGTGCTGTCCCCAAACTTCCAAATATGGATTCCCGTTGAATTTGAAACCTGATTCGCATGCTACAGCTCTTCGCGTTTGTAGGTATGCCCAACATGTCCATATCTACTGTGGAATTATGGAGGAAAGCCAGAAAAAAGCCAACTCAAACAAATCCAGATTTGGACATTTATGTTGCTAAACCTACTGACTTTGTGCTGTCCACAAACGGCCAAATATAGATTCCCGTTGAATTTGAAACCTGATTCGCATACTACAGCTCTTCACGTTTGTAGGTATGCCAAACATGTCCATATCTACTATGGTATTATGGAGAAAAGCCAGAAAAAAAGGAAACTCAAACAAATCCAGATTTCGACAATTATGTTGCTAAAACTCCTGACTTTGTGCTGTCCCCAAATGGCCTAATATGGATTCCCGTTGTATTTGAAACCTGATTCGCATGCTACAACTCTTCACGTTTGTACGAATGCCCAACATGTCCATATCTACTGTGGAATTATGGAGAAAAGCCAGAAAAAAGCCAACTCAAACAAATCCAGATTTGTTGCTAAACCTCCTGACTTTGTGCTATCCCCAAACGGCCAAATATGGATTCCCGTTGAATTTGAAACCTGATTCGCATACTACAGATCTTCACGTTTGTAGGTATGCCCAACATGTCCATATCTACTGTGGAATTATGGAGGAAAGCCAGAAAAAAGCCAACTCAAACAAATCCAGATTTGGACATTTATGTTGCTAAACCTACTGACTTTGTGCTGTCCCCAAACGGCCAAATATGGATTCCCGTTGAATTTGAATCCTGATTCGCATGATACAGCTCTTCACGTTTGTAGGTATGTCCAACATCTCCATATCTACTGGGGAATTATTTAGAAAGGCCAGAAAAAAGAAAACTCAAACAAATCCAAATTTCGACAATTATTTTGATAAACTTCCTGATTTTGTGCTGTCCCCAAATGGCCAAATAAGGATTCCCCTTGAATTTGAAACCTGATTCGCATGCTACAGCTCTTCACGTTTGTATGTATGGCCAACATGTCCATATGTACTGTGGAATTATGGAGAAAAGCCAGAAAAAAGCAAACTCAAACAAATCCAGATTTCGACAATGATGTTGCTAAACCTCCTGAATTTGTGCTGTCCCCAAACTTCCAAAATGGATTCCCGTTGAATTTGAAACCTGATTCGCATGCTACAGCTCTTCACGTTTGTAGGTATTCCCAACATGTCCTATCTACTGTGGAATTATGGAGAAAATCCAGAAAAAAGCAGACTCAAACAACTCCAAATTTCGACAATCATGTTGCTAAACCTACTGACTTTGTACTGTCCCCAAATGGCCAAATATGGATTCCCGTTGAATTTGAAAACTGATTCGCATACGACAGCTCTTCACGTTTGTAGGTATGCCCAACATGTCCATATCTACTGTGGAATTATGGAGAAAAGCCAGAAAAAAGCAAACTCAAACAAATCCAGATTTCGACAATGATGTTGCTAAACCTCCTGACTTTGTGCTGTCCCCAAACTTCCAAATATGGATTCCCGTTGAATTTGAAACCTGATTCGCATGCTACAGCTCTTCGCGTTTGTAGGTATGCCCAACATGTCCATATCTACTGTGGAATTATGGAGGAAAGCCAGAAAAAAGCCAACTCAAACAAATCCAGATTTGGACATTTATGTTGCTAAACCTACTGACTTTGTGCTGTCCACAAACGGCCAAATATAGATTCCCGTTGAATTTGAAACCTGATTCGCATACTACAGCTCTTCACGTTTGTAGGTATGCCCAACATGTCCATATCTACTATGGTATTATGGAGAAAAGCCAGAAAAAAAGGAAACTCAAACAAATCCAGATTTCGACAATTATGTTGCTAAAACTCCTGACTTTGTGCTGTCCCCAAACGGCCTAATATGGATTCCCGTTGTATTTGAAACCTGATTCGCATGCTACAACTCTTCCCGTTTGTACGAATGCCCAACATGTCCATATCTACTGTGGAATTATGGAGAAAAGCCAGAAAAAAGCCAACTCAAACAAATCCAGATTTGTTGCTAAACCTCCTGACTTTGTGCTATCCCCAAACGGCCAAATATGGATTCCCGTTGAATTTGAAACCTGATTCGCATACTACAGCTCTTCACGTTTGTAGGTATGCCCAACATGTCCATATCTACTGTGGAATTATGGAGGAAAGCCAGAAAAAAGCCAACTCAAACAAATCCAGATTTGGACATTTATGTTGCTAAACCTACTGACTTTGTGCTGTCCCCAAATGGCCAAATATAGATTCCCGTTGAATTTGAAACCGGATTCGCATGCTACAGCTCTTCACGTTTGTAGCTATGGCCAACATCTCCATATGTACTGTGGAATTATGGAGAAAAGCCAGAAAAAAGCAAACTCAAACAGATCCAGATTTCGACAATGATGTTGCTAAACCTCCTGACTTTGTGCTGTCCCCAAACTTCCAAATATGGATTCCCGTTGAATTTGAAACCTGATTCGCATGCTACAGCTCTTCGCGTTTGTAGGTATGCCCAACATGTCCATATCTACTGTGGAATTATGGAGGAAAGCCAGAAAAAAGCCAACTCAAACAAATCCAGATATCGACAATCATGTTGCTAAACCTATTGATTTTGTGCTGTCCCCAAACGGCCAAATATGGATTGCCGTTGAATTTGAAACCTAATTCGCATACTACAGCTCTTCACGTTTGTAGGTATGCCCAACATGTCCATATCTACTGTGGAATTATGGAGAAAAGCCAGAAAAAAGCAAACTCAAACAAATCCAGATTTCGACAATGATGTTGCTAAACCTCCTGACTTTGTGCTGTCCCCAAACTTCCAAATATGGATTCCCGTTGAATTTGAAACCTGATTCGCATGCTACAGCTCTTCGCGTTTGTAGGTATGCCCAACATGTCCATATCTACTGTGGAATTATGGAGGAAAGCCAGAAAAAAGCCAACTCAAACAAATCCAGATTTGGACATTTATGTTGCTAAACCTACTGACTTTGTGCTGTCCACAAACGGCCAAATATAGATTCCCGTTGAATTTGAAACCTGATTCGCATACTACAGCTCTTCACGTTTGTAGGTATGCCCAACATGTCCATATCTACTATGGTATTATGGAGAAAAGCCAGAAAAAAAGGAAACTCAAACAAATCCAGATTTCGACAATTATGTTGCTAAAACTCCTGACTTTGTGCTGTCCCCAAACGGCCTAATATGGATTCCCGTTGTATTTGAAACCTGATTCGCATGCTACAACTCTTCCCGTTTGTACGAATGCCCAACATGTCCATATCTACTGTGGAATTATGGAGAAAAGCCAGAAAAAAGCCAACTCAAACAAATCCAGATTTGTTGCTAAACCTCCTGACTTTGTGCTATCCCCAAACGGCCAAATATGGATTCCCGTTGAATTTGAAACCTGATTCGCATACTACAGCTCTTCACGTTTGTAGGTATGCCCAACATGTCCATATCTACTGTGGAATTATGGAGGAAAGCCAGAAAAAAGCCAACTCAAACAAATCCAGATTTGGACATTTATGTTGCTAAACCTACTGACTTTGTGCTGTCCCCAAATGGCCAAATATAGATTCCCGTTGAATTTGAAACCGGATTCGCATGCTACAGCTCTTCACGTTTGTAGCTATGGCCAACATCTCCATATGTACTGTGGAATTATGGAGAAAAGCCAGAAAAAAGCAAACTCAAACAGATCCAGATTTCGACAATGATGTTGCTAAACCTCCTGACTTTGTGCTGTCCCCAAACTTCCAAATATGGATTCCCGTTGAATTTGAAACCTGATTCGCATGCTACAGCTCTTCGCGTTTGTAGGTATGCCCAACATGTCCATATCTACTGTGGAATTATGGAGGAAAGCCAGAAAAAAGCCAACTCAAACAAATCCAGATATCGACAATCATGTTGCTAAACCTATTGATTTTGTGCTGTCCCCAAACGGCCAAATATGGATTGCCGTTGAATTTGAAACCTAATTCGCATACTACAGCTCTTCACGTTTGTAGGTATGCCCAACATGTCCATATCTACTGTGGAATTATGGAGAAAAGCCAAAAAAAAGCAAACTCAAACAAATCCAGATTTCGACAATGACATTGCTAAACCTCCTGACTTTGTGCTGTCCCCAAATGGCCAAATATGGATTCCCGTTGAATTTGAAACCTGATTCGCATGCTACAGCTCTTCATGTTTGTAGGTATGTCCAACATGTCCATATCTACTGTGGAATTATTTAGAAAAGCCAGAAAAAAGCCAACTCAAACAAATCCAGATTTGGACATTTATGTTGCTAAACCTACTGATTTGTGCTGTCCCCAAACGGCCAAATATAGATTCCCGTTGAATTTGAAACCGGATTCGCATGCTACAGCTCTTCACGTTTGTAGGTATGGCCAACATCTCCATATGTACTGTGGAATTATGGAGAAAAGCCAGAAAAAAGCAAACTCAAACAGATCCAGATTTCGACAATGATGTTGCTAAACCTCCTGACTTTGTGCTGTCCCCAAACTTCCAAATATGGATTCCCGTTGAATTTGAAACCTGACTCGCATGCTACAGCTCTTCGCGTTTGTAGGTATGCCCAACATGTCCATATCTACTGTGGAATTATGGAGGAAAGCCAGAAAAAAGCCAACTCAAACAAATCCAGATATCGACAATCATGTTGCTAAACCTATTGATTTTGTGCTGTCCCCAAACGGCCAAATATGGATTGCCGTTGAATTTGAAACCTAATTCGCATACTACAGCTCTTAACGTTTGTAGGTATGCCCAACATGTCCATATCTACTGTGGAATTATGGAGAAAAGCCAAAAAAAAGCAAACTCAAACAAATCCAGATTTCGACAATGACATTGCTAAACCTCCTGACTTTGTGCTGTCCCCAAACGGGCAAATATGGATTTCCGTTGAATTTGAAACCTGATTCGCATGCTACAGCTCTTCACGTTTGTAGGTATGGCCAACATGTCCATATGTACTGTGGAATTGTGGAGAAAAGCCAGAAAACAGCAAACTCAAACAAATCCAGATTTCGACAATGATGTTGATAAACCTCCTGACTTTGTGCTGTCCCCAAACTTCCAAATATGGATTCCCGTTGAATTTGAAACCTGATTCGCATGCTACAGCTCTTCGCGTTTGTAGGTATGGCCAACATGTCCATATGTACTGTGGAATTATGGAGAAAAGCCAGAAAAAAGCAAACTCAAACAAATCCAGATTTCGACAATGATGTTGCTAAACCTCCTGACTTTGTGCTGTCCCCAAACTTCCAAATATGGATTCCCGTTGAATTTGAAACCTGATTCGCATGCTACAGCTCTTCGCGTTTGTAGGTATGCCCAACATGTCCATATCTACTGTGGAATTATGGAGGAAAGCCAGAAAAAAGCCAACTCAAACAAATCCAGATTTGGACATTTATGTTTCTAAACCTACTGACTTTGTGCTGTCCCCAAATGGCCAAAGATGGATTCCCGTTGAATTTGAAACCTGATTCGCATACTACAGCTCGTCACGTTTGTAGGTATGCCCAACATGTCCATATCTACTGTGGAATTATGGAGAAAAGCCAGAAAAAAGCCAACTCAAACAAATCCAGATTTGTTGCTAAACCTCCTGATTTTGTGCTGTCCCCAAACGGCCAAATATGGATTCCCGTTGAATTTGAAACCTGATTCGCATGATACAGCTCTTCACGTTTGTAGGTATGTCCAACATCTCCATATCTACTGGGGAATTATTTAGAAAAGCCAGAAAAAAGAAAACTCAAACAAATCCAAATTTCGACAATTATTTTGATAAACCTCCTGACTTTGTGCTGTCCCCAAATGGCCAAATATGGATTCCCGTTGAATTTGAAACCTGATTCGCATGCTACAGCTCTTCTTGTTTGTAGGTATGTCCAACATGTCCATATCTACTGTGTAATTATTTAGAAAAGCCAGAAAAAAGCCAACTCAAACAAATCCAGATTTGGACATTTATGTTGCTAAACCTACTGACTTTGTGCTGTCCCCAAACGGCCAAATATAGATTCCCATTGAATTTGAAACCGGATTCGCATGCTACAGCTCTTCACGTTTGTAGCTATGGCCAACATCTCCATATGTACTGTGGAATTATGGAGAAAAGCCAGAAAAAAGCAAACTCAAACAGATCCAGATTTCGACAATGATGTTGCTAAACCTCCTGACTTTGTGCTGTCCCCAAACTTCCAAATATGGATTCCCGTTGAATTTGAAACCTGATTCGCATGCTACAGCTCTTCACGTTTGTAGGTATGCCCAACATGTCCATATCTACTGTGGAATTATGGAGGAAAGCCAGAAAAAAGCCAACTCAAACAAATCCAGATATCGACAATCATGTTGCAAAACGTATTGATTTTGTGCTGTCCCCAAACGGCCAAATATAGATTGCCGTTGAATTTGAAACCTAATTCGCATACTACAGCTCTTCACGTTTGTAGGTATGCCCAACATGTCCATATCTATTGTGGAATTATGGAGAAAAGCCAAAAAAAAGCAAACTCAAACAAATCCAGATTTCGACAATGACATTGCTAAACCTCCTGACTTTGTGCTGTCCCCAAACGGGCAAATATGGATTTCCGTTGAATTTGAAACCTGATTCGCATGCTACAGCTCTTCACGTTTGTAGGTATGGCCAACATGTCCATATCTACTGTGGAATTGTGGAGAAAAGCCAAAAAAAAAAAAGCAAACTCAAACAAATCCATATTTCGACAATGACATTGCTAAACCTCCTGACTTTGTGCTGTCCCCAAACGGGCAAATATGGATTTCCGTTGAATTTGAAACCTGATTCGCATGCTACAGCTCTTCACGTTTGTAGGTATGGCCAACATGTCCATATGTACTGTGGAATTGTGGAGAAAAGCCAGAAAAAAGCAAACTCAAACAAATCCAGATTTCGACAATGATGTTGCTAAACCTCCTGACTTTGTGCTGTCCCCAAACTTCCAAATATGGATTCCCGTTGAATTTGAAACCTGATTCGCATGCTACAGCTCTTCGCGTTTGTAGGTATGCCCAACATGTCCATATCTACTGTGGAATTATGGAGGAAAGCCAGAAAAAAGCCAACTCAAACAAATCCAGATTTGGACATTTATGTTTCTAAACCTACTGACTTTGTGCTGTCCCCAAACGGCCAAATATAGATTCCCGTTGAATTTGAAACCTGATTCGCATACTACAGCTGTTCACGTTTGTAGGTATGCCCAACATGTCCATATCTACTGTGGTATTATGTAGAAAAGCCAGAAAAAAAGGAAACTCAAACAAATCCAGATTTCGACAATTATGTTGCTAAATCTCCTGACTTTGTGCTGTCCCCGAATGGCCAAAGATGGATTCCCGTTGAATTTGAAACCTGATTCGCATACTACAGCTCGTCACGTTTGTAGGTATGCCCAACATGTCCATATCTACTGTGGAATTATGGAGAAAAGCCAGAAAAAAGCCAACTCAAACAAATCCAGATTTGTTGCTAAACCTCCTGATTTTGTGCTGTCCCCAAACGGCCAAATATGGATTCCCGTTGAATTTGAAACCTGATTCGCATGATACAGCTCTTCACGTTTGTAGGTATGTCCAACATCTCCATATCTACTGGGGAATTATTTAGAAAAGCCAGAAAAAAGAAAACTCAAACAAATCCAAATTTCGACAATTATTTTGATAAACCTCCTGACTTTGTGCTGTCCCCAAATGGCCAAATATGGATTCCCGTTGAATTTGAAACCTGATTCGCATGCTACAGCTCTTCATGTTTGTAGGTATGTCCAACATGTCCATATCTACTGTGGAATTATTTAGAAAAGCCAGAAAAAAGCCAACTCAAACAAATCCAGATTTGGACATTTATGTTGCTAAACCTACTGACTTTGTGCTGTCCCCAAACGGCCAAATATAGATTCCCGTTGAATTTGAAACCGGATTCGCATGCTACAGCTCTTCACGTTTGTAGGTATGGCCAACATCTCCATATGTACTGTGGAATTATGGAGAAAAGCCAGAAAAAAGCAAACTCAAACAGATCCAGATTTTGACAATGATGTTGCTAAACCTCCTGACTTTGTGCTGTCCCCAAACTTCCAAATATGGATTCCCGTTGAATTTGAAACCTGATTTGCATGCTACAACTCTTCACGTTTGTACGAATGCCCAACATGTCCATATCTACTGTGGAATTATGGAGAAAAGCCAGAAAAAAGCCAACTCAAACAAATCCAGATTTGGACATTTATGTTTCTAAACCTACTGACTTTGTGCTGTCCCCAAACGGCCAAATATAGATTCCCGTTGAATTTGAAACCTGATTCGCATACTACAGCTGTTCACGTTTGTAGGTATGCCCAACATGTCCATATCTACTGTGGTATTATGTAGAAAAGCCAGAAAAAAAGGAAACTCAAACAAATCCAGATTTCGACAATTATGTTGCTAAATCTCCTGACTTTGTGCTGTCCCCGAATGGCCAAAGATGGATTCCCGTTGAATTTGAAACCTGATTCGCATACTACAGCTCGTCACGTTTGTAGGTATGCCCAACATGTCCATATCTACTGTGGAATTATGGAGAAAAGCCAGAAAAAAGCCAACTCAAACAAATCCAGATTTGTTGCTAAACCTCCTGATTTTGTGCTATCCCCAAACGGCCAAATATGGATTCCCGTTGAATTTGAAACCTGATTCGCATGATACAGCTCTTCACGTTTGTAGGTATGTCCAACATCTCCATATCTACTGGGGAATTATTTAGAAAAGCCAGAAAAAAGAAAACTCAAACAAATCCAAATTTCGACAATTATTTTGATAAACCTCCTGACTTTGTGCTGTCCCCAAATGGCCAAATATGGATTCCCGTTGAATTTGAAACCTGATTCGCATGCTACAGCTCTTCATGTTTGTAGGTATGTCCAACATGTCCATATCTACTGTGGAATTATTTAGAAAAGCCAGAAAAAAGCCAACTCAAACAAATCCAGATTTGGACATTTATGTTGCTAAACCTACTGACTTTGTGCTGTCCCCAAACGGCCAAATATAGATTCCCATTGAATTTGAAACCGGATTCGCATGCTACAGCTCTTCACGTTTGTAGGTATGGCCAACATCTCCATATGTACTGTGGAATTATGGAGAAAAGCCAGAAAAAAGCAAACTCAAACAAATCCAGATATCGACAATCATGTTGCTAAACCTATTGATTTTGTGCTGTCCCCAAACGGCCAAATATGGATTGCCGTTGAATTTGAAACCTAATTCGCATACTACAGCTCTTCACGTTTGTAGGTATGCCCAACATGTCCATATCTATTTTGGAATTATGGAGAAAAGCCAAAAAAAGCAAACTCAAACAAATCCAGATTTCGACAATGACATTGCTAAACCTCCTGACTTTGTGCTGTCCCCAAACGGGCAAATATGGATTTCCGTTGAATTTGAAACCTGATTCGCATGCTACAGCTCTTCACGTTTGTAGGTATGGCCAACATGTCCATATCTACTGTGGAATTGTGGAGAAAAGCCAAAAAAAAAAAAGCAAACTCAAACAAATCCATATTTCGACAATGACATTGCTAAACCTCCTGACTTTGTGCTGTCCCCAAACGGGCAAATATGGATTTCCGTTGAATTTGAAACCTGATTCGCATGCTACAGCTCTTCACGTTTGTAGGTATGGCCAACATGTCCATATGTACTGTGGAATTGTGGAGAAAAGCCAGAAAAAAGCAAACTCAAACAAATCCAGATTTCGACAATGATGTTGCTAAACCTCCTGACTTTGTGCTGTCCCCAAACTTCCAAATATGGATTCCCGTTGAATTTGAAACCTGATTCGCATGCTACAGCTCTTCGCGTTTGTAGGTATGCCCAACATGTCCATATCTACTGTGGAATTATGGAGGAAAGCCAGAAAAAAGCCAACTCAAACAAATCCAGATTTGGACATTTATGTTTCTAAACCTACTGACTTTGTGCTGTCCCCAAACGGCCAAATATAGATTCCCGTTGAATTTGAAACCTGATTCGCATACTACAGCTGTTCACGTTTGTAGGTATGCCCAACATGTCCATATCTACTGTGGTATTATGTAGAAAAGCCAGAAAAAAAGGAAACTCAAACAAATCCAGATTTCGACAATTATGTTGCTAAATCTCCTGACTTTGTGCTGTCCCCGAATGGCCAAAGATGGATTCCCGTTGAATTTGAAACATGATTCGCATACTACAGATCGTCACGTTTGTAGGTATGCCCAACATGTCCATATCTACTGTGGAATTATGGAGAAAAGCCAGAAAAAAGCCAACTCAAACAAATCCAGATTTGTTGCTAAACCTCCTGATTTTGTGCTGTCCCCAAACGGCCAAATATGGATTCCCGTTGAATTTGAAACCTGATTCGCATGATACAGCTCTTCACGTTTGTAGGTATGTCCAACATCTCCATATCTACTGGGGAATTATTTAGAAAAGCCAGAAAAAAGAAAACTCAAACAAATCCAAATTTCGACAATTATTTTGATAAACCTCCTGACTTTGTGCTGTCCCCAAATGGCCAAATATGGATTCCCGTTGAATTTGAAACCTGATTCGCATGCTACAGCTCTTCATGTTTGTAGGTATGTCCAACATGTCCATATCTACTGTGGAATTATTTAGAAAAGCCAGAAAAAAGCCAACTCAAACAAATCCAGATTTGGACATTTATGTTGCTAAACCTACTGACTTTGTGCTGTCCCCAAACGGCCAAATATAGATTCCCGTTGAATTTGAAACCGGATTCGCATGCTACAGCTCTTCACGTTTGTAGGTATGGCCAACATCTCCATATGTACTGTGGAATTATGGAGAAAAGCCAGAAAAAAGCAAACTCAAACAGATCCAGATTTCGACAATGATGTTGCTAAACCTCCTGACTTTGTGCTGTCCCCAAACTTCCAAATATGGATTCCCGTTGAATTTGAAACCTGATTTGCATGCTACAGCTCTTCGCGTTTGTAGGTATGCCCAACATGTCCATATCTACTGTGGAATTATGGAGGAAAGCCAGAAAAAAGCCAACTCAAACAAATCCAGATATCGACAATCATGTTGCTAAACCTATTGATTTTGTGCTGTCCCCAAACGGCCAAATATGGATTGCCGTTGAATTTGAAACCTAATTCGCATACTACAGCTCTTCACGTTTGTAGGTATGCCCAACATGTCCATATCTATTGTGGAATTATGGAGAAAAGCCAAAAAAAAGCAAACTCAAACAAATCCAGATTTCGACAATGACATTGCTAAACCTCCTGACTTTGTGCTGTCCCCAAACGGGCAAATATGGATTTCCGTTGAATTTGAAACCTGATTCGCATGCTACAGCTCTTCACGTTTGTAGGTATGGCCAACATGTCCATATGTACTGTGGAATTGTGGAGAAAAGCCAGAAAACAGCAAACTCAAACAAATCCAGATTTCGACAATGATGTTGATAAACCTCCTGACTTTGTGCTGTCCCCAAACTTCCAAATATGGATTCCCGTTGAATTTGAAACCTGATTCGCATGCTACAGCTCTTCACGTTTGTAGGTATGGCCAACATGTCCATATGTACTGTGGAATTATGGAGAAAAGCCAGAAAAAAGCAAACTCAAACAAATCCAGATTTCGACAATGATGTTGCTAAACCTCCTGACTTTGTGCTGTCCCCAAACTTCCAAATATGGATTCCCGTTGAATTTGAAACCTGATTCGCATGCTACAGCTCTTCGCGTTTGTAGGTATGCCCAACATGTCCATATCTACTGTGGAATTATGGAGGAAAGCCAGAAAAAAGCTAACTCAAACAAATCCAGATTTGGACATTTATGTTTCTAAACCTACTGACTTTGTGCTGTCCCCAAACGGCCAAATATAGATTCCCGTTGAATTTGAAACCTGATTCGCATACTACAGCTCTTCACGTTTGTAGGTATGCCCAACATGTCCATATCTACTGTGGTATTATGTAGAAAAGCCAGAAAAAAAGGAAACTCAAACAAATCCAGATTTCGACAATTATGTTGCTAAATCTCCTGACTTTGTGCTGTCCCCGAATGGCCAAAGATGGATTCCCGTTGAATTTGAAACCTGATTCGCATACTACAGCTCGTCACGTTTGTAGGTATGCCCAACATGTCCATATCTACTGTGGAATTATGGAGAAAAGCCAGAAAAAAGCCAACTCAAACAAATCCAGATTTGTTGCTAAACCTCCTGAATTTATGCTGTCCCCAAAAGGCCAAATATGGATTCCCGTTGAATTTGAAACCTGATTCGCATGCTACAACTCTTCACGTTTGTAGCTATGCCCAACATGTCCATATCTACTGTGGAATTATGGAGAAAAGCCAGAAAAAAGCAAACTCAAACAAATCCAGATTTCGACAATGATGTTGCTAAACCTTATGACTTTGTGCTGTCCCCAAACTTCCAAATATGGAATCCCGTTGAATTTGAAACCTGAATCGCATGCTACAGCTCTTCACGTTTGTAGGTATGGCCAACATGTCAATATGTACTGTGGAATTGTGGAGAAAAGCCAGAAAAAAGCAAACTCAAACAAATCCAGATTTCGACAATGATGTTGCTAAACCTCCTGACTTTGTGCTGTCCCCAAACTTCCAAATATGGATTCCCGTTGAATTTGAAACCTGATTCGCATACTACAGCTCTTCACGTTTGTAGGTATGCCCAACATGTCCATATCTACTATGGTATTATGGAGAAAAGCCAGAAAAAAAGGAAACTCAAACAAATCCAGATTTCGACAATGATGTTGCTAAACCTCCTGACTTTGTGCTGTCCCCAAACTTCCAAATATGGATTCCCGTTGAATTTGAAACCTGATTCGCATGCTACAGCTCTTCGCGTTTGTAGGTATGCCCAACATGTCCATATCTACTGTGGAATTATGGAGGAAAGCCAGAAAAAAGCCAACTCAAACAAATCCAGATATCGACAATCATGTTGCTAAACCTATTGATTTTGTGCTGTCCCCAAACGGCCAAATATGGATTGCCGTTGAATTTGAAACCTAATTCGCATACTACAGCTCTTCACGTTTGTAGGTATGCCCAACATGTCCATATCTATTGTGGAATTATGGAGAAAAGCCAAAAAAAAGCAAACTCAAACAAATCCAGATTTCGACAATGACATTGCTAAACCTCCTGACTTTGTGCTGTCCCCAAACGGGCAAATATGGATTTCCGTTGAATTTGAAACCTGATTCGCATGCTACAGCTCTTCACGTTTGTAGGTATGGCCAACATGTCCATATCTACTGTGGAATTGTGGAGAAAAGCCAAAAAAAAAAAGCAAACTCAAACAAATCCATATTTCGACAATGACATTGCTAAACCTCCTGACTTTGTGCTGTCCCCAAACGGGCAAATATGGATTTCCGTTGAATTTGAAACCTGATTCGCATGCTACAGCTCTTCACGTTTGTAGGTATGGCCAACATGTCCATATGTACTGTGGAATTGTGGAGAAAAGCCAGAAAAAAGCAAACTCAAACAAATCCAGATTTCGACAATGATGTTGCTAAACCTCCTGACTTTGTGCTGTCCCCAAACTTCCAAATATGGATTCCCGTTGAATTTGAAACCTGATTCGCATGCTACAGCTCTTCGCGTTTGTAGGTATGCCCAACATGTCCATATCTACTGTGGAATTATGGAGGAAAGCCAGAAAAAAGCCAACTCAAACAAATCCAGATTTGGACATTTATGTTTCTAAACCTACTGACTTTGTGCTGTCCCCAAACGGCCAAATATAGATTCCCGTTGAATTTGAAACCTGATTCGCATGCTACAGCTCTTCGCGTTTGTAGGTATGCCCAACATGTCCATATCTACTGTGGTATTATGTAGAAAAGCCAGAAAAAAAGGAAACTCAAACAAATCCAGATTTCGACAATTATGTTGCTAAATCTCCTGACTTTGTGCTGTCCCCGAATGGCCAAAGATGGATTCCCGTTGAATTTGAAACCTGATTCGCATACTACAGCTCGTCACGTTTGTAGGTATGCCCAACATGTCCATATCTACTGTGTAATTTGGAGAAAAGCCAGAAAAAAGCCAACTCAAACAAATCCAGATTTGTTGCTAAACCTCCTGATTTTGTGCTGTCCCCAAACGGCCAAATATGGATTCCCGTTGAATTTGAAACCTGATTCGCATGATACAGCTCTTCACGTTTGTAGGTATGTCCAACATCTCCATATCTACTGGGGAATTATTTAGAAAAGCCAGAAAAAAGAAAACTCAAACAAATCCAAATTTTGACAATTATTTTGATAAACCTCCTGACTTTGTGCTGTCCCCAAATGGCCAAATATGGATTCCCGTTGAATTTGAAACCTGATTCGCATGCTACAGCTCTTCATGTTTGTAGGTATGTCCAACATGTCCATATCTACTGTGGAATTATTTAGAAAAGCCAGAAAAAAGCCAACTCAAACAAATCCAGATTTGGACATTTATGTTGCTAAACCTACTGACTTTGTGCTGTCCCCAAACGGCCAAATATAGATTCCCGTTGAATTTGAAACCGGATTCGCATGCTACAGCTCTTCACGTTTGTAGGTATGGCCAACATCTCCATATGTACTGTGGAATTATGGAGAAAAGCCAGAAAAAAGCAAACTCAAACAGATCCAGATTTCGACAATGATGTTGCTAAACCTCCTGACTTTGTGCTGTCCCCAAACTTCCAAATATGGATTCCCGTTGAATTTGAAACCTGATTCGCATGCTACAGCTCTTCGCGTTTGTAGGTATGCCCAACATGTCCATATCTACTGTGGAATTATGGAGGAAAGCCAGAAAAAAGCCAACTCAAACAAATCCAGATATCGACAATCATGTTGCTAAACCTATTGATTTTGTGCTGTCCCCAAACGGCCAAATATGGATTGCCGTTGAATTTGAAACCTAATTCGCATACTACAGCTCTTCACGTTTGTAGGTATGCCCAACATGTCCATATCTATTGTGGAATTATGGAGAAAAGCCAAAAAAAAGCAAACTCAAACAAATCCAGATTTCGACAATGACATTGCTAAACCTCCTGACTTTGTGCTGTCCCCAAACGGGCAAATATGGATTTCCGTTGAATTTGAAACCTGATTCGCATGCTACAGCTCTTCACGTTTGTAGGTATGGCCAACATGTCCATATGTACTGTGGAATTGTGGAGAAAAGCCAGAAAACAGCAAACTCAAACAAATCCAGATTTCGACAATGATGTTGATAAACCTCCTGACTTTGTGCTGTCCCCAAACTTCCAAATATGGATTCCCGTTGAATTTGAAACCTGATTCGCATGCTACAGCTCTTCACGTTTGTAGGTATGGCCAACATGTCCATATGTACTGTGGAATTATGGAGAAAAGCCAGAAAAAAGCAAACTCAAACAAATCCAGATTTCGACAATGATGTTGCTAAACCTCCTGACTTTGTGCTGTCCCCAAACTTCCAAATATGGATTCCCGTTGAATTTGAAACCTGATTCGCATGCTACAGCTCTTCGCGTTTGTAGGTATGCCCAACATGTCCATATCTACTGTGGAATTATGGAGGAAAGCCAGAAAAAAGCTAACTCAAACAAATCCAGATTTGGACATTTATGTTTCTAAACCTACTGACTTTGTGCTGTCCCCAAACGGCCAAATATAGATTCCCGTTGAATTTGAAACCTGATTCGCATACTACAGCTCTTCACGTTTGTAGGTATGCCCAACATGTCCATATCTACTGTGGTATTATGTAGAAAAGCCAGAAAAAAAGGAAACTCAAACAAATCCAGATTTCGACAATTATGTTGCTAAATCTCCTGACTTTGTGCTGTCCCCGAATGGCCAAAGATGGATTCCCGTTGAATTTGAAACCTGATTCGCATACTACAGCTCGTCACGTTTGTAGGTATGCCCAACATGTCCATATCTACTGTGGAATTATGGAGAAAAGCCAGAAAAAAGCCAACTCAAACAAATCCAGATTTGTTGCTAAACCTCCTGAATTTATGCTGTCCCCAAAAGGCCAAATATGGATTCCCGTTGAATTTGAAACCTGATTCGCATGCTACAACTCTTCACGTTTGTAGCTATGCCCAACATGTCCATATCTACTGTGGAATTATGGAGAAAAGCCAGAAAAAAGCAAACTCAAACAAATCCAGATTTCGACAATGATGTTGCTAAACCTTCTGAATTTGTGCTGTCCCCAAACTTCCAAATATGGAATCCCGTTGAATTTGAAACCTGAATCGCATGCTACAGCTCTTCACGTTTGTAGGTATGGCCAACATGTCAATATGTACTGTGGAATTGTGGAGAAAAGCCAGAAAAAAGCAAACTCAAACAAATCCAGATTTCGACAATGATGTTGCTAAACCTCCTGACTTTGTGCTGTCCCCAAACTTCCAAATATGGATTCCCGTTGAATTTGAAACCTGATTCGCATACTACAGCTCTTCACGTTTGTAGGTATGCCCAACATGTCCATATCTACTATGGTATTATGGAGAAAAGCCAGAAAAAAAGGAAACTCAAACAAATCCAGATTTCGACAATTATGTTGCTAAAACTCCTGACTTTGTGCTGTCCCCAAACGGCCTAATATGGATTCCCGTTGTATTTGAAACCTGATTTGCATGCTACAACTCTTCACGTTTGTACGAATGCCCAACATGTCCATATCTACTGTGGAATTATGGAGAAAAGCCAGAAAAAAGCCAACTCAAACAAATCCAGATTTGTTGCTAAACCTCCTGACTTTGTGCTATCCCCAAACGGCCAAATATGGATTCCCGTTGAATTTGAAACCTGATTCGCATACTACAGCTCTTCACGTTTGTAGGTATGCCCAACATGTCCATATCTACTGTGGAATTATGGAGGAAAGCCAGAAAAAAGCCAACTCAAACAAATCCAGATTTGGACATTTATGTTGCTAAACCTACTGACTTTGTGCTGTCCCCAAACGGCCAAATATAGATTCCCGTTGAATTTGAAACCGGATTCGCATGCTACAGCTCTTCACGTTTGTAGGTATGGCCAACATCTCCATATGTACTGTGGAATTATGGAGAAAAGCCAGAAAAAAGCAAACTCAAACAGATCCAGATTTCGACAATGATGTTGCTAAACCTCCTGACTTTGTGCTGTCCCCAAACTTCCAAATATGGATTCCCGTTGAATTTGAAACCTGATTCGCATGCTACAGCTCTTCGCGTTTGTAGGTATGCCCAACATGTCCATATCTACTGTGGAATTATGGAGGAAAGCCAGAAAAAAGCCAACTCAAACAAATCCAGATATCGACAATCATGTTGCTAAACCTATTGATTTTGTGCTGTCCCCAAACGGCCAAATATGGATTGCCGTTGAATTTGAAACCTAATTTGCATACTACAGCTCTTCACGTTTGTAGGTATGCCCAACATGTCCATATCTACTGTGGAATTATGGAGAAAAGCCAAAAAAAAGCAAACTCAAACAAATCCAGATTTCGACAATGACATTGCTAAACCTCCTGACTTTGTGCTGTCCCCAAACGGGCAAATATGGATTTCCGTTGAATTTGAAACCTGATTCGCATGCTACAGCTCTTCACGTTTGTAGGTATGGCCAACATGTCCATATGTACTGTGGAATTGTGGAGAAAAGCCAGAAAACAGCAAACTCAAACAAATCCAGATTTCGACAATGATGTTGATAAACCTCCTGACTTTGTGCTGTCCCCAAACTTCCAAATATGGATTCCCGTTGAATTTGAAACCTGATTCGCATGCTACAGCTCTTCGCGTTTGTAGGTATGGCCAACATGTCCATATGTACTGTGGAATTATGGAGAAAAGCCAGAAAAAAGCAAACTCAAACAAATCCAGATTTCGACAATGATGTTGCTAAACCTCCTGACTTTGTGCTGTCCCCAAACTTCCAAATATGGATTCCCGTTGAATTTGAAACCTGATTCGCATGCTACAGCTCTTCACGTTTGTAGGTATGCCCAACATGTCCATATCTACTGTGGAATTATGGAGGAAAGCCAGAAAAAAGCCAACTCAAACAAATCCAGATATCGACAATCATGTTGCTAAACCTATTGACTTTGTGCTGTCCCCAAACGGCCAAATATGGATTGCCGTTGAATTTGAAATCTAATTCGCATACTACAGCTCTTCACGTTTGTAGGTATGCCCAACATGTCCATATCTACTGTGGAATTGTGGAGAAAAGCCAAAAAAAAAAAAGCTAACTCAAACAAATCCATATTTCGACAATGACATTGCTAAACCTCCTGACTTTGTGCTGTCCCCAAACGGGCAAATATGGATTTCCGTTGAATTTGAAACCTGATTCGCATGCTACAGCTCTTCACGTTTGTAGGTATGGCCAACATGTCCATATGTACTGTGGAATTGTGGAGAAAAGCCAGAAAAAAGCAAACTCAAACAAATCCAGATTTCGACAATGATGTTGCTAAACCTCCTGACTTTGTGCTGTCCCCAAACTTCCAAATATGGATTCCCGTTGAATTTGAAACCTGATTCGCATGCTACAGCTCTTCGCGTTTGTAGGTATGCCCAACATGTCCATATCTACTGTGGAATTATGGAGGAAAGCCAGAAAAAAGCCAACTCAAACAAATCCAGATTTGGACATTTATGTTTCTAAACCTACTGACTTTGTGCTGTCCCCAAACGGCCAAATATGGATTTCCGTTGAATTTGAAACCTGATTCGCATACTACAGCTGTTCACGTTTGTAGTTATGCCCAACATGTCCATATCTACTGTGGTATTATGTAGAAAAGCCAGAAAAAAAGGAAACTCAAACAAATCCAGATTTCGACAATTATGTTGCTAAATCTCCTGACTTTGTGCTGTCCCCGAATGGCCAAAGATGGATTCCCGTTGAATTTGAAACCTGATTCGCATACTACAGCTCGTCACGTTTGTAGGTATGCCCAACATGTCCATATCTACTGTGGAATTATGGAGAAAAGCCAGAAAAAAGCCAACTCAAACAAATCCAGATTTGTTGCTAAACCTCCTGATTTTGTGCTGTCCCCAAACGGCCAAATATGGATTCCCGTTGAATTTGAAACCTGATTCGCATGATACAGCTCTTCACGTTTGTAGGTATGTCCAACATCTCCATATCTACTGGGGAATTATTTAGAAAAGCCAGAAAAAAGAAAACTCAAACAAATCCAAATTTCGACAATTATTTTGATAAACCTCCTGACTTTGTGCTGTCCCCAAATGGCCAAATATGGATTCCCGTTGAATTTGAAACCTGATTCGCATGCTACAGCTCTTCATGTTTGTAGGTATGTCCAACATGTCCATATCTACTGTGGAATTATTTAGAAAAGCCAGAAAAAAGCCAACTCAAACAAATCCAGATTTGGACATTTATGTTGCTAAACCTACTGACTTTGTGCTGTCCCCAAACGGCCAAATATAGATTCCCGTTGAATTTGAAACCGGATTCGCATGCTACAGCTCTTCACGTTTGTAGGTATGGCCAACATCTCCATATGTACTGTGGAATTATGGAGAAAAGCCAGAAAAAAGCAAACTCAAACAGATCCAGATTTCGACAATGATGTTGCTAAACCTCCTGACTTTGTGCTGTCCCCAAACTTCCAAATATGGATTCCCGTTGAATTTGAAACCTGATTCGCATGCTACAGCTCTTCGCGTTTGTAGGTATGCCCAACATGTCCATATCTACTGTGGAATTATGGAGGAAAGCCAGAAAAAAGCCAACTCAAACAAATCCAGATATCGACAATCATGTTGCTAAACCTATTGATTTTGTGCTGTCCCCAAACGGCCAAATATGGATTGCCGTTGAATTTGAAACCTAATTCGCATACTACAGCTCTTCACGTTTGTAGGTATGCCCAACATGTCCATATCTACTGTGGAATTATGGAGAAAAGCCAAAAAAAAGCAAACTCAAACAAATCCAGATTTCGACAATGACATTGCTAAACCTCCTGACTTTGTGCTGTCCCCAAACGGGCAAATATGGATTTCCGTTGAATTTGAAACCTGATTCGCATGCTACAGCTCTTCACGTTTGTAGGTATGGCCAACATGTCCATATGTACTGTGGAATTGTGGAGAAAAGCCAGAAAACAGCAAACTCAAACAAATCCAGATTTCGACAATGATATTGATAAACCTCCTGACTTTGTGCTGTCCCCAAACTTCCAAATATGGATTCCCGTTGAATTTGAAACCTGATTCGCATGCTACAGCTCTTCGCGTTTGTAGGTATGCCCAACATGTCCATATCTACTGTGGAATTATGGAGGAAAGCCAGAAAAAAGCCAACTCAAACAAATCCATATATATCGACAATCATGTTGCTAAACCTATTGATTTTGTGCTGTCCCCAAACGGCCAAATATGGATTGCTGTTGAATTTGAAACCTAATTCGCATACTACAGCTCTTCACGTTTGTAGGTATGCCCAACATGTCCATATCTACTGTGGAATTATGGAGAAAAGCCAAAAAAAAGCAAACTCAAACAAATCCAGATTTCGACAATGACATTGCTAAACCTCCTGACTTTGTGCTGTCCCCAAACGGGCAAATATGGATTTCCGTTGAATTTGAAACCTGATTCGCATGCTACAGCTCTTCACGTTTGTAGGTATGGCCAACATGTCCATATGTACTGTGGAATTGTGGAGAAAAGCCAGAAAACAGCAAACTCAAACAAATCCAGATTTCGACAATGATGTTGATAAACCTCCTGACTTTGTGCTGTCCCCAAACTTCCAAACATGGATTCCCGTTGAATTTGAAACCTGATTCGCATGCTACAGCTCTTCGCGTTTGTAGGTATGGCCAACATGTCCATATGTACTGTGGAATTATGGAGAAAAGCCAGAAAAAAGCAAACTCAAACAAATCCAGATTTCGACAATGATATTGCTAAACCTCCTGACTTTGTGCTGTCCCCAAACTTCCAAATATGGATTCCCGTTGAATTTGAAACCTGATTCGCATGCTACAGCTCTTCGCGTTTGTAGGTATGCCCAACATGTCCATATCTACTGTGGAATTATGGAGGAAAGCCAGAAAAAAGCAAACTCAAACAAATCCAGATTTCGACAATGATGTTGCTAAACCTCCTGACTTTGTGCTGTCCCCAAACTTCCAAATATGGATTCCCGTTGAATTTGAAACCTGATTCGCATGCTACAGCTCTTCGCGTTTGTAGGTATGCCCAACATGTCCATATCTACTGTGGAATTATGGAGAAAAGCCAGAAAAAAGCCAACTCAAACAAATCCAGATTTGTTGCTAAACCTCCTGACTTTGTGCTATCCCCAAACGGCCAAATATGGATTCCCGTTGAATTTGAAACCTGATTCGCATACTACAGCTCTTCACGTTTGTAGGTATGCCCAACATGTCCATATCTACTGTGGAATTATGGAGGAAAGCCAGAAAAAAGCCAACTCAAACAAATCCAGATTTGGACATTTATGTTGCTAAACCTACTGACTTTGTGCTGTCCCCAAACGGCCAAATATAGATTCCCGTTGAATTTGAAACCGGATTCGCATGCTACAGCTCTTCACGTTTGTAGGTATGGCCAACATCTCCATATGTACTGTGGAATTATGGAGAAAAGCCAGAAAAAAGCAAACTCAAACAGATCCAGATTTCGACAATGATGTTGCTAAACCTCCTGACTTTGTGCTGTCCCCAAACTTCCAAATATGGATTCCCGTTGAATTTGAAACCTGATTCGCATGCTACAGCTCTTCGCGTTTGTAGGTATGCCCAACATGTCCATATCTACTGTGGAATTATGGAGGAAAGCCAGAAAAAAGCCAACTCAAACAAATCCAGATATCGACAATCATGTTGCTAAACCTATTGATTTTGTGCTGTCCCCAAACGGCCAAATATGGATTGCCGTTGAATTTGAAACCTGATTCGCATACTACAGCTCTTCACGTTTGTAGGTATGCCCAACATGTCCATATCTACTGTGGAATTATGGAGAAAAGCCCAAAAAAAGCAAACTCAAACAAATCCAGATTTCGACAATGACATTGCTAAACCTCCTGATTTTGTGCTGTCCCCAAACGGGCAAATATGGATTTCCGTTGAATTTGAAACCTGATTCGCATGCTACAGCTCTTCACGTTTGTAGGTATGGCCAACATGTCCATATGTACTGTGGAATTGTGGAGAAAAGCCAGAAAACAGCAAACTCAAACAAATCCAGATTTCGACAATGATGTTGATAAACCTCCTGACTTTGTGCTGTCCCCAAACTTCCAAATATGGATTCCCGTTGAATTTGAAACCTGATTCGCATGCTACAGCTCTTCGCGTTTGTAGGTATGGCCAACATGTCCATATGTACTGTGGAATTATGGAGAAAAGCCAGAAAAAAGCAAACTCAAACAAATCCAGATTTCGACAATGATGTTGCTAAACCTCCTGACTTTGTGCTGTCCCCAAACTTCCAAATATGGATTCCCGTTGAATTTGAAACCTGATTCGCATGCTACAGCTCTTCGCGTTTGTAGGTATGCCCAACATGTCCATATCTACTGTGGAATTATGGAGGAAAGCCAGAAAAAAGCCAACTCAAACAAATCCAGATATCGACAATCATGTTGCTAAACCTATTGACTTTGTGCTGTCCCCAAACGGCCAAATATGGATTGCCGTTGAATTTGAAATCTAATTCGCATACTACAGCTCTTCACGTTTGTAGGTATGCCCAACATGTCCATATCTACTGTGGAATTGTGGAGAAAGGCCAAAAAAAAAAAAGCAAACTCAAACAAATCCATATTTCGACAATGACATTGCTAAACCTCCTGACTTTGTGCTGTCCCCAAACGGGCAAATATGGATTTCCGTTGAATTTGAAACCTGATTCGCATGCTACAGCGCTTCACGTTTGTAGGTATGGCCAACATGTCCATATGTACTGTGGAATTGTGGAGAAAAGCCAGAAAAAAGCAAACTCAAACAAATCCAGATTTCGACAATGATGTTGCTAAACCTCCTGACTTTGTGCTGTCCCCAAACTTCCAAATATGGATTCCCGTTGAATTTGAAACCTGATTCGCATGCTACAGCTCTTCGCGTTTGTAGGTATGCCCAACATGTCCATATATACTGTGGAATTATGGAGGAAAGCCAGAAAAAAGCCAACTCAAACAAATCCAGATATCGACAATCATGTTGCTAAACCTATTGATTTTGTGCTGTCCCCAAACGGCCAAATATGGATTGCCGTTGAATTTGAAACCTAATTCGCATACTACAGCTCTTCACGTTTGTAGGTATGCCCAACATGTCCATATCTACTGTGGAATTATGGAGAAAAGCCAAAAAAAAGCAAACTCAAACAAATCCAGATTTCGACAATGACATTGCTAAACCTCCTGACTTTGTGCTGTCCCCAAACGGGCAAATATGGATTTCCGTTGAATTTGAAACCTGATTCGCATGCTACAGCTCTTCGCGTTTGTAGGTATGGCCAACATGTCCATATGTACTGTGGAATTATGGAGAAAAGCCAGAAAAAAGCAAACTCAAACAAATCCAGATTTCGACAATGATGTTGCTAAACCTCCTGACTTTGTGCTGTCCCCAAACTTCCAAATATGGATTCCCGTTGAATTTGAAACCTGATTCGCATGCTACAGCTCTTCGCGTTTGTAGGTATGCCCAACATGTCCATATCTACTGTGGAATTATGGAGGAAAGCCAGAAAAAAGCCAACTCAAACAAATCCAGATATCGACAATCATGTTGCTAAACCTATTGACTTTGTGCTGTCCCCAAACGGCCAAATATGGATTGCCGTTGAATTTGAAATCTAATTCGCATACTACAGCTCTTCACGTTTGTAGGTATGCCCAACATGTCCATATCTACTGTGGAATTGTGGAGAAAAGCCAAAAAAAAAAAAGCAAACTCAAACAAATCCATATTTCGACAATGACATTGCTAAACCTCCTGACTTTGTGCTGTCCCCAAACGGGCAAATATGGATTTCCGTTGAATTTGAAACCTGATTCGCATGCTACAGCTCTTCACGTTTGTAGGTATGGCCAACATGTCCATATGTACTGTGGAATTGTGGAGAAAAGCCAGAAAAAAGCAAACTCAAACAAATCCAGATTTCGACAATGATGTTGCTAAACCTCCTGACTTTGTGCTGTCCCCAAACTTCCAAATATGGATTCCCGTTGAATTTGAAACCTGATTCGCATGCTACAGCTCTTCGCGTTTGTAGGTATGCCCAACATGTCCATATCTACTGTGGAATTATGGAGGAAAGCCAGAAAAAAGCCAACTCAAACAAATCCAGATATCGACAATCATGTTGCTAAACCTATTGATTTTGTGCTGTCCCCAAACGGCCAAATATGGATTGCCGTTGAATTTGAAACCTAATTCGCATACTACAGCTCTTCACGTTTGTAGGTATGCCCAACATGTCCATATCTACTGTGGAATTATGGAGAAAAGCCAAAAAAAAGCAAACTCAAACAAATCCAGATTTCGACAATGACATTGCTAAACCTCCTGACTTTGTGCTGTCCCCAAACGGGCAAATATGGATTTCCGTTGAATTTGAAACCTGATTCGCATGCTACAGCTCTTCACGTTTGTAGGTATGGCCAACATGTCCATATGTACTGTGGAATTGTGGAGAAAAGCCAGAAAACAGCAAACTCAAACAAATCCAGATTTCGACAATGATGTTGATAAACCTCCTGACTTTGTGCTGTCCCCAAACTTCCAAATATGGATTCCCGTTGAATTTGAAACCTGATTCGCATGCTACAGCTCTTCGCGTTTGTAGGTATGGCCAACATGTCCATATGTACTGTGGAATTATGGAGAAAAGCCAGAAAAAAGCAAACTCAAACAAATCCAGATTTCGACAATGATGTTGCTAAACCTCCTGACTTTGTGCTGTCCCCAAACTTCCAAATATGGATTCCCGTTGAATTTGAAACCTGATTCGCATGCTACAGCTCTTCGCGTTTGTAGGTATGCCCAACATGTCCATATCTACTGTGGAATTATGGAGGAAAGCCAGAAAAAAGCAAACTCAAACAAATCCAGATTTCGACAATGATGTTGCTAAACCTCCTGACTTTGTGCTGTCCCCAAACTTCCAAATATGGATTCCCGTTGAATTTGAAACCTGATTCGCATGCTACAGCTCTTCGCGTTTGTAGGTATGCCCAACATGTCCATATCTACTGTGGAATTATGGAGAAAAGCCAGAAAAAAGCCAACTCAAACAAATCCAGATTTGTTGCTAAACCTCCTGACTTTGTGCTATCCCCAAACGGCCAAATATGGATTCCCGTTGAATTTGAAACCTGATTCGCATACTACAGCTCTTCACGTTTGTAGGTATGCCCAACATGTCCATATCTACTGTGGAATTATGGAGGAAAGCCAGAAAAAAGCCAACTCAAACAAATCCAGATTTGGACATTTATGTTGCTAAACCTACTGACTTTGTGCAGTCCCCAAACGGCCAAATATAGATTCCCGTTGAATTTGAAACCGGATTCGCATGCTACAGCTCTTCACGTTTGTAGGTATGGCCAACATCTCCATATGTACTGTGGAATTATGGAGAAAAGCCAGAAAGCAGCAAACTCAAACAGATCCAGATTTCGACAATGATGTTGCTAAACCTCCTGACTTTGTGCTGTCCCCAAACTTCCAAATATGGATTCCCGTTGAATTTGAAACCTGATTCGCATGCTACAGCTCTTCGCGTTTGTAGGTATGCCCAACATGTCCATATCTACTGTGGAATTATGGAGGAAAGCCAGAAAAAAGCCAACTCAAACAAATCCAGATATCGACAATCATGTTGCTAAACCTATTGATTTTGTGCTGTCCCCAAACGGCCAAATATGGATTGCCGTTGAATTTGAAACCTAATTCGCATACTACAGCTCTTCACGTTTGTAGGTATGCCCAACATGTCCATATCTACTGTGGAATTATGGAGAAAAGCCAAAAAAAAGCAAACTCAAACAAATCCAGATTTCGACAATGACATTGCTAAACCTCCTGACTTTGTGCTGTCCCCAAACGGGCAAATATGGATTTCCGTTGAATTTGAAACCTGATTCGCATGCTACAGCTCTTCACGTTTGTAGGTATGGCCAACATGTCCATATGTACTGTGGAATTGTGGAGAAAAGCCAGAAAACAGCAAACTCAAACAAATCCAGATTTCGACAATGATGTTGATAAACCTCCTGACTTTGTGCTGTCCCCAAACTTCCAAATATGGATTCCCGTTGAATTTGAAACCTGATTCGCATGCTACAGCTCTTCGCGTTTGTAGGTATGGCCAACATGTCCATATGTACTGTGGAATTGTGGAGAAAAGCCAAAAAAAAAAAGCAAACTCAAACAAATCCATATTTCGACAATGACATTGCTAAACCTCCTGACTTTGTGCTGTCCCCAAACGGGCAAATATGGATTTCCGTTGAATTTGAAACCTGATTCGCATGCTACAGCTCTTCACGTTTGTAGGTATGCCCAACATGTCCATATCTACTGTGGAATTATGGAGAAAAGCCAAAAAAAAGCAAACTCAAACAAATCCAGATTTCGACAATGACATTGCTAAACCTCCTGACTTTGTGCTGTCCCCAAACGGGCAAATATGGATTTCCGTTGAATTTGAAACCTGATTCGCATGCTACAGCTCTTCACGTTTGTAGGTATGGCCAACATGTCCATATGTACTGTGGAATTGTGGAGAAAAGCCAGAAAACAGCAAACTCAAACAAATCCAGATTTCGACAATGATGTTGATAAACCTCCTGACTTTGTGCTGTCCCCAAACTTCCAAATATGGATTCCCGTTGAATTTGAAACCTGATTCGCATGCTACAGCTCTTCGCGTTTGTAGGTATGGCCAACATGTCCATATGTACTGTGGAATTATGGAGAAAAGCCAGAAAAAAGCAAACTCAAACAAATCCAGATTTCGACAATGATGTTGCTAAACCTCCTGACTTTGTGCTGTCCCCAAACTTCCAAATATGGATTCCCGTTGAATTTGAAACCTGATTCGCATGCTACAGCTCTTCGCGTTTGTAGGTATGCCCAACATGTCCATATCTACTGTGGAATTATGGAGGAAAGCCAGAAAAAAGCCAACTCAAACAAATCCAGATTTGGACATTTATGTTTCTAAACCTACTGACTTTGTGCTGTCCCCAAACGGCCAAATATAGATTCCCGTTGAATTTGAAACCTGATTCGCATACTACAGCTCTTCACGTTTGTAGGTATGCCCAACATGTCCATATCTACTGTGGTATTATGTAGAAAAGCCAGAAAAAAAGGAAACTCAAACAAATCCAGATTTCGACAATTATGTTGCTAAATCTCCTGACTTTGTGCTGTCCCCGAATGGCCAAAGATGGATTTCCGTTGAATATGAAACCTGATTCGCATACTACAGCTCGTCACGTTTGTAGGTATGCCCAACATGTCCATATCTACTGTGGAATTATGGAGAAAAGCCAGAAAAAAGCCAACTCAAACAAATCCAGATTTGTTGCTAAACCTCCTGATTTTGTGATGTCCCCAAACGGCCAAATATGGATTCCCGTTGAATTTGAAACCTGATTCGCATGATACAGCTCTTCACGTTTGTAGGTATGTCCAACATCTCCATATCTACTGGGGAATTATTTAGAAAAGCCAGAAAAAAGAAAACTCAAACAAATCCAAATTTCGACAATTATTTTGATAAACCTCCTGACTTTGTGCTGTCCCCAAATGGCCAAATATGGATTCCTGTTGAATTTGAAACCTGATTCGCATAATACAGCTCTTCACGTTTGTAGGTATGCCCAACATGTCCATATCTACTGTGGAATTATGGAGAAAAGCCAGAAAAAAGCAAACTCAAACAAATCCAGATTTGTTGCTAAACCTCCTGAATTTATGCTGTCCCCAAAATGCCAAATATGGATTCCCGTTGAATTTGAAACCTGATTCGCATGCTACAACTCTTCACGTTTGTAGCTATGCCCAACATGTCCATATCTACTGTGGAATTATGGAGAAAAGCCAGAAAAAAGCAAACTCAAACAAATCCAGATTTCGACAATGATGTTGCTAAACCTCCTGACTTTGTGCTGTCCCCAAACTTCCAAATATGGATTCCCGTTAAATTTGAAACCTGAATCGCATGCTACAGCTCTTCACGTTTGTAGGTATGGCCAACATGTCAATATGTACTGTGGAATTGTGGAGAAAAGCCAGAAAAAAGCAAACTCAAACAAATCCAGATTTCGACAATGATGTTGCTAAACCTCCTGACTTTGTGCTGTCCCCAAACTTCCAAATATGGATTCCCGTTGAATTTGAAACCTGATTCGCATGCTACAGCTCTTCGCGTTTGTAGGTATGCCCAACATGTCCATATCTACTGTGGAATTATGGAGAAAAGCCAAAAAAAAGCAAACTCAAACAAATCCAGATTTCGACAATGACATTGCTAAACCTCCTGACTTTGTGCTGTCCCCGAATGGCCAAAGATGGATTCCCGTTGAATTTGAAACCTGATTCGCATACTACAGCTCGTCACGTTTGTAGGTATGCCCAACATGTCCATATCTACTGTGGAATTATGGAGAAAAGCCAGAAAAAAGCCAACTCAAACAAATCCAGATTTGTTGCTAAACCTCCTGATTTTGTGCTGTCCCCAAACGGCCAAATATGGATTCCCGTTGAATTTGAAACCTGATTCGCATGATAAAGCTCTTCATGTTTGTAGGTATGTCCAACATGTCCATATCTACTGTGGAATTATTTAGAAAAGCCAGAAAAAAGCCAACTCAAACAAATCCAGATATTGACTATCATGTCGCTAAACCTATTGACTTTGTGCTGTCCCCAATTGGCCAAATATGGATTCCCGTTGAATTTGAAACCTGATTCGCATGCTACAACTCTTCACGTTTGTAGCTATGCCCAACATGTCCATATCTACTGTGGAATTATGGAGAAAAGCCAGAAAAAAGCAAACTCAAACAAATCCAGATTTTGACAATGATGTTGCTAAACCTCCTGACTTTGTACTGTCCCCAAACTTCCAAATATGGATTCCCGTTGAATTTTAAACCTGATTCGCATGCTACAGCTCTTCGCGTTTGTAGGTATGCCCAACATGTCCATATCTACTGTGGAATTATGGAGGAAAGCCAGAAAAAAGCCAACTCAAACAAATCCAGATATCGACAATCATGTTGAAAAAAACCTATTGACTTTGTGCTGTCCCCAATTGGCCAAATATGGATTCCCGTTGAATTTGAAACCTGATTCGCATACTACAGCTCTTCACGTTTGTAGGTATGCCCAACATGTCCATATCTACTGTGGAATTATGGAGAAAAGCCAAAAAAAGCAAACTCAAACAAATCCAGATTTCGACAATGACATTGCTAAACCTCCTGACTTTGTGCTGTCCCCAAACGGCCAAATATGGATTTCCGTTGAAATTGAAACCTGATTTGCATGCTACAGCTCTTCACGTTTGTAGCTATGTCCAACATGTCCATATCTACTGTGGAATTATTTAGAAAAGCCAGAAAAAAGCAAACTCAAACAATTCCAGATTTCGATAATTATGTTGCTAAACCTACTGACGTTGTACTGTCCCCAAACGGCCAAATATGGATTCCCGTTGAATTTGAAACCTGATTCGCATACTACAGCTCTTCACGTTTGTACGTATGCCCAACATGTCCATATCTACTGTGGAATTATGGAGAAAAGCCAGAAAAAAGCCAACTCAAACAAATCCAGATTTGTTGCTAAACCTCCTGACTTTGTGCTGTCCCCAAATGGCCAAATATGGATTCCCGTTGAATTTGAAACCTGATTCGCACACTACAGCGCTTCACGTTTGTAGGTATGCCCAACATGTCCATATCTACTGTGGAATTATGGAGAAAAGCCAGAAAAAAGCAAACTCAAACAAATCCAGATTTCGACAATGATGTTGCTAAACCTCCTGACTTTGTGCTGTCACCAAACTTCCAAATATGGATTCCCATTGAATTTGAAACCTGATTTGCATGCTACAGTTCTTCGCGTTTGTAGGTATGCCCAACATGTCCATATCTACTGTGGAATTATGGAGGAAAGCCAGAAAAAAGCCAACTCAAACAAATCCAGATATCGACAATCATGTTGCTAAACCTATTGACTTTGTGCTGTCCCCAAATGGCCAAATATGGATTCCCGTTGAATTTGAAACCTGATTCGCATACTACAGCTCTTCACGTTTGTAGGTATGCCCAACATGTCCATATCTACTGTGGAATTATTTAGAAAAGCCAGAAAAAAGCCAACTCAAACAAATCCAAATTTCGACAATTATGTTGCTAAACCTACTGACTTTGTACTGTCCCCAAAAGGCCAAATATGGATTCCCGTTAAATTTGAAACCTGATTTGCATGCTACAACTCTTCACGTTTGTAGCTATGTCCAACATGTCCATATCTACTGTGGAATTATTTAGAAAAGCCAGAAAAAAGCAAACTCAAACAAATCCAGATTTCGATAATTATGTTGCTAAAACCCATGACTTTGTGCTGTCCCGAAACGGCCTAATATGGATTCCCGTTGTATTTGAAACCTGATTCGCATACTACAGCTCTTCACGTTTGTAGGTATGCCCAACATGTCCATATCTACTGTGGAATTATGGAGAAAAGCCAAAAAAAGCAAACTCAAACAAATCCAGATTTCGACAATGACATTGCTAAACCTCCTGACTTTGTGCTGTCCCCAAACGGCCAAATATGGATTTCCGTTGAAATTGAAACCTGATTTGCATGCTACAGCTCTTCACGTTTGTAGCTATGTCCAACATGTCCATATCTACTGTGGAATTATTTAGAAAAGCCAGAAAAAAGCAAACTCAAACAATTCCAGATTTAGATAATTATGTTGCTAAACCTACTGACGTTGTACTGTCCCCAAACGGCCAAATATGGATTCCCGTTGAATTTGAAACCTGATTCACATACTACAGCTCTTCACGTTTGTACGTATGCCCAACATGTCCATATCTACTGTGGAATTATGGAGAAAAGCCAGAAAAAAGCCAACTCAAACAAATCCAGATTTGTTGCTAAACCTCCTGACTTTGTGCTGTCCCCAAATGGCCAAATATGGATTCCCGTTGAATTTGAAACCTGATTCGCACACTACAGCGCTTCACGTTTGTAGGTATGCCCAACATGTCCATATCTACTGTGGAATTATGGAGAAAAGCCAGAAAAAAGCAAACTCAAACAAATCCAGATTTCGACAATGATGTTGCTAAACCTCCTGACTTTGTGCTGTCACCAAACTTCCAAATATGGGTTCCCATTGAATTTGAAACCTGATTTGCATGCTACAGTTCTTCGTGTTTGTAGGTATGCCCAACATGTCCATATCTACTGTGGAATTATGGAGGAAAGCCAGAAAAAAGCCAACTCAAACAAATCCAGATATCGACAATCATGTTGCTAAACCTATTGACTTTGTGCTGTCCCCAAATGGCCTAATATGGATTCCCGTTGTATTTGAAACCTGATTCGCATGCTACAGCTCTTCTCGTTTGTAGGTATGCCCAACATGTCCATATCTACTGTGGAATTATTTAGAAAAGCCAGAAAAAAGCCAACTCAAACAAATCCAAATTTCGACAATTATGTTGCTAAACCTACTGACTTTGTACTGTCCCCAAAAGGCCAAATATGGATTCCCGTTGAATTTGAAACCTGATTCACATGCTAAAACTCTTTACGTTTGTAGCTATGTCCAACATGTCCATATCTACTGTGGAATTATTTAGAAAAGCCAGAAAAAAGCAAACTCAAACAAATCCAGATTTCGATAATTATGTTGCTAAACCAACTGGTTTTGTACTGTCCCCAAACGGCCAAATATGGATTCCCGTTGAATTTGAAACCTGATTCGCATGCTACAGATCTTCACGTTTGTAGGTATGTCCAACATGTCCATATCTACTGTAGAATTATTTAGAAAAGCCAGAAAAAAGCCAACTAAAACAAATCCAAATTTTGACAATTATGTTGCTAAATATCCTGACTTTGTGCTGTCCCCAAATGACCAAATATGGATTCCCGTTGAATTTGAAACCTGATTCGCATACTACAGCTCTTCACGTTTGTAGGTATGCCCAACATGTCCATATCTACTGTGGAAATATGGAGAAAAGCCAGAAAAAAGCCAACTCAAACAAATCCAGATTTGTTGCTAAACCTCCTGACTTTGTGCTGTTCCGAAACGGCCAAATATGGATTCCCGTTGAATTTGAAACCTGATTTGCATACTACACCTCTTCTCGTTTGTAGGTATGCCCAACATGTCCATATCTACTGTGGAATTATTTAGAAAAGCCAGAAAAAAGCAAACTCAAACAAATCCAGATTTCGATAATTATGTTGCTAAAACTCCTGACTTTGTACTGTCCCCAAAAGGCCTAATATGGATTCCCGTTGAACTTGAAACCTGATTCGCATGCTACAACTCTTCACGTTTGTAGCTATGTCCAACATGTCCATATCTACTGTGGAATTATTTAGAAAAGCCAGAAAAAAGCAAACTCAAACAAATCCAGATTTCGATAATTATGTTGCTAAAACTCCTGACTTTGTGCTGTCCCGAAACGGCCTAATATGGATTCCCGTTGTATTTGAAACCTGATTCGCATGCTACAGCTCTTCTCGTTTGTAGGTATGCCCAACATGTCCATATCTACTGTGGAATTATTTAGAAAAGCCAGAAAAAAGCCAACTCAAACAAATCCAAATTTCGACAATTATGTTGCTAAACCTACTGACTTTGTACTGTCCCCAAAAGGCCAAATATGGATTCCCGTTGAATTTGAAACCTGATTCACATGCTACAACTCTTCACGTTTGTAGCTATGTCCAAGATGTCCATATCTACTGTGGAATTATTTAAAAAAGCCAGAAAAAAGCAAACTCAAACAAATCCAGATTTCGATAATTATGTTGCTAAAACTCCTGACTTTGTGCTGTCCCGAAACGGCCTAATATGGATTCCCGTTGTATTTGAAACCTGATTCGCATACTACAGCTCTTCTCGTTTGTAGGTATGCCCAACATGTCCATATCTACTGTGGAATTATGGAGAAAAGCCAGAAAAAAGCAAACTCAAACAAATCCAGATTTCGATAATTATGTTGCTAAAACTCCTGACTTTGTACTGTCCACAAAAGGCCTAATATGGATTCCCGTTTAATTTGAAACCTGATTCGCATGCTACAACTCTTCACGTTTGTAGCTATGTCCAACATGTCCATATCTACTGTGGAATTATTTAGAAAAGCCAGAAAAAAGCAAACTCAAACAAATCCAGATTTCGATAATTATGTTGCTAAACCTACTGACTTTGTACTGTCCCAAAAAGGCCAAATATGAATTCCCGTTGAATTTGAAACCTGATTTGCATGCTAAAACTCTTTACGTTTGTAGCTATGTCCAACATGTCCATATCTACTGTGGAATTATTTAGAAAAGCCAGAAAAAAGCAAACTCAAACAAATCCAGATTTCGATAATTATGTTGCTAAACCAACTGATTTTGTACTGTCCCCAAAAGGCCAAATATGGATTCCCGTTGAATTTGAAACCTGATTCGCATACTACAGCTCTTCACGTTTGTAGGTCTGCCCAACATGTCCATATCTACTGTGGAATTATGGAGAAAAGCCAGAAAAAAGCCAACTCAAACAAATCCAGATTTGTTGCTAAACCTCCTGACTTTGTGCTATCCCCAAACGGCCAAATATTGATTCCCGTTGAATTTGAAACCTGATTTGCATGCTACAGCTCTTCACGTTTGTAGGTATGTCCAACATGTCCATGTCTACTGTGGAATTATTTAGAAAAGCCAGAAAAAAGCCAACTAAAACAAATCCAAATTTTGACAATTATGTTGCTAAATCTCCTGACTTTGTGCTGTCCCCAAATGGCCAAATATGGATTCCCGTTGAATTTGAAACCTGATTCGCATACTACAGCTCTTCACGTTTGTAGGTATGCCCAACATGTCCATATCTACTGTGGAATTATGGAGAAAAGCCAGAAAAAATTCAACTCAAACAAATCCAGATTTGTTGCTAAACCTCCTGACTTTGTGCTGTCCCGAAACGGCCAAATATGGATTCCCGTTGAATTTGAAACCTGATTCGCATACTACAGCTCTTCTCGTTTGTAGGTATGCCCAACATGTCCATATCTACTGTGGAATTATTTAGAAAAGCCAGAAAAAAGCAAACTCAAACAAATCCAGATTTCGATAATTATGTTGCTAAAACTCCTGACTTTGTACTGTCCCCAAAAGGCCTAATATGGATTCCCGTTGAATTTGAAACCTGATTCGCATGCTACAACTCTTCACGTTTGTAGCTATGTCCAACATGTCCATATCTACTGTGGAATTATTTAGAAAAGCCAGAAAAAAGCAAACTCAAACAAATCCAGATTTCGATAATTATGTTGCTAAAACTCCTGAATTTGTGCTGTCCAGAAACGGCCTAATATGGATTCCCGTTGTATTTGAAACCTGATTCGCATGCTACCGCTCTTCTCGTTTGTAGGTATGCCCAACATGTCCATATCTACTGTGGAATTATTTAGAAAAGCCAGAAAAAAGCCAACTCAAACAAATCCAAATTTCGACAATTATGTTGCTAAACCTACTGACTTTGTACTGTCCCCAAAAGGCCAAATATGGATTCCCGTTGAATTTGAAACCTGATTCGCATGCTACAACTCTTCACGTTTGTAGCTATGTCCAACATGTCCATATCTACTGTGGAATTATTTAGAAAAGCCAGAAAAAAGAAAACTCAAACAAATCCAGATTTCGATAATTATGTTGCTAAAACTCCTGACTTTGTGCTGTCCCGAAACGGCCTAATATGGATTCCCGTTGTATTTGAAAACTGATTCGCATACTACAGCTCTTCTCGTTTGTAGGTATGCCCAACATGTCCATATCTACTGTGGAATTATTTAGAAAAGCCAGAAAAAAGCCAACTCAAACAAATCCAAATTTCGACAATTATGTTGCTAAACCTACTGACTTTGTACTGTCCCCAAAAGGCCAAATATGGATTCCCGTTGAATTTGAAACCTGATTCACATGCTACAACTCTTCACGTTTGTAGCTATGTCCAACATGTCCATATCTACTGTGGAATTATTTAAAAAAGCCAGAAAAAAGCAAACTCAAACAAATCCAGATTTCGATAATTATGTTGCTAAACCTCCTGACTTTGTGCTGTCCCCAAACTTCCAAATATGGATTCCCGTTGAATTTGAAACCTGATTCGCATGCTACAGCTCTTCGCGTTTGTAGGTATGCCCAACATGTCCATATCTACTGTGGAATTATGGAGAAAAGCCAAAAAAAAGCAAACTCAAACAAATCCAGATTTCGACAATGACATTGCTAAACCTCCTGACTTTGTGCTGTCCCCGAATGGCCAAAGATGGATTCCCGTTGAATTTGAAACCTGATTCGCATACTACAGCTCGTCACGTTTGTAGGTATGCCCAACATGTCCATATCTACTGTGGAATTATGGAGAAAAGCCAGAAAAAAGCCAACTCAAACAAATCCAGATTTGTTGCTAAACCTCCTGATTTTGTGCTGTCCCCAAACGGCCAAATATGGATTCCCGTTGAATTTGAAACCTGATTCGCATGATAAAGCTCTTCATGTTTGTAGGTATGTCCAACATGTCCATATCTACTGTGGAATTATTTAGAAAAGCCAGAAAAAAGCCAACTCAAACAAATCCAGATATCGACAATCATGTCGCTAAACCTATTGACTTTGTGCTGTCCCCAATTGGCCAAATATGGATTCCCGTTGAATTTGAAACCTGATTCGCATACTACAGCTCTTCACGTTTGTAGGTATGCCCAACATGTCCATATCTACTGTGGTATTATGTAGAAAAGCCAGAAAAAAAGGAAACTCAAACAAATCCAGATTTCGACAATTATGTTGCTAAATCTCCTGACTTTGTGCTGTCCCCGAATGGCCAAAGATGGATTCCCGTTGAATTTGAAACCTGATTCGCATACTACAGCTCGTCACGTTTGTAGGTATGCCCAAAATGTCCATATCTACTGTGGAATTATGGAGAAAAGCCAGAAAAAAGCAAACTCAAACAAATCCAGATTTCGATAATTATGTTGCTAAAACTCCTGACTTTGTACTGTCCCCAAAAGGCCTAATATGGATTCCCGTTGAATTTGAAACCTGATTCGCATGCTACAACTCTTCACGTTTGTAGCTATGTCCAACATGTCCATATCTACTGTGGAATTATTTAGAAAAGCCAGAAAAAAGCAAACTCAAACAAATCCAGATTTCGATAATTATGTTGCTAAACCTACTGACTTTGTACTGTCCCAAAAAGGCCAAATATGGATTCCCGTTGAATTTGAAACCTGATTTGCATGCTAAAACTCTTTACGTTTGTAGCTATGTCCAACATGTCCATATCTACTGTGGAATTATTTAGAAAAGCCAGAAAAAAGCAAACTCAAACAAATCCAGATTTCGATAATTATGTTGCTAAACCAACTGATTTTGTACTGTCCCCAAAAGGCCAAATATGGATTCCCGTTGAATTTGAAACCTGATTCGCATACTACAGCTCTTCACGTTTGTAGGTCTGCCCAACATGTCCATATCTACTGTGGAATTATGGAGAAAAGCCAGAAAAAAGCCAACTCAAACAAATCCAGATTTGTTGCTAAACCTCCTGACTTTGTGCTATCCCCAAACGGCCAAATATTGATTCCCGTTGAATTTGAAACCTGATTTGCATGCTACAGCTCTTCACGTTTGTAGGTATGTCCAACATGTCCATATCTACTGTGGAATTATTTAGAAAAGCCAGAAAAAAGCCAACTAAAACAAATCCAAATTTTGACAATTATGTTGCTAAATCTCCTGACTTTGTGCTGTCCCCAAATGGCCAAATATGGATTCCCGTTGAATTTGAAACCTGATTCGCATACTACAGCTCTTCACGTTTGTAGGTATGCCCAACATGTCCATATCTACTGTGGAATTATGGAGAAAAGCCAGAAAAAATTCAACTCAAACAAATCCAGATTTGTTGCTAAATCTCCTGACTTTGTGCTGTCCCGAAACGGCCAAATATGGATTCCCGTTGAATTTGAAACCTGATTCGCATACTACAGCTCTTCTCGTTTGTAGGTATGCCCAACATGTCCATATCTACTGTGGAATTATTTAGAAAAGCCAGAAAAAAGCAAACTCAAACAAATCCAGATTTCGATAATTATGTTGCTAAAACTCCTGACTTTGTACTGTCCCCAAAAGGCCTAATATGGATTCCCGTTTAATTTGAAACCTGATTCGCATGCTACAACTCTTCACGTTTGTAGCTATGTCCAACATGTCCATATCTACTGTGGAATTATTTAGAAAAGCCAGAAAAAAGCAAACTCAAACAAATCCAGATTTCGATAATTATGTTGCTAAACCTACTGACTTTGTACTGTCCCAAAAAGGCCAAATATGGATTCCCGTTGAATTTGAAACCTGATTTGCATGCTAAAACTCTTTACGTTTGTAGCTATGTCCAACATGTCCATATCTACTGTGGAATTATTTAGAAAAGCCAGAAAAAAGCAAACTCAAACAAATCCAGATTTCGATAATTATGTTGCTAAACCAACTGATTTTGTACTGTCCCCAAAAGGCCAAATATGGATTCCCGTTGAATTTGAAACCTGATTCGCATACTACAGCTCTTCACGTTTGTAGGTCTGCCCAACATGTCCATATCTACTGTGGAATTATGGAGAAAAGCCAGAAAAAAGCCAACTCAAACAAATCCAGATTTGTTGCTAAACCTCCTGACTTTGTGCTATCCCCAAACGGCCAAATATTGATTCCCGTTGAATTTGAAACCTGATTTGCATGCTACAGCTCTTCACGTTTGTAGGTATGTCCAACATGTCCATATCTACTGTGGAATTATTTAGAAAAGCCAGAAAAAAGCCAACTAAAACAAATCCAAATTTTGACAATTATGTTGCTAAATCTCCTGACTTTGTGCTGTCCCCAAATGGCCAAATATGGATTCCCGTTGAAATTGAAACCTGATTCGCATACTACAGCTCTTCACGTTTGTAGGTATGCCCAACATGTCCATATCTACTGTGGAATTATGGAGAAAAGCCAGAAAAAATTCAACTCAAACAAATCCAGATTTCGATAATTATGTTGCTAAAACTCCTGAATTTGTGCTGTCCAGAAACGGCCTAATATGGATTCCCGTTGTATTTGAAACCTGATTCGCATGCTACCGCTCTTCTCGTTTGTAGGTATGCCCAACATGTCCATATCTACTGTGGAATTATTTAGAAAAGCCAGAAAAAAGCCAACTCAAACAAATCCAAATTTCGACAATTATGTTGCTAAACCTACTGACTTTGTACTGTCCCCAAAAGGCCAAATATGGATTCCCGTTGAATTTGAAACCTGATTCGCATGCTACAACTCTTCACGTTTGTAGCTATGTCCAACATGTCCATATCTACTGTGGAATTATTTAGAAAAGCCAGAAAAAAGAAAACTCAAACAAATCCAGATTTCGATAATTATGTTGCTAAAACTCCTGACTTTGTGCTGTCCCGAAACGGCCTAATATGGATTCCCGTTGTATTTGAAACCTGATTCGCATACTACAGCTCTTCTCGTTTGTAGGTATGCCCAACATGTCCATATCTACTGTGGAATTATTTAGAAAAGCCAGAAAAAAGCCAACTCAAACAAATCCAAATTTCGACAATTATGTTGCTAAACCTACTGACTTTGTACTGTCCCCAAAAGGCCAAATATGGATTCCCGTTGAATTTGAAACCTGATTCACATGCTACAACTCTTCACGTTTGTAGCTATGTCCAACATGTCCATATCTACTGTGGAATTATTTAAAAAAGCCAGAAAAAAGCAAACTCAAACAAATCCAGATTTCGATAATTATGTTGCTAAACCTCCTGACTTTGTGCTGTCCCCAAACTTCCAAATATGGATTCCCGTTGAATTTGAAACCTGATTCGCATGCTACAGCTCTTCGCGTTTGTAGGTATGCCCAACATGTCCATATCTACTGTGGAATTATGGAGAAAAGCCAAAAAAAAGCAAACTCAAACAAATCCAGATTTCGACAATGACATTGCTAAACCTCCTGACTTTGTGCTGTCCCCGAATGGCCAAAGATGGATTCCCGTTGAATTTGAAACCTGATTCGCATACTACAGCTCGTCACGTTTGTAGGTATGCCCAACATGTCCATATCTACTGTGGAATTATGGAGAAAAGCCAGAAAAAAGCCAACTCAAACAAATCCAGATTTGTTGCTAAACCTCCTGATTTTGTGCTGTCCCCAAACGGCCAAATATGGATTCCCGTTGAATTTGAAACCTGATTCGCATGATAAAGCTCTTCATGTTTGTAGGTATGTCCAACATGTCCATATCTACTGTGGAATTATTTAGAAAAGCCAGAAAAAAGCCAACTCAAACAAATCCAGATATCGACAATCATGTCGCTAAACCTATTGACTTTGTGCTGTCCCCAATTGGCCAAATATGGATTCCCGTTGAATTTGAAACCTGATTCGCATACTACAGCTCTTCACGTTTGTAGGTATGCCCAACATGTCCATATCTACTGTGGTATTATGTAGAAAAGCCAGAAAAAAAGGAAACTCAAACAAATCCAGATTTCGACAATTATGTTGCTAAATCTCCTGACTTTGTGCTGTCCCCGAATGGCCAAAGATGGATTCCCGTTGAATTTGAAACCTGATTCGCATACTACAGCTCGTCACGTTTGTAGGTATGCCCAACATGTCCATATCTACTGTGGAATTATGGAGAAAAGCCAGAAAAAAGCAAACTCAAACAAATCCAGATTTCGATAATTATGTTGCTAAAACTCCTGACTTTGTACTGTCCCCAAAAGGCCTAATATGGATTCCCGTTGAATTTGAAACCTGATTCGCATGCTACAACTCTTCACGTTTGTAGCTATGTCCAACATGTCCATATCTACTGTGGAATTATTTAGAAAAGCCAGAAAAAAGCAAACTCAAACAAATCCAGATTTCGATAATTATGTTGCTAAACCTACTGACTTTGTACTGTCCCAAAAAGGCCAAATATGGATTCCCGTTGAATTTGAAACCTGATTTGCATGCTAAAACTCTTTACGTTTGTAGCTATGTCCAACATGTCCATATCTACTGTGGAATTATTTAGAAAAGCCAGAAAAAAGCAAACTCAAACAAATCCAGATTTCGATAATTATGTTGCTAAACCAACTGATTTTGTACTGTCCCCAAAAGGCCAAATATGGATTCCCGTTGAATTTGAAACCTGATTCGCATACTACAGCTCTTCACGTTTGTAGGTCTGCCCAACATGTCCATATCTACTGTGGAATTATGGAGAAAAGCCAGAAAAAAGCCAACTCAAACAAATCCAGATTTGTTGCTAAACCTCCTGACTTTGTGCTATCCCCAAACGGCCAAATATTGATTCCCGTTGAATTTGAAACCTGATTTGCATGCTACAGCTCTTCACGTTTGTAGGTATGTCCAACATGTCCATATCTACTGTGGAATTATTTAGAAAAGCCAGAAAAAAGCCAACTAAAACAAATCCAAATTTTGACAATTATGTTGCTAAATCTCCTGACTTTGTGCTGTCCCCAAATGGCCAAATATGGATTCCCGTTGAATTTGAAACCTGATTCGCATACTACAGCTCTTCACGTTTGTAGGTATGCCCAACATGTCCATATCTACTGTGGAATTATGGAGAAAAGCCAGAAAAAATTCAACTCAAACAAATCCAGATTTGTTGCTAAATCTCCTGACTTTGTGCTGTCCCGAAACGGCCAAATATGGATTCCCGTTGAATTTGAAACCTGATTCGCATACTACAGCTCTTCTCGTTTGTAGGTCTGCCCAACATGTCCATATCTACTGTGGAATTATTTAGAAAAGCCAGAAAAAAGCAAACTCAAACAAATCCAGATTTCGATAATTATGTTGCTAAAACTCCTGACTTTGTACTGTCCCCAAAAGGCCTAATATGGATTCCCGTTGAATTTGAAACCTGATTCGCATGCTACAACTCTTCACGTTTGTAGCTATGTCCAACATGTCCATATCTACTGTGGAATTATTTAGAAAAGCCAGAAAAAAGCAAACTCAAACAAATCCAGATTTCGATAATTATGTTGCTAAAACTCCTGAATTTGTGCTGTCCAGAAACGGCCTAATATGGATTCCCGTTGTATTTGAAACCTGATTCGCATGCTACCGCTCTTCTCGTTTGTAGGTATGCCCAACATGTCCATATCTACTGTGGAATTATTTAGAAAAGCCAGAAAAAAGCCAACTCAAACAAATCCAAATTTCGACAATTATGTTGCTAAACCTACTGACTTTGTACTGTCCCCAAAAGGCCAAATATGGATTCCCGTTGAATTTGAAACCTGATTCGCATGCTACAACTCTTCACGTTTGTAGCTATGTCCAACATGTCCATATCTACTGTGGAATTATTTAGAAAAGCCAGAAAAAAGAAAACTCAAACAAATCCAGATTTCGATAATTATGTTGCTAAAACTCCTGACTTTGTGCTGTCCCGAAACGGCCTAATATGGATTCCCGTTGTATTTGAAACCTGAATCGCATACTACAGCTCTTCTCGTTTGTAGGTATGCCCAACATGTCCATATCTACTGTGGAATTATTTAGAAAAGCCAGAAAAAAGCCAACTCAAACAAATCCAAATTTCGACAATTATGTTGCTAAACCTACTGACTTTGTACTGTCCCCAAAAGGCCAAATATGGATTCCTGTTGAATTTGAAACCTGATTCGCATGCTAAAACTCTTTACGTTTGTAGCTATGTCCAACATGTCCATATCTACTGTGGAATTATTTAGAAAAGCCAGAAAAAAGCAAACTCAAACAAATCCAGATTTCGATAATTATGTTGCTAAACCAACTGATTTTGTACTGTCCCCAAAAGGCCAAATATGGATTCCCGTTGAATTTGAAACCTGATTTGCATACTACACCTCTTCTCGTTTGTAGGTATGCCCAACATGTCCATATCTACTGTGGAATTATTTAGAAAAGCCAGAAAAAAGATAACTTAAACAAATCCAAATTTCGACAATTATGTTGCTAAACCTACTGACTTTGTACTGTCCCCAAAAGGCCAAATATGGATTCCCGTTGAATTTGAAACCTGATTCGCATGCTACAACTCTTCACGTTTGTAGCTATGTCCAACATGTCCATATCTACTGTGGAATTATTTAGAAAAGCCAGAAAAAAGCAAACTCAAACAAATCCAGATTTCGATAATTATGTTGCTAAAACTCCTGACTTTGTACTGTCCCCAAAAGGCCTAATATGGATTCCCGTTGAACTTGAAACCTGATTCGCATGCTACAACTCTTCACGTTTGTAGCTATGTCCAACATGTCCATATCTACTGTGGAATTATTTAGAAAAGCCAGAAAAAAGCAAACTCAAACAAATCCAGATTTCGATAATTATGTTGCTAAAACTCCTGACTTTGTGCTGTCCCGAAACGGCCTAATATGGATTCCCGTTGTATTTGAAACCTGATTCGCATGCTACAGCTCTTCACGTTTGTAGGTATGCCCAACATGTCCATATCTACTGTGGAATTATGGAGAAAGGCCAGAAAAAAGCCAACTCAAACAAATCCAGATTTGTTGCTAAACCTCCTGACTTTGTGCTGTCCCCAAATGGACAAATATGGATTCCCGTTGAATTTGTAACCTGATTCGCATGCTACAGCTCTTCACGACTGTAGGAATGCCCAACATGTCTATATCTACTGTGGAATTATGGAGAAAGGCCAGAAAAAAGCAAACTCAAACAAATCCAGATTTGTTGCATAACCTCCTGACTTTGTGCTGTCCCCAAATGGACAAATATGGATTCCCGTTGAATTTGTAACCTGATTCGCAAACTACAGCTCTTCACATTTGTAGGTATGCCAAACATGTCCATATCTACTGTGGAATTATGGAGAAAAGCCAGAAAAAAGCCAACTCAAACAAATCCAGAATTGTTGCTAAACCTCCTGACTTTGTGCTGTCCACAAACGGCCAAATATGGATTCCCGTTGAATTTGAAACCTGATTTGCATACTACAGCTCTTCACGTTTGTAGGTATGTCCAACATGTCCATATCTACTGTGGAATTATTTAGAAAAGCCAGAAAAAAGCCAACTCAAACAAATCCAAATTTTCGACAATTATGTTGCTAAACCTACTGAATTTGTACTGTCCCCAAACGGCCAAATATGGATTCCCGTTGAATTTGAAACCTGATTCGCATACTACAGGTCTTCACGTTTGTAGCTATGTCCAACATGTCCACATCTACTGTGGAATTATTTAGAAAAGCCAGAAAAAAGCCAACTCAAACAAATCCAAATTTCGACAATTATGTTGCTAAACCTACTGACTTTGTACTGTCCCCAAACGGCCAAATATGGATTCCCGTTGAATTTGAAACCTGATTCGCATGCTACAGCTCTTCACGTTTGTAGGCATGTCCAACATGTCCATATTTACTGTGGAATTATTTAGAAAAGCCAGAAAAAAGCAAACTCAAACAAATCCAGATTTCGATAATTATGTTGCTAAACCTACTGACTTTGTACTGTCCCCAAACGGCCAAATCTGGATTCCCGTTGAATTTGAAACCTGATTCGCATACTACAGCTCTTCACGATTGTAGGTATGCCCAACATGTCCATATCTACTGTGGAATTATGGAGAAAGGCCAGAAAAAAGCCAACTCAAACAAATCCAGATTTGTTGCTAAACCTCCTGACTTTGTGCTGTCCCCAAATGGACAAATATGGATTCCCATTGAATTTGTAACCTGATTCGCAAACTACAGCTCTTCACGTTTGTAGGTAAGCCCAACATGTCCATATCTACTGTGGAATTATTTAGAAAAGCCAGAAAAAAGCCAACTCAATCAAATCCAAAATTTCGACAATTATGTTGCTAAACCTACTGAATTTGTACTGTCCCCAAACGGCCAAATATGGATTCCCGTTGAATTTGAAACCTGATTCTCATACTACAGGTCTTCACGTTTGTAGGTATGTCCAACATGTCCACATCTACTGTGGAATTATTTAGAAAAGCCAGAAAAAAGCCAACTCAAACAAATCCAAATTTCGACAATTATGTTGCTAAACCTACTGACTTTGTACTGTCCCCAAACGGCCAAATATGGATTCCCGTTGAATTTGAAACCTGATTCGCATGCTACAGCTCTTCACGTTTGTAGGCATGTCCAACATGTCCATATCTACTGTGGACTTATTTAGAAAAGCCAGAAAAAAGCCAACTCAAACAAATCCAGATTTCGATAATTATGTTGCTAAACCTACTGACTTTGTACTGTCCCCAAACGGCAAAATATGGATTCCCGTTGAATTTGAAACCTGATTCGCATACTACAGCTCTTCACGATTGTAGGTATGCCCAAGATGTCCATATCTACTGTGGACTTATGGAGAAAGGCCAGAAAAAAGCCAACTCAAACAAATCCAGATTTGATCCTAAACCTCCTGACTTTGTGCTGTCCCCAAATGGACAAATATGGATTCCCGTTGAATTTGTAACCTGATTCGCAAACTACAGCTCTTCACGATTGTAGGTATGCCCAACATGTCCATATCTACTGTGGAATTATGGAGAAAGGCCAGAAAAAAGCCAACTCAAACAAATCCAGATTTGTTGCTAAACCTCCTGACTTTGTGCTGTCCCCAAATGGACAAATATGGATTCCCGTTGAATTTGTAACCTGATTCGCAAACTACAGCTCTTCACGTTTGTAGGTAAGCCCAACATGTCCATATCTACTGTGGAATTATTTAGAAAAGCCAGAAAAAAGCCAACTCAATCAAATCCAAAATTTCGACAATTATGTTGCTAAACCTACTGAATTTGTACTGTCCCCAAACGGCCAAATATGGATTCCCGTTGAATTTGAAACCTGATTCTCATACTACAGGTCTTCACGTTTGTAGGTATGTCCAACATGTCCACATCTACTGTGGAATTATTTAGAAAAGCCAGAAAAAAGCCAACTCAAACAAATCCAAATTTCGACAATTATGTTGCTAAACCTACTGACTTTGTACTGTCCCCAAACGGCCAAATATGGATTCCCGTTGAATTTGAAACCTGATTCGCATGCTACAGCTCTTCACGTTTGTAGGCATGTCCAACATGTCCATATCTACTGTGGACTTATTTAGAAAAGCCAGAAAAAAGCCAACTCAAACAAATCCAGATTTCGATAATTATGTTGCTAAACCTACTGACTTTGTACTGTCCCCAAACGGCAAAATATGGATTCCCGTTGAATTTGAAACCTGATTCGCATACTACAGCTCTACACGATTGTAGTTATGCCCAACATGTCCATATCTACTGTGGACTTATGGAGAAAGGCCAGAAAAAAGCCAACTCAAACAAATCCAGATTTGTTGCTAAACCTCCTGACTTTGTGCTGTCCCCAAATGGACAAATATGGATTCCCGTTGAATTTGTAACCTGATTCGCAAACTACAGCTCTTCTCGTTTGTAGGTAAGCCCAACATGTCCATATCTACTGTGGAATTATTTAGAAAAGCCAGAAAAAAGCCAACTCAAACAAATCCAAATTTTCGACAATTATGTTGCTAAACCTACTGAATTTGTAATGTCCCCAAACGGCCAAATCTGGATTCCCGTTGAATTTGAAACCTGATTCGCATACTACAGCTCTTCACGATTGTAGGTATGCCCAACATGTCCATATCTACTGTGGAATTATGGAGAAAGGCCAGAAAAAGGCCAACTCAAACAAATCCAGATTTGTTGCTAAACCTCCTGACTTTGTGCTGTCCACAAACGGCCAAATATGGATTCCCGTTGAATTTGAAACCTGATTTGCATACTACAGCTCTTCACGTTTGTAGGTATGCCCAACATGTCCATATCTACTGTGGAATTATGGAGAAAAGCCAGAAAAAAGCCAACTCAAACAAATCCAGATTTCAACAATCATGTTGCTAAACCTATTGACTTTGTGCTGTCCTCAACCGGCCAAATATGGATTCCCTTTGAATTTGAAACCTGATTCGCATACTACAGCTCTTCATTTTTGTAGGTATGCCCAACATGCCCATATCTACTGTTGAATTATGGAGAAAAGCCAGAAAAAGGCCAACTCAAACAAATCCAGATTTGTTGCTAAACCTCCTGAATTTATGCTGTCCCCAAACGGCCAAATATGGATTCCCGTTGAATTTGAAACCTGATTTGCATGCTACAGCTCTTCACGTTTGTAGGTATGTCCAACATGTCCATATCTACTGTGGAATTATTTAGAAAAGCCAGAAAAAAGCCAACTCAATCAAATCCAAAATTTCGACAATTATGTTGCTAAACCTACTGAATTTGTACTGTCCCCAAACGGCCAAATATGGATTCCCGTTGAATTTGAAACCTGATTCTCATACTACAGGTCTTCACGTTTGTAGGTATGTCCAACATGTCCACATCTACTGTGGAATTATTTAGAAAAGCCAGAAAAAAGCCAACTCAAACAAATCCAAATTTCGACAATTATGTTGCTAAACCTACTGACTTTGTACTGTCCCCAAATGGCCAAATATGGATTCCCGTTGAATTTGAAAACTGATTCGCATACTACAGCTCTTCACGATTGTAGGTATGCCCAACATGTCCATATCTACTGTGGACTTATGGAGAAAGGCCAGAAAAAAGCCAACTCAAACAAATCCAGATTTGTTGCTAAACCTCCTGACTTTGTGCTGTCCCCAAATGGACAAATATGGATTCCCGTTGAATTTGTAACCTGATTCGCAAACTACAGCTCTTCACGTTTGTAGGTAAGCCCAACATGTCCATATCTACTGTGGAATTATTTAGAAAAGCCAGAAAAAAGCCAACTCAAACAAATCCAAATTTTCGACAATTATGTTGCTAAACCTACTGAATTTGTACTGTCCCCAAACGGCCAAATCTGGATTCCCGTTGAATTTGAAACCTGATTCACATACTACAGCTCTTCACGATTGTAGGTATGCCCAACATGTCCATATCTACTGTGGAATTATGGAGAAAGGCCAGAAAAAGGCCAACTCAAACAAATCCAGATTTGTTGCTAAACCTCCTGACTTTGTGCTGTCCCCAAATGGACAAATATGGATTCCCGTTGAATTTGTAACCTGATTCGCAAACTACAGCTCTTCACGTTTGTAGGTAAGCACAACATGTCCATATCTACTGTGGAATTATTTAGAAAAGCCAGAAAAAAGCCAACTCAAACAAATCCAAATTTTCGACAATTATGTTACTAAACCTACTGAATTTGTACTGTCCCCAAACGGCCAAATATGGATTCCCGTTGAATTTGAAACCTGATTCTCATACTACAGGTCTTCACGTTTGTAGGTATGTCCAACATGTCCACATCTACTGTGGAATTATTTAGAAAAGCCAGAAAAAAGCCAACTCAAACAAATCCAAATTTTCGACAATTATGTTGCTAAACCTACTGAATTTGTACTGTCCCCAAACGGCCAAATATGGATTCCCGTTGAATTTGAAACCTGATTCGCATACTACAGGTCTTCACGTTTGTAGGTATGTCCAACATGTCCACATCTACTGTGGAATTATTTAGAAAAGCCAGAAAAAAGCCAACTCAAACAAATCCAAATTTCGACAATTATGTTGCTAAACCTACTGACTTTGTACTGTCCCCAAACGGCCAAATATGGATTCCCGTTGAATTTGAAACCTGATTCGCATGCTACAGCTCTTCACGTTTGTAGGCATGTCCAACATGTCCATATCTACTGTGGAATTATTTAGAAAAGCCAGAAAAAAGCCAACTCAAACAAATCCAAATTTTCGACAATTATGTTGCTAAACCTACTGAATTTGTACTGTCCCCAAACGGCCAAATATGGATTCCCGTTGAATTTGAAACCTGATTCGCATGCTACAGCTCTTCACGTTTGTAGGCATGTCCAACATGTCCATATCTACTGTGGAATTATTTAGAAAAGCCAGAAAAAAAGCAAACTCAAACAAATCCAGATTTCGATAATTATGTTGCTAAACCTACTGAATTTGTACTGTCCCCAAACGGCCAAATATGGATTCCCGTTGAATTTGAAACCTGATTCGCATGCTACAGCTCTTCACGTTTGTAGGCATGTCCAACATGTCCATATCTACTGTGGAATTATTTAGAAAAGCCAGAAAAAAAGCAAACTCAAACAAATCCAGATTTCGATAATTATGTTGCTAAACCTACTGAATTTGTACTGTCCCCAAACGGCCAAATCTGGATTCCCGTTGAATTTGAAACCTGATTCGCATACTACAGCTCTTCACGACTGTAGGTATGCCCAACATGTCCATATCTACTGTGGAATTATGGAGAAAGGCCAGAAAAAAGCCAACTCAAACAAATCCAGATTTGTTGCTAAACCTCCTGACTTTGTGCTGTCCCCAAATGGACAAATATGGATTCCCGTTGAATTTGTAACCTGATTCGCAAACTACAGCTCTTCACGTTTGTAGGTAAGCCCAACATGTCCATATCTACTGTGGAATTATTTAGAAAAGCCAGAAAAAAGCCAACTCAAACAAATCCAAATTTTCGACAATTATGTTGCTAAACCTACTGAATTTGTACTGTCCCCAAACGGCCAAATCTGGATTCCCGTTGAATTTGAAACCTGATTCGCATACTACAGCTCTTCACGATTGTAGGTATGCCCAACATGTCCATATCTACTGTGGAATTATGGAGAAAGGCCAGAAAAAGGCCAACTCAAACAAATCCAGATTTGTTGCTAAACCTCCTGACTTTGTGCTGTCCCCAAATGGACAAATATGGATTCCCGTTGAATTTGTAACCTGATTTGCAAACTACAGCTCTTCACGTTTGTAGGTAAGCACAACATGTCCATATCTACTGTGGAATTATTTAGAAAAGCCAGAAAAAAGCCAACTCAAACAAATCCAAATTTTCGACAATTATGTTGCTAAACCTACTGAATTTGTACTGTCCCCAAACGGCCAAATATGGATTCCCGTTGAATTTGAAACCTGATTCTCATACTACAGGTCTTCACGTTTGTAGGTATGTCCAACATGTCCACATCTACTGTGGAATTATTTAGAAAAGCCAGAAAAAAGCCAACTCAAACAAATCCAAATTTCGACAATTATGTTGCTAAACCTACTGACTTTGTACTGTCCCCAAACGGCCAAATATGGATTCCCGTTGAATTTGAAACCTGATTCGCATGCTACAGCTCTTCATGTTTGTAGGCATGTCCAACATGCCCATATCTACTGTGGACTTATTTAGAAAAGCCAGAAAAAAGCCAACTCAAACAAATCCAGATTTCGATAATTATGTTGCTAAACCTACTGACTTTGTACTGTCCCCAAACGGCCAAATATGGATTCCCGTTGAATTTGAAACCTGATTCGCATGCTACAGCTCTTCACGTTTGTAGGCATGTCCAACATGTCCATATCTACTGTGGAATTATTTAGAAAAGCCAGAAAAAAGCAAACTCAAACAAATCCAGATTTCGATAATTATGTTGCTAAACCTACTGACTTTGTACTGTCCCCAAACGGCCAAATCTGGATTCCCGTTGAATTTGAAACCTGATTCGCATACTACAGCTCTTTACGATTGTAGGTATGCCCAACATGTCCATATCTACTGTGGACTTATGGAGAAAGGCCAGAAAAAAGCCAACTCAAACAAATCCAGATTTGTTGCTAAACCTCCTGACTTTGTGCTGTCCCCAAATGGACAAATATGGATTCCCGTTGAATTTGTAACCTGATTCGCAAACTACAGCTCTTCACGTTTGTAGGTAAGCCCAACATGTCCATATCTACTGTGGAATTATTTAGAAAAGCCAGAAAAAAGCCAACTCAAACAAATCCAAATTTTCGACAATTATGTTGCTAAACCTACTGAATTTGTACTGTCCCCAAACGGCCAAATATGGATTCCCGTTGAATTTGAAACCTGATTCGCATACTACAGGTCTTCACGTTTGTAGGTATGTCCAACATGTCCACATCTACTGTGGAATTATTTAGAAAAGCCAGAAAAAAGCCAACTCAAACAAATCCAAATTTCGACAATTATGTTGCTAAACCTACTGACTTTGTACTGTCCCCAAACGGCCAAATATGGATTCCCGTTGAATTTGAAACCTGATTCGCATGCTACAGCTCTTCACGTTTGTAGGCATGTCCAACATGTCCATATCTACTGTGGAATTATTTAGAAAAGCCAGAAAAAAAGCAAACTCAAACAAATCCAGATTTCGATAATTATGTTGCTAAACCTACTGAATTTGTACTGTCCCCAAACGGCCAAATCTGGATTCCCGTTGAATTTGAAACCTGATTCGCATACTACAGCTCTTCACGACTGTAGGTATGCCCAAAATGTCCATATCTACTGTGGAATTATGGAGAAAGGCCAGAAAAAAGCCAACTCAAACAAATCCAGATTTGTTGCTAAACCTCCTGACTTTGTGCTGTCCCCAAATGGAAAAATATGGATTCCCGTTGAATTTGTAAGCTGATTCGCAAACTACACCTCTTCACGTTTGTAGGTAAGCCCAACATGTCCACATCTACTGTGGAATTATTTAGAAAAGCCAGAAAAAAGCCAACTCAAACAAATCCAAATTTCGACAATTATGTTGCTAAACCTACTGACTTTGTACTGTTCCCAAACGGCCAAATATGGATTCCCGTTGAATTTGAAACCTGATTCTCATACTACAGGTCTTCACGTTTGTAGGTATGTCCAACATGTCCACATCTACTGTGGAATTATTTAGAAAAGCCAGAAAAAAGCCAACTCAAACAAATCCAAATTTCGACAATTATGTTGCTAAACCTACTGACTTTGTACTGTCCCCAAACGGCCAAATATGGATTCCCGTTGAATTTGAAACCTGATTCGCATGCTACAGCTCTTCATGTTTGTAGGCATGTCCAACATGCCCATATCTACTGTGGACTTATGGAGAAAGGCCAGAAAAAAGCCAACTCAAACAAATCCAGATTTGTTGCTAAACCTCCTGACTTTGTGCTGTCCCCAAATGGACAAATATGGATTCCCGTTGAATTTGTAACCTGATTCGCAAACTACAGCTCTTCACGTTTGTAGGTAAGCCCAACATGTCCATATCTACTGTGGAATTATTTAGAAAAGCCAGAAAAAAGCCAACTCAAACAAATCCAAATTTTCGACAATTATGTTGCTAAACCTACTGAATTTGTACTGTCCCCAAACGGCCAAATATGGATTCCCGTTGAATTTGAAACCTGATTCGCATACTACAGGTCTTCACGTTTGTAGGTATGTCCAACATGTCCACATCTACTGTGGAATTATTTAGAAAAGCCAGAAAAAAGCCAACTCAAACAAATCCAAATTTCGACAATTATGTTGCTAAACCTACTGACTTTGTACTGTCCCCAAATGGCCAAATATGGATTCCCGTTGAATTTGAAACCTGATTCGCATGCTACAGCTCTTCACGTTTGTAGGCATGTCCAACATGTCCATATCTACTGTGGAATTATTTAGAAAAGCCAGAAAAAAAGCAAACTCAAACAAATCCAGATTTCGATAATTATGTTGCTAAACCTACTGAATATGTACTGTCCCCAAACGGCCAAATCTGGATTCCCGTTGAATTTGAAACCTGATTCGCATACTACAGCTCTTCACGACTGTAGGTATGCCCAACATGTCCATATCTACTGTGGAATTATGGAGAAAGGCCAGAAAAAAGCCAACTCAAACAAATCCAGATTTGTTGCTAAACCTCCTGACTTTGTGCTGTCCCCAAATGGAAAAATATGGATTCCCGTTGAATTTGTAAGCTGATTCGCAAACTACACCTCTTCACGTTTGTAGGTAAGCCCAACATGTCCACATCTACTGTGGAATTATTTAGAAAAGCCAGAAAAAAGCCAACTCAAACAAATCCAAATTTCGACAATTATGTTGCTAAACCTACTGACTTTGTACTGTTCCCAAACGGCCAAATATGGATTCCCGTTGAATTTGAAACCTGATTCGCATGCTACAGCTCTTCACGTTTGTAGGCATGTCCAACATGTCCATATCTACTGTGGACTTATTTAGAAAAGCCAGAAAAAAGCAAACTCAAACAAATCCAGATTTAGATATTTATGTTGCTAAACCTACTGACTTTGTACTGTCCCCAAACCGCCAAATCTGGATTCCCGTTGAATTTGAAACCAGATTTGCATACTACAGCTCTTCACGATTGTAGGTATGCCCAACATGTCCATATCTAGTGTGGAATTATGGAGAAAAGCCAGAAAAAAGACAACTCAAACAAATCCAGATTTGTTGCTAAACCTCCTGACTTTGTACTGTCCCCAAACGGCCAAATCTGGATTCCCGTTGAATTTGAAACCTGATTCGCATACTACAGCTCTTCACGATTGTAGGTATGCCCAACATGTCCATATCTACTGTGGACTTATGGAGAAAGGCCAGAAAAAAGCCAACTCAAACAAATCCAGATTTGTTGCTAAACCTCCTGACTTTGTGCTGTCCCCAAATGGACAAATATGGATTCCCGTTGAATTTGTAACCTGATTCGCAAACTACAGCTCTTCACGTTTGTAGGTAAGCCCAACATGTCCATATCTACTGTGGAATTATTTAGAAAAGCCAGAAAAAAGCCAACTCAAACAAATCCAAATTTTAGACAATTATGTTGCTAAACCAACTGAATTTGTACTGTCCCCAAACGGCCAAATATGGATTCCCGTTGAATTTGAAACCTGATTCGCATACTACAGGTCTTCACGTTTGTAGGTATGTCCAACATGTCCACTTCTACTGTGGAATTATTTAGAAAAGCCAGAAAAAATCCAACTCAAACAAATCCAAATTTCGACAATTATGTTGCTAAACCTACTGACTTTGTACTGTCCCCAAACGGCCAAATATGGATTCCCGTTGAATTTGAAACCTGATTCACATGCTACAGCTCTTCACATTTGTAGGCATGTCCAACATGTCCATATCTACTGTGGAATTATTTAGAAAAGCCAGAAAAAAGCAAACTCAAACAAATCCAGATTTCGATAATTATGTTGCTAAACCTACTGACTTTGTACTGTCCCCAAACGGCCAAATCTGAATTCCCGTTGAATTTGAAACCTGATTCGCATACTACAGCTCTTCACGACTGTAGGTATGCCCAACATGTCCATATCTACTGTGGAATTATGGAGAAAGGCCAGAAAAAAGCCAACTCAAACAAATCCAGATTTGTTGCTAAACCTCCTGAATTTGTGCTGTCCCCAAATGGACAAATATGGATTCCCGTTGAATTTGTAACCTGATTCGCAAACTACAGCTCTTCACGTTTGTAGGTAAGCCCAACATGTCCACATGTACTGTGGAATTATTTAGAAAAGCCAGAAAAAAGCCAACTCAAACAAATCCAAATTTCGACAATTATGTTGCTAAACCTCCTGACTTTGTGCTGTCCCCAAATGGACAAATATGGATTCCCGTTGAATTTGTAACCTGATTCGCAAACTACAGCTCTTCACGTTTGTAGGTAAGCCCAACATGTCCATATCTACTGTGGAATTATTTAGAAAAGCCAGAAAAAAGCCAACTCAAACAAATCCAAATTTTCGACAATTATGTTGCTAAACCAACTGAATTTGTACTGTCCCCAAACGGCCAAATATGGATTCCCGTTGAATTTGAAACCTGATTCACATGCTACAGCTCTTCACATTTGTAGGCATGTCCAACATGTCCATATCTACTGTGGAATTATTTAGAAAAGCCAGAAAAAAGCAAACTCAAACAAATCCAGATTTCGATAATTATGTTGCTAAACCTACTGACTTTGTACTGTCCCCAAACGGCCAAATCTGAATTCCCGTTGAATTTGAAACCTGATTCGCATACTACAGCTCTTCACGACTGTAGGTATGCCCAACATGTCCATATCTACTGTGGAATTATGGAGAAAGGCCAGAAAAAAGCCAACTCAAACAAATCCAGATTTGTTGCTAAACCTCCTGACTTTGTGCTGTCCCCAAATGGACAAATATGGATTCCCGTTGAATTTGTAACCTGATTCGCAAACTACAGCTCTTCACGTTTGTAGGTAAGCCCAACATGTCCACATCTACTGTGGAATTATTTAGAAAAGCCAGAAAAAAGCCAACTCAAACAAATCCAAATTTCGACAATTATGTTGCTAAACCTCCTGACTTTGTGCTGTCCCCAAACGGCCAAATATGGATTCCCGTTGAATTTGAAACCTGATTCGCATACTACAGGTCTTCACGTTTGTAGGTATGTCCAACATGTCCACATCTACTGTGGAATTATTTAGAAAAGCCAGAAAAAATCCAACTCAAACAAATCCAAATTTCGACAATTATGTTGCTAAACCTACTGACTTTGTACTGTCCCCAAACGGCCAAATATGGATTCCCGTTGAATTTGAAACCTGATTCACATGCTACAGCTCTTCAAATTTGTAGGCATGTCCAACATGTCCATATCTACTGTGGAATTATTTAGAAAAGCCAGAAAAAAGCAAACTCAAACAAATCCAGATTTCGATAATTATGTTGCTAAACCTACTGACTTTGTACTGTCCCCAAACGGCCAAATCTGAATTCCCGTTGAATTTGAAACCTGATTCGCATACTACAGCTCTTCACGACTGTAGATATGCCCAACATGTCCATATCTACTGTGGAATTATGGAGAAAGGCCAGAAAAAAGCCAACTCAAACAAATCCAGATTTGTTGCTAAACCTCCTGACTTTGTGCTGTCCCCAAATGGACAAATATGGATTCCCGTTGAATTTGTAACCTGATTCGCAAACTACAGCTCTTCACGTTTGTAGGTAAGCCCAACATGTCCATATCTACTGTGGAATTATTTAGAAAAGCCAGAAAAAAGCCAACTCAAACAAATCCAAATTTTCGACAATTATGTTGCTAAACCAACTGAATTTGTACTGTCCCCAAACGGCCAAATATGGATTCCCGTTGAATTTGAAACCTGATTCACATGCTACAGCTCTTCACATTTGTAGGCATGTCCAACATGTCCATATCTACTGTGGAATTATTTAGAAAAGCCAGAAAAAAGCAAACTCAAACAAATCCAGATTTCGATAATTATGTTGCTAAACCTACTGACTTTGTACTGTCCCCAAACGGCCAAATCTGAATTCCCGTTGAATTTGAAACCTGATTCGCATACTACAGCTCTTCACGACTGTAGGTATGCCCAACATGTCCATATCTACTGTGGAATTATGGAGAAAGGCCAGAAAAAAGCCAACTCAAACAAATCCAGATTTGTTGCTAAACCTCCTGACTTTGTGCTGTCCCCAAATGGACAAATATGGATTCCCGTTGAATTTGTAACCTGATTCGCAAACTACAGCTCTTCACGTTTGTAGGTAAGCCCAACATGTCCACATCTACTGTGGAATTATTTAGAAAAGCCAGAAAAAAGCCAACTCAAACAAATCCAAATTTCGACAATTATGTTGCTAAACCTCCTGACTTTGTGCTGTCCCCAAACGGCCAAATATGGATTCCCGTTGAATTTGAAACCTGATTCGCATACTACAGGTCTTCACGTTTGTAGGTATGTCCAACATGTCCACATCTACTGTGGAATTATTTAGAAAAGCCAGAAAAAAGCCAACTCAAACAAATCCAAATTTCGACAATTATGTTGCTAAACCTACTGACTTTGTACTGTCCCCAAACGGCCAAATATGGATTCCCGTTGAATTTGAAACCTGATTCACATGCTACAGCTCTTCAAATTTGTAGGCATGTCCAACATGTCCATATCTACTGTGGAATTATTTAGAAAAGCCAGAAAAAAGCAAACTCAAACAAATCCAGATTTCGATAATTATGTTGCTAAACCTACTGACTTTGTACTGTCCCCAAACGGCCAAATCTGAATTCCCGTTGAATTTGAAACCTGATTCGCATACTACAGCTCTTCACGACTGTAGATATGCCCAACATGTCCATATCTACTGTGGAATTATGGAGAAAGGCCAGAAAAAAGCCAACTCAAACAAATCCAGATTTGTTGCTAAACCTCCTGACTTTGTGCTGTCCCCAAATGGACAAATATGGATTCCCGTTGAATTTGTAACCTGATTCGCAAACTACAGCTCTTCACATTTGTAGGTAAGCCCAACATGTCCACATGTACTGTGGAATTATTTAGAAAAGCCAGAAAAAAGCCAACTCAAACAAATCCAAATTTCGACAATTATGTTGCTAAACCTCCTGACTTTGTGCTGTCCCCAAATGGACAAATATGGATTCCCGTTGAATTTGTAACCTGATTCGCAAACTACAGCTCTTCACGTTTGTAGGTAAGCCCAACATGTCCATATCTACTGTGGAATTATTTAGAAAAGCCAGAAAAAAGCCAACTCAAACAAATCCAAATTTCGACAATTATGTTGCTAAACCTACTGACTTTGTACTGTCCCCAAACGGCCAAATATGGATTCCCGTTGAATTTGAAACCTGATTCACATGCTACAGCTCTTCAAATTTGTAGGCATGTCCAACATGTCCATATCTACTGTGGAATTATTTAGAAAAGCCAGAAAAAAGCAAACTCAAACAAATCCAGATTTCGATAATTATGTTGCTAAACCTACTGACTTTGTACTGTCCCCAAACGGCCAAATCTGAATTCCCGTTGAATTTGAAACCTGATTCGCATACTACAGCTCTTCACGACTGTAGGTATGCCCAACATGTCCATATCTACTGTGGAATTATGGAGAAAGGCCAGAAAAAAGCCAACTCAAACAAATCCAGATTTGTTGCTAAACCTCCTGACTTTGTGCTGTCCCCAAATGGACAAATATGGATTCCCGTTGAATTTGTAACCTGATTCGCAAACTACAGCTCTTCACGTTTGTAGGTAAGCCCAACATGTCCACATCTACTGTGGAATTATTTAGAAAAGCCAGAAAAAAGCCAACTCAAACAAATCCAAATTTCGACAATTATGTTGCTAAACCTCCTGACTTTGTGCTGTCCCCAAACGGCCAAATATGGATTCCCGTTGAATTTGAAACCTGATTCGCATACTACAGGTCTTCACGTTTGTAGGTATGTCCAACATGTCCACATCTACTGTGGAATTATTTAGAAAAGCCAGATAAAAGCCAACTCAAACAAATCCAAATTTCGACAATTATGTTGCTAAACCTACTGACTTTGTACTGTCCCCAAACGGCCAAATATGGATTCCCGTTGAATTTGAAACCTGATTCGCATGCTACAGCTCTTCACGTTTGTAGGCATGTCCAACATGTCCATATCTACTGTGGAATTATTTAGAAAAGCCAGAAAAAAGCAAACTCAAACAAATCCAGATTTCGATAATTATGTTGCTAAACCTACTGACTTTGTACTGTCCCCAAACGGCCAAATCTGGATTCCCGTTGAATTTGAAACCTGATTCGCATACTACAGCTCTTCACGACTGTAGGTATGCCCAACATGTCCATATCTACTGTGGAATTATGGAGAAAGGCCAGAAAAAAGCCAACTCCAACAAATCCAGATTTGTTGCTAAACCTCCTGACTTTGTGCTGTCCCCAAATGGACAAATATGGATTCCCGTTGAATTTGTAACCTGATTCGCAAACTACAGCTCTTCACGTTTGTAGGTAAGCCCAACATGTCCACATCTACTGTGGAATTATTTAGAAAAGCCAGAAAAAAGCCAACTCAAACAAATCCAAATTTCGACAATTATGTTGCTAAACCTACTGACTTTGTACTGTCCCCAAACGGCCAAATATGGATTCCCGTTGAATTTGAAACCTGATTCGCATGCTACAGCTCTTCACGTTTGTAGGCATGTCCAACATGTCCATATCTACTGTGGACTTATTTAGAAAAGCCAGAAAAAAGCAAACTCAAACAAATCCAGATTTCGATATTTATGTTGCTAAACCTACTGACTTTGTACTGACCCCAAACGGCCAAATCTGGATTCCCGTTGAATTTGAAACCAGATTTGCATACTACAGCTCTTCACGATTGTAGGTATGCCCAACATGTCCATATCTAGTGTGGAATTATGGAGAAAAGCCAGAAAAAAGACAACTCAAACAAATCCAGATTTGTTGCTAAACCTCCTGACTTTGTGCTGTCCCCAAACGGCCAAATATGGATTTCCGTTGAATTTGAAACCTGATTCGCATGCTACAGCTCTTCACGTTTGTAGGTATGGCCAACATGTCCATATCTACTGTGTTATTATGGAGAAAAGCCAGAAAAAAGTAAACTCCAAAAAATCCAGATTTCAACAATTATGTTGCTAAAACTCCTGACTTTGTGCTGTCCTCAACCGGCCAAATATGGATTCCCTTTGAATTTGGAACCTGATTCGCATACTACAGCTCTTCATTTTTGTAGGTATGCCCAACATGCCCATATCTACTGTTGAATTATGGAGAAAAGCCAGAAAAAAGCAAACTCAATCAAATCCAGATTTCGACAATTATGTTGCTAAACCTCCTGACTTTGTGCTGTCCCCAAACGGCCAAATATGGATTCCCATTGAATTTGAAACCTGATTTGCATACTACAGTTCTTCACGTTTGTAGGTATGCCCGACATGTCCATATCTACTGTGGAATTATGGAGAAAAGCCAGAAAAAAAACAACTCAAACAAATCCAGATTTGTTGCTAAACCTCCTGACTTTGTGCTGTCTCCAAACGGCCAAGTATGGATTCCCGTTGAATTTGAAACCTGATTTGCATACTACAGCTCTTCATGTTTGTAAGGATGCCCAACATGTCCATATCTACTGTGGAATTATGGAGAAAAGCCAGAAAAAAGCCAACTCAAACAAATCCAGATTTGTTGCTAAACCTCCGGACTTTGTGCTGTCTCCAAACGGCCAAATATGGATTCCCGTTGAATTTGAAACCTGATTCGCATACTACAGCTCTTCACGTTTGTAGGTATGCCCAACATGTCCATATCTACTGTGGAATTATGGAGAAAAGCCAGAAAAAAAGCCAACTCAAACAAATCCAGATTTGTTATAAACCGCCGGACGTTGTTCAGTCTCCAAACGGCCAAATATGGATTCCCGTTAAATTTGAAATCTGATTTGAATACTACAGCTCTTCTCGTTTGTAGGTATGCCCAACATGTCCATATCTACTGTGGAATTATGGAGAAAACCCAGAAAAAAGCAAACTCAATCAAATCCAGATTTCGACAATTATGTTGCTAAACCTCCTGACTTTGTGCTGTCCCCAAACGGCCAAATATGGATTCCCATTGAATTTGAAACCTGATTTGCATACTACAGTTCTTCACGTTTGTAGGTATGCCCGACATGTCCATATCTACTGTGGAATTATGGAGAAAAGCCAGAAAAAAGCCAACTCAAACAAATCCAGATTTGTTGCTAAACCTCCGGACTTTGTGCTGTCTCCAAACGGCCAAATATGGATTCCCGTTGAATTTGAAACCTGATTCGCATACTACAGCTCTTCCCGTTTGTAGGTATGCCCAACATGTCCATATCTACTGTGGAATTATGGAGAAAAGCCCGAAAAAAGCAAACTCAAACAAATCCAGATTTCGACAATTATGTTGCTAAACCTCCTGACTTTGTGCTGTCCCCAAACGGCCAAATATGGATTCCCATTGAATTTGAAACCTGATTTGCATACTACAGCTCTTCACATTTGTAGGTATGCCCAACATGTCCATATCTACTGTGGAATTATGGAGAAAAGCCAGAAAAAAAACAACTCAAACAAATCCAGATTTGTTGCTAAACCTCCTGACTTTGTGCTGTCTCCAAACGGCCAAATATGGATTCCCGTTGAATTTGAAACCTGATTCGCATACTACAGCTCTTCACGTTTGTAGGTATGCCCAACATGTCCATATCTACTGTGGAATTATGGAGAAAACCCAGAAAAAAGCAAACTCAATCAAATCCAGATTTCAACAATCATGTTGCTAAACCTCCTAACTTTGTGCTGTCCCCAAACGGCCAAATATGGATTCCCATTGAATTTGAAACCTGATTTGCATACTACAGTTCTTCACGTTTGTAGGTATGCCCAACATGTCCATATCTACTGTGGAATTATGGAGAAAACCCAGAAAAAAGCAAACTCAATCAAATCCAGATTTCGACAATTATGTTGCTAAACCTCCTGACTTTGTGCTGTCCCCAAACGGCCAAATATGGATTCCCATTGAATTTGAAACCTGATTTGCATACTACAGTTCTTCACGTTTGTAGGTATGCCCAACATGTCCATATCTACTGTGGAATTATGGAGAAAAGCCAGAAAAAAACCAACTCAAACAAATCCAGATTTGTTGCTAAACCTCCTGACTTTGTGCTGTCTCCAAACGGCCAAATATGGATTCCCATTGAATTTGAAACCTGATTTGCATACTACAGCTCTTCACATTTGTAGGCATGCCCAACATGTCCATATCTACTGTGGAATTATGGAGAAAAGCCCGAAAAGAGCAAACTCAAACAAATCCAGATTTGTTGCTAAACCTCCGTAGTTTGTGCTGTCCCCAAACGGCCAAATATGGATTCCCGTTGAATTTGAAATCTGATTTGCATGCTATAGCTCTTCACGTCTGTAGGGATGCCCAACATGTCCATATCTACTGTGGAATTATGGAGAAAAGCCAGAAAAAAGCCAACTCAAACAAATCCAGATGTCTACAATTATGTTGCTAAACCTACTGACTTTGTGCTGTCCCCAAACGAACAAATATGGATTCCCATTGAATTTGAAACCTGACTCGTACAGTACAGCTCTTCCCAATTGTAGTTATGCCCAACATGTCCTTATCTACTATGGAATTATGGAGAAAAGCCAGAAAAAAATCCAACTCAAACAAATACAGATTTGTTGCTCAACCTCCTGACTTTGTGCTGTCCCCAAACGGCCAAATATGGATTCCCATTGAATTTGAAACCTGATTTGCATACTACAGCTCTTCACGTTTGTAGGTATGCCCAACATGTCCATATCTACTGTGGAATTATGGAGAAAAGCCAGAAAAAAGCCAACTCAAACAAATCCAGATTTGTTATAAACCGCCGGACTTTGTTCAGTCTCCAAACGGCCAAATATGGATTCCCGTTAAATTTGAAATCTGATTTGAATACTACAGCTCTTCTCGTTTGTAGGTATGCCCAACATGTCCATATCTACTGTGGAATTATGGAGAAAACCCAGAAAAAAGCAAACTCAATCAAATCCAGATTTCAACAATTATGTTGCTAAACCTCCTGACTTTGTGCTGTCCCCAAACGGCCAAATATGGATTCCCATTGAATTTGAAACCTGATTTGCATACTACAGTTCTTCACGTTTGTAGGTATGCCTGACATGTCCATATCTACTGTGGAATTATGGAGAAAAGCCAGAAAAAAGCCAACTCAAACAAATCCAGATTTGTTGCTAAACCTCCGGACTTTGTGCTGTCTCCAAACGGCCAAATATGGATTCCCGTTGAATTTGAAACCTGATTCGCATACTACAGCTCTTCCCGTTTGTAGGTATGCCCAACATGTCCATATCTACTGTGGAATTATGGAGAAAACCCAGAAAAAAGCAAACTCAAACAAATCCAGATTTCGACAATTATGTTGCTAAACCTCCTGACTTTGTGCTGTCCCCAAACGGCCAAATATGGATTCCCATTGAATTTGAAACCTGATTTGCATACTACAGCTCTTCACATTTGTAGGTATGCCCAACATGTCCATATCTACTGTGGAATTATGGAGAAAAGCCAGAAAAAAAACAACTCAAACAAATCCAGATTTGTTGCTAAACCTCCTGACTTTGTGCTGTCTCCAAACGGCCAAATATGGATTCCCGTTGAATTTGAAACCTGATTCGCATACTACAGCTCTTCACGTTTGTAGGTATGCCCAACATGTCCATATCTACTGTGGAATTATGGAGAAAACCCAGAAAAAAGCAAACTCAATCAAATCCAGATTTCAACAATCATGTTGCTAAACCTCCTAACTTTGTGCTGTCCCCAAACGGCCAAATATGGATTCCCATTGAATTTGAAACCTGATTTGCATACTACAGTTCTTCACGTTTGTAGGTATGCCCAACATGTCCATATCTACTGTGGAATTATGGAGAAAACCCAGAAAAAAGCAAACTCAATCAAATCCAGATTTCGACAATTATGTTGCTAAACCTCCTGACTTTGTGCTGTCCCCAAACGGCCAAATATGGATTCCCATTGAATTTGAAACCTGATTTGCATACTACAGTTCTTCACGTTTGTAGGTATGCCCAACATGTCCATATCTACTGTGGAATTATGGAGAAAAGCCAGAAAAAAACCAACTCAAACAAATCCAGATTTGTTGCTAAACCTCCTGACTTTGTGCTGTCTCCAAACGGCCAAATATGGATTCCCATTGAATTTGAAACCTGATTTGCATACTACAGCTCTTCACATTTGTAGGCATGCCCAACATGTCCATATCTACTGTGGAATTATGGAGAAAAGCCCGAAAAGAGCAAACTCAAACAAATCCAGATTTGTTGCTAAACCTCCGTAGTTTGTGCTGTCCCCAAACGGCCAAATATGGATTCCCGTTGAATTTGAAATCTGATTTGCATGCTATAGCTCTTCACGTCTGTAGGGATGCCCAACATGTCCATATCTACTGTGGAATTATGGAGAAAAGCCAGAAAAAAGCCAACTCAAACAAATCCAGATGTCTACAATTATGTTGCTAAACCTACTGACTTTGTGCTGTCCCCAAACGAACAAATATGGATTCCCATTGAATTTGAAACCTGACTCGTACAGTACAGCTCTTCCCAATTGTAGTTATGCCCAACATGTCCTTATCTACTATGGAATTATGGAGAAAAGCCAGAAAAAAATCCAACTCAAACAAATACAGATTTGTTGCTCAACCTCCTGACTTTGTGCTGTCCCCAAACGGCCAAATATGGATTCCCATTGAATTTGAAACCTGATTTGCATACTACAGCTCTTCACGTTTGTAGGTATGCCCAACATGTCCATATCTACTGTGGAATTATGGAGAAAAGCCAGAAAAAAGCCAACTCAAACAAATCCAGATTTGTTATAAACCGCCGGACTTTGTTCAGTCTCCAAACGGCCAAATATGGATTCCCGTTAAATTTGAAATCTGATTTGAATACTACAGCTCTTCTCGTTTGTAGGTATGCCCAACATGTCCATATCTACTGTGGAATTATGGAGAAAACCCAGAAAAAAGCAAACTCAATCAAATCCAGATTTCAACAATTATGTTGCTAAACCTCCTGACTTTGTGCTGTCCCCAAACGGCCAAATATGGATTCCCATTGAATTTGAAACCTGATTTGCATACTACAGTTCTTCACGTTTGTAGGTATGCCTGACATGTCCATATCTACTGTGGAATTATGGAGAAAAGCCAGAAAAAAGCCAACTCAAACAAATCCAGATTTGTTGCTAAACCTCCGGACTTTGTGCTGTCTCCAAACGGCCAAATATGGATTCCCGTTGAATTTGAAACCTGATTCGCATACTACAGCTCTTCCCGTTTGTAGGTATGCCCAACATGTCCATATCTACTGTGGAATTATGGAGAAAACCCAGAAAAAAGCAAACTCAAACAAATCCAGATTTCGACAATTATGTTGCTAAACCTCCTGACTTTGTGCTGTCCCCAAACGGCCAAATATGGATTCCCATTGAATTTGAAACCTGATTTGCATACTACAGCTCTTCACATTTGTAGGTATGCCCAACATGTCCATATCTACTGTGGAATTATGGAGAAAAGCCAGAAAAAAAACAACTCAAACAAATCCAGATTTGTTGCTAAACCTCCTGACTTTGTGCTGTCTCCAAACGGCCAAATATGGATTCCCGTTGAATTTGAAACCTGATTCGCATACTACAGCTCTTCACGTTTGTAGGTATGCCCAACATGTCCATATCTACTGTGGAATTATGGAGAAAACCCAGAAAAAAGCAAACTCAATCAAATCCAGATTTCAACAATCATGTTGCTAAACCTCCTAACTTTGTGCTGTCCCCAAACGGCCAAATATGGATTCCCATTGAATTTGAAACCTGATTTGCATACTACAGTTCTTCACGTTTGTAGGTATGCCCAACATGTCCATATCTACTGTGGAATTATGGAGAAAACCCAGAAAAAAGCAAACTCAATCAAATCCAGATTTCGACAATTATGTTGCTAAACCTCCTGACTTTGTGCTGTCCCCAAACGGCCAAATATGGATTCCCATTGAATTTGAAACCTGATTTGCATACTACAGTTCTTCACGTTTGTAGGTATGCCCAACATGTCCATATCTACTGTGGAATTATGGAGAAAAGCCAGAAAAAAACCAACTCAAACAAATCCAGATTTGTTGCTAAACCTCCTGACTTTGTGCTGTCTCCAAACGGCCAAATATGGATTCCCATTGAATTTGAAACCTGATTTGCATACTACAGCTCTTCACATTTGTAGGCATGCCCAACATGTCCATATCTACTGTGGAATTATGGAGAAAAGCCCGAAAAGAGCAAACTCAAACAAATCCAGATTTGTTGCTAAACCTCCGTAGTTTGTGCTGTCCCCAAACGGCCAAATATGGATTCCCGTTGAATTTGAAACCTGATTTGCATGCTATAGCTCTTCACGTCTGTAGGGATGCCCAACATGTCCATATCTACTGTGGAATTATGGAGAAAAGCCAGAAAAAAGCCAACTCAAACAAATCCAGATGTCTACAATTATGTTGCTAAACCTACTGACTTTGTGCTGTCCCCAAACGAACAAATATGGATTCCCATTGAATTTGAAACCTGACTCGTACAGTACAGCTCTTCCCAATTGTAGTTATGCCCAACATGTCCTTATCTACTATGGAATTATGGAGAAAAGCCAGAAAAAAATCCAACTCAAACAAATACAGATTTGTTGCTCAACCTCCTGACTTTGTGCTGTCCCCAAACGGCCAAATATGGATTCCCATTGAATTTGAAACCTGATTTGCATACTACAGCTCTTCACGTTTGTAGGTATGCCCAACATGTCCATATCTACTGTGGAATTATGGAGAAAAGCCAGAAAAAAGCCAACTCAAACAAATCCAGATTTGTTATAAACCGCCGGACTTTGTTCAGTCTCCAAACGGCCAAATATGGATTCCCGTTAAATTTGAAATCTGATTTGAATACTACAGCTCTTCTCGTTTGTAGGTATGCCCAACATGTCCATATCTACTGTGGAATTATGGAGAAAACCCAGAAAAAAGCAAACTCAATCAAATCCAGATTTCAACAATTATGTTGCTAAACCTCCTGACTTTGTGCTGTCCCCAAACGGCCAAATATGGATTCCCATTGAATTTGAAACCTGATTTGCATACTACAGTTCTTCACGTTTGTAGGTATGCCTGACATGTCCATATCTACTGTGGAATTATGGAGAAAAGCCAGAAAAAAGCCAACTCAAACAAATCCAGATTTGTTGCTAAACCTCCGGACTTTGTGCTGTCTCCAAACGGCCAAATATGGATTCCCGTTGAATTTGAAACCTGATTCGCATACTACAGCTCTTCCCGTTTGTAGGTATGCCCAACATGTCCATATCTACTGTGGAATTATGGAGAAAACCCAGAAAAAAGCCAACTTAAACAAATCCAGATTTGTTATAAACCGCCGGACTTTGTTCAGTCTCCAAACGGCCAAATATGGATTCCCGTTAAATTTGAAATCTGATTTGAATACTACAGCTCTTCTCGTTTGTAGGTATGCCCAACATGTCCATATCTACTGTGGAATTATGGAGAAAACCCAGAAAAAAGCAAACTCAATCAAATCCAGATTTCGACAATTATGTTGCTAAACCTCCTGACTTTGTGCTGTCCCCAAACGGCCAAATATGGATTCCCATTGAATTTGAAACCTGATTTGCATACTACAGTTCTTCACGTTTGTAGGTATGCCCAACATGTCCATATCTACTGTGGAATTATGGAGAAAAGCCAGAAAAAAGCCAACTCAAACTAATCCAGATTTGTTGCTAAACCTCCGGACTTCGTGCTGTCTCCAAACGGCCAAATATGGATTCCCTTTGAATTTGAAACCTGATTCGCATACTACAGCTCTTCCCGTTTGTAGGTATGCCCAACATGTCCATATCTACTGTGGAATTATGGAGAAAAGCCAGAAAAAAGCCAACTCAAACAAATCCAGATTTGTTGCTAAACCTCCGGACTTCGTGCTGTCTCCAAACGGCCAAATATGGATTCCCGTTGAATTTGAAACCTGATTCGCATACTACAGCTCTTCCCGTTTGTAGGTATGCCCAACATGTCCATATCTACTGTGGAATTATGGAGAAAACCCAGAAAAAAGCAAACTCAATCAAATTCAGATTTCGACAATTATGTTGCTAAACCTCCTGACTTTGTGCTGTCCCCAAACTGCCAAATATGGATTCCCATTGAATTTGAAACCTGATTTGCATACTACCGTTCTTCACGTTTATAGGTATGCCCAACATGTCCATATCTACTGTGGAATTATGGAGAAAAGCCAGAAAAAAACCAACTCAAACAAATCCAGATTTGTTGCTAAACCTCCTGACTTTTTGCTGTCTCCAAACGGCCAAGTATGGATTCCCGTTGAATTTGAAACCTGATTTGCATACTACAGTTCTTCATGTTTGTAAGGATGCCCAACATGTCCATATCTACTGTGGAATTATGGAGAAAAGCCCGAAAAAAGCAAACTCAAACAAATCCAGATTTCGACAATTATGTTGCTAAACCTCCTGACTTTGTGCTGTCCCCAAACGGCCAAATATGGATTCCCATTGAATTTGAAACATGATTTGCATACTACAGTTCTTCACGTTTGTAGGTATGCCCAACATGTCCATATCTACTGTGGAATTATGGAGAAAAGCCCGAAAAGAGCAAACTCAAACAAATCAAGATTTGTTGCTAAACCTCCGTAGTTTGTGCTGTCCCCAAACGGCCAAATATGGATTCCCGTTGAATTTGAAACCTGTTTTGAATACTACAGCTCTTCACGTTTGTAGATATGCCCAACATGTCCATATCTACTGTGGAATTATGGAGAAAAGCCAGTAAAAAGCCAACTCAAACAAATCCAGATTTGTTATAAACCGCCGGACTTTGTTCAGTCTCCAAACGGCCAAATATGGATTCCCGTTAAATTTGAAATCTGATTTGAATACTACAGCTCTTCTCGTTTGTAGGTATGCCCAACATGTCCATATCTACTGTGGAATTATGGAGAAAACCCAGAAAAAAGCAAACTCAATCAAATCCAGATTTCGACAATTATGTTGCTAAACCTACTGACTTTGTGCTGTCCCCAAACGGCCAAATATGGATTCCCATTGAATTTGAAACCTGATTTGCATACTACAGTTCTTCACGTTTGTAGGTATGCCCAACATGTCCATATCTACTGTGGAATTATGGAGAAAAGCCAGAAAAAAGCCAACTCAAACAAATCCAGATTTGTTGCTAAACCTCCGGATTTTTGTGCTGTCTCCAAACGGCCAAATATGGATTCCCGTTGAATTTGAAACCTGATTCGCATACTACAGCTCTTCCCGTTTGTAGGTATGCCCAACATGTCCATATCTACTGTGGAATTATGGAGAAAACCCAGAAAAAAGCCAACTCAAACAAATCCAGATTTGTTATAAACCGCCGGACTTTGTTCAGTCTCCAAACGGCCAAATATGGATTCCCGTTAAATTTGAAATCTGATTTGAATACTACAGCTCTTCTCGTTTGTAGGTATGCCCAACATGTCCATATCTACTGTGGAATTATGGAGAAAACCCAGAAAAAAGCAAACTCAATCAAATTCAGATTTGTTGCTAAACCTCCTGACTTTTTGCTGTCTCCAAACGGCCAAGTATGGATTCCCGTTGAATTTGAAACCTGATTTGCATACTACAGCTCTTCATGTTTGTAAGGATGCCCAACATGTCCATATCTACTGTGGAATTATGGAGAAAAGCCCGAAAAAAGCAAACTCAAACAAATCCAGATTTCGACAATTATGTTGCTAAACCTCCTGACTTTGTGCTGTCCCCAAACGGCCAAATATGGATTCCCATTGAATTTGAAACATGATTTGCATACTACATCTCTTCACATTTGTAGGTATGCCCAACATGTCCATATCTACTGTGGAATTATGGAGAAAAGCCAGAAAAAAACCAACTCAAACAAATCCAGATTTGTTGCTAAACCTCCTGACTTTGTGCTGTCCCCAAACGGCCAAATATGGATTCCCATTGAATTTTAAACCTGATTTGCATACTACAGTTCTTCACGTTTGTAGGTATGCCCAACATGTCCATATCTACTGTGGAATTATGGAGAAAAGCCAGAAAAAAGCCAACTCAAACAAATCCAGATTTGTTGCTAAACCTCCGGACTTTGTGCTGTCTCCAAACGGCCAAATATGGATTCCCGTTGAATTTGAAACCTGATTCGCATACTACAGCTCTTCCCGTTTGTAGGTATGCCCAACATGTCCATATCTACTGTGGAATTATGGAGAAAACCCAGAAAAAAGCCAACTCAAACAAATCCAGATTTGTTATAAACCGCCGGACTTTGTTCAGTCTCCAAACGGCCAAATATGGATTCCCGTTAAATTTGAAATCTGATTTGAATACTACAGCTCTTCTCATTTGTAGGTATGCCCAACATGTCCATATCTACTGTGGAATTATGGAGAAAACCCAGAAAAAAGCAAACTCAATCAAATCCAGATTTCGACAATTATGTTGCTAAACCTCCTGACTTTGTGCTGTCCCCAAACGGCCAAATATGGATTCCCATTGAATTTGAAACCTGATTTGCATACTACAGTTCTTCACGTTTGTAGGTATGCCCAACATGTCCATATCTACTGTGGAATTATGGAGAAAAGCCAGAAAAAAGCCAACTCAAACTAATCCAGATTTGTTGCTAAACCTCCGGACTTCGTGCTGTCTCCAAACGGCCAAATATGGATTCCCTTTGAATTTGAAACCTGATTCGCATACTACAGCTCTTCCCGTTTGTAGGTATGCCCAACATGTCCATATCTACTGTGGAATTATGGAGAAAAGCCAGAAAAAAGCCAACTCAAACAAATCCAGATTTGTTGCTAAAAATCCGGACTTCGTGCTGTCTCCAAACGGCCAAATATGGATTCCCGTTGAATTTGAAACCTGATTCGCATACTACAGCTCTTCCCGTTTGTAGGTATGCCCAACATGTCCATATCTACTGTGGAATTATGGAGAAAACCCAGAAAAAAGCAAACTCAATCAAATTCAGATTTCGACAATTATGTTGCTAAACCTCCTGACTTTGTGCTGTCCCCAAACTGCCAAATATGGATTCCCATTGAATTTGAAACCTGATTTGCATACTACCGTTCTTCACGTTTATAGGTATGCCCAACATGTCCATATCTACTGTGGAATTATGGAGAAAAGCCAGAAAAAAACCAACTCAAACAAATCCAGATTTGTTGCTAAACCTCCTGACTTTTTGCTGTCTCCAAAAGGCCAAGTATGGATTCCCGTTGAATTTGAAACCTGATTTGCATACTACAGTTCTTCATGTTTGTAAGGATGCCCAACATGTCCATATCTACTGTGGAATTATGGAGAAAAGCCCGAAAAAAGCAAACTCAAACAAATCCAGATTTCGACAATTATGTTGCTAAACCTCCTGACTTTGTGCTGTCCCCAAACGGCCAAATATGGATTCCCATTGAATTTGAAACATGATTTGCATACTACAGTTCTTCACGTTTGTAGGTATGCCCAACATGTCCATATCTACTGTGGAATTATGGAGAAAAGCCAGAAAAAAACCAACTCAAACAAATCCAGATTTGTTGCTAAACCTCCTGACTTTGTGCTGTCTCCAAACGGCCAAATATGGATTCCCATTGAATTTGAAACCTGATTTGCATACTACAGCTCTTCACGTTTGTAGGCATGCCCAACATGTCCATATCTACTGTGGAATTATGGAGAAAAGCCCGAAAAGAGCAAACTCAAACAAATCAAGATTTGTTGCTAAACCTCCGTAGTTTGTGCTGTCCCCAAACGGCCAAATATGGATTCCCGTTGAATTTGAAACCTGTTTTGAATACTACAGCTCTTCACGTTTGTAGATATGCCCAACATGTCCATATCTACTGTGGAATTATGGAGAAAAGCCAGTAAAAAGCCAACTCAAACAAATCCAGATTTGTTATAAACCGCCGGACTTTGTTCAGTCTCCAAACGGCCAAATATGGATTCCCGTTAAATTTGAAATCTGATTTGAATACTACAGCTCTTCTCGTTTGTAGGTATGCCCAACATGTCCATATCTACTGTGGAATTATGGAGAAAACCCAGAAAAAAGCAAACTCAATCAAATCCAGATTTCGACAATTATGTTGCTAAACCTACTGACTTTGTGCTGTCCCCAAACGGCCAAATATGGATTCCCATTGAATTTGAAACCTGATTTGCATACTACAGTTCTTCACGTTTGTAGGTATGCCCAACATGTCCATATCTACTGTGGAATTATGGAGAAAAGCCAGAAAAAAGCCAACTCAAACAAATCCAGATTTGTTGCTAAACCTCCGGATTTTTGTGCTGTCTCCAAACGGCCAAATATGGATTCCCGTTGAATTTGAAACCTGATTCGCATACTACAGCTCTTCCCGTTTGTAGGTATGCCCAACATGTCCATATCTACTGTGGAATTATGGAGAAAACCCAGAAAAAAGCCAACTCAAACAAATCCAGATTTGTTATAAACCGCCGGACTTTGTTCAGTCTCCAAACGGCCAAATATGGATTCCCGTTAAATTTGAAATCTGATTTGAATACTACAGCTCTTCTCGTTTGTAGGTATGCCCAACATGTCCATATCTACTGTGGAATTATGGAGAAAACCCAGAAAAAAGCAAACTCAATCAAATTCAGATTTGTTGCTAAACCTCCTGACTTTTTGCTGTCTCCAAACGGCCAAGTATGGATTCCCGTTGAATTTGAAACCTGATTTGCATACTACAGCTCTTCATGTTTGTAAGGATGCCCAACATGTCCATATCTACTGTGGAATTATGGAGAAAAGCCCGAAAAAAGCAAACTCAAACAAATCCAGATTTCGACAATTATGTTGCTAAACCTCCTGACTTTGTGCTGTCCCCAAACGGCCAAATATGGATTCCCATTGAATTTGAAACATGATTTGCATACTACATCTCTTCACATTTGTAGGTATGCCCAACATGTCCATATCTACTGTGGAATTATGGAGAAAAGCCAGAAAAAAACCAACTCAAACAAATCCAGATTTGTTGCTAAACCTCCTGACTTTGTGCTGTCCCCAAACGGCCAAATATGGATTCCCATTGAATTTGAAACCTGATTTGCATACTACAGTTCTTCACGTTTGTAGGTATGCCCAACATGTCCATATCTACTGTGGAATTATGGAGAAAAGCCAGAAAAAAGCCAACTCAAACAAATCCAGATTTGTTGCTAAACCTCCGGACTTTGTGCTGTCTCCAAACGGCCAAATATGGATTCCCGTTGAATTTGAAACCTGATTCGCATACTACAGCTCTTCCCGTTTGTAGGTATGCCCAACATGTCCATATCTACTGTGGAATTATGGAGAAAACCCAGAAAAAAGCCAACTCAAACAAATCCAGATTTGTTATAAACCGCCGGACTTTGTTCAGTCTCCAAACGGCCAAATATGGATTCCCGTTAAATTTGAAATCTGATTTGAATACTACAGCTCTTCTCGTTTGTAGGTATGCCCAACATGTCCATATCTACTGTGGAATTATGGAGAAAACCCAGAAAAAAGCAAACTCAATCAAATCCAGATTTCGACAATTATGTTGCTAAACCTCCTGACTTTGTGCTGTCCCCAAACGGCCAAATATGGATTCCCATTGAATTTGAAACCTGATTTGCATACTACAGTTCTTCACGTTTGTAGGTATGCCCAACATGTCCATATCTACTGTGGAATTATGGAGAAAAGCCAGAAAAAAGCCAACTCAAACAAATCCAGATTTGTTGCTAAACCTCCGGACTTCGTGCTGTCTCCAAACGGCCAAATATGGATTCCCGTTGAATTTGAAACCTGATTCGCATACTACAGCTCTTCCCGTTTGTAGGTATGCCCAACATGTCCATATCTACTGTGGAATTATGGAGAAAAGCCAGAAAAAAGCCAACTCAAACAAATCCAGATTTGTTGCTAAACCTCCGGACTTTGTGCTGTCTCCAAACGGCCAAATATGGATTCCCGTTGAATTTGAAACCTGATTCGCATACTACAGCTCTTCCCGTTTGTAGGTATGCCCAACATGTCCATATCTACTGTGGAATTATGGAGAAAACCCAGAAAAAAGCAAACTCAATCAAATTCAGATTTGTTGCTAAACCTCCTGACTTTTTGCTGTCTCCAAACGGCCAAGTATGGATTCCCGTTGAATTTGAAACCTGATTTGCATACTACAGCTCTTCATGTTTGTAAGGATGCCCAACATGTCCATATCTACTGTGGAATTATGGAGAAAAGCCCGAAAAAAGCAAACTCAAACAAATCCAGATTTCGACAATTATGTTGCTAAACCTCCTGACTTTGTGCTGTCCCCAAACGGCCAAATATGGATTCCCATTGAATTTGAAACATGATTTGCATACTACATCTCTTCACATTTGTAGGTATGCCCAACATGTCCATATCTACTGTGGAATTATGGAGAAAAGCCAGAAAAAAACCAACTCAAACAAATCCAGATTTGTTGCTAAACCTCCTGACTTTGTGCTGTCTCCAAACGGCCAAGTATGGATTCCCGTTGAATTTGAAACCTGATTTGCATACTACAGCTCTTCATGTTTGTAAGGATGCCCAACATGTCCATATCTACTGTGGAATTATGGAGAAAAGCCAGAAAAAAGCCAACTCAAACAAATCCAGATTTGTTGCTAAACCTCCGGATTTTGTGCTGTCTCCAAACGGCCAAATATGGATTCCCGTTGAATTTGAAACCTGATTCGCATACTACAGCTCTTCACGTTTGTAGGTATGCCCAACATGTCCATATCTACTGTGGAATTTTGGAGAAAACCCAGAAAAAAGCAAACTCAATCAAATCCAGATTTCAACAATCATGTTGCTAAACCTACAAACTTTGTGCTGTCCCCAAACGGCCAAATATGGATTCCCATTGAATTTGAAACCTGATTTGCATACTACAGTTCTTCACGTTTGTAGGTATGCCCAACATGTCCATATCTACTGTGGAATTATGGAGAAAAGCCAGAAAAAAAACAACTCAAACAAATCCAGATTTGTTGCTAAACCTCCTGAATTTGTGCTGTCTCCAAACGGCCAAATATGGATTCCCATTGAATTTGAAACCTGATTTGCATACTACAGCTCTTCACGTTTGTAGGCATGCCCAACATGTCCATATCTACTGTGGAATTATGGAGAAAAGCCCGAAAAGAGCAAACTCAAACAAATCAAGATTTGTTGCTAAACCTCCGTAGTTTGTGCTGTCCCCAAACTGCCAAATATGGATTCCCGTTGAATTTGAAACCTGTTTTGAATACTACAGCTCTTCACGTTTGTAGATATGCCCAACATGTCCATATCTACTGTGGAGTTATGGAGAAAAGCCAGTAAAAAGCCAACTCAAACAAATCCAGATTTGTTATAAACCGCCGGACTTTGTTCAGTCTCCAAACGGCCAAATATGGATTCCCGTTAAATTTGAAATCTGATTTGAATACTACAGCTCTTCTCGTTTGTAGGTATGCCCAACATGTCCATATCTACTGTGGAATTATGGAGAAAACCCAGAAAAAAGCAAACTCAATCAAATCCAGATTTCGACAATTATGTTGCTAAACCTCCTGACTTTGTGCTGTCCCCAAACGGCCAAATATGGATTCCCATTGAATTTGAAACCTGATTTGCATACTACAGTTCTTCACGTTTGTAGGTATGCCCAACATGTCCATATCTACTGTGGAATTATGGAGAAAAGCCAGAAAAAAGCCAACTCAAACAAATCCAGATTTGTTGCTAAACCTCCGGACTTTGTGCTGTCTCCAAACGGCCAAATATGGATTCCCGTTGAATTTGAAACCTGATTCGCATACTACAGCTCTTCACATTTGTAGGCATGCCCAACATGTCCATATCTACTGTGGAATTATGGAGAAAAGCCCGAAAAGAGCAAACTCAAACAAATCCAGATTTGTTGCTAAACCTCCGTAGTTTGTGCTGTCCCCAAACGGCCAAATATGGATTCCCGTTGAATTTGAAACCTGATTTGCATGCTATAGCTCTTCACGTCTGTAGGGATGCCCAACATGTCCATATCTACTGTGGAATTATGGAGAAAAGCCAGAAAAAAGCCAACTCAAACAAATCCAGATGTCTACAATTATGTTGCTAAACCTACTGACTTTGTGCTGTCCCCAAACGAACAAATATGGATTCCCATTGAATTTGAAACCTGACTCGTACAGTACAGCTCTTCCCAATTGTAGTTATGCCCAACATGTCCTTATCTACTATGGAATTATGGAGAAAAGCCAGAAAAAAATCCAACTCAAACAAATACAGATTTGTTGCTCAACCTCCTGACTTTGTGCTGTCCCCAAACGGCCAAATATGGATTCCCATTGAATTTGAAACCTGATTTGCATACTACAGCTCTTCACGTTTGTAGGTATGCCCAACATGTCCATATCTACTGTGGAATTATGGGGAAAAGCCAGAAAAAAGCCAACTCAAACAAATCCAGATTTGTTATAAACCGCCGGACTTTGTTCAGTCTCCAAACGGCCAAATATGGATTCCCGTTAAATTTGAAATCTGATTTGAATACTACAGCTCTTCTCGTTTGTAGGTATGCCCAACATGTCCATATCTACTGTGGAATTATGGAGAAAACCCAGAAAAAAGCAAACTCAATCAAATCCAGATTTCAACAATTATGTTGCTAAACCTCCTGACTTTGTGCTGTCCCCAAACGGCCAAATATGGATTCCCATTGAATTTGAAACCTGATTTGCATACTACAGTTCTTCACGTTTGTAGGTATGCCTGACATGTCCATATCTACTGTGGAATTATGGAGAAAAGCCAGAAAAAAGCCAACTCAAACAAATCCAGATTTGTTGCTAAACCTCCGGACTTTGTGCTGTCTCCAAACGGCCAAATATGGATTCCCGTTGAATTTGAAACCTGATTCGCATACTACAGCTCTTCCCGTTTGTAGGTATGCCCAACATGTCCATATCTACTGTGGAATTATGGAGAAAACCCAGAAAAAAGCCAACTTAAACAAATCCAGATTTGTTATAAACCGCCGGACTTTGTTCAGTCTCCAAACGGCCAAATATGGATTCCCGTTAAATTTGAAATCTGATTTGAATACTACAGCTCTTCTCGTTTGTAGGTATGCCCAACATGTCCATATCTACTGTGGAATTATGGAGAAAACCCAGAAAAAAGCAAACTCAATCAAATCCAGATTTCGACAATTATGTTGCTAAACCTCCTGACTTTGTGCTGTCCCCAAACGGCCAAATATGGATTCCCATTGAATTTGAAACCTGATTTGCATACTACAGTTCTTCACGTTTGTAGGTATGCCCAACATGTCCATATCTACTGTGGAATTATGGAGAAAAGCCAGAAAAAAGCCAACTCAAACTAATCGAGATTTGTTGCTAAACCTCCGGACTTCGTGCTGTCTCCAAACGGCCAAATATGGATTCCCTTTGAATTTGAAACCTGATTCGCATACTACAGCTCTTCCCGTTTGTAGGTATGCCCAACATGTCCATATCTACTGTGGAATTATGGAGAAAAGCCAGAAAAAAGCCAACTCAAACAAATCCAGATTTGTTGCTAAACCTCCGGACTTCGTGCTGTCTCCAAACGGCCAAATATGGATTCCCGTTGAATTTGAAACCTGATTCGCATACTACAGCTCTTCCCGTTTGTAGGTATGCCTAACATGTCCATATCTACTGTGGAATTATGGAGAAAACCCAGAAAAAAGCAAACTCAATCAAATTCAGATTTCGACAATTATGTTGCTAAACCTCCTGACTTTGTGCTGTCCCCAAACTGCCAAATATGGATTCCCATTGAATTTGAAACCTGATTTGCATACTACCGTTCTTCACGTTTATAGGTATGCCCAACATGTCCATATCTACTGTGGAATTATGGAGAAAAGCCAGAAAAAAACCAACTCAAACAAATCCAGATTTGTTGCTAAACCTCCTGACTTTTTGCTGTCTCCAAACGGCCAAGTATGGATTCCCGTTGAATTTGAAACCTGATTTGCATACTACAGTTCTTCATGTTTGTAAGGATGCCCAACATGTCCATATCTACTGTGGAATTATGGAGAAAAGCCCGAAAAAAGCAAACTCAAACAAATCCAGATTTCGACAATTATGTTGCTAAACCTCCTGACTTTGTGCTGTCCCCAAACGGCCAAATATGGATTCCCATTGAATTTGAAACATGATTTGCATACTACAGTTCTTCACGTTTGTAGGTATGCCCAACATGTCCATATCTACTGTGGAATTATGGAGAAAAGCCAGAAAAAAACCAACTCAAACAAATCCAGATTTGTTGCTAAACCTCCTGACTTTGTGCTGTCTCCAAACGGCCAAATATGGATTCCCATTGAATTTGAAACCTGATTTGCATACTACAGCTCTTCACGTTTGTAGGCATGCCCAACATGTCCATATCTACTGTGGAATTATGGAGAAAAGCCCGAAAAGAGCAAACTCAAACAAATCAAGATTTGTTGCTAAACCTCCGTAGTTTGTGCTGTCCCCAAACGGCCAAATATGGATTCCCGTTGAATTTGAAACCTGTTTTGAATACTACAGCTCTTCACGTTTGTAGATATGCCCAACATGTCCATATCTACTGTGGAATTATGGAGAAAAGCCAGTAAAAAGCCAAATCAAACAAATCCAGATTTGTTATAAACCGCCGGACTTTGTTCAGTCTCCAAACGGCCAAATATGGATTCCCGTTAAATTTGAAATCTGATTTGAATACTACAGCTCTTCTCGTTTGTAGGTATGCCCAACATGTCCATATCTACTGTGGAATTATGGAGAATACCCAGAAAAAAGCAAACTCAATCAAATCCAGATTTCGACAATTATGTTGCTAAACCTACTGACTTTGTGCTGTCCCCAAACGGCCAAATATGGATTCCCATTGAATTTGAAACCTGATTTGCATACTACAGTTCTTCACGTTTGTAGGTATGCCCAACATGTCCATATCTACTGTGGAATTATGGAGAAAAGCCAGAAAAAAGCCAACTCAAACAAATCCAGATTTGTTGCTAAACCTCCGGATTTTTGTGCTGTCTCCAAACGGCCAAATATGGATTCCCGTTGAATTTGAAACCTGATTCGCATACTACAGCTCTTCCCGTTTGTAGGTATGCCCAACATGTCCATATCTACTGTGGAATTATGGAGAAAACCCAGAAAAAAGCCAACTCAAACAAATCCAGATTTGTTATAAACCGCCGGACTTTGTTCAGTCTCCAAACGGCCAAATATGGATTCCCGTTAAATTTGAAATCTGATTTGAATACTACAGCTCTTCTCGTTTGTAGGTATGCCCAACATGTCCATATCTACTGTGGAATTATGGAGAAAACCCAGAAAAAAGCAAACTCAATCAAATTCAGATTTGTTGCTAAACCTCCTGACTTTTTGCTGTCTCCAAACGGCCAAGTATGGATTCCCGTTGAATTTGAAACCTGATTTGCATACTACAGCTCTTCATGTTTGTAAGGATGCCCAACATGTCCATATCTACTGTGGAATTATGGAGAAAAGCCCGAAAAAAGCAAACTCAAACAAATCCAGATTTCGACAATTATGTTGCTAAACCTCCTGACTTTGTGCTGTCCCCAAACGGCCAAATATGGATTCCCATTGAATTTGAAACATGATTTGCATACTACATCTCTTCACATTTGTAGGTATGCCCAACATGTCCATATCTACTGTGGAATTATGGAGAAAAGCCAGAAAAAAACCAACTCAAACAAATCCAGATTTGTTGCTAAACCTCCTGACTTTGTGCTGTCCCCAAACGGCCAAATATGGATTCCCATTGAATTTGAAACCTGATTTGCATACTACAGTTCTTCACGTTTGTAGGTATGCCCAACATGTCCATATCTACTGTGGAATTATGGAGAAAAGCCAGAAAAAAGCCAACTCAAACAAATCCAGATTTGTTGCTAAACCTCCGGACTTTGTGCTGTCTCCAAACGGCCAAATATGGATTCCCGTTGAATTTGAAACCTGATTCGCATACTACCGCTCTTCCCGTTTGTAGGTATGCCCAACATGTCCATATCTACTGTGGAATTATGGAGAAAACCCAGAAAAAAGCCAACTCAAACAAATCCAGATTTGTTATAAACCGCCGGACTTTGTTCAGTCTCCAAACGGCCAAATATGGATTCCCGTTAAATTTGAAATCTGATTTGAATACTACAGCTCTTCTCGTTTGTAGGTATGCCCAACATGTCCATATCTACTGTGGAATTATGGAGAAAACCCAGAAAAAAGCAAACTCAATCAAATCCAGATTTCGACAATTATGTTGCTAAACCTCCTGACTTTGTGCTGTCCCCAAACGGCCAAATATGGATTCCCATTGAATTTGAAACCTGATTTGCATACTACAGTTCTTCACGTTTGTAGTTATGCCCAACATGTCCATATCTACTGTGGAATTATGGAGAAAAGCCAGAAAAAAGCCAACTCAAACAAATCCAGATTTGTTGCTAAACCTCCGGACTTCGTGCTGTCTCCAAACGGCCAAATATGGATTCCCGTTGAATTTGAAACCTGATTCGCATACTACAGCTCTTCCCGTTTGTAGGTATGCCCAACATGTCCATATCTACTGTGGAATTATGGAGAAAAGCCAGAAAAAAGCCAACTCAAACAAATCCAGATTTGTTGCTAAACCTCCGGACTTTGTGCTGTCTCCAAACGGCCAAATATGGATTCCCGTTGAATTTGAAACCTGATTCGCATACTACAGCTCTTCCCGTTTGTAGGTATGCCCAACATGTCCATATCTACTGTGGAATTATGGAGAAAACCCAGAAAAAAGCAAACTCAATCAAATTCAGATTTGTTGCTAAACCTCCTGACTTTTTGCTGTCTCCAAACGGCCAAGTATGGATTCCCGTTGAATTTGAAACCTGATTTGCATACTACAGCTCTTCATGTTTGTAAGGATGCCCAACATGTCCATATCTACTGTGGAATTATGGAGAAAAGCCCGAAAAAAGCAAACTCAAACAAATCCAGATTTCGACAATTATGTTGCTAAACCTCCTGACTTTGTGCTGTCCCCAAACGGCCAAATATGGATTCCCATTGAATTTGAAACATGATTTGCATACTACATCTCTTCACATTTGTAGGTATGCCCAACATGTCCATATCTACTGTGGAATTATGGAGAAAAGCCAGAAAAAAACCAACTCAAACAAATCCAGATTTGTTGCTAAACCTCCTGACTTTGTGCTGTCTCCAAACGGCCAAGTATGGATTCCCGTTGAATTTGAAACCTGATTTGCATACTACAGCTCTTCATGTTTGTAAGGATGCCCAACATGTCCATATCTACTGTGGAGTTATGGAGAAAAGCCAGAAAAAAGCCAACTCAAACAAATCCAGATTTGTTGCTAAACCTCCGGATTTTGTGCTGTCTCCAAACGGCCAAATATGGATTCCCGTTGAATTTGAAACCTGATTCGCATACTACAGCTCTTCACGTTTGTAGGTATGCCCAACATGTCCATATCTACTGTGGAATTTTGGAGAAAACCCAGAAAAAAGCAAACTCAATCAAATCCAGATTTCAACAATCATGTTGCTAAACCTACAAACTTTGTGCTGTCCCCAAACGGCCAAATATGGATTCCCATTGAATTTGAAACCTGATTTGCATACTACAGTTCTTCACGTTTGTAGGTATGCCCAACATGTCCATATCTACTGTGGAATTATGGAGAAAAGCCAGAAAAAAAACAACTCAAACAAATCCAGATTTGTTGCTAAACCTCCTGACTTTGTGCTGTCTCCAAACGGCCAAATATGGATTCCCATTGAATTTGAAACCTGATTTGCAAACTACAGCTCTTCACGTTTGTAGGCATGCCCAACATGTCCATATCTACTGTGGAATTATGGAGAAAAGCCCGAAAAGAGCAAACTCAAACAAATCAAGATTTGTTGCTAAACCTCCGTAGTTTGTGCTGTCCCCAAACGGCCAAATATGGATTCCCGTTGAATTTGAAACCTGTTTTGAATACTACAGCTCTTCACGTTTGTAGATATGCCCAACATGTCCATATCTACTGTGGAATTATGGAGAAAAGCCAGTAAAAAGCCAACTCAAACAAATCCAGATTTGTTATAAACCGCCGGACTTTGTTCAGTCTCCAAACGGCCAAATATGGATTCCCGTTAAATTTGAAATCTGATTTGAATACTACAGCTCTTCTCGTTTGTAGGTATGCCCAACATGTCCATATCTACTGTGGAATTATGGAGAAAACCCAGAAAAAAGCAAACTCAATCAAATCCAGATTTCGACATTTATGTTGCTAAACCTCCTGACTTTGTGCTGTCCCCAAACGGCCAAATATGGATTCCCATTGAATTTGAAACCTGATTTGCATACTACAGTTCTTCACGTTTGTAGGTATGCCCAACATGTCCATATCTACTGTGGAATTATGGAGAAAAGCCAGAAAAAAGCCAACTCAAACAAATCCAGATTTGTTGCTAAACCTCCGGACTTTGTGCTGTCTCCAAACGGCCAAATATGGATTCCCGTTGAATTTGAAACCTGATTCGCATACTACAGCTCTTCCCGTTTGTAGGTATGCCCAACATGTCCATATCTACTGTGGAATTATGGAGAAAACCCAGAAAAAAGCCAACTCAAACAAATCCAGATTTGTTATAAACCGCCGGACTTTGTTCAGTCTCCAAACGGCCAAATATGGATTCCCGTTAAATTTGAAATCTGATTTGAATACTACAGCTCTTCTCGTTTGTAGGTATGCCCAACATGTCCATATCTACTGTGGAATTATGGAGAAAACCCAGAAAAAAGCAAACTCAATCAAATCCAGATTTCGACAATTATGTTGCTAAACCTCCTGACTTTGTGCTGTCCCCAAACGGCCAAATATGGATTCCCATTGAATTTGAAACCTGATTTGCATACTACAGTTCTTCACGTTTGTAGGTATGCCCAACATGTCCATATCTACTGTGGAATTATGGAGAAAAGCCAGAAAAAAGCCAACTCAAACAAATCCAGATTTGTTGCTAAACCTCCGGACTTTGTGCTGTCTCCAAACGGCCAAATATGGATTCCCGTTGAATTTGAAACCTGATTCGCATACTACCGCTCTTCCCGTTTGTAGGTATGCCCAACATGTCCATATCTACTGTGGAATTATGGAGAAAACCCAGAAAAAAGCCAACTCAAACAAATCCAGATTTGTTATAAACCGCCGGACTTTGTTCAGTCTCCAAACGGCCAAATATGGATTCCCGTTAAATTTGAAATCTGATTTGAATACTACAGCTCTTCTCGTTTGTAGGTATGCCCAACATGTCCATATCTACTGTGGAATTATGGAGAAAACCCAGAAAAAAGCAAACTCAATCAAATCCAGATTTCGACAATTATGTTGCTAAACCTCCTGACTTTGTGCTGTCCCCAAACGGCCAAATATGGATTCCCATTGAATTTGAAACCTGATTTGCATACTACAGTTCTTCACGTTTGTAGTTATGCCCAACATGTCCATATCTACTGTGGAATTATGGAGAAAAGCCAGAAAAAAGCCAACTCAAACAAATCCAGATTTGTTGCTAAACCTCCGGACTTCGTGCTGTCTCCAAACGGCCAAATATGGATTCCCGTTGAATTTGAAACCTGATTCGCATACTACAGCTCTTCCCGTTTGTAGGTATGCCCAACATGTCCATATCTACTGTGGAATTACGGAGAAAAGCCAGAAAAAAGCCAACTCAAACAAATCCAGATTTGTTGCTAAACCTCCGGACTTTGTGCTGTCTCCAAACGGCCAAATATGGATTCCCGTTGAATTTGAAACCTGATTCGCATACTACAGCTCTTCCCGTTTGTAGGTATGCCCAACATGTCCATATCTACTGTGGAATTATGGAGAAAACCCAGAAAAAAGCAAACTCAATCAAATTCAGATTTGTTGCTAAACCTCCTGACTTTTTGCTGTCTCCAAACGGCCAAGTATGGATTCCCGTTGAATTTGAAACCTGATTTGCATACTACAGCTCTTCATGTTTGTAAGGATGCCCAACATGTCCATATCTACTGTGGAATTATGGAGAAAAGCCCGAAAAAAGCAAACTCAAACAAATCCAGATTTCGACAATTATGTTGCTAAACCTCCTGACTTTGTGCTGTCCCCAAACGGCCAAATATGGATTCCCATTGAATTTGAAACATGATTTGCATACTACATCTCTTCACATTTGTAGGTATGCCCAACATGTCCATATCTACTGTGGAATTATGGAGAAAAGCCAGAAAAAAACCAACTCAAACAAATCCAGATTTGTTGCTAAACCTCCTGACTTTGTGCTGTCTCCAAACGGCCAAGTATGGATTCCCGTTGAATTTGAAACCTGATTTGCATACTACAGCTCTTCATGTTTGTAAGGATGCCCAACATGTCCATATCTACTGTTGAATTATGGAGAAAAGCCAGAAAAAAGCCAACTCAAACAAATCCAGATTTGTTGCTAAACCTCCGGATTTTGTGCTGTCTCCAAACGGCCAAATATGGATTCCCGTTGAATTTGAAACCTGATTCGCATACTACAGCTCTTCACGTTTGTAGGTATGCCCAACATGTCCATATCTACTGTGGAATTTTGGAGAAAACCCAGAAAAAAGCAAACTCAATCAAATCCAGATTTCAACAATCATGTTGCTAAACCTACAAACTTTGTGCTGTCCCCAAACGGCCAAATATGGATTCCCATTGAATTTGAAACCTGATTTGCATACTACAGTTCTTCACGTTTGTAGGTATGCCCAACATGTCCATATCTACTGTGGAATTATGGAGAAAAGCCAGAAAAAAAACAACTCAAACAAATCCAGATTTGTTGCTAAACCTCCTGACTTTGTGCTGTCTCCAAACGGCCAAATATGGATTCCCATTGAATTTGAAACCTGATTTGCATACTACAGCTCTTCACGTTTGTAGGCATGCCCAACATGTCCATATCTACTGTGGAATTATGGAGAAAAGCCCGAAAAGAGCAAACTCAAACAAATCAAGATTTGTTGCTAAACCTCCGTAGTTTGTGCTGTCCCCAAACGGCCAAATATGGATTCCCGTTGAATTTGAAACCTGTTTTGAATACTACAGCTCTTCACGTTTGTAGATATGCCCAACATGTCCATATCTACTGTGGAATTATGGAGAAAAGCCAGTAAAAAGCCAACTCAAACAAATCCAGATTTGTTATAAACCGCCGGACTTTGTTCAGTCTCCAAACGGCCAAATATGGATTCCCGTTAAATTTGAAATCTGATTTGAATACTACAGCTCTTCTCGTTTGTAGGTATGCCCAACATGTCCATATCTACTGTGGAATTATGGAGAAAACCCAGAAAAAAGCAAACTCAATCAAATCCAGATTTCGACATTTATGTTGCTAAACCTCCTGACTTTGTGCTGTCCCCAAACGGCCAAATATGGATTCCCATTGAATTTGAAACCTGATTTGCATACTACAGTTCTTCACGTTTGTAGGTATGCCCAACATGTCCATATCTACTGTGGAATTATGGAGAAAAGCCAGAAAAAAGCCAACTCAAACAAATCCAGATTTGTTGCTAAACCTCCGGACTTTGTGCTGTCTCCAAACGGCCAAATATGGATTCCCGTTGAATTTGAAACCTGATTCGCATACTACAGCTCTTCCCGTTTGTAGGTATGCCCAACATGTCCATATCTACTGTGGAATTATGGAGAAAACCCAGAAAAAAGCCAACTCAAACAAATCCAGATTTGTTATAAACCGCCGGACTTTGTTCAGTCTCCAAACGGCCAAATATGGATTCCCGTTAAATTTGAAATCTGATTTGAATACTACAGCTCTTCTCGTTTGTAGGTATGCCCAACATGTCCATATCTACTGTGGAATTATGGAGAAAACCCAGAAAAAAGCAAACTCAATCAAATCCAGATTTCGACAATTATGTTGCTAAACCTCCTGACTTTGTGCTGTCCCCAAACGGCCAAATATGGATTCCCATTGAATTTGAAACCTGATTTGCATACTACAGTTCTTCACGTTTGTAGGTATGCCCAACATGTCCATATCTACTGTGGAATTATGGAGAAAAGCCAGAAAAAAGCCAACTCAAACAAATCCAGATTTGTTGCTAAACCTCCGGACTTTGTGCTGTCTCCAAACGGCCAAATATGGATTCCCGTTGAATTTGAAACCTGATTCGCATACTACCGCTCTTCCCGTTTGTAGGTATGCCCAACATGTCCATATCTACTGTGGAATTATGGAGAAAACCCAGAAAAAAGCCAACTCAAACAAATCCAGATTTGTTATAAACCGCCGGACTTTGTTCAGTCTCCAAACGGCCAAATATGGATTCCCGTTAAATTTGAAATCTGATTTGAATACTACAGCTCTTCTCGTTTGTAGGTATGCCCAACATGTCCATATCTACTGTGGAATTATGGAGAAAACCCAGAAAAAAGCAAACTCAATCAAATCCAGATTTCGACAATTATGTTGCTAAACCTCCTGACTTTGTGCTGTCCCCAAACGGCCAAATATGGATTCCCATTGAATTTGAAACCTGATTTGCATACTACAGTTCTTCACGTTTGTAGTTATGCCCAACATGTCCATATCTACTGTGGAATTATGGAGAAAAGCCAGAAAAAAGCCAACTCAAACAAATCCAGATTTGTTGCTAAACCTCCGGACTTCGTGCTGTCTCCAAACGGCCAAATATGGATTCCCGTTGAATTTGAAACCTGATTCGCATACTACAGCTCTTCCCGTTTGTAGGTATGCCCAACATGTCCATATCTACTGTGGAATTATGGAGAAAAGCCAGAAAAAAGCCAACTCAAACAAATCCAGATTTGTTGCTAAACCTCCGGACTTTGTGCTGTCTCCAAACGGCCAAATATGGATTCCCGTTGAATTTGAAACCTGATTCGCATACTACAGCTCTTCCCGTTTGTAGGTATGCCCAACATGTCCATATCTACTGTGGAATTATGGAGAAAACCCAGAAAAAAGCAAACTCAATCAAATTCAGATTTGTTGCTAAACCTCCTGACTTTTTGCTGTCTCCAAACGGCCAAGTATGGATTCCCGTTGAATTTGAAACCTGATTTGCATACTACAGCTCTTCATGTTTGTAAGGATGCCCAACATGTCCATATCTACTGTGGAATTATGGAGAAAAGCCCGAAAAAAGCAAACTCAAACAAATCCAGATTTCGACAATTATGTTGCTAAACCTCCTGACTTTGTGCTGTCCCCAAACGGCCAAATATGGATTCCCATTGAATTTGAAACATGATTTGCATACTACATCTCTTCACATTTGTAGGTATGCCCAACATGTCCATATCTACTGTGGAATTATGGAGAAAAGCCAGAAAAAAACCAACTCAAACAAATCCAGATTTGTTGCTAAACCTCCTGACTTTGTGCTGTCTCCAAACGGCCAAGTATGGATTCCCGTTGAATTTGAAACCTGATTTGCATACTACAGCTCTTCATGTTTGTAAGGATGCCCAACATGTCCATATCTACTGTGGAATTATGGAGAAAAGCCAGAAAAAAGCCAACTCAAACAAATCCAGATTTGTTGCTAAACCTCCGGATTTTGTGCTGTCTCCAAACGGCCAAATATGGATTCCCGTTGAATTTGAAACCTGATTCGCATACTACAGCTCTTCACGTTTGTAGGTATGCCCAACATGTCCATATCTACTGTGGAATTTTGGAGAAAACCCAGAAAAAAGCAAACTCAATCAAATCCAGATTTCAACAATCATGTTGCTAAACCTACAAACTTTGTGCTGTCCCCAAACGGCCAAATATGGATTCCCATTGAATTTGAAACCTGATTTGCATACTACAGTTCTTCACGTTTGTAGGTATGCCCAACATGTCCATATCTACTGTGGAATTATGGAGAAAAGCCAGAAAAAAAACAACTCAAACAAATCCAGATTTGTTGCTAAACCTCCTGACTTTGTGCTGTCTCCAAACGGCCAAATATGGATTCCCATTGAATTTGAAACCTGATTTGCATACTACAGCTCTTCACGTTTGTAGGCATGCCCAACATGTCCATATCTACTGTGGAATTATGGAGAAAAGCCCGAAAAGAGCAAACTCAAACAAATCAAGATTTGTTGCTAAACCTCCGTAGTTTGTGCTGTCCCCAAACGGCCAAATATGGATTCCCGTTGAATTTGAAACCTGTTTTGAATACTACAGCTCTTCACGTTTGTAGATATGCCCAACATGTCCATATCTACTGTGGAATTATGGAGAAAAGCCAGTAAAAAGCCAACTCAAACAAATCCAGATTTGTTATAAACCGCCGGACTTTGTTCAGTCTCCAAACGGCCAAATATGGATTCCCGTTAAATTTGAAATCTGATTTGAATACTACAGCTCTTCTCGTTTGTAGGTATGCCCAACATGTCCATATCTACTGTGGAATTATGGAGAAAACCCAGAAAAAAGCAAACTCAATCAAATCCAGATTTCGACATTTATGTTGCTAAACCTCCTGACTTTGTGCTGTCCCCAAACGGCCAAATATGGATTCCCATTGAATTTGAAACCTGATTTGCATACTACAGTTCTTCACGTTTGTAGGTATGCCCAACATGTCCATATCTACTGTGGAATTATGGAGAAAAGCCAGAAAAAAGCCAACTCAAACAAATCCAGATTTGTTGCTAAACCTCCGGACTTTGTGCTGTCTCCAAACGGCCAAATATGGATTCCCGTTGAATTTGAAACCTGATTCGCATACTATAGCTCTTCCCGTTTGTAGGTATGCCCAACATGTCCATATCTACTGTGGAATTATGGAGAAAACCCAGAAAAAAGCCAACTCAAACAAATCCAGATTTGTTATAAACCGCCGGACTTTGTTCAGTCTCCAAACGGCCAAATATGGATTCCCGTTAAATTTGAAATCTGATTTGAATACTACAGCTCTTCTCGTTTGTAGGTATGCCCAACATGTCCATATCTACTGTGGAATTATGGAGAAAACCCAGAAAAAAGCAAACTCAATCAAATCCAGATTTCGACAATTATGTTGCTAAACCTCCTGACTTTGTGCTGTCCCCAAACGGCCAAATATGGATTCCCATTGAATTTGAAACCTGATTTGCATACTACAGTTCTTCACGTTTGTAGGTATGCCCAACATGTCCATATCTACTGTGGAATTATGGAGAAAAGCCAGAAAAAAGCCAACTCAAACAAATCCAGATTTGTTGCTAAACCTCCGGACTTCGTGCTGTCTCCAAACGGCCAAATATGGATTCCCGTTGAATTTGAAACCTGATTCGCATACTACAGCTCTTCCCGTTTGTAGGTATGCCCAACATGTCCATATCTACTGTGGAATTATGGAGAAAAGCCAGAAAAAAGCCAACTCAAACAAATCCAGATTTGTTGCTAAGCCTCCGGACTTCGTGCTGTCTCCAAACGGCCAAATATGGATTCCCGTTGAATTTGAAACCTGATTCGCATACTACAGCTCTTCCCGTTTGTAGGTATGCCCAACATGTCCATATCTACTGTGGAATTATGGAGAAAACCCAGAAAAAAGCAAACTCAATCAAATTCAGATTTGTTGCTAAACCTCCTGACTTTTTGCTGTCTCCAAACGGCCAAGTATGGATTCCCGTTGAATTTGAAACCTGATTTGCATACTACAGCTCTTCATGTTTGTAAGGATGCCCAACATGTCCATATCTACTGTGGAATTATGGAGAAAAGCCCGAAAAAAGCAAACTCAAACAAATCCAGATTTCGACAATTATGTTGCTAAACCTCCTGACTTTGTGCTGTCCCCAAACGGCCAAATATGGATTCCCATTGAATTTGAAACATGATTTGCATACTACATCTCTTCACATTTGTAGGTATGCCCAACATGTCCATATCTACTGTGGAATTATGGAGAAAAGCCAGAAAAAAACCAACTCAAACAAATCCAGATTTGTTGCTAAACCTCCTGACTTTGTGCTGTCTCCAAACGGCCAAGTATGGATTCCCGTTGAATTTGAAACCTGATTTGCATACTACAGCTCTTCATGTTTGTAAGGATGCCCAACATGTCCATATCTACTGTGGAATTATGGAGAAAAGCCAGAAAAAAGCCAACTCAAACAAATCCAGATTTGTTGCTAAACCTCCGGATTTTGTGCTGTCTCCAAACGGCCAAATATGGATTCCCGTTGAATTTGAAACCTGATTCGCATACTACAGCTCTTCACGTTTGTAGGTATGCCCAACATGTCCATATCTACTGTGGAATTTTGGAGAAAACCCAGAAAAAAGCAAACTCAATCAAATCCAGATTTCAACAATCATGTTGCTAAACCTACAAACTTTGTGCTGTCCCCAAACGGCCAAATATGGATTCCCATTGAATTTGAAACCTGATTTGCATACTACAGTTATTCACGTTTGTAGCTATGCCCAACATGTCCATATCTACTGTGGAATTATGGAGAAAAGCCAGAAAAAAAACAACTCAAACAAATCCAGATTTGTTGCTAAACCTCCTGACTTTGTGCTGTCTCCAAACGGCCAAATATGGATTCCCATTGAATTTGAAACCTGATTTGCATACTACAGCTCTTCACGTTTGTAGGCATGCCCAACATGTCCATATCTACTGTGGAATTATGGAGAAAAGCCAGAAAAGAGCAAACTCAAACAAATCAAGATTTGTTGCTAAACCTCCGTAGTTTGTGCTGTCCCCAAACGGCCAAATATGGATTCCCGTTGAATTTGAAACCTGTTTTGAATACTACAGCTCTTCACGTTTGTAGGTATGCCCAACATGTCCATATCTACTGTGGAATTATGGAGAAAAGCCAGTAAAAAGCCAACTCAAACAAATCCAGATTTGTTATAAACCGCCGGACTTTGTTCAGTCTCCAAACGGCCAAATATGGATTCCCGTTAAATTTGAAATCTGATTTGAATACTACAGCTCTTCTCGTTTGTAGGTATGCCCAACATGTCCATATCTACTGTGGAATTATGGAGAAAACCCAGAAAAAAGCAAACTCAATCAAATCCAGATTTCGACAATTATGTTGCTAAACCTCCTGACTTTGTGCTGTCCCCAAACGGCCAAATATGGATTCCCATTGAATTTGAAACCTGATTTGCATACTACAGTTCTTCACGTTTGTAGGTATGCCCAACATGTCCATATCTACTGTGGAATTATGGAGAAAAGCCAGAAAAAAGCCAACTCAAACAAATCCAGATTTGTTGCTAAACCTCCGGACTTTGTGCTGTCTCCAAACGGCCAAATATGGATTCCCGTTGAATTTGAAACCTGATTCGCATACTACAGCTCTTCCCGTTTGTAGGTATGCCCAACATGTCCATATCTACTGTGGAATTATGGAGAAAACCCAGAAAAAAGCCAACTCAAACAAATCCAGATTTGTTATAAACCGCCGGACTTTGTTCAGTCTCCAAACGGCCAAATATGGATTCCCGTTAAATTTGAAATCTGATTTGAATACTACAGCTCTTCTCGTTTGTAGGTATGCCCAACATGTCCATATCTACTGTGGAATTATGGAGAAAACCCAGAAAAAAGCAAACTCAATCAAATCCAGATTTTGACAATTATGTTGCTAAACCTCCTGACTTTGTGCTGTCCCCAAACGGCCAAATATGGATTCCCATTGAATTTGAAACCTGATTTGCATACTACAGTTCTTCACTTTTGTAGGTATGCCCAACATGTCCATATCTACTGTGGAATTATGGAGAAAAGCCAGAAAAAAGCCAACTCAAACAAATCCAGATTTGTTGCTAAACCTCAGGACTTCGTGCTGTCTCCAAACGGCCAAATATGGATTCCCGTTGAATTTGAAACCTGATTCGCATACTACAGCTCTTCCCGTTTGTAGGTATGCCCAACATGTCCATATCTACTGTGGAATTATGGAGAAAAGCCAGAAAAAAGCCAACTCAAACAAATCCAGATTTGTTGCTAAACCTCCGGACTTCGTGCTGTCTCCAAACGGCCAAATATGGATTCCCGTTAAATTTGAAATCTGATTTGAATACTACAGCTCTTCACGTTTGTAGCTATGCCCAACATGTCCATATCTACTGTGGAATTATGGAGAAAACCCAGAAAAAAGCAAACTCAATCAAATCCAGATTTCGACAATTATGTTGCTAAACCTCCTGACTTTGGGCTGTCCCCAAACGGCCAAATATGGATTCCCATTGAATTTGAAACCTGATTTGCATACTACAGTTCTTCACGTTTGTAGGTATGCCCAACATGTCCATATCTACTGTGGAATTATGGAGAAAACCCAGAAAAAAGCAAACTCAATCAAATCCAGATTTCGACAATTATGTTGCTAAACCTCCTGACTTTGTGCTGTCCCCAAACGGCCAAATATGGATTCCCATTGAATTTGAAACCTAATTTGCATACTACAGTTCTTCACATTTGTAGGTATGCCCAACACGTCCATATCTACTGTGGAATTATGGAGAAAAGCCAGAAAAAAAACAACTCAAACAAATCCAGATTTGTTGCTAAACCTCCTGACTTTGTGTTGTCTCCAAACGGCCAAGTATGGATTCCCGTTGAATTTGAAACCTGATTTGCATACTACAGCTCTTCATGTTTGTAAGGATGCCCAACATGTCCATATCTACTGTGGAATTATGGAGAAAAGCCCGAAAAAAGCAAACTCAAACAAATCCAGATTTCGACAATTATGTTGCTAAACCTCCTGATTTTGTGCTGTCCCCAAACGGCCAAATATGGATTCCCATTGAATTTGAAACCTGATTTGCATACTACAGCTCTTCACATTTGTAGGTATGCCCAACATGTCCATATCTACTGTGGAATTATGGAGAAAAGCCAGAAAAAAACCAACTCAAACAAATCCAGATTTGTTGCTAAACCTCCTGACTTTGTGCTGTCTCCAAACGGCCAAGTATGGATTCCCGTTGAATTTGAAACCTGATTTGCATACTACAGCTCTTCACGTTTGTAGGGATGCCCAACATGTCCATATCTACTGTGGAATTATGGAGAAAAGCCCGAAAACAGCAAACTCAAACAAATCCAGATTTGTTGCTAAACCTCCGTAGTTTGTGCTGTCCCCAAACGGCCAAATATGGATTCCCGTTGAATTTGAAACCTGTTTTGAATACTACAGCTCTTCACGTTTGTAGGTATGCCCAACATGTCCATATCTACTGTGGAATTATGGAGAAAACCCAGAAAAAAGCAAACTCAATCAAATCCAGATTTCGACAATCATGTTGCTAAACCTCCTAACTTTGTGCTGTCCCCAAACGGCCAAATATGGATTCCCATTGAATTTGAAACCTGATTTGCATACTACTGCTCTTCGCGTTTGTAGGGATGCCCAACATGTCTATATCTACTGTGGAATTATGGAGAAAAGCCAGAAAAAAGCCAACTCAAACAAATCCAGATTTGTTATAAACCGCCGGACTTTGTTCAGTCTCCAAACGGCCAAATATGGATTACCGTTAAATTTGAAATATGATTTGAATACTACAGCTCTTCACGTTTGTAGGTATGCCCAACATGTCCATATCTACTGTGGAATTATGGAGAAAACCCAGAAAAAAGCAAACTCAATCAAATCCAGATTTCGACAATTATGTTGCTAAACCTCCTGACTTTGGGCTGTCCCCAAACGGCCAAATATGGATTCCCATTGAATTTGAAACCTGATTTGCATACTACAGTTCTTCACGTTTGTAGGTATGCCCAACATGTCCATATCTACTGTGGAATTATGGAGAAAACCCAGAAAAAAGCAAACTCAATCAAATCCAGATTTCGACAATTATGTTGCTAAACCTCCTGACTTTGTGCTGTCCCCAAACGGCCAAATATGGATTCCCATTGAATTTGAAACCTGATTTGCATACTACAGTTCTTCACGTTTGTAGGTATGCCCAACATGTCCATATCTACTGTGGAATTATGGAGAAAACCCAGAAAAAAGCAAACTCAATCAAATCCAGATTTCGACAATTATGTTGCTAAACCTCCTGACTTTGTGCTGTCCCCAAACGGCCAAATATGGATTCCCATTGAATTTGAAACCTAATTTGCATACTACAGTTCTTCACATTTGTAGGTATGCCCAACACGTCCATATCTACTGTGGAATTATGGAGAAAAGCCAGAAAAAAACCAACTCAAACAAATCCAGATTTGTTGCTAAACCTCCTGACTTTGTGCTGTCTCCAAACGGCCAAGTATGGATTCCCGTTGAATTTGAAACCTGATTTGCATACTACAGCTCTTCACGTTTGTAGGGATGCCCAACATGTCCATATCTACTGTGGAATTATGGAGAAAAGCCCGAAAACAGCAAACTCAAACAAATCCAGATTTGTTGCTAAACCTCCTGACTTTGTGCTGTCCCCAAACGGCCAAATATGGATTCCCATTGAATTTGAAACCTGATTTGCATACTACAGCTCTTCACGTTTGTAGGTATGCCCAACATGTCCATATCTACTGTGGAATTATGGAGAAAACCCAGAAAAAAGCCAACTCAAACAAATCCTGATTTGTTGCTAAACCTCCTGACTTTGTGCTGTCACCAAATGGCCAAATATGGATTCCCGTTGAATTTGAAACCTGAATCGCATACTACAGCTCTTCACGTTTGTAGGTATGCCCAACATGTCCATATCTACTGTGGAATTATGGAGAAAACCCAGAAAAAAGCAAACTCAATCAAATCCAGATTTCGACAATCATGGTACTAAACCTCCTAAATTTCTGCTGTCCCCAAACGGCCAAATATGGATTCCCATTGAATTTGAAACCTGATTTGCATACTACAGCTCTTCACGTTTGTAGGGATGCCCAACCTGTCCATATCTACTGTGGAATTATGGAGAAAACCCAGAAAAAAGCAAACTCAATCAAATCCAGATTTCGACAATCATGTTGCTAAACCTCCTAACTTTGTGCTGTCCCCAAACGGCCAAATATGGATTCCCATTGAATTTGAAACCTGATTTGCATACTACAGTTCTTCACGTTTGTAGGTATGCCCAACATGTCCATATCTACTGTGGAATTATGGAGAAAACCCAGAAAAAAGCAAACTCAATCAAATCCAGATTTCGACAATTATGTTGCTAAACCTCCTGACTTTGTGCTGTCCCCAAACGGCCAAATATGGATTCCCATTGAATTTGAAACCTGATTTGCATACTACAGTTCTTCACGTTTGTAGGTATGCCCAACATGTCCATATCTACTGTGGAATTATGGAGAAAACCCAGAAAAAAGCAAACTCAATCAAATCCAGATTTCGACAATTATGTTGCTAAACCTCCTGACTTTGTGCTGTCCCCAAACGGCCAAATATGGATTCCCATTGAATTTGAAACCTAATTTGCATACTACAGTTCTTCACATTTGTAGGTATGCCCAACACGTCCATATCTACTGTGGAATTATGGAGAAAAGCCAGAAAAAAACCAACTCAAACAAATCCAGATTTGTTGCTAAACCTCCTGACTTTGTGCTGTCTCCAAACGGCCAAGTATGGATTCCCGTTGAATTTGAAACCTGATTTGCATACTACAGCTCTTCACGTTTGTAGGGATGCCCAACATGTCCATATCTACTGTGGAATTATGGAGAAAAGCCCGAAAACAGCAAAATCAAACAAATCCAGATTTTTTGCTAAACCTCCTGACTTTGTGCTGTCCCCAAACGGCCAAATATGGATTCCCATTGAATTTGAAACCTGATTTGCATACTACAGCTCTTCACGTTTGTAGGTATGCCCAACATGTCCATATCTACTGTGGAATTATGGAGAAAACCCAGAAAAAAGCCAACTCAAACAAATCCTGATTTGTTGCTAAACCTCCTGACTTTGTGCTGTCACCAAATGGCCAAATATGGATTCCCGTTGAATTTGAAACCTGAATCGCATACTACAGCTCTTCACGTTTGTAGGTATGCCCAACATGTCCATATCTACTGTGGAATTATGGAGAAAACCCAGAAAAAAGCAAACTCAATCAAATCCAGATTTCGACAATCATGGTGCTAAACCTCCTAACTTTCTGCTGTCCCCAAACGGCCAAATATGGATTCCCATTGAATTTGAAACCTGATTTGCATACTACAGCTCTTCACGTTTGTAGGGATGCCCAACCTGTCCATATCTACTGTGGAATTATGGAGAAAACCCAGAAAAAAGCAAACTCAAACAAATCCAGATTTGTTGCTAAACCTCCTGACTTTGTGCTGTCCCAAAACGGCCAAATATGGATTCCCGTTGAATTTGAAACCTGATTTGCTTACTACAGCTCTTCACGTTTGTAGGTATGCCTAACATGTCCATATCTACTGTGGAATTATGGAGAAAACCCAGAAAAAAGCAAACTCAATCAAATCCAGATTTCGACAATTATGTTGCTAAAGCTCCTAACTTTGTGCTGTCCCCAAACGGCCAAATATGGATTCCCGTTGAATTTGAAACCTGATTCGAATACTACAGCTCTTCACGTTTGTAGCTATGCCCAACATGTCCATATCTACTGTGGAATTATGGAGAAAAGCCAGAAAAAAGCAAACTCAATCAAATCCAGATTTCGACAATCATGTTGTTAAACCTCCTAACTTTGTGCTGTCCCCAAACGGCCAAATATGGATTCCCATTGAATTTGAAACCTGATTTGCATACTACAGCTCTTCACGTTTGTAGGGATGCCCAACATGTCCATATCTACTGTGGAATTATGGAGAAAAGCCCGAAAAGAGCAAACTCAAACAAATCCAGATTTGTTGCTAAACCTCCGTAGTTTGTGCTGTCCCCAAACGGCCAAATATGGATTCCCGTTGAATTTGAAACCTGTTTTGAATACTACAGCTCTTCACGTTTGTAGGTATGCCCAACATGTCCATATCTACTGTGGAATTATGGAGAAAACCCAGAAAAAAGCAAACTCAATCAAATCCAGATTTCGACAATCATGTTGCTAAACCTCCTAACTTTGTGCTGTCCCCAAATGGCCAAATATGGATTCCCATTGAATTTGAAAGTGGATTTGCATACTACAGCTCTTCACGTTTGTAGGGATGCCCAAAATGTCCATATCTACTGTGGAATTATGGAGAAAAGCCAGAAAAAAGCCAACTCAAACAAATCCAGATTTGTTATAAACCGCCGGACTTTGTTCAGTCTCCAAACGGCCAAATATGGATTCCCGTTAAATTTGAAATCTGATTTGAATACTACAGCTCTTCACGTTTGTAGCTATGCCCAACATGTCCATATCTACTGTGGAATTATGGAGAAAACCCAGAAAAAAGCAAACTCAATCAAATCCAGATTTCGACAATTATGTTGCTAAACCTCCTGACTTTGTGCTGTCCCCAAACGGCCAAATATGGATTCCCATTGAATTTGAAACCTGATTTGCATACTACAGTTCTTCACGTTTGTAGGTATGCCCAACATGTCCATATCTACTGTGGAATTATGGAGAAAACCCAGAAAAAAGCAAACTCAATCAAATCCAGATTTCGACAATTATGTTGCTAAACCTCCTGACATTGTGCTGTCCCCAAACGGCCAAATATGGATTCCCATTGAATTTGAAACCTAATTTGCATACTACAGTTCTTCACATTTGTAGGTATGCCCAACACGTCCATATCTACTGTGGAATTATGGAGAAAAGCCAGAAAAAAAACAACTCAAACAAATCCAGATTTGTTGCTAAACCTCCTGACTTTGTGTTGTCTCCAAACGGCCAAGTATGGATTCCCGTTGAATTTGAAACCTGATTTGCATACTACAGCTCTTCATGTTTGTAAGGATGCCCAACATGTCCATATCTACTGTGGAATTATGGAGAAAAGCCCGAAAAAAGCAAACTCAAACAAATCCAGATTTCGACAATTATGTTGCTAAACCTCCTGACTTTTTGCTGTCCCCAAACGGCCAAATATGGATTCCCATTGAATTTGAAAGTGGATTTGCATACTACAGCTCTTCACGTTTGTAGGGATGCCCAACATGTCCATATCTACTGTGGAATTATGGAGAAAAGCCAGAAAAAAGCCAACTCAAACAAATCCAGATTTGTTATAAACCGCCGGACTTTGTTCAGTCTCCAAACGGCCAAATATGGATTCCCGTTAAATTTGAAATCTGATTTGAATACTACAGCTCTTCACGTTTGTAGCTATGCCCAACATGTCCATATCTACTGTGGAATTATGGAGAAAACCCAGAAAAAAGCAAACTCAATCAAATCCAGATTTCGACAATTATGTTGCTAAACCTCCTGACTTTGGGCTGTCCCCAAACGGCCAAATATGGATTCCCATCGAATTTGAAACCTGATTTGCATACTACAGTTCTTCACGTTTGTAGGTATGCCCAACATGTCCATATCTACTGTGGAATTATGGAGAAAACCCAGAAAAAAGCAAACTCAATCAAATCCAGATTTCGACAATTATGTTGCTAAACCTCCTGACTTTGTGCTGTCCCCAAACGGCCAAATATGGATTCCCATTGAATTTGAAACCTAATTTGCATACTACAGTTCTTCACATTTGTAGGTATGCCCAACACGTCCATATCTACTGTGGAATTATGGAGAAAAGCCAGAAAAAAACCAACTCAAACAAATCCAGATTTGTTGCTAAACCTCCTGACTTTGTGTTGTCTCCAAACGGCCAAGTATGGATTCCCGTTGAATTTGAAACCTGATTTGCATACTACAGCTCTTCATGTTTGTAAGGATGCCCAACATGTCCATATCTACTGTGGAATTATGGAGAAAAGCCCGAAAAAAGCAAACTCAAACAAATCCAGATTTCGACAATTATGTTGCTAAACCTCCTGACTTTGTGCTGTCCCCAAACGGCCAAATATGGATTCCCATTGAATTTGAAACCTGATTTGCATACTACAGCTCTTCACATTTGTAGGTATGCCCAACATGTCCATATCTACTGTGGAATTATGGAGAAAAGCCAGAAAAAAACCAACTCAAACAAATCCAGATTTGTTGCTAAACCTCCTGAGTTTGTGCTGTCTCCAAACGGCCAAGTATGGATTCCCGTTGAATTTGAAACCTGATTTGCATACTACAGCTCTTCACGTTTGTAGGGATGCCCAACATGTCCATATCTACTGTGGAATTATGGAGAAAAGCCCGAAAACAGCAAACTCAAACAAATCCAGATTTGTTGCTAAACCTCCGTAGTTTGTGCTGTCCCCAACGGCCAAATATGGATTCCCGTTGAATTTGAAACCTGTTTTGAATACTACAGCTCTTCACGTTTGTAGGTATGCCCAACATGTCCATATCTACTGTGGAATTATGGAGAAAACCCAGAAAAAAGCAAACTCAATCAAATCCAGATTTCGACAATCATGTTGCTAAACCTCCTAACTTTGTGCTGTCCCCAAACGGCCAAATATGGATTCCCATTGAATTTGAAACCTGATTTGCATACTACTGCTCTTCACGTTTGTAGGGATGCCCAACATGTCTATATCTACTGTGGAATTATGGAGAAAAGCCAGAAAAAAGCCAACTCAAACAAATCCAGATTTGTTATAAACCGCCGGACTTTGTTCAGTCTCCAAACGGCCAAATATGGATTACCGTTAAATTTGAAATATGATTTGAATACTACAGCTCTTCACGTTTGTAGGTATGCCCAACATGTCCATATCTACTGTGGAATTATGGAGAAAACCCAGAAAAAAGCAAACTCAATCAAATCCAGATTTCGACAATTATGTTGCTAAACCTCCTGACTTTGGGCTGTCCCCAAACGGCCAAATATGGATTCCCATTGAATTTGAAACCTGATTTGCATACTACAGTTCTTCACGTTTGTAGGTATGCCCAACATGTCCATATCTACTGTGGAATTATGGAGAAAACCCAGAAAAAAGCAAACTCAATCAAATCCAGATTTCGACAATTATGTTGCTAAACCTCCTGACTTTGTGCTGTCCCCAAACGGCCAAATATGGATTCCCATTGAATTTGAAACCTGATTTGCATACTACAGTTCTTCACGTTTGTAGGTATGCCCAACATGTCCATATCTACTGTGGAATTATGGAGAAAACCCAGAAAAAAGCAAACTCAATCAAATCCAGATTTCGACAATTATGTTGCTAAACCTCCTGACTTTGTGCTGTCCCCAAACGGCCAAATATGGATTCCCATTGAATTTGAAACCTAATTTGCATACTACAGTTCTTCACATTTGTAGGTATGCCCAACACGTCCATATCTACTGTGGAATTATGGAGAAAAGCCAGAAAAAAACCAACTCAAACAAATCCAGATTTGTTGCTAAACCTCCTGACTTTGTGCTGTCTCCAAACGGCCAAGTATGGATTCCCGTTGAATTTGAAACCTGATTTGCATACTACAGCTCTTCACGTTTGTAGGGATGCCCAACATGTCCATATCTACTGTGGAATTATGGAGAAAAGCCCGAAAACAGCAAACTCAAACAAATCCAGATTTGTTGCTAAACCTCCTGACTTTGTGCTGTCCCCAAACGGCCAAATATGGATTCCCATTGAATTTGAAACCTGATTTGCATACTACAGCTCTTCACGTTTGTAGGTATGCCCAACATGTCCATATCTACTGTGGAATTATGGAGAAAACCCAGAAAAAAGCCAACTCAAACAAATCCTGATTTGTTGCTAAACCTCCTGACTTTGTGCTGTCACCAAATGGCCAAATATGGATTCCCGTTGAATTTGAAACCTGAATCGCATACTACAGCTCTTCACGTTTGTAGGTATGCCCAACATGTCCATATCTACTGTGGAATTATGGAGAAAACCCAGAAAAAAGCAAACTCAATCAAATCCAGATTTCGACAATCATGGTACTAAACCTCCTAAATTTCTGCTGTCCCCAAACGGCCAAATATGGATTCCCATTGAATTTGAAACCTGATTTGCATACTACAGCTCTTCACGTTTGTAGGGATGCCCAACCTGTCCATATCTACTGTGGAATTATGGAGAAAACCCAGAAAAAAGCAAACTCAATCAAATCCAGATTTCGACAATCATGTTGCTAAACCTCCTAACTTTGTGCTGTCCCCAAACGGCCAAATATGGATTCCCATTGAATTTGAAACCTGATTTGCATACTACAGTTCTTCACGTTTGTAGGTATGCCCAACATGTCCATATCTACTGTGGAATTATGGAGAAAACCCAGAAAAAAGCAAACTCAATCAAATCCAGATTTCGACAATTATGTTGCTAAACCTCCTGACTTTGTGCTGTCCCCAAACGGCCAAATATGGATTCCCATTGAATTTGAAACCTGATTTGCATACTACAGTTCTTCACGTTTGTAGGTATGCCCAACATGTCCATATCTACTGTGGAATTATGGAGAAAACCCAGAAAAAAGCAAACTCAATCAAATCCAGATTTCGACAATTATGTTGCTAAACCTCCTGACTTTGTGCTGTCCCCAAACGGCCAAATATGGATTCCCATTGAATTTGAAACCTAATTTGCATACTACAGTTCTTCACATTTGTAGGTATGCCCAACACGTCCATATCTACTGTGGAATTATGGAGAAAAGCCAGAAAAAAACCAACTCAAACAAATCCAGATTTGTTGCTAAACCTCCTGACTTTGTGCTGTCTCCAAACGGCCAAGTATGGATTCCCGTTGAATTTGAAACCTGATTTGCATACTACAGCTCTTCACGTTTGTAGGGATGCCCAACATGTCCATATCTACTGTGGAATTATGGAGAAAAGCCCGAAAACAGCAAAATCAAACAAATCCAGATTTTTTGCTAAACCTCCTGACTTTGTGCTGTCCCCAAACGGCCAAATATGGATTCCCATTGAATTTGAAACCTGATTTGCATACTACAGCTCTTCACGTTTGTAGGTATGCCCAACATGTCCATATCTACTGTGGAATTATGGAGAAAACCCAGAAAAAAGCCAACTCAAACAAATCCTGATTTGTTGCTAAACCTCCTGACTTTGTGCTGTCACCAAATGGCCAAATATGGATTCCCGTTGAATTTGAAACCTGAATCGCATACTACAGCTCTTCACGTTTGTAGGTATGCCCAACATGTCCATATCTACTGTGGAATTATGGAGAAAACCCAGAAAAAAGCAAACTCAATCAAATCCAGATTTCGACAATCATGGTGCTAAACCTCCTAACTTTCTGCTGTCCCCAAACGGCCAAATATGGATTCCCATTGAATTTGAAACCTGATTTGCATACTACAGCTCGTCACGTTTGTAGGGATGCCCAACCTGTCCATATCTACTGTGGAATTATGGAGAAAACCCAGAAAAAAGCAAACTCAAACAAATCCAGATTTGTTGCTAAACCTCCTGACTTTGTGCTGTCCCAAAACGGCCAAATATGGATTCCCGTTGAATTTGAAACCTGATTTGCTTACTACAGCTCTTCACGTTTGTAGGTATGCCCAACATGTCCATATCTACTGTGGAATTATGGAGAAAACCCAGAAAAAAGCAAACTCAATCAAATCCAGATTTCGACAATTATGTTGCTAAAGCTCCTAACTTTGTGCTGTCCCCAAACGGCCAAATATGGATTCCCGTTGAATTTGAAACCTGATTCGAATACTACAGCTCTTCACGTTTGTAGCTATGCCCAACATGTCCATATCTACTGTGGAATTATGGAGAAAAGCCAGAAAAAAGCAAACTCAATCAAATCCAGATTTCGACAATCATGTTGTTAAACCTCCTAACTTTGTGCTGTCCCCAAACGGCCAAATATGGATTCCCATTGAATTTGAAACCTGATTTGCATACTACAGCTCTTCACGTTTGTAGGGATGCCCAACATGTCCATATCTACTGTGGAATTATGGAGAAAACCCAGAAAAAAGCAAACTCAATCAAATCCAGATTTCGACAATCATGTTGCTAAACCTCCTAACTTTGTGCTGTCCCCAAATGGCCAAATATGGATTCCCATTGAATTTGAAAGTGGATTTGCATACTACAGCTCTTCACGTTTGTAGGGATGCCCAAAATGTCCATATCTACTGTGGAATTATGGAGAAAAGCCAGAAAAAAGCCAACTCAAACAAATCCAGATTTGTTATAAACCGCCGGACTTTGTTCAGTCTCCAAACGGCCAAATATGGATTCCCATTAAATTTGAAATCTGATTTGAATACTACAGCTCTTCACGTTTGTAGCTATGCCCAACATGTCCATATCTACTGTGGAATTATGGAGAAAACCCAGAAAAAAGCAAACTCAATCAAATCCAGATTTCGACAATTATGTTGCTAAACCTCCTGACTTTGGGCTGTCCCCAAACGGCCAAATATGGATTCCCATTGAATTTGAAACCTGATTTGCATACTACAGTTCTTCACGTTTGTAGGTATGCCCAACATGTCCATATCTACTGTGGAATTATGGAGAAAACCCAGAAAAAAGCAAACTCAATCAAATCCAGATTTCGACAATTATGTTGCTAAACCTCCTGACTTTGTGCTGTCCCCAAACGGCCAAATATGGATTCCCATTGAATTTGAAACCTAATTTGCATACTACAGTTCTTCACATTTGTAGGTATGCCCAACACGTCCATATCTACTGTGGAATTATGGAGAAAAGCCAGAAAAAAAACAACTCAAACAAATCCAGATTTGTTGCTAAACCTCCTGACTTTGTGTTGTCTCCAAACGGCCAAGTATGGATTCCCGTTGAATTTGAAACCTGATTTGCATACTACAGCTCTTCATGTTTGTAAGGATGCCCAACATGTCCATATCTACTGTGGAATTATGGAGAAAAGCCCGAAAAAAGCAAACTCAAACAAATCCAGATTTCGACAATTATGTTGCTAAACCTCCTGACTTTTTGCTGTCCCCAAACGGCCAAATATGGATTCCCATTGAATTTGAAAGTGGATTTGCATACTACAGCTCTTCACGTTTGTAGGGATGCCCAACATGTCCATATCTACTGTGGAATTATGGAGAAAAGCCAGAAAAAAGCCAACTCAAACAAATCCAGATTTGTTATAAACCGCCGGACTTTGTTCAGTCTCCAAACGGCCAAATATGGATTCCCGTTAAATTTGAAATCTGATTTGAATACTACAGCTCTTCACGTTTGTAGCTATGCCCAACATGTCCATATCTACTGTGGAATTATGGAGAAAACCCAGAAAAAAGCAAACTCAATCAAATCCAGATTTCGACAATTATGTTGCTAAACCTCCTGACTTTGGGCTGTCCCCAAACGGCCAAATATGGATTCCCATCGAATTTGAAACCTGATTTGCATACTACAGTTCTTCACGTTTGTAGGTATGCCCAACATGTCCATATCTACTGTGGAATTATGGAGAAAACCCAGAAAAAAGCAAACTCAATCAAATCCAGATTTCGACAATTATGTTGCTAAACCTCCTGACTTTGTGCTGTCCCCAAACGGCCAAATATGGATTCCCATTGAATTTGAAACCTAATTTGCATACTACAGTTCTTCACATTTGTAGGTATGCCCAACACGTCCATATCTACTGTGGAATTATGGAGAAAAGCCAGAAAAAAACCAACTCAAACAAATCCAGATTTGTTGCTAAACCTCCTGACTTTGTGTTGTCTCCAAACGGCCAAGTATGGATTCCCGTTGAATTTGAAACCTGATTTGCATACTACAGCTCTTCATGTTTGTAAGGATGCCCAACATGTCCATATCTACTGTGGAATTATGGAGAAAAGCCCGAAAAAAGCAAACTCAAACAAATCCAGATTTCGACAATTATGTTGCTAAACCTCCTGACTTTGTGCTGTCCCCAAACGGCCAAATATGGATTCCCATTGAATTTGAAACCTGATTTGCATACTACAGCTCTTCACATTTGTAGGTATGCCCAACATGTCCATATCTACTGTGGAATTATGGAGAAAAGCCAGAAAAAAACCAACTCAAACAAATCCAGATTTGTTGCTAAACCTCCTGAGTTTGTGCTGTCTCCAAACGGCCAAGTATGGATTCCCGTTGAATTTGAAACCTGATTTGCATACTACAGCTCTTCACGTTTGTAGGGATGCCCAACATGTCCATATCTACTGTGGAATTATGGAGAAAAGCCCGAAAACAGCAAACTCAAACAAATCCAGATTTGTTGCTAAACCTCCGTAGTTTGTGCTGTCCCCAAACGGCCAAATATGGATTCCCGTTGAATTTGAAACCTGTTTTGAATACTACAGCTCTTCACGTTTGTAGGTATGCCCAACATGTCCATATCTACTGTGGAATTATGGAGAAAACCCAGAAAAAAGCAAACTCAATCAAATCCAGATTTCGACAATCATGTTGCTAAACCTCCTAACTTTGTGCTGTCCCCAAACGGCCAAATATGGATTCCCATTGAATTTGAAACCTGATTTGCATACTACTGCTCTTCACGTTTGTAGGGATGCCCAACATGTCTATATCTACTGTGGAATTATGGAGAAAAGCCAGAAAAAAGCCAACTCAAACAAATCCAGATTTGTTATAAACCGCCGGACTTTGTTCAGTCTCCAAACGGCCAAATATGGATTACCGTTAAATTTGAAATATGATTTGAATACTACAGCTCTTCACGTTTGTAGGTATGCCCAACATGTCCATATCTACTGTGGAATTATGGAGAAAACCCAGAAAAAAGCAAACTCAATTAAATCCAGATTTCGACAATTATGTTGCTAAACCTCCTGACTTTGGGCTGTCCCCAAACGGCCAAATATGGATTCCCATTGAATTTCAAACCTGATTTGCATACTACAGTTCTTCACGTTTGTAGGTATGCGCAACATGTCCATATCTACTGTGGAATTATGGAGAAAACCCAGAAAAAAGCAAACTCAATCAAATCCAGATTTCGACAATTATGTTGCTAAACCTCCTGACTTTGTGCTGTCCCCAAACGGCCAAATATGGATTCCCATTGAATTTGAAACCTGATTTGCATACTACAGCTCTTCACATTTGTAGGTATGCCCAACATGTCCATATCTACTGTGGAATTATGGAGAAAAGCCAGAAAAAAAACAACTCAAACAAATCCAGATTTGTTGCTAAACCTCCTGACTTTGTGCTGTCTCCAAACGGCCAAGTATGGATTCCCGTTGAATTTGAAACCTGATTTGCATACTACAGCTCTTCATGTTTGTAAGGATGCCCAACATGTCCATATCTACTGTGGAATTATGGAGAAAAGCCAGAAAAAAGCCAACTCAAACAAATCCAGATTAGTTGCTAAACCTCCTAACTTTGTGCTGTCCCCAAACGGCCAAATATGGATTCCCATTGAATTTGAAACCTGATTTGCATAATACAGCTCTTCACGTTTGTAGGGATGCCCAACATGTCCATATCTACTGTGGAATTATGGAGAAAAGCCCGAAAACAGCAAACTCAAACAAATCCAGATTTGTTGCTAAACCTCCGTAGTTTGTGCTGTCCCCAAACGGCCAAATATGGATTCCCGTTGAATTTGAAACCTGTTTTGAATACTACAGCTCTTCCCGTTTGTAGGTATGCCCAACATGTCCATATCTACTGTGGAATTATGGAGAAAACCCAGAAAAAAGCAAACTCAATCAAATCCAGATTTCGACAATCATGTTGCTAAACCTCCTGACTTTGTGCTGTCCCCAAACGGCCAAATATGGATTCCCATTGAATTTGAAACCTGATTTGCATACTACAGCTCGTCACGTTTGTAGGGATGCCCAACATGTCCATATCTACTGTGGAATTATGGAGAAAAGCCAGAAAAAAGCCAACTCAAACAAATCCAGATTTGTTATAAACCGCCGGACTTTGTTCAGTCTCCAAACGGCCAAATATGGATTCCCGTTAAATTTGAAATATGATTTGAATACTACAGCTCTTCACGTTTGTAGGTATGCCCAACATCTCCATATCTACTGTGGAATTATGGAGAAAACCCAGAAAAAAGCAAACTCAATCAAATCCAGATTTCGACAATTATGTTGCTAAACATCCTGACTTTGTGCTGTCCCCAAACGGCCAAATATGGATTCCCATTGAATTTGAAACCTGATTTGCATACTACAGTTCTTCACGTTTGTAGGTATGCCCAACATGTCCATATCTACTGTGGAATTATGGAGAAAAGCCAGAAAAAAACCAACTCAAACAAATCCAGATTTGTTGCTAAACCTCCTGACTTTTTGCTGTCTCCAAACGGCCAAGTATGGATTCCCGTTGAATTTGAAACCTGATTTGCATACTACAGCTCTTCATGTTTGTAAGGATGCCCAACATGTCCATATCTACTGTGGAATTATGGAGAAAAGCCCGAAAAAAGCAAACTCAAACAAATCCAGATTTCGACAATTATGTTGCTAAACCTCCTGACTTTGTGTTGTTCCCAAACGGCCAAATATGGATTCCCATTGAATTTCAAAGCTGATTTGCATACTACAGCTCTTCACATTTGTAGCGATGCCCAACATGTCCATATCTACTGTGGAATTATGGAGAAAAGCCAGAAAAAAAACAACTCAAACAAATCCAGATTTGTTGCTAAACCTCCTGACTTTGTGCTGTCTCCAAACGGCCAAGTATGGATTCCCGTTGAATTTGAAACCTGATTTGCATACTACTGCTCTTCATGTTTGTAAGGATGCCCAACATGTCCATATCTACTGTGGAATTATGGAGAAAAGCCAGAAAAAAGCCAACTCAAACAAATCCAGATTTGTTGCTAAACCTCTGGACTTTGTGCTGTCTCCAAATGGCCAAATATGGATTCCCATTGAATTTGAAACCTGATTTGCATACTACAGTTCTTCACGTTTGGAGGTATGCCCAACATGTCCATATCTACTGTGGAATTATGGAGAAAACCCAGAAAAAAGCAAACTCAATCAAATCCAGATTTCGACAATTATGTTGCTAAACCTCCTGACTTTGTGCTGTCCCCAAATGGCCAAATATTGAATCCCATTGAATTTGAAACCTGATTTGCATACTACAGTTCTTCACGTTTGTAGGTATGCCCAACATGTCCATATCTACTGTGGAATTATGGAGAAAAGCCAGAAAAAAAACAACTCAAACAAATCCAGATTTGTTGCTAAACCTCCTGACTTTGTGCTGTCTCCAAACGGCCAAGTATGGATTCCCGTTGAATTTGAAACCTGATTTGCATACTACAGCTCTTCATGTTTGTAAGGATGCCCAACATGTCCATATCTACTGTGGAATTATGGAGAAAAGCCAGAAAAAAGCCAACTCAAACAAATCCAGATTAGTTGCTAAACCTCCTAACTTTGTGCTGTCCCCAAACGGCCAAATATGGATTCCCATTGAATTTGAAACCTGATTTGCATAATACAGCTCTTCACGTTTGTAGGGATGCCCAACATGTCCATATCTACTGTGGAATTATGGAGAAAAGCCCGAAAACAGCAAACTCAAACAAATCCAGATTTGTTGCTAAACCTCCGTAGTTTGTGCTGTCCCCAAACGGCCAAATATGGATTCCCGTTGAATTTGAAACCTGTTTTGAATACTACAGCTCTTCCCGTTTGTAGGTATGCCCAACATGTCCATATCTACTGTGGAATTATGGAGAAAACCCAGAAAAAAGCAAACTCAATCAAATCCAGATTTCGACAATCATGTTGCTAAACCTCCTGACTTTGTGCTGTCCCCAAACGGCCAAATATGGATTCCCATTGAATTTGAAACCTGATTTGCATACTACAGCTCGTCACGTTTGTAGGGATGCCCAACATGTCCATATCTACTTTGGAATTATGGAGAAAAGCCAGAAAAAAGCCAACTCAAACAAATCCAGATTTGTTATAAACCGCCGGACTTTGTTCAGTCTCCAAACGGCCAAATATGGATTCCCGTTAAATTTGAAATATGATTTGAATACTACAGCTCTTCACGTTTGTAGGTATGCCCAACATCTCCATATCTACTGTGGAATTATGGAGAAAACCCAGAAAAAAGCAAACTCAATCAAATCCAGATTTCGACAATTATGTTGCTAAACATCCTGACTTTGTGCTGTCCCCAAACGGCCAAATATGGATTCCCATTGAATTTGAAACCTGATTTGCATACTACAGTTCTTCACGTTTGTAGGTATGCCCAACATGTCCATATCTACTGTGGAATTATGGAGAAAACCCAGAAAAAAGCAAACTCAATCAAATCCAGATTTCGACAATTATGTTGCTAAACCTCCTGACTTTGTGCTGTCCCCAAACGGCCAAATATGGATTCCCGTTGAATTTGAAACCTGATTTGCATACTACAGTTCTTCACATTTGTAGGTATGCCCAACATGTCCATATCTACTGTGGAATTATGGAGAAAAGCCAGAAAAAAACCAACTCAAACAAATCCAGATTTGTTGCTAAACCTCCTGACTTTTTGCTGTCTCCAAACGGCCAAGTATGGATTCCCGTTGAATTTGAAACCTGATTTGCATACTACAGCTCTTCATGTTTGTAAGGCTGCCCAACATGTCCATATCTACTGTGGAATTATGGAGAAAAGCCCGAAAAAAGCAAACTCAAACAAATCCAGATTTCGACAATTATGTTGCTAAACCTCCTGACTTTGTGTTGTTCCCAAACGGCCAAATATGGATTCCCATTGAATTTCAAAGCTGATTTGCATACTACAGCTCTTCACATTTGTAGCGATGCCCAACATGTCCATATCTACTGTGGAATTATGGAGAAAAGCCAGAAAAAAAACAACTCAAACAAATCCAGATTTGTTGCTAAACCTCCTGACTTTGTGCTGTCTCCAAACGGCCAAGTATGGATTCCCGTTGAATTTGAAACCTGATTTGCATACTACTGCTCTTCATGTTTGTAAGGATGCCCAACATGTCCATATCTACTGTGGAATTATGGAGAAAAGCCAGAAAAAAACCAACTCAAACAAATCCAGATTTGTTGCTAAACCTCCTGACTTTGTGCTGTCTCCAAACGGCCAAATATGGATTCCCATTGAATTTGAAACCTGATTTGCATACTACAGCTCTTCACGTTTGTAGGCATGCCCAACATGTCCATATCTACTGTGGAATTATGGAGAAAAGCCCGAAAAGAGCAAACTCAAACAAATCCAGATTTGTTGCTAAACCTCCGTAGTTTGTGCTGTCCCCAAACGGCCAAATATGGATTCCCGTTGAATTTGAAACCTGATTTGCATGCTATAGCTCTTCACGTCTGTAGGGATGCCCAACATGTCCATATCTACTGTGGAATTATGGAGAAAAGCCAGAAAAAAGCCAACTCAAACAAATCCAGATGTCTACAATTATGTTGCTAAACCTACTGACTTTGTGCTGTCCCCAAACGGCCAAATATGGATTCCCATTGAATTTGAAACCTGACTCGTACAGTACAGCTCTTCCCAATTGTAGTTATGCCCAACATGTCCATATCTACTATGGAATTATGGAGAAAAGCCAGAAAAAAATCCAACTCAAACAAATACAGATTTGTTGCTCAACCACCTGACTTTGTGCTGTCCCCAAACGGCCAAATATGGATTCCCATTGAATTTGAAACCTGATTTGCATGCTACAGCTCTTCCCGTTTGTAGGTATGCCCAACATGTCCATATCTACTGTGGAATTATGGAGAAAAGCCAGAAAAAAGCCAACTCAAACAAATCCAGATTTGTTATAAACCGCCGGACTTTGTTCACTCTCCAAACGGCCAAATATGGATTCCCGTTAAATTTGAAATCTGATTTGAATACTACAGCTCTTCTCGTTTGTAGCGATGCCCAACATGTCCATATCTACTGTGGAATTATGGAGAAAAGCCCGAAAAGAGCAAACTCAAACAAATCCAGATTTGTTGCTAAACCTCCGGACTTTGTGCTGTCCCCAAACGGCCAAATATGGATTCGGGTTGAATTTGAAACCTGTTTTGAATACTACAGCTCTTCACGTTTGTAGGTATGCCCAACATGTCCATATCTACTGTGGAATTATGGAGAAAAGCCAGAAAAAAGCCAACTCAAACAAATCCAGATTTTTTGCTAAACCTCCGGACTTTGTGCTGTCTCCAAACGGCCAAATATGGATTCCCGTTGAATTTGAAACCTGATTCGCATACTACAGCTCTTCACGTTTGTAGGTATGCCCAACATGTCCATATCTACTGTGGAATTATGGAGAAAACCCAGAAAAAAGCAAACTCAATCAAATCCAGATTTCAACAATCATGTTGCTAAACCTCCTAACTTTGTGCTGTCTCCAAACGGCCAAATATGGATTCCCATTGAATTTGAAACCTGATTTGCATACTACAGTTCTTCACGTTTGTAGGTATGCCCAACATGTCCATATCTACTGTGGAATTATGGAGAAAAGCCAGAAAAAAGCCAACTCAAACAAATCCAGATTTGTTATAAACCGCCGGACTTTGTTCAGTCTCCAAACGGCCAAATATGGATTCCCGTTAAATTTGAAATCTGATTTGAATACTACAGCTCTTCTCGTTTGTAGGTATGCCCAACATGTCCATATCTACTGTGGAATTATGGAGAAAACCCAGAAAAAAGCAAACTCAATCAAATCCAGATTTCGACAATTATGTTGCTAAACCTCCTGACTTTGTGCTGTCCCCAAACGGCCAAATATGGATTCCCATTGAATTTGAAACCTGATTTGCATACTACAGTTCTTCACGTTTGTAGGTATGCCCGACATGTCCATATCTACTGTGGAATTATGGAGAAAAGCCAGAAAAAAGCCAACTCAAACAAATCCAGATTTGTTGCTAAACCTCCGGACTTTGTGCTGTCTCCAAACGGCCAAATATGGATTCCCGTTGAATTTGAAACCTGATTCGCATACTACAGCTCTTCCCGTTTGTAGGTATGCCCAACATGTCCATATCTACTGTGGAATTATGGAGAAAAGCCCGAAAAAAGCAAACTCAAACAAATCCAGATTTCGACAATTATGTTGCTAAACCTCCTGACTTTGTGCTGTCCCCAAACGGCCAAATATGGATTCCCATTGAATTTGAAACCTGATTTGCATACTACAGCTCTTCACATTTGTAGGTATGCCCAACATGTCCATATCTACTGTGGAATTATGGAGAAAAGCCAGAAAAAAAACAACTCAAACAAATCCAGATTTGTTGCTAAACCTCCTGACTTTGTGCTGTCTCCAAACGGCCAAGTATGGATTCCCGTTGAATTTGAAACCTGATTTGCATACTACAGCTCTTCATGTTTGTAAGGATGCCCAACATGTCCATATCTACTGTGGAATTATGGAGAAAAGCCAGAAAAAAACCAACTCAAACAAATCCAGATTTGTTGCTAAACCTCCGGACTTTGTGCTGTCTCCAAACGGCCAAATATGGATTCCCGTTGAATTTGAAACCTGATTTGCATACTACAGCTCTTCACGTTTGTAGGTATGCCCAACATGTCCATATCTACTGTGGAATTATGGAGAAAAGCCAGAAAAAAGCCAACTCAAACAAATCCAGATTTGTTATAAACCGCCGGACTTTGTTCAGTCTCCAAACGGCCAAATATGGATTCCCGTTAAATTTGAAATCTGATTTGAATACTACAGCTCTTCTCGTTTGTAGGTATGCCCAACATGTCCATATCTACTGTGGAATTATGGAGAAAACCCAGAAAAAAGCAAACTCAATCAAATCCAGATTTCGACAATTATGTTGCTAAACCTCCTGACTTTGTGCTGTCCCCAAACGGCCAAATATGGATTCCCATTTAATTTGAAACCTGATTTGCATACTACAGTTCTTCACGTTTGTAGGTATGCCCGACATGTCCATATCTACTGTGGAATTATGGAGAAAAGCCAGAAAAAAGCCAACTCAAACAAATCCAGATTTGTTGCTAAACCTCCGGACTTTGTGCTGTCTCCAAACGGCCAAATATGGATTCCCGTTGAATTTGAAACCTGATTCGCATACTACAGCTCTTCCCGTTTGTAGGTATGCCCAACATGTCCATATCTACTGTGGAATTATGGAGAAAAGCCCGAAAAAAGCAAACTCAAACAAATCCAGATTTCGACAATTATGTTGCTAAACCTCCTGACTTTGTGCTGTCCCCAAACGGCCAAATATGGATTCCCATTGAATTTGAAACCTGATTTGCATACTACAGCTCTTCACATTTGTAGGTATGCCCAACATGTCCATATCTACTGTGGAATTATGGAGAAAAGCCAGAAAAAAAACAACTCAAACAAATCCAGATTTGTTGCTAAACCTCCTGACTTTGTGCTGTCTCCAAACGGCCAAGTATGGATTCCCGTTGAATTTGAAACCTGATTTGCATACTACAGCTCTTCATGTTTGTAAGGATGCCCAACATGTCCATATCTACTGTGGAATTATGGAGAAAAGCCAGAAAAAAGCCAACTCAAACAAATCCAGATTTGTTGCTAAACCTCCGGACTTTGTGCTGTCTCCAAACGGCCAAATATGGATTCCCGTTGAATTTGAAACCTGATTCGCATACTACAGCTCTTCACGTTTGTAGGTATGCCCAACATGTCCATATCTACTGTGGAATTATGGAGAAAACCCAGAAAAAAGCAAACTCAATCAAATCCAGATTTCAACAATCATGTTGCTAAACCTCCTAACTTTGTGGTGTCCCCAAACGGCCAAATATGGATTCCCATTGAATTAGAAACGTGATTTGCATACTACAGTTCTTCACGTTTGTAGGTATGCCCAACATGTCCATATCTACTGTGGAATTATGGAGAAAACCCAGAAAAAAGCAAACTCAATCAAATCCAGATTTCGACAATTATGTTGCTAAACCTCCTGACTTTGTGCTGTCCCCAAACGGCCAAATATGGATTCCCATTGAATTTGAAACCTGATTTGCATACTACAGTTCTTCACGTTTGTAGGTATGCCCAACATGTCCATATCTACTGTGGAATTATGGAGAAAAGCCAGAAAAAAACCAACTCAAACAAATCCAGATTTGTTGCTAAACCTCCTGACTTTGTGCTGTCTCCAAACGGCCAAATATGGATTCCCATTGAATTTGAAACCTGATTTGCATACTACAGCTCTTCACATTTGTAGGCATGCCCAACATGTCCATATCTACTGTGGAATTATGGAGAAAAGCCCGAAAAGAGCAAACTCAAACAAATCCAGATTTGTTGCTAAACCTCCTGACTTTGTGCTGTCTCCAAACGGCCAAATATGGATTCCCATTGAGTTTGAAACCTGATTTTCATGCTATAGCTCTTCACGTCTGTAGGGATGCCCAACATGTCCATATCTACTGTGGAATTATGGAGAAAAGCCAGAAAAAAGCCAACTCAAACAAATCCAGATGTCTACAATTATGTTGCTAAACCTACTGACTTTGTGCTGTCCCCAAACGAACAAATATGGATTCCCATTGAATTTGAAACCTGACTCGTACAGTACAGCTCTTCCCAATTGTAGTTATGCCCAACATGTCCTTATCTACTATGGAATTATGGAGAAAAGCCAGAAAAAAATCCAACTCAAACAAATACAGATTTGTTGCTCAACCTCCTGACTTTGTGCTGTCCCCAAACGGCCAAATATGGATTCCCATTGAATTTGAAACCTGATTTGCATACTACAGCTCTTCACGTTTGTAGGTATGCCCAACATGTCCATATCTACTGTGGAATTATGGAGAAAAGCCAGAAAAAAGCCAACTCAAACAAATCCAGATTTGTTATAAACCGCCGGACTTTGTTCAGTCTCCAAACGGCCAAATATGGATTCCCGTTAAATTTGAAATCTGATTTGAATACTACAGCTCTTCTCGTTTGTAGGTATGCCCAACATGTCCATATCTACTGTGGAATTATGGAGAAAACCCAGAAAAAAGCAAACTCAATCAAATCCAGATTTCAACAATTATGTTGCTAAACCTCCTGACTTTGTGCTGTCCCCAAACGGCCAAATATGGATTCCCATTGAATTTGAAACCTGATTTGCATACTACAGTTCTTCACGTTTGTAGGTATGCCTGACATGTCCATATCTACTGTGGAATTATGGAGAAAAGCCAGAAAAAAGCCAACTCAAACAAATCCAGATTTGTTGCTAAACCTCCGGACTTTGTGCTGTCTCCAAACGGCCAAATATGGATTCCCGTTGAATTTGAAACCTGATTCGCATACTACAGCTCTTCCCGTTTGTAGGTATGCCCAACATGTCCATATCTACTGTGGAATTATGGAGAAAACCCAGAAAAAAGCCAACTTAAACAAATCCAGATTTGTTATAAACCGCCGGACTTTGTTCAGTCTCCAAACGGCCAAATATGGATTCCCGTTAAATTTGAAATCTGATTTGAATACTACAGCTCTTCTCGTTTGTAGGTATGCCCAACATGTCCATATCTACTGTGGAATTATGGAGAAAACCCAGAAAAAAGCAAACTCAATCAAATCCAGATTTCGACAATTATGTTGCTAAACCTCCTGACTTTGTGCTGTCCCCAAACGGCCAAATATGGATTCCCATTGAATTTGAAACCTGATTTGCATACTACAGTTCTTCACGTTTGTAGGTATGCCCAACATGTCCATATCTACTGTGGAATTATGGAGAAAAGCCAGAAAAAAGCCAACTCAAACTAATCCAGATTTGTTGCTAAACCTCCGGACTTCGTGCTGTCTCCAAACGGCCAAATATGGATTCCCTTTGAATTTGAAACCTGATTCGCATACTACAGCTCTTCCCGTTTGTAGGTATGCCCAACATGTCCATATCTACTGTGGAATTATGGAGAAAAGCCAGAAAAAAGCCAACTCAAACAAATCCAGATTTGTTGCTAAACCTCCGGACTTCGTGCTGTCTCCAAACGGCCAAATATGGATTCCCGTTGAATTTGAAACCTGATTCGCATACTACAGCTCTTCCCGTTTGTAGGTATGCCCAACATGTCCATATCTACTGTGGAATTATGGAGAAAACCCAGAAAAAAGCAAACTCAATCAAATTCAGATTTCGACAATTATGTTGCTAAACCTCCTGACTTTGTGCTGTCCCCAAACTGCCAAATATGGATTCCCATTGAATTTGAAACCTGATTTGCATACTACCGTTCTTCACGTTTATAGGTATGCCCAACATGTCCATATCTACTGTGGAATTATGGAGAAAAGCCAGAAAAAAACCAACTCAAACAAATCCAGATTTGTTGCTAAACCTCCTGACTTTTTGCTGTCTCCAAACGGCCAAGTATGGATTCCCGTTGAATTTGAAACCTGATTTGCATACTACAGTTCTTCACGTTTGTAGGCATGCCCAACATGTCCATATCTACTGTGGAATTATGGAGAAAAGCCCGAAAAGAGCAAACTCAAACAAATCAAGATTTGTTGCTAAACCTCCGTAGTTTGTGCTGTCCCCAAACGGCCAAATATGGATTCCCGTTGAATTTGAAACCTGTTTTGAATACTACAGCTCTTCACGTTTGTAGATATGCCCAACATGTCCATATCTACTGTGGAATTATGGAGAAAAGCCAGTAAAAAGCCAACTCAAACAAATCCAGATTTGTTATAAACCGCCGGACTTTGTTCAGTCTCCAAACGGCCAAATATGGATTCCCATTGAATTTGAAACCTGATTTGCATACTACAGTTCTTCACGTTTGTAGGTATGCCCAACATGTCCATATCTACTGTGGAATTATGGAGAAAAGCCAGAAAAAAGCCAACTCAAACAAATCCAGATTTGTTGCTAAACCTCCGGACTTTGTGCTGTCTCCAAACGGCCAAATATGGATTCCCGTTGAATTTGAAACCTGATTCGCATACTACAGCTCTTCCCGTTTGTAGGTATGCCCAACATGTCCATATCTACTGTGGAATTATGGAGAAAACCCAGAAAAAAGCCAACTCAAACAAATCCAGATTTGTTATAAACCGCCGGACTTTGTTCAGTCTCCAAACGGCCAAATATGGATTCCCGTTAAATTTGAAATCTGATTTGAATACTACAGCTCTTCTCGTTTGTAGGTATGCCCAACATGTCCATATCTACTGTGGAATTATGGAGAAAACCCAGAAAAAAGCAAACTCAATCAAATCCAGATTTCGACAATTATGTTGCTAAACCTCCTGACTTTGTGCTGTCCCCAAACGGCCAAATATGGATTCCCATTGAATTTGAAACCTGATTTGCATACTACAGTTCTTCACGTTTGTAGGTATGCCCAACATGTCCATATCTACTGTGGAATTATGGAGAAAAGCCAGAAAAAAGCCAACTCAAACAAATCCAGATTTGTTGCTAAACCTCCGGACTTCGTGCTGTCTCCAAACCGCCAAATATGGATTCCCGTTGAATTTGAAACCTGATTCGCATACTACAGCTCTTCCCGTTTGTAGGTATGCCCAACATGTCCATATCTACTGTGGAATTATGGAGAAAAGCCAGAAAAAAGCCAACTCAAACAAATCCAGATTTGTTGCTAAACCTCCGGACTTTGTGCTGTCTCCAAACGGCCAAATATGGATTCCCGTTGAATTTGAAACCTGATTCGCATACTACAGCTCTTCCCGTTTGTAGGTATGCCCAACATGTCCATATCTACTGTGGAATTATGGAGAAAACCCAGAAAAAAGCAAACTCAATCAAATTCAGATTTGTTGCTAAACCTCCTGACTTTTTGCTGTCCCCAAACGGCCAAATATGGATTCCCATTGAATTTGAAACATGATTTGCATACTACATCTCTTCACATTTGTAGGTATGCCCAACATGTCCATATCTACTGTGGAATTATGGAGAAAAGCCAGAAAAAAACCAACTCAAACAAATCCAGATTTGTTGCTAAACCTCCTGACTTTGTGCTGTCTCCAAACGGCCAAGTATGGATTCCCGTTGAATTTGAAACCTGATTTGCATACTACAGCTCTTCATGTTTGTAAGGATGCCCAACATGTCCATATCTACTGTGGAATTATGGAGAAAAGCCAGAAAAAAGCCAACTCAAACAAATCCAGATTTGTTGCTAAACCTCCGGATTTTGTGCTGTCTCCAAACGGCCAAATATGGATTCCCGTTGAATTTGAAACCTGATTCGCATACTACAGCTCTTCACGTTTGTAGGTATGCCCAACATGTCCATATCTACTGTGGAATTTTGGAGAAAACCCAGAAAAAAGCAAACTCAATCAAATCCAGATTTCAACAATCATGTTGCTAAACCTACAAACTTTGTGCTGTCCCCAAACGGCCAAATATGGATTCCCATTGAATTTGAAACCTGATTTGCATACTACAGTTCTTCACGTTTGTAGGTATGCCCAACATGTCCATATCTACTGTGGAATTATGGAGAAAAGCCAGAAAAAAAACAACTCAAACAAATCCAGATTTGTTGCTAAACCTCCTGACTTTGTGCTGTCTCCAAACGGCCAAATATGGATTCCCATTGAATTTGAAACCTGATTTGCATACTACAGCTCTTCACGTTTGTAGGCATGCCCAACATGTCCATATCTACTGTGGAATTATGGAGAAAAGCCAGAAAAGAGCAAACTCAAACAAATCAAGATTTGTTGCTAAACCTCCGTAGTTTGTGCTGTCCCCAAACGGCCAAATATGGATTCCCGTTGAATTTGAAACCTGTTTTGAATACTACAGCTCTTCACGTTTGTAGGTATGCCCAACATGTCCATATCTACTGTGGAATTATGGAGAAAAGCCAGTAAAAAGCCAACTCAAACAAATCCAGATTTGTTATAAACCGCCGGACTTTGTTCAGTCTCCAAACGGCCAAATATGGATTCCCGTTAAATTTGAAATCTGATTTGAATACTACAGCTCTTCTCGTTTGTAGGTATGCCCAACATGTCCATATCTACTGTGGAATTATGGAGAAAACCCAGAAAAAAGCAAACTCAATCAAATCCAGATTTCGACAATTATGTTGCTAAACCTCCTGACTTTGTGCTGTCCCCAAACGGCCAAATATGGATTCCCATTGAATTTGAAACCTGATTTGCATACTACAGTTCTTCACGTTTGTAGGTATGCCCAACATGTCCATATCTACTGTGGAATTATGGAGAAAAGCCAGAAAAAAGCCAACTCAAACAAATCCAGATTTGTTGCTAAACCTCCGGACTTTGTGCTGTCTCCAAACGGCCAAATATGGATTCCCGTTGAATTTGAAACCTGATTCGCATACTACAGCTCTTCCCGTTTGTAGGTATGCCCAACATGTCCATATCTACTGTGGAATTATGGAGAAAACCCAGAAAAAAGCCAACTCAAACAAATCCAGATTTGTTATAAACCGCCGGACTTTGTTCAGTCTCCAAACGGCCAAATATGGATTCCCGTTAAATTTGAAATCTGATTTGAATACTACAGCTCTTCTCGTTTGTAGGTATCCCCAACATGTCCATATCTACTGTGGAATTATGGAGAAAACCCAGAAAAAAGCAAACTCAATCAAATCCAGATTTCGACAATTATGTTGCTAAACCTCCTGACTTTGTGCTGTCCCCAAACGGCCAAATATGGATTCCCATTGAATTTGAAACCTGATTTGCATACTACAGTTCTTCACGTTTGTAGGTATGCCCAACATGTCCATATCTACTGTGGAATTATGGAGAAAAGCCAGAAAAAAGCCAACTCAAACAAATCCAGATTTGTTGCTAAACCTCCGGACTTCGTGCTGTCTCCAAACGGCCAAATATGGATTCCCGTTGAATTTGAAACCTGATTCGCATACTACAGCTCTTCCCGTTTGTAGGTATGCCCAACATGTCCATATCTACTGTGGAATTATGGAGAAAAGCCAGAAAAAAGCCAACTCAAACAAATCCAGATTTGTTGCTAAACCTCCGGACTTCGTGCTGTCTCCAAACGGCCAAATATGGATTCCCGTTGAATTTGAAACCTGATTCGCATACTACAGCTCTTCCCGTTTGTAGGTATGCCCAACATGTCCATATCTACTGTGGAATTATGGAGAAAACCCAGAAAAAAGCAAACTCAATCAAATTCAGATTTGTTGCTAAACCTCCTGACTTTTTGCTGTCTCCAAACGGCCAAGTATGGATTCCCGTTGAATTTGAAACCTGATTTGCATACTACAGCTCTTCATGTTTGTAAGGATGCCCAACATGTCCATATCTACTGTGGAATTATGGAGAAAAGCCCGAAAAAAGCAAACTCAAACAAATCCAGATTTCGACAATTATGTTGCTAAACCTCCTGACTTTGTGCTGTCCCCAAACGGCCAAATATGGATTCCCATTGAATTTGAAACATGATTTGCATACTACATCTCTTCACATTTGTAGGTATGCCCAACATGTCCATATCTACTGTGGAATTATGGAGAAAAGCCAGAAAAAAACCAACTCAAACAAATCCAGATTTGTTGCTAAACCTCCTGACTTTGTGCTGTCTCCAAACGGCCAAGTATGGATTCCCGTTGAATTTGAAACCTGATTTGCATACTACAGCTCTTCATGTTTGTAAGGATGCCCAACATGTCCATATCTACTGTGGAATTATGGAGAAAAGCCAGAAAAAAGCCAACTCAAACAAATCCAGATTTGTTGCTAAACCTCCGGATTTTGTGCTGTCTCCAAACGGCCAAATATGGATTCCCGTTGAATTTGAAACCTGATTCGCATACTACAGCTCTTCACGTTTGTAGGTATGCCCAACATGTCCATATCTACTGTGGAATTTTGGAGAAAACCCAGAAAAAAGCAAACTCAATCAAATCCAGATTTCAACAATCATGTTGCTAAACCTACAAACTTTGTGCTGTCCCCAAACGGCCAAATATGGATTCCCATTGAATTTGAAACCTGATTTGCATGCTACAGTTATTCACGTTTGTAGGTATGCCCAACATGTCCATATCTACTGTGGAATTATGGAGAAAAGCCAGAAAAAAAAGAACTCAAACAAATCCAGATTTGTTGCTAAACCTCCTGACTTTGTGCTGTCTCCAAACGGCCAAATATGGATTCCCATTGAATTTGAAACCTGATTTGCATACTACAGCTCTTCACGTTTGTAGGCATGCCCAACATGTCCATATCTACTGTGGAATTATGGAGAAAAGCCAGAAAAGAGCAAACTCAAACAAATCAAGATTTGTTGCTAAACCTCCGTAGTTTGTGCTGTCCCCAAACGGCCAAATATGGATTCCCGTTGAATTTGAAACCTGTTTTGAATACTACAGCTCTTCACGTTTGTAGGTATGCCCAACATGTCCATATCTACTGTGGAATTATGGAGAAAAGCCAGTAAAAAGCCAACTCAAACAAATCCAGATTTGTTATAAACCGCCGGACTTTGTTCAGTCTCCAAACGGCCAAATATGGATTCCCGTTAAATTTGAAATCTGATTTGAATACTACAGCTCTTCTCGTTTGTAGGTATGCCCAACATGTCCATATCTACTGTGGAATTATGGAGAAAACCCAGAAAAAAGCAAACTCAATCAAATCCAGATTTCGACAATTATGTTGCTAAACCTCCTGACTTTGTGCTGTCCCCAAACGGCCAAATATGGATTCCCATTGAATTTGAAACCTGATTTGCATACTACAGTTCTTCACGTTTGTATGTATGCCCAACATGTCCATATCTACTGTGGAATTATGGAGAAAAGCCAGAAAAAAGCCAACTCAAACAAATCCAGATTTGTTGCTAAACCTCCGGACTTTGTGCTGTCTCCAAACGGCCAAATATGGATTCCCGTTGAATTTGAAACCTGATTCGCATACTACAGCTCTTCCCGTTTGTAGGTATGCCCAACATGTCCATATCTACTGTGGAATTATGGAGAAAACCCAGAAAAAAGCCAACTCAAACAAATCCAGATTTGTTATAAACCGCCGGACTTTGTTCAGTCTCCAAACGGCCAAATATGGATTCCCGTTAAATTTGAAATCTGATTTGAATACTACAGCTCTTCTCGTTTGTAGGTATGCCCAACATGTCCATATCTACTGTGGAATTATGGAGAAAACCCAGAAAAAAGCAAACTCAATCAAATCCAGATTTTGACAAGTATGTTGCTAAACCTCCTGACTTTGTGCTGTCCCCAAACGGCCAAATATGGATTCCCATTGAATTTGAAACCTGATTTGCATACTACAGTTCTTCACTTTTGTAGGTATGCCCAACATGTCCATATCTACTGTGGAATTATGGAGAAAAGCCAGAAAAAAGCCAACTCAAACAAATCCAGATTTGTTGCTAAACCTCCGGACTTCGTGCTGTCTCCAAACGGCCAAATATGGATTCCCGTTGAATTTGAAACCTGATTCGCATACTACAGCTCTTCCCGTTTGTAGGTATGCCCAACATGTCCATATCTACTGTGGAATTATGGAGAAAAGCCAGAAAAAAGCCAACTCAAACAAATCCAGATTTGTTGCTAAACCTCCGGACTTCGTGCTGTCTCCAAACGGCCAAATATGGATTCCCGTTGAATTTGAAACCTGATTCGCATACTACAGCTCTTCCCGTTTGTAGGTATGCCCAACATGTCCATATCTACTGTGGAATTATGGAGAAAACCCAGAAAAAAGCAAACTCAATCAAATTCAGATTTGTTGCTAAACCTCCTGACTTTTTGCTGTCTCCAAACGGCCAAGTATGGATTCCCGTTGAATTTGAAACCTGATTTGCATACTACAGCTCTTCATGTTTGTAAGGATGCCCAACATGTCCATATCTACTGTGGAATTATGGAGAAAAGCCCGAAAAAAGCAAACTCAAACAAATCCAGATTTCGACAATTATGTTGCTAAACCTCCTGACTTTGTGCTGTCCCCAAACGGCCAAATATGGATTCCCATTGAATTTGAAACATGATTTGCATACTACATCTCTTCACATTTGTAGGTATGCCCAACATGTCCATATCTACTGTGGAATTATGGAGAAAAGCCAGAAAAAAACCAACTCAAACAAATCCAGATTTGTTGCTAAACCTCCTGACTTTGTGCTGTCTCCAAACGGCCAAGTATGGATTCCCGTTGAATTTGAAACCTGATTCGCATACTACAGCTCTTCCCGTTTGTAGGTATGCCCAACATGTCCATATCTACTGTGGAATTATGGAGAAAACCCAGAAAAAAGCAAACTCAATCAAATTCAGATTTGTTGCTAAACCTCCTGACTTTTTGCTGTCTCCAAACGGCCAAGTATGGATTCCCGTTGAATTTGAAACCTGATTTGCATACTACAGCTCTTCATGTTTGTAAGGATGCCCAACATGTCCATATCTACTGTGGAATTATGGAGAAAAGCCCGAAAAAAGCAAACTCAAACAAATCCAGATTTCGACAATTATGTTGCTAAACCTCCTGACTTTGTGCTGTCCCCAAACGGCCAAATATGGATTCCCATTGAATTTGAAACATGATTTGCATACTACATCTCTTCACATTTGTAGGTTTGCCCAACATGTCCATATCTACTGTGGAATTATGGAGAAAAGCCAGAAAAAAACCAACTCAAACAAATCCAGATTTGTTGCTAAACCTCCTGACTTTGTGCTGTCTCCAAACGGCCAAGTATGGATTCCCGTTGAATTTGAAACCTGATTTGCATACTACAGCTCTTCATGTTTGTAAGGATGCCCAACATGTCCATATCTACTGTGGAATTATGGAGAAAAGCCAGAAAAAAGCCAACTCAAACAAATCCAGATTTGTTGCTAAACCTCCGGATTTTGTGCTGTCTCCAAACGGCCAAATATGGATTCCCGTTGAATTTGAAACCTGATTCGCATACTACAGCTCTTCACGTTTGTAGGTATGCCCAACATGTCCATATCTACTGTGGAATTTTGGAGAAAACCCAGAAAAAAGCAAACTCAATCAAATCCAGATTTCAACAATCATGTTGCTAAACCTACAAACTTTGTGCTGTCCCCAAACGGCCAAATATGGATTCCCATTGAATTTGAAACCTGATTTGCATACTACAGTTCTTCAGGTTTGTAGGTATGCCCAACATGTCCATATCTACTGTGGAATTATGGAGAAAAGCCAGAAAAAAAACAACTCAAACAAATCCAGATTTGTTGCTAAACCTCCTGACTTTGTGCTGTCTCCAAACGGCCAAATATGGATTCCCATTGAATTTGAAACCTGATTTGCATACTACAGCTCTTCACGTTTGTAGGCATGCCCAACATGTCCATATCTACTGTGGAATTATGGAGAAAAGCCAGAAAAGAGCAAACTCAAACAAATCAAGATTTGTTGCTAAACCTCCGTAGTTTGTGCTGTCCCCAAACGGCCAAATATGGATTCCCGTTGAATTTGAAACCTGTTTTGAATACTACAGCTCTTCACGTTTGTAGGTATGCCCAACATGTCCATATCTACTGTGGAATTATGGAGAAAAGCCAGTAAAAAGCCAACTCAAACAAATCCAGATTTGTTATAAACCGCCGGACTTTGTTCAGTCTCCAAACGGCCAAATATGGATTCCCGTTAAATTTGAAATCTGATTTGAATACTACAGCTCTTCTCGTTTGTAGGTATGCCCAACATGTCCATATCTACTGTGGAATTATGGAGAAAACCCAGAAAAAAGCAAACTCAATCAAATCCAGATTTCGACAATTATGTTGCTAAACCTCCTGACTTTGTGCTGTCCCCAAACGGCCAAATATGGATTCCCATTGAATTTGAAACCTGATTTGCATACTACAGTTGTTCACGTTTGTAGGTATGCCCAACATGTCCATATCTACTGTGGAATTATGGAGAAAAGCCAGAAAAAAAACAACTCAAACAAATCCAGATTTGTTGCTAAACCTCCTGACTTTGTGCTGTCTCCAAACGGCCAAATATGGATTCCCATTGAGTTTGAAACCTGATTTTCATGCTATAGCTCTTCACGTCTGTAGGGATGCCCAACATGTCCATATCTACTGTGGAATTATGGAGAAAAGCCAGAAAAAAGCCAACTCAAACAAATCCAGATGTCTACAATTATGTTGCTAAACCTACTGACTTTGTGCTGTCCCCAAACGGCCAAATATGGATTCCCATTGAATTTGAAACCTGAGTCGTACAGTACAGCTCTTCCCAATTGTAGTTATGCCCAACATGTCCATATCTACTATGGAATTATGGAGAAAAGCCAGAAAAAAATCCAACTCAAACAAATACAGATTTGTTGCTCAACCTCCTGACTTTGTGCTGTCCCCAAACGGCCAAATATGGATTCCCATTGAATTTGAAACCTGATTTGCATACTACAGCTCTTCACGTTTGTAGGTATGCCCAACATGTCCATATCTACTGTGGAATTATGGAGAAAAGCCAGAAAAAAGCCAACTCAAACAAATCCAGATTTGTTATAAACCGCCGGACTTTGTTCAGTCTCCAAACGGCCAAATATGGATTCCCGTTAAATTTGAAATCTGATTTGAATACTACAGCTCTTCTCGTTTGTAGGGATGCCCAACATGTCCATATCTACTGTGGAATTATGGAGAAAACCCAGAAAAAAGCAAACTCAATCAAATCCAGATTTCGACAATTATGTTGCTAAACCTCCTGACTTTGTGCTGTCCCCAAACGGCCAAATATGGATTCCCATTGAATTTGAAACCTGATTTGCATACTACAGTTCTTCACGTTTGTAGGTATGCCCAACATGTCCATATCTACTGTGGAATTATGGAGAAAAGCCAGAAAAAAACCAACTCAAACAAATCCAGATTTGTTGCTAAACCTCCGGACTTTGTGCTGTCTCCAAACGGCCAAGTATGGATTCCCGTTGAATTTGAAACCTGATTTGCATACTACAGCTCTTCATGTTTGTAAGGATGCCCAACATGTCCATATCTACTGTGGAATTATGGAGAAAAGCCCGAAAAAAGCAAACTCAATCAAATCCAGATTTCGACAATTATGTTGCTAAACCTCCTGACTTTGTGCTGTCCCCAAACGGCCAAATATGGATTCCCATTGAATTTGAAACCTGATTTGCATACTACAGCTCTTCACATTTGTAGTTATGCCCAACATGTCCATATCTACTGTGGAATTATGGAGAAAAGCCAGAAAAAAACAACTCAAACAAATCCAGATTTGTTGCTAAACCTCCTGACTTTGTGCTGTCTCCAAATGGCCAAGTATTGATTCCCGTTGAATTTGAAACCTGATTTGCATACTACAGCTCTTCATGTTTGTAAGGATGCCCAACATGTCCATATCTACTGTGGAATTATGGAGAAAAGCCAGAAAAAAGCCAACTCAAACAAATCCAGATTTGTTGCTAAACCTCCTGACTTTGTGCTGTCTCCAAACGGCCAAATATGGATTCCCATTGAGTTTGAAACCTGATTTTCATGCTATAGCTCTTCACGTCTGTAGGGATGCCCAACATGTCCATATCTACTGTGGAATTATGGAGAAAAGCCAGAAAAAAGCCAACTCAAACAAATCCAGATGTCTACAATTATGTTGCTAAACCTACTGACTTTGTGCTGTCCCCAAACGGCCAAATATGGATTCCCATTGAATTTGAAACCTGAGTCGTACAGTACAGCTCTTCCCAATTGTAGTTATGCCCAACATGTCCATATCTACTATGGAATTATGGAGAAAAGCCAGAAAAAAATCCAACTCAAACAAATACAGATTTGTTGCTCAACCTCCTGACTTTGTGCTGTCCCCAAACGGCCAAATATGGATTCCCATTGAATTTGAAACCTGATTTGCATACTACAGCTCTTCACGTTTGTAGGTATGCCCAACATGTCCATATCTACTGTGGAATTATGGAGAAAAGCCAGAAAAAAGCCAACTCAAACAAATCCAGATTTGTTATAAACCGCCGGACTTTGTTCAGTCTCCAAACGGCCAAATATGGATTCCCGTTAAATTTGAAATCTGATTTGAATACTACAGCTCTTCTCGTTTGTAGGGATGCCCAACATGTCCATATCTACTGTGGAATTATGGAGAAAACCCAGAAAAAAGCAAACTCAATCAAATCCAGATTTCGACAATTATGTTGCTAAACCTCCTGACTTTGTGCTGTCCCCAAACGGCCAAATATGGATTCCCATTGAATTTGAAACCTGATTTGCATACTACAGTTCTTCACGTTTGTAGGTATGCCCAACATGTCCATATCTACTGTGGAATTATGGAGAAAAGCCAGAAAAAAACCAACTCAAACAAATCCAGATTTGTTGCTAAACCTCCGGACTTTGTGCTGTCTCCAAACGGCCAAGTATGGATTCCCGTTGAATTTGAAACCTGATTTGCATACTACAGCTCTTCATGTTTGTAAGGATGCCCAACATGTCCATATCTACTGTGGAATTATGGAGAAAAGCCCGAAAAAAGCAAACTCAATCAAATCCAGATTTCGACAATTATGTTGCTAAACCTCCTGACTTTGTGCTGTCCCCAAACGGCCAAATATGGATTCCCATTGAATTTGAAACCTGATTTGCATACTACAGCTCTTCACATTTGTAGTTATGCCCAACATGTCCATATCTACTGTGGAATTATGGAGAAAAGCCAGAAAAAAACAACTCAAACAAATCCAGATTTGTTGCTAAACCTCCTGACTTTGTGCTGTCTCCAAATGGCCAAGTATTGATTCCCGTTGAATTTGAAACCTGATTTGCATACTACAGCTCTTCATGTTTGTAAGGATGCCCAACATGTCCATATCTACTGTGGAATTATGGAGAAAAGCCAGAAAAAAGCCAACTCAAACAAATCCAGATTTGTTGCTAAACCTCCTGACTTTGTGCTGTCTCCAAATGGCCAAATATGGATTCCCGTTGAATTTGAAACCTGATTCGCATACTACAGCTCTTCCCGTTTGTAGGTATGCCCAACATGTCCATATCTACTGTGGAATTATGGAGAAAACCCAGAAAAAAGCAAACTCAATCAAATCCAGATTTCGACAATCATGTTGCTAAACCTCCTAAATTTGTGCTGTCCCCAAACGGCCAAATATGGATTCCCATTGAATTTAAAACCTGATTTGCATACTACAGCTCTTCACGTTTGTAGGGATGCCCAACATGTCCATATCTACTGTGGAATTATGGAGAAAAGCCCGAAAAAAGCCAACTCAAACAAATCCAGATTTGTTGCTAAACCTCCGTAGTTTGTGCTGTCCCCAAACGGCCAAATATGGATTCCCGTTGAATTTGAAACCTGATTTGCATACTACAGCTCTTCACATTTGTAGGTATGCCCAACATGTCCATATCTACTGTGGAACTATGGAGAAAAGCCAGAAAAAAACCAACTCAAACAAATCCTGATTTGTTGCTAAACCTCCTGACTTTGTGCTGTCCCCAAACGGCCAAATATGGATTCCCATTGAATTTGAAACCTGATTTGCATACTACAGCTCTTCACATTTGTAGGTATGCCCAACATGTCCATATCTACTGTGGAATTATGGAGAAAAGCCAGAAAAAAAACAACTCAAACAATTCCAGATTTGTTGCTAAACCTCCTGACTTTGTGCTGTCTCCAAACGGCCAAGTATGGATTCCCGTTGAATTTGAAACCTGATTTGCATACTACAGCTCTTCATGTTTGTTAGGATGCCCAACATGTCCATATCTACTGTGGAATTATGGAGAAAAGCCAGAAAAAAGCCAACTCAAACAAATCCAGATTTGTTGCTAAACCTCCTGACTTTGTGCTGTCTCCAAATGGCCAAATATGGATTCCCGTTGAATTTGAAATCTGATTCGCATACTACAGCTCTTCACGTTTGTAGGTATGCCCAAGATGTCCATATCTACTGTGGAATTATGGAGAAAACCCAGAAAAAAGGAAACTCTATCAAATCCAGATTTCGACAATCATGTTGCTAAACCTCCTAACTTTGTGCTGTCCCCAAACGGCCAAATATGGATTCCCATTGAATTTGAAACCTTATTTGCATACTACAGCTCTTCACGTTTGTAGGGATGCCCAACATGTCCATATCTACTGTGGAATTATGGAGAAAAGCCCGAAAAGAGCAAACTCAAACAAATCCAGATTTGTTGCTAAACCTCCGTAGTTTGTGCTGTCCCCAAACGGCCAAATATGGATTCCCGTTGAATTTGAAAGCTGATTTGAATACTTAAGCTCTTCACCTTTGTAGGTATGCCCAACATGTCCATATCTACTGTGGAATTATGGAGAAAACCCAGAAAAAAGCAAACTCAATCAAATCCAGATTTCGACAATCATGTTGCTAAACCTCCTAACATTGTGCTCTCCCCAAAAACGGCCAAATATGGATTCCCATTGAATTTGAAACCTGATTTGCATACTACAGCTCTTCACGTTTGTAGGGATGCCCAACATGTCCATATCTAATGTGGAATTATGGAGAAAAGCCAGAAAAAAGCCAACTCAAACAAATCCAGATTTGTTGTTAAACCGCCGGACTTTGTTCAGTCTCCAAACGGCCAAATATGGATTCCCATTGAATTTGAAACCTGATTTGCATACTACAGCTCTTCACGTTTGTAGGGATGCCCAACATATCCATATCTACTGTGGAATTATGGAGAAAACCCAGAAAAAAGCAAACTCAATCAAATCCAGATTTCGACAATCATGTTTAAATCTGGATTTGTTTGAGTTGGCTTTTTTCTGGCTTTTCTCCATAATTCCACAGTAAATATGGACATGTTGGGCATACCTAAAAACGTGAAGAGCTGTAGTATGCAAATCAGGTTTCAAATTCAACGGGAACCCATATTTGGCCGTTTAGGGAGTGCGCAAATTCAGGAGGTTTAGCAACATCATTGTCGAAATCTGGTTTTGTTTGAGTTGGCTTTTTTCTTACTTTTCTCCATAATTCCACAGTATATATGGACATGTTGGGCATACCTACAAACAGGAAGAGCTGTAGTATGCAAATCAGGTTTCAAATTCAACGGGAATCCATATTTGGCCGTTTGGGGACAGCAAAAAGTCAGGAGGTTGAGCAACATAATTGTCGAAATTTGGATTTGTTTGAGTTTGCTTTTTTCTGGCTTTTCTCCATAATTCCACAGTAGATATGGACATGTTGGGCATACCTACAAACGTGAAGAGCTGTAGTATGCGAATCAGGTTTCAAATTCAAAAGGAATCCATATTTGGCCATTTGGGGACAGCACAAAGTCAGTAGGTTTTGCAACATCTTTGTTGAAATCTGATTTTTTTTTTAGTTGGCTTTTTTCTGGCTTTTCTCCATAATTCCACAGGAGATATGGACATGTTGGGCATACCTACAAACGTGAAGAGCTGTAGTATGCGAATCAGGTTTCAAATTAAACGTCAACCCATATCTGGCCGATTGTGGAAGCGCAAAGTCAGGAGGTTTAGCAACAAATCTGGATTTGTTTGAGTTGGCTTTTTTCTGTCTTTCTCCATAATTCCACAGTAGAAATGGACATGTTGGGCATACCTACAATCGTGAAGAGCTGTACTATGCGAATCAGGTTTCAAATTCAACCGGAACCCATATTTGGCCGTTTAGGGAGCGCGTAAAATCAGGAGGTTTAGCAAAATCATTGTCGAAATCTGGTTTTGTTTGAGTTGGCTTTCTTCTTTCTTTTCTTCATAATTCCAAAGTAGATATGGATATGTTGGGCATACCTACAAACGTGAAGAGCTGTAGTATGCAAATCAGGTTTCAAATTCAACGGGAATCCATATTTGGCCGTTTGGGGACAGCACAACGTCAGCAGGTTTAGCAACAAATCTGGATTTGTTTGAGTTGGCTTTTTTCTGGCTTTTCTCCATAATTCCACAGTAGATATGGACATGTTGGGCATACCTACAAATGTGAAGAGCTGTAGTATGCGAATCAGGTTTCAAATTCAAAAGGAATCCATATTTGGCCATTTGGGGACAGCACAAAGTCAGTAGGTTTTGCAACATCATTGTCGAAATCTTTTTTTTTTTTTAGTTGGCTTTTTTCTGGCTTTCAAATTCAACGTCAACCCATGTTTGGCCGTTTGTGGAAGCGCAAAGTCAGGAGGTTTAGCAACAAATCTAGATTTGTTTGAGTTGGCTTTCTCTGGCTTTTCTCCATAATTCCATAGTAGATATGGACATGTTGGGCATACATACAAACGTGAAGAGCTGTAGTATGCAAATCAGGTTTCAAATTCAATGGGAATCCATATTTGGCCGTTTGGGGACAGCACAAAGTCAGGAGGTTGAGCAACAAATCTGTATTTGTTTGAGTTGGATTTTTTTCTGGCTTTTCTCCATAATTCCATAGTAGATATGGACATGTTGGGCATATCTACAATTGGGAAGAGCTGTACTGTACGAGTCAGGTTTCAAATTCAATTGGAATCCATATTTGGCCGTTTGGGGACAGCACAAAGTCAGTAGGTTTAGCAACATAATTGTAGACATCTGGATTTGTTTGAGTTGGCTTTTTTCTGGCTTTTCTCCATATTTCCATAGTAGAAATGGACATGTTGGGCATCCCTACAAACGTGAAGAGCTGTAGTATGCGAGACAGGTTTCAAATTCAACGGGAATCCATATTTGGCCATTTGGTCACAGCACAAAGTCAGGAGATTTATCAACATAATTGTCGAAATCTGGATTTGTTTGAGTTGGCTTTTTTCTGGCTTTTCTCCATAATTCCACAGTAGATATGGACATGTTGGGCATCCCTACAAACGTGAAGAGCTGTAGTATGCGAATCAGGTTTCAAATTCAACGGGAATCCATATTTGGCCGAATGGGGACAACACAAATTCAGGAGGTTTAGCAACATAATTGTCGGAATCTGGATTTGTTTGAGTTGGCTTTTTTCTGGCTTTTCTCCATAATTCCACTGTAGATATGGACATGTTGGGCATCCCTACAAACGTGAAGCGCTGTGGTATGCGAGTCAGGTTTCAAATTCAACGGGAATCCATATTTGGCCGTTTGGGGACAGCACAAAGTCAGTAGGTTTAGCAACATAATTGTAGAAATCTGGATTTGTTTGAGTTGGCTTTTTTCTGGCTTTTCTCCATAATTCCACAGTAGATATGGACATGTTTGGCATCCCTACAAACTTGAAGAGCTGTAGTATGTGAGTCAGGTTTCAAATTCAACACGAACCCATATTTGGCCGTTTAGGGAGCGTGCAAAATCAGGAGGTTTAGCAAAATCATTGTCGAAATCTGGTTTCGTTTGAGTTGGCTTTTTTCTGGCTTTTCTCCATAATTCCACAGTAGATATGGACATGTTGGGCATACCTACAAACGTTAAGAGCTGTAGTATGCGAGACAGGTTTCAAATTCAACGGGAATCCATATTTGGCCTTTTGGTGACAGCACAAAGTCAGGAGATTTAGCAACATAATTGTCGAAATCTGGATTTGTTTGAGTTGACTTTTTCTGGCTTTTCTCCATAATTCCATAGTAGATATGGACATGTTGGGCATCCCTACAAAGGTTAAGAGCTGTAGTTTCCGAATCAGGTTTCAAATTCAATGGGAATCTTTATTTGGCCGTTTGGGGACAGCACAAATTCAGGAGGTTTAGCAACAAATCTAGATTTGTTTTAGTTGGCTTTTTTCTGGCTTTTCTCCATAATTCCACAGTAGATATGCACATGTTGGGCATCCCTACAAATGTGAAGAGCTGTAGTATGCGAGTGAGGTTTCAAATTCAATGGGAACACATATTTGGCCGTTAGGGGGGCGCGCAAAATCAGGAGGTTTAGCTACATCATTGTCGAAATCTGGTTTTGTTTGATTTGGCTTTTTTCTGGCTTTTCTCCATAATTCCACAGTAGATATGGACATGTTGGGCATACCTACAAACGTGAAGAGATGTAGTATTCAAATCAGGTTTCAAATTCAACGGGAATCCATATTTGGCCATTTGGGGACAGCACAAAGTCAGGAGGTTTAGCAACATAATTGTCGAAATCTGGATTTGTTTGAGTTGGCTTTTTTCTGGCTTTTCTCCATAATTCCACAGTAGATATGGACATGCTGGGCATCCCTACGAACGTGAAGAGCTGTGGTATGCGAGTCAGGTTTCAAATTCAACGGGAATCCATATTTGGCTGTTTGGGGACAGCGCAAAGTCAGGAGGTTTAGCAACATAATTGTCGAAATCTGGATTTGTTTGAGTTGGCTTTTTTCTGGCTTTTCTCCATAATTCCACAGTAGATATGAACATGTTGGGCATCCCTACAAATGTGAAGAGCTGTAGTATGCAAGTCAGGTTTCAAATTCAACACGAACCCATATTTGGCCGCTTAGGGAGCGTGCAAAATCAGGAGGTTTAGCAAAATCATTGTCGAAATCTGGTTTCGTTTGAGTTGGCTTTTTTCTGGCTTTTCTCCATAATTCCATAGTAGATATGGACATGTTGGGCATAACTACAAACGTGAAGAGCTGTAGTATGCAAATCAGGTTTCAAATTCAACGTCAACCCATATTTGGCCATTTGTGGAAGCGCAAATTCAGGAGGTTTAGCAACAAATCTAGATTTGTTTGAGTTGGCTTTTTCTGGCTTTTCTCCATAATTCCACAGTAGATATGGACATGTTGGGCATCACTACAAACGTGAAGAGCTGTAGTATCCGAATCAGGTTTCAAATTCAATGGGAATCTATATTTGGCCGTTTGGGGACAGCACAAATTCAGGAGGTTCATAAAAATAATTGTCGTTATCTGGATTTGTTTGAGTTGGTTTTTTTCTGGCTTTTCTCCATAAATCCACAGTAGACATGAACATGTTGGGCATATCTACAAATGTGAAGAGCTGTAGTATGCGAGTCTGGTTTCAAATTCAACACGAACCCATATTTGGCCGTTTAGGGAGCGTGCAAAATCAGGAGGTTTAGCAAAATCATTGTTGAAATCTGGATTTGTTTTAGTTGGCTTTTTTTCTGGCTTTTCTCCATAATTCCACCGTGGATATGGACATGTTGGGCATCCCTACAAACGTGAAGAGCTGTAGTATGCAAATCAGGTTTCAAATTAAACGGGAATCCAAATTCGGCCATTATGGAAAGCGCAAAGTCAGGAGGTTTAGCAACAAATCTGGATTTGTTTGAATTGGCTTTTTTTCTGGCTTTTCTCCATAATTCCATAGTAGATATGGACATGTTGGGCATCCCTACAAACGGTAAGAGCTGTAGTATCCGCATCAGGTTTCAAGTTCAATGGGAATCTATATTTGGCCGTTTGGGGACAGCACAAAGTTAGTAGGTTTAGCAATATAATTGTCGAAATCTGGAATTGTTTGAGTTGGCTTTTTTCTGGCTTTTCTCCATAATTCCACAGTAGATATGGACATGTTGGGCATACTTACAAACGTGAAGAGCTGTAGTATGCAAATCAGGTTTCAAATTCAACGGGAATCCATATTTGGCCGTTTGGGGACAGCACAAAGTTAGTAGGTTTAGCAACATAATTGTCGAAATCTGGATTTGTTTGAGTTTGAATTTTTCTGGCTTTTCTCCATAATTCCATAGTAGATATGGACATGTTGGGCATCCCTACAAACGTTAAGAGCTGTAGTATCCGAATCAGGTTTCAAATTCAATGGGAATCTATATTTGGCCGTTTGGGGACAGCACAAATTCAGGAGGTTCATCAAAATAATTGTCGTTATCTGGATTTGTTTGAGTTGGTTTTTTTTCTGGCTTTTCTCCATAAATCCACAGTAGACATGAACATGTTGGGCATATCTACAAATGTGAAGAGCTGTAGTATGCGAGTCAGGTTTCAAATTCAACACGAACCCATATTTGGCCGTTTAGGGAGCGTGCAAAATCAGGAGGTTTAGCAAAATCATTGTTGAAATCTGGATTTGTTTTAGTTGGCTTTTTTCTGGCTTTTCTCCATAATTCCACCGTGGATATGGACATGTTGGGCATCCCTACAAACGTGAAGAGCTGTAGTATCCGAATCAGGTTTCAAATTCAATGGGAATCTATATTTGGCCGTTTGGGGACAGCACAAATTCAGGAGGTTCATCAAAATAATTGTCGTTATCTGGATTTGTTTGAGTTGTTTTTTTTCTGGCTTTTCTCCATAAATCCACAGTAGACATGAACATGTTGGGCATATCTACAAATGTGAAGAGCTGTAGTATGCGAGTCATGTTTCAAATTCAACACGAACCCATATTTGGCCGTTTAGGGAGCGTGCAAAATCAGGAGGTTTAGCAAAATCATTGTTGAAATCTGGATTTGTTTTAGTTGGCTTTTTTTCTGGCTTTTCTCCATAATTCCACCGTGGATATGGACATGTTGGGCATCCCTACAAACGTGAAGAGCTGTAGTATGCAAATCAGGTTTCAAATTCAACGGGAATCCAAATTCGGCCATTATGGAAAGCGCAAAGTCAGGAGGTTTAGCAACAAATCTGGATTTGTTTGAATTGGCTTTTTTCTGGCTTTTCTCCATAATTCCATAGTAGATATGGACATGTTGGGCATCCCTACAAACGGTAAGCGCTGTAGTATCCGAATCAGGTTTCAACTTCAATGGGAATCTATATTTGGCCGTTTGGGGACAGCACAAAGTCAGGAGGTTCATCAAAATAATTGTCGTAATCTGGATTTGTTTGAGTTGTCTTTTTTCTGGCTTTTCTCCATAATTCCATAGTAGATATGGACATGTTGGGCATACCTACAAACGTGAAGAGCTGTAGTATGCAAATCAGATTTCAAATTCAACGGGAATCCATATTTGGCCGTTTGGGGACAGCACAAATTCAGGAGGTTTAGCAACAAATCTAGATTTGTTTTAGTTGGCTTTTTTCTGGCTTTTCTCCATAATTCCACAGTAGATATGCACATGTTGGGCATCCCTACAAACGTGAAGAGCTGTAGTATGCGAGTGAGGTTTCAAATTCAATGGGAACACATATTTGGCCGTTAGGGGAGCGCGGAAAATCAGGAGGTTTAGCTATATCATTGTCGAAATCTGGTTTTGTTTGATTTGGCTTTTTTCTGGCTTTTCTCCATAATTCCACAGTAGATATGGAAATGTTGGGCATACCTACAAACGTGAAGAGCTGTAGTATGCAAATCACGTTTCAAATTCAACGGGAATCCGTATTTGGCCATTTGGGGACAGCACAAAGTCAGGAGGTTTAGCAACATAATTGTTGAAATCTGGATTTGTTTTAGTTGGATTTTTTCTGGCTTTTCCCCATAATTCCACCGTGGACATGGACATGTTGGGCATCCCTACAAACGTGAAGAGCTGTAGTATGCAAATCAAATTTCTCATTCAACGGGAAGCCATATTTGGCTGTTTGGGGACAGCGCAAAGTCAGGAGGTTTAGCAACATAATTGTCGAAATCTGGATTTGTTTGAGTTGGGTTTTTCTGGCTATTCTCCATAATTCCACAGTAGATATGCACATGTTGGGCATCCCTACAAACGTGAAGAGCTGTGGTATGCGAGTCAGGTTTCAAATTCAACACGAACCCATATTTGGCCGTTTAGGGAGCGTGCAAAATCAGGAGGTTTAGCAAAATCATTGTCGAAATCTGGTTTCGTTTGAGTTGGCTTTTTTCTGGCTTTTCTCCATAATTCCATAGTAGATATGGACATGTTGGGCATCCCTACAAAGGTTAAGAGCTGTAGTTTCCGAATCAGGTTTCAAATTCAATGGGAATCTTTATTTGGACGTTTGGGGACAGCACAAAGTCAGGAGGTTCATCAAAATAATTGTCGTAATCTGGATTTGTTTGAGTTGGCTTTTTTCTGGCTTTTCTCCATAATTCCATAGTAGATATGGACATGTTGGGCATACCTACAAACGTGAAGAGCTGTAGTATGCAAATCAGGTTTCAAATTCAACGGGAATCCATATTTGGCCGTTTGGGGACAGCACAAATTCAGGAGGTTTAGCAACAAATCTAGATTTGTTTTAGTTGGCTTTTTTCTGGCTTTTCTCCATAATTCCACAGTAGATATGCACATGTTGGGCATCCCTACAAATGTGAAGAGCTGTAGTATGCGAGTGAGGTTTCAAATTCAATGGGAACACATATTTGGCCGTTAGGGGGGCGCGCAAAATCAGGAGGTTTAGCTACATCATTGTCGAAATCTGGTTTTGTTTGATTTGGCTTTTTTCTGGCTTTTCTCCATAATTCCACAGTAGATATGGAAATGTTGGGCATACCTACAAACGTGAAGAGATGTAGTATTCAAATCAGGTTTCAAATTCAACGGGAATCCATATTTGGCCATTTGGGGACAGCACAAAGTCAGGAGGTTTAGCAACATAATTGTTGAAATCTGGATTTGTTTTAGTTGGATTTTTTCTGGCTTTTCTCCATAATTCCACCGTGGACATGGACATGTTGGGCATCCCTACAAACGTGAAGAGCTGTAGTATGCAAATCAAATTTCGTATTCAACGGGAAGCCATATTTGGCTGTTTGGGGACAGCGCAAAGTCAGGAGGTTTAGCAACATAATTGTCAAAATCTAGATTTGTTTGAGTTGGCTTTTTTCTGGCTTTTCTCCATAATTCCACAGTAGATATGAACATGTTGGGCATCCCTACAAATGTGAAGAGGTGTAGTATGCAAGTCAGGTTTCAAATTCAACATGAACCCATATTTGGCCGCTTAGGGAGCGTGCAAAATCAGGAGGTTTAGCAAAATCATTGTCGAAATCTGGTTTCGTTTGAGTTGGCTTTTTTCTGGCTTTTCTCCATAATTCCATAGTAGATATGGACATGTTGGGCATAACTACAAACGTGAAGAGCTGTAGTATGCAAATCAGGTTTCAAATTCAACGTCAACCCATATTTGGCCATTTGTGGAAGCACAAATTCAGGAGGTTTAGCAACAAATCTAGATTTGTTTGAGTTGGCTTTTTCTGGCTTTTCTCCATAATTCCACAGTAGATATGGACATGTTGGGCATCACTACAAACGTGAAGAGCTGTAGTATGCAAATCAGGTTTCAAATTCAACGGGTATCCATATTTGGCCGAATAGGGACAACACAAATTCAGGAGGTTTAGCATCAAATCTGTATTTGTTTGAGTTGGCTTTTTTTCTGGCTTTTCTCCATAATTCCATAGTAGATATGGACATGTTGGGCATCCCTACAAACGTGAAGAGCTGTAGTATCCGAATCAGGTTTCAAATTCAATGGGAATCTATATTTGGCCGTTTGGGGACAGCACAAATTCAGGAGGTTCATCAAAATAATTGTTGTTATCTGGATTTGTTTGAGTTGGTTTTTTTCTGGCTTTTCTCCATAAATCCACAGTAGACATGAACATGTTGGGCATATCTACAAATGTGAAGAGCTGTAGTATGCGAGTCAGGTTTCAAATTCAACACGAACCCATATTTGGCCGTTTAGGGAGCGTGCAAAATCAGGAGGTTTAGCAAAATCATTGTTGAAATCTGGATTTGTTTTATTTGGCTTTTTTTCTGGCTTTTCTCCATAATTCCACCGTGGATATGGACATGTTGGGCATCCCTACAAACGTGAAGAGCTGTAGTATGCAAATCAGGTTTCAAATTCAACGGGAATCCAAATTCGGCCATTATGGAAAGCGCAAAGTCAGGAGGTTTAGCAACAAATCTGGATTTGTTTGAATTGGCTTTTTTCTGGCTTTTCTCCATAATTCCATAGTAGATATGGACATGTTGGGCATCCCTACAAACGGTAAGAGCTGTAGTATCCGAATCAGGTTTCAAGTTCAATGGGAATCTATATTTGGCCGTTTGGGGACAGCACAAAGTTAGTAGGTTTAGCAACATAATTGTCGAAATCTGGAATTGAGTTGGCTTTTTTCTGGCTTTTCTCCATAATTCCACAGTAGATATGGACATGTTGGGCATACCTACAAACGTGAAGAGCTGTAGTATGCAAATCAGGTTTCAAATTCAACGGGAATCCATATTTGGCCGTTTGGCGACAGCACAAAGTTAGTAGGTTTAGCAACATAATTGTCGAAATCTGGATTTGTTTGAGTTTGAATTTTTTTTGGCTTTTCTCCATAATTCCACAGTAGATATGGACATGTTGGGCATACCTACAAACGTGAAGAGCTGTAGTATGCAAATCAGGTTTCAAATTCAACGGGAATCCAAATTTGGCCATTATGGAAAGAGCAAAGTCAGGAGGTTTAGCAACAAATCTGGATTTGTTTGAGTTGGCTTTTTTCTGGCTTTTCTCCATAATTCCACAGTAGATATGGACATGTTGGGCATACCTACAAACGTGAAGAGCTGTAGCATGTGAATCAGGTTTCAAATTCAATCGGAATCCATATTTCGATGTTTGGGGACAGCACAAAGTCAGGAGGTTTATCAAAATAATTGTCGTAATCTGGATTTGTTTGAGTTGGCTTTTTTCTGGCTTTTCTCCATGAATCCACAGTAGACATGGACATGTTGGGCATATCTACAAACTTGAAGAGCTGTAGCATGCGAATCAGGTTTCAAATTCAACGGGAACCCATATTTGGCTGTTTGTGGACAGCACAAATTCAGGAGTTTTAGCAACAAATCTAGATTTGTTTGAGTTGGCTTTTTTCTGGCTTTTCTCCATAATTCCACAGGAGATATGGACATGTTGGGTATACCTACAAAAGTGAAGAGCTGTAGTATGCAAATCAGGTTTCAAATTCAACGGGAATCGAAATTCGGCCATTATGGAAAGCTCAAAGTCAAGAGGTTTAGCAACAAATCTGGATTTGTTTGAGTTGGCTTTTTTCTGGCTTTTCTCCATAATTCCACAGTAGATATGGACATGTTGGGCATACATACAAACGTGAAGAGCTGTAGCATGTGAATCAGGTTTCAAATTCAATCGGAATCCATATTTCGATGTTTGGGGACAGCACAAAGTCAGGAGGTTTATCAAAATAATTGTCGTAATCTGGATTTGTTTGAGTTGGCTTTTTTCTGGCTTTTCTCCATAAATCCACAGTAGACATGGACATGTTGGGCATATCTACAAACTTGAAGAGCTGTAGCATGCGAATCAGTGTTCAAATTCAACGGGAACCCATATTTGGCTGTTTGGGGACAGCACAAATTCAGGAGGTTTAGCAACAAATCTAGATTAGTTTGAGTTGGCTTTTTTCTGGCTTTTCTCCATAATTCCACAGTAGATATGGACATTTTGAGCATAGCTACAAACGCGAAGAGCTGTAGCATGCGAGACAGGTTTCAAATTCAACGGGAACCCATATTTGACCGTTTGGGGACAGCACAAAGTCAGGAGGTTTACCAACAAATATAGATTTGTTTGAGTTGGCTTTTTTTCTGGCTTTTCTCCATAATTCCACAGTAGATATGGACATGTTGGGCAACCCTACAAACGTTAAGAGCTGTAGTATGCGAGGCAGGTTTCAAATTCAACGGGAATCTATATTTGGCCGTTTGGGGACAGCACAAATTAAGGAGGTTTAGCAACATAATTGTCGAAATCTGGATTTGTTTGTTTCCTTTTTTCTGGCTTTTCTCCATAATTCCACAGTACATATGGACATGTTGGGCATACCTACGAACGTGAAGAGCTGTAGTATGCGAATCAGGTTTCAAATTCAATCGGAATCCATATTTGGCCGTTTGGGGACAGCACAAAGTCAGGAGGTTTAGCAACAAATCTGGATTTGTTTGAGTTGGCTTTTTTCTGGCTATTCTCCATAATTCCACAGTAGATATGGACATGTTGGGCATACCTACAAACGTGAAGAGCTGTAGCATGCAAATCAGGTTTCAAATTCAAAGGGAATCCATATTTGGCTATTTGGGGAAAGCACAAAGTCAGGAGGTTTAGCAACATCATTGTCGAAATCTGGATTTGTTTGAGTTTGATTTTTTTTTGGCTTTTCTCCATAATTCCACAGTAGATATGGACATGTTGGGCATACCTACGAACGTGAAGAGCTGTAGTATGCAAATCAGGTTTCAACGGGAATACATATTTGGCCGTTTGGGGACAGCACAAAGTCAGGAGGTTTATCAAAATAATTGTCGAAATCTGGATTTGTTTGAGTTGGCTTTTTTCTGGCTTTTCTCCATAATTCCACAGTAGATATGGACATGTTCGGCAACCCTACAAACGTCAAGAGCTGTAGTAGGCGAGACAGGTTTCAAATTCAACGGGAATCTATATTTGGCCGTTTGGGGACAGCACAAAGTTAGTAGGTTTAGCAACATAATTGTCAAAATCTGGATTTGTTTGAGTTGGCTTTTTTCTGGCTTTTCTCCATAATTCCACAGTAGATATGGACATTTTGAGCATAGCTACAAACGCGAAGAGCTGTAGCATGCGATACAGGTTTCAAATTCAACGGGAACCCATATTTGACCGTTTGGGGACAGCACAAAGTCAGGAGGTTTACCAACAAATATAGATTTGTTTGAGTTGGCTTTTTTTCTGGCTTTTCTCCATAATTCCACAGTAGATATGGACATGTTGGGCAACCCTACAAACGATAAGAGCTGTAGTATGCGAGACAGGTTTCAAATTCAACGGGAATCTATATTTGGCCGTTTGGGGACAGCACAAATTAAGGAGGTTTAGCAACATAATTGTCGAAATCTGGATTTGTTTGTTTCCTTTTTTCTGGCTTTTCTCCATAATTCCACAGTACATATGGACATGTTGGGCATACCTACGAACGTGAAGAGCTGTAGTATGCAAATCAGGTTTCAAATTCAATGGGAATCCATATTTGGCTGTTTGGGTACAGCACAAAGTCAGGAGGTTTACCAACAAATCTAGATTTGTTTGAGTTGGCTTTTTTCTGGCTTTTCTCCATAATTCCACAGTAGATATGGACATGTTGAGCAACCCTACAAACGTTAAGAGCTGTAGTATGCGAGACAGGTTTCAAATTCAACGGGAACCCATATTTGGCCGTTTGGGGACAGCACAAAGTCAGGAGGTTTAGCAACAAATCTGGATTTGTTTGAGTTGGCTTTTTTCTGGCTATTCTCCATAATTCCACAGTAGATATGGTCATGTTGGGCATACCTACAAACGTGAAGAGCTGTAGCATGCAAATCAGGTTTCAAATTCAAAGGGAATCCATATTTGGCTATTTGGGGAAAGCACAAAGTCAGGAGGTTTAGCAACATCATTGTCGAAATCTGGATTTGTTTAAGTTTGATTTTTTCTGGCTTTTCTCCATAATTCCACAGGAGATTTGGACATGTTGGGCATACCTACAAACGTGAAGAGCTGTAGTATGCAAATCACGTTTCAAATTCAACGGGAATCCAAATTCGGCCATTATGGAAAGCGCAAAGTCAGGAGATTTATCAACAAATCTGGATTTGTTTGAGTTGGCTTTTTTCTGGCTTTTCTCCATATTTCCACAGTAGATATGGACATGTAGGTTATAACTACAAACGTGAAGAGCTGTAGTATGCAAATCAGGTTTCAAATCAACGGGAATCCATATTTGGCCTTTTGGGACAGCACAAATTCAGGAGTTTTAACAACATAATTGTCGAGATCTGGATTTGTTTGATTTGGCTTTTTTCTGGCTTTTCTCCATAATTCCACAGTAGATATTGACATTTTGAGCATACCTACAAACGCGAAGAGCTGTAGCATGCGAGACAGGTTTCAAATTCAACGGGAACCCATATTTGACCGTTTGGGGACAGCACAAAGTCAGGAGGTTTACCAACAAATATAGATTTGTTTGAGTTGGCTTTTTTTCTGGCTTTTCTCCATAATTCCACAGTAGATATGGACATGTTGGGCATACCTACAAACGTGAAAAGCTGTAGTATGCGAGACAGGTTTCAAATTCAACGGGAATCTATATTTGGACGTTTGGGGACAGCACAAATTAAGGAGGTTTATCAAAATAATTGTCGAAATCTGGATTTGTTTGATTTGGCTTTTTTCTGGCTTTTCTCCATAATTCCACAGTAGATATGGACATGTTGGGCATACCTACAAACGTGAAGAGCTGTAGCATGCGAATCAGGTTTCAAATTCAACGGGAATCCATATTTGGCTATTTGGGGAAAGCACAAAGTCAGGAGGTTTAGCAACATCATTGTCGAAATCTGGATTTGTTTGAGTTTGATTTTTTTTGGCTTTTCTCCATAATTCCACAGTAGATATGAACATGTTGGGCATGCCTACGAACGTGAAGAGCTGTAGTATGCAAATCAGGTTTCAAATTCAACGGGAATCCATATTTGGCCGTTTGGGGACAGCACAAAGTCAGGAGGTTTATCAAAATAATTGTCGAAATCTGGATTTGTTTGAGTTGGCTTTTTTCTGGCTTTTCTCCATAATTCCACAGTAGATATGGACATGTTGGGCAACCCTACAAACGTCAAGAGCTGTAGTATGTGAGACAGGTTTAAAATTCAATGGGAACCCATATTTGGCCGTTTGGGGACAGCACAAAGTCAGGAGGTTTAGCAACATAATTGTCTAAATCTGGATTTGTTTGAGTTGGCTTTTTTCTGGCTTTTGTCCATAATTCTACAGTAGATATGGACATGTTGGGCATACCTACAAACGTGAAGAGCTGTAGTATGCGAATCAGGTTTCAAATTCAACGGGAATCTATATTTGGCCGTTTGGGGACAGCACAAAGTTAGTAGGTTTAGCAACATAATTGTCAAAATCTGGATTTGTTTGAGTTGGCTTTTTTCTGGCTTTTCTCCATAATTCCACAGTAGATATGAACATGTTGGGAATACCTACGAACGTGAAGAGCTGTAGTATGCGAATCAGGTTTCAAATTCAATCGGAATCCATATTTGTCCGTTTGGGGACAGCACAAAGTCAGGAGGTTTATCAAAATAATTGTCGAAATCTGGATTTGTTTGATTTGGCTTTTTTTCTGGCTTTTCTCCATAATTCCACAGGAGATTTGGACATGTTGGGCATACCTACAAACGTGAAGAGCTGTAGTATGCAAATCACGTTTCAAATTCAACGGGAATCCAAATTCGGCCATTATGGAAAGCGCAAAGTCAGGAGATTTATCAACAAATCTGGATTTGTTTGAGTTGGCTTTTTTCTGGCTTTTCTCCATATTTCCACAGTAGATATGGACATGTAGGTTATAACTACAAACGTGAAGAGCTGTAGTATGCAAATCAGGTTTCAAATCAACGGGAATCCATATTTGGCCTTTTGGGACAGCACAAATTCAGGAGTTTTAACAACATAATTGTCGAGATCTGGATTTGTTTGATTTGGCTTTTTTCTGGCTTTTCTCCATAATTCCACAGTAGATATTGACATTTTGAGCATACCTACAAACGCGAAGAGCTGTAGCATGCGAGACAGGTTTCAAATTCAACGGGAACCCATATTTGACCGTTTGGGGACAGCACAAAGTCAGGAGGTTTACCAACAAATATAGATTTGTTTGAGTTGGCTTTTTTTCTGGCTTTTCTCCATAATTCCACAGTAGATATGGACATGTTGGGCATACCTACAAACGTGAAAAGCTGTAGTATGCGAGACAGGTTTCAAATTCAACGGGAATCTATATTTGGACGTTTGGGGACAGCACAAATTAAGGAGGTTTATCAAAATAATTGTCGAAATCTGGATTTGTTTGATTTGGCTTTTTTCTGGCTTTTCTCCATAATTCCACAGTAGATATGGACATGTTGGGCATACCTACAAACGTGAAGAGCTGTAGCATGCGAATCAGGTTTCAAATTCAACGGGAATCCATATTTGGCTATTTGGGGAAAGCACAAAGTCAGGAGGTTTAGCAACATCATTGTCGAAATCTGGATTTGTTTGAGTTTGATTTTTTTTGGCTTTTCTCCATAATTCCACAGTAGATATGAACATGTTGGGCATGCCTACGAACGTGAAGAGCTGTAGTATGCAAATCAGGTTTCAAATTCAACGGGAATCCATATTTGGCCGTTTGGGGACAGCACAAAGTCAGGAGGTTTATCAAAATAATTGTCGAAATCTGGATTTGTTTGAGTTGGATTTTTTCTGGCTTTTCTCCATAATTCCACAGTAGATATGGACATGTTGGGCAACCCTACAAACGTCAAGAGCTGTAGTATGTGAGACAGGTTTAAAATTCAATGGGAACCCATATTTGGCCGTTTGGGGACAGCACAAAGTCAGGAGGTTTAGCAACATAATTGTCTAAATCTGGATTTGTTTGAGTTGGCTTTTTTCTGGCTTTTGTCCATAATTCTACAGTAGATATGGACATGTTGGGCATACCTACAAACGTGAAGAGCTGTAGTATGCGAATCAGGTTTCAAATTCAACGGGAATCTATATTTGGCCGTTTGGGGACAGCACAAAGTTAGTAGGTTTAGCAACATAATTGTCAAAATCTGGATTTGTTTGAGTTGGCTTTTTTCTGGCTTTTCTCCATAATTCCACAGTAGATATGAACATGTTGGGAATACCTACGAACGTGAAGAGCTGTAGTATGCGAATCAGGTTTCAAATTCAATCGGAATCCATATTTGTCCGTTTGGGGACAGCACAAAGTCAGGAGGTTTATCAAAATAATTGTCGAAATCTGGATTTGTTTGATTTGGCTTTTTTTCTGGCTTTTCTCCATAATTCCACAGGAGATTTGGACATGTTGGGCATACCTACAAACGTGAAGAGCTGTAGTATGCAAATCACGTTTCAAATTCAACGGGAATCCAAATTCGGCCATTATGGAAAGCGCAAAGTCAGGAGATTTATCAACAAATCTGGATTTGTTTGAGTTGGCTTTTTTCTGGCTTTTCTCCATATTTCCACAGTAGATATGGACATGTAGGTTATAACTACAAACGTGAAGAGCTGTAGTATGCAAATCAGGTTTCAAATCAACGGGAATCCATATTTGGCCTTTTGGGACAGCACAAATTCAGGAGTTTTAACAACATAATTGTCGAGATCTGGATTTGTTTGATTTGGCTTTTTTCTGGCTTTTCTCCATAATTCCACAGTAGATATTGACATTTTGAGCATACCTACAAACGCGAAGAGCTGTAGCATGCGAGACAGGTTTCAAATTCAACGGGAACCCATATTTGACCGTTTGGGGACAGCACAAAGTCAGGAGGTTTACCAACAAATATAGATTTGTTTGAGTTGGCTTTTTTTCTGGCTTTTCTCCATAATTCCACAGTAGATATGGACATGTTGGGCATACCTACAAACGTGAAAAGCTGTAGTATGCGAGACAGGTTTCAAATTCAACGGGAATCTATATTTGGACGTTTGGGGACAGCACAAATTAAGGAGGTTTATCAAAATAATTGTCGAAATCTGGATTTGTTTGATTTGGCTTTTTTCTGGCTTTTCTCCATAATTCCACAGTAGATATGGACATGTTGGGCATACCTACAAACGTGAAGAGCTGTAGCATGCGAATCAGGTTTCAAATTCAACGGGAATCCATATTTGGCTATTTGGGGAAAGCACAAAGTCAGGAGGTTTAGCAACATCATTGTCGAAATCTGGATTTGTTTGAGTTTGATTTTTTTTGGCTTTTCTCCATAATTCCACAGTAGATATGAACATGTTGGGCATGCCTACGAACGTGAAGAGCTGTAGTATGCAAATCAGGTTTCAAATTCAACGGGAATCCATATTTGGCCGTTTGGGGACAGCACAAAGTCAGGAGGTTTATCAAAATAATTGTCGAAATCTGGATTTGTTTGAGTTGGCTTTTTTCTGGCTTTTCTCCATAATTCCACAGTAGATATGGACATGTTGGGCAACCCTACAAACGTCAAGAGCTGTAGTATGTGAGACAGGTTTAAAATTCAATGGGAACCCATATTTGGCCGTTTGGGGACAGCACAAAGTCAGGAGGTTTAGCAACATAATTGTCTAAATCTGGATTTGTTTGAGTTGGCTTTTTTCTGGCTTTTGTCCATAATTCTACAGTAGATATGGACATGTTGGGCATACCTACAAACGTGAAGAGCTGTAGTATGCGAATCAGGTTTCAAATTCAACGGGAATCTATATTTGGTCGTTTGGGGACAGCACAAAGTTAGTAGGTTTAGCAACATAATTGTCAAAATCTGGATTTGTTTGAGTTGGCTTTTTTCTGGCTTTTCTCCATAATTCCACAGTAGATATGAACATGTTGGGAATACCTACGAACGTGAAGAGCTGTAGTATGCGAATCAGGTTTCAAATTCAATCGGAATCCATATTTGTCCGTTTGGGGACAGCACAAAGTCAGGAGGTTTATCAAAATAATTGTCGAAATCTGGATTTGTTTGATTTGGCTTTTTTTCTGGCTTTTCTCCATAATTCCACAGTAGATATGGACATGTTGGGCATACCTATAAACGTGAAGAGCTGTAGCATGCGAGACAGGTTTCAAATTCAACGGGAACCCATATTTGGCCGTTTGGGGACAGCACAAAGTCAGGAGGTTTAGCAACAAATCTGGATTTGTTTGAGTTGGCTTTTTTCTGGCTTTTCTCCATAATTCCACAGTAGATATGGACATGTTGGGCATACCTACAAACGTGAAGAGTTGTAATATGCAAATCAGGTTTCAAATTCAAAGGGAATCCATATTTGGCTGTTTGGGTACAGCACAAAGTTAGGAGGTTTAACAACATCATTGTCGAAATCTGGATTTGTTTGAGTTTGCTTTTTTTTGGCTTTTCTCCATAATTCCACAGTAGATATGGACATGTTGGGCATACCTACAAACGTGAAGAGCTGTAGCATACGAGACAGGTTTCAAATTCAACGGGAATCTATATTTGGCCTTTTGGGACAGCTTAAATTCAGGAGGTTTAGCAACATAATTGTCGAGATCTGTATTTGTTTGATTTGGCTTTTTTCTGGCTTTTCTCCATAATTCCACAGTAGATGTGGACATGTTGGGCATACCTACAAACGGGAAGAGCTGTAGCATGCGAGATAGGTTTCAAATTCAACGGGAATCTATATTCGGCCGTTTGGGGACAGCACAAAGTTAGTAGGTTTAGCAACATAATTGTCAAAATCTGGATTTGTTTGAGTTGGCTTTTTTCTGGCTTTTCTCCATAATTCCACAGTAGATATGGACATGTAGGTTATAACTACAAACGTCAAGAGCTGTAATATGCAAATCAAGTTTTAAATTCATCGGGAATCCAATTTCGGCCATTTGGGGAAGCGCAAAGTCATGAGGTTTAGCAACAAATCTGGATTTGTTTGAGTTGGCTTTTTTCTGGCTTTTCTCCATAATTCCACAGTAGATATGGACATGTTGGGCATACCTACAATCGTGAAGAGCTGTAGCATGCGAATCAGGTTTCAAATTCAACGGGAATCCATTTTTGGCCATTTGGGGAAAGCACAAAGTCAGGAGGTTCATCAAAATAATTGTCAAAATCTGGATTTGTTTGAGTTTGCTTTTTTCTGGCTTTTCTTCATAATTCCACAGTAGATATGGACATGTTGGGCATCCCTACAAAAGTTAAGAGCTGTAGTATGTGAGACAGGTTTAAAATTCAATGGGAACCCATATTTGGCCGTTTGGGGACAGCACAAAGTCAGGAGGTTTAGCAACATAATTGTCGAAATCTGGATTTGTTTGAGTTGTCTTTTTTCTGGCTTTTGTCCATAACTCTACAGTAGATATGGACATGTTGGGCATACCTACAAACGTGAAGAGCTGTAGTATGCGAATCAGGTTTCAAATTCAACGGGAATCCATATTTTGCCATTTGGGGACAGCACAAATTAAGGAGGTTTGCAACATAAGTGTCGAGATCTGGATTTGTTTGAGTTTCCTTTTTTCTGGCTTTTCTCCATAATTCCACAGTAGATATGGACATGCTGGGCATACCTACAAACGTGAAGAGCTGTAGGATGCGATTCAGGTTTCAAAATCAACGGGAATCCATATTTGGCTGTTTGGGGACAGCACAAAGTTAGTAGGTTTAGCAACATCATTGTCGAAATCTGGATTTGTTTGAGTTTGATTTTTTTTGGCTTTTCTCCATAATTCCACAGTAGATATGGACATGTTGGGCATGCCTACGAACGTGAAGAGCTGTAGTATGCAAATCAGGTTTCAAATTCAACGGGAATCCATATTTGGCCGTTTGGGGACAGCACAAAGTCAGGAGGTTTATCAAAATAATTGTCGAAATCTGGATTTGTTTGAGTTGGCTTTTTTCTGGATTTTCTCCATAATTCCACAGTAGATATGGACATGTTGGGCAACCCTACAAACGTCAAGAGCTGTAGTATGCGAGACAGGTTTCAAATTCAACGGGAATCTATATTTGGCCGTTTGGGGACAGCACAAAGTTAGTAGGTTTAGCAACATAGTTGTCAAAATCTGGATTTGTTTGAGTTGGCTTTTTTCTGGCTTTTCTCCATAATTCCACAGTAGATATGGACATGTTGGGAATACCTACGAACGTGAAGAGCTGTAGTATGCAAATCAGGTTTCAAATTCAATCGGAATCCATATTTGGCCGTTTGGGGACAGCACAAAGTCAGGAGGTTTATCAAAATAATTGTCGAAATCTGGATTTGTTTGATTTGGCTTTTTTCTGGCTTTTCTCCATAATTCCACAGTAGATATGGACATGTTGGGCATACCTACAAACGTGAAGAGCGGTAGCATACGAGACAGGTTTCAAATTCAACGGGAATCTATATTTGGCCTTTTGGGACAGCTTAAATTCAGGAGGTTTAGCAACATAATTGTCGAGATCTGGATTTGTTTGAGTTGGCTTTTTTCTGGCTTTTCTCCATAATTCCACAGTAGATATGGACATGTAGGTTATAACTACAAACGTCAAGAGCTGTAATATGCAAATCAAGTTTTAAATTCATCGGGAATCCAATTTCGGCCATTTGGGGAAGCGCAAAGTCATGAGGTTTAGCAACAAATCTGGATTTGTTTGAGTTGGCTTTTTTCTGGCTTTTCTCCATAATTCCACAGTAGATATGGACATGTTGGGCATACCTACAATCGTGAAGAGCTGTAGCATGCGAATCAGGTTTCAAATTCAACGGGAATCCATTTTTGGCCATTTGGGGAAAGCACAAAGTCAGGAGGTTCATCAAAATAATTGTCAAAATCTGGATTTGTTTGAGTTTGTTTTTTTCTGGCTTTTCTTCATAATTCCACAGTAGATATGGACATGTTGGGCATCCCTACAAAAGTTAAGAGCTGTAGTATGTGAGACAGGTTTAAAATTCAATGGGAACCCATATTTGGCCGTTTGGGGACAGCACAAAGTCAGGAGGTTTAGCAACATAATTGTCGAAATCTGGATTTGTTTGAGTTGGCTTTTTCCTGGCTTTTCACCATAATTCCACAGTAGATATGGACATGTTGGGCATACCTACAAACGTGAAGAGCTGTAGCATGTGAATCAGGTTTCAAATTCAATCGGAATCCATATTTGCCTGTTTGGGGACAGCACAAAGTTAGTAGGTTTAGCAACATAATTGTCGAAATCTGGATTTGTTTGAGTTGGCTTTTTGCTGGCTTTTCTCCATAATTCCACAGTAGATATGGACATGTTGTGCATACCTACAAACTTGAAGAGCTATAGCTTGTGAATCAGGTTTCAAATTCAACGGGAATCCATATTTGGCCGTTTGGGGACAGCACAAAGTTAGTAGGTTTAGCAACATAATTGTCGAAATCTGGATTTGTTTGAGTTGGCTTTTTTCTGGCTTTTCTCCATAATTCCACAGTAGATATGGACATGTTGGGCATACCTACAAACGTGAATAGCTGTAGTATGCAAATCAGGTTTCAATTTCAACGGGAATCCATATTTGGCCGTTTGGGGACAGCACAAAGTCAGGAGGTTTGGCAACATAATTATCGAAATCTGGATTTGTTTGAGTTGGCTTTTTTTCTGGCTTTTCTCCTTAATTCTACAGTAGATATGGACATGTTGGGCAACCCTACAAATGTTAAGAGCTGTAGTATGCGAGACAGTTTTCAAATTCAAAGGGAACCCATATTTGGCTGTTTGGGGAGCGCGCAAAATCAGGAGGTTTAGCAACATCATGGTCGAAATCTGGTTTTGTTTGAGTTGTTTTTTTTCTGGATTTTCTCCATAATTCCACAGTAGATATGGACTTGTTGGGCATACCTACAAACTTGAAGAGCTATAGCTTGTGAATCAGGTTTCAAATTCAACGGGAATCCATATTTGGCCGTTTGAGGACAGTACAAAGTTAGTAGGTTTAGCAACACAATTGTCGAAATCTGGATTTATTTGAGTTGGCTTTTTCCTGGCTTTTCTCCATAATTCCACAGTAGATATGGACATGTTGGGCATACCTACAAACGTGAAGAGCTGTAGCATGTGAATCAGGTTTCAAATTCAATCGGAATCCATATTTGGCTGTTTGGGGACAGCACAAATTCAGGCGGTTTGGCAACATAATTGTCGAAATCTGGATTTGTTTCAGTTTGTTTTTTTCTGGCTTTTCTCCATAATTCCACTGTAGATATGGACATGTTGGGCATAGCTACAAACGTGAAGATCTGTAGTATGCGAATCAGGTTTCAAATTCAACGGGAATCCAAATTCGGCCATTATGGAAAGCGCAAAGTCAGGAGGTTTAGCTACAAATCTGGATTTGTTTGAGTTGGCTTTTTTCTGGCTTTTCTCCATAAATCCACAGTAGACATGGACATGTTGGGCATCCCTACAAACGTGAAGAGCTGTAGCATGCGAATCAGGTTTCAAATTCACCGGGAATCCATATTTAGCTGTTTGGGGACAGCACAAAGTTAGTAGGTTTAGCAACATAATTGTCGAAATCTGGATTTATTTGAGTTGGCTTTTTCCTGGCTTTTCTCCATAATTCCACAGTAGATGTGGACATGTTGGGCATACCTACAAACGGGAAGAGCTGTAGCATGCGAGATAGGTTTCAAATTCAACGGGAATCTATATTCGGCCGTTTGGGGACAGCACAAAGTTAGTAGGTTTAGCAACATAATTGTCAAAATCTGGATTTGTTTGAGTTGGCTTTTTTCTGGCTTTTCTCCATAATTCCACAGTAGATATGGACATGTAGGTTATAACTACAAACGTCAAGAGCTGTAATATGCAAATCAAGTTTTAAATTCATCGGGAATCCAATTTCGGCCATTTGGGGAAGCGCAAAGTCATGAGGTTTAGCAACAAATCTGGATTTGTTTGAGTTGGCTTTTTTCTGGCTTTTCTCCATAATTCCACAGTAGATATGGACATGTTGGGCATACCTACAATCGTGAAGAGCTGTAGCATGCGAATCAGGTTTCAAATTCAACGGGAATCCATTTTTGGCCATTTGGGGAAAGCACAAAGTCAGGAGGTTCATCAAAATAATTGTCAAAATCTGGATTTGTTTGAGTTTGCTTTTTTCTGGCTTTTCTTCATAATTCCACAGTAGATATGGACATGTTGGGCATCCCTACAAAAGTTAAGAGCTGTAGTATGTGAGACAGGTTTAAAATTCAATGGGAACCCATATTTGGCCGTTTGGGGACAGCACAAAGTCAGGAGGTTTAGCAACATAATTGTCGAAATCTGGATTTGTTTGAGTTGTCTTTTTTCTGGCTTTTGTCCATAACTCTACAGTAGATATGGACATGTTGGGCATACCTACAAACGTGAAGAGCTGTAGTATGCGAATCAGGTTTCAAATTCAACGGGAATCCATATTTTGCCATTTGGGGACAGCACAAATTAAGGAGGTTTGCAACATAAGTGTCGAGATCTGGATTTGTTTGAGTTTCCTTTTTTCTGGCTTTTCTCCATAATTCCACAGTAGATATGGACATGCTGGGCATACCTACAAACGTGAAGAGCTGTAGTATGCGATTCAGGTTTCAAAATCAACGGGAATCCATATTTGGCTGTTTGGGGACAGCACAAAGTTAGTAGGTTTAGCAACATCATTGTCGAAATCTGGATTTGTTTGAGTTTGATTTTTTTTGGCTTTTCTCCATAATTCCACAGTAGATATGGACATGTTGGGCATGCCTACGAACGTGAAGAGCTGTAGTATGCGAATCAGGTTTCAAATTCAATCGGAATCCATATTTGGCCGTTTGGGGACAGCACAAAGTCAGGAGGTTTATCAAAATAATTGTCGAAATCTGGATTTGTTTGATTTGGCTTTTTTCTGGCTTTTCTCCATAATTCCACAGTAGATATGGACATGTTGGGCATACCTACAAACGTGAAGAGCTGTAGCATACGAGACAGGTTTCAAATTCAATGGGAATCTATATTTGGCCTTTTGGGACAGCTTAAATTCAGGAGGTTTAGCAACATAATTGTCGAGATCTGGATTTGTTTGAGTTGGCTTTTTTCTGGCTTTTCTCCATAATTCCACAGTAGATATGGACATGTAGGTTATAACTACAAACGTCAAGAGCTGTAATATGCAAATCAAGTTTTAAATTCATCGGGAATCCAATTTCGGCCATTTGGGGAAGCGCAAAGTCATGAGGTTTAGCAACAAATCTGGATTTGTTTGAGTTGGCTTTTTTCTGGCTTTTCTCCATAATTCCACAGTAGATATGGACATGTTGGGCATCCCTACAAAAGTTAAGAGCTGTAGTATGTGAGACAGGTTTAAAATTCAATGGGAACCCATATTTGGCCGTTTGGGGACAGCACAAAGTCAGGAGGTTTAGCAACATAATTGTCGAAATCTGGATTTGTTTGAGTTGTCTTTTTTCTGGCTTTTGTCCATAACTCTACAGTAGATATGGACATGTTGGGCATACCTACAAACGTGAAGAGCTGTAGTATGCGAATCAGGTTTCAAATTCAACGGGAATCCATATTTTGCCATTTGGGGACAGCACAAATTAAGGAGGTTTGCAACATAAGTGTCGAGATCTGGATTTGTTTGAGTTTCCTTTTTTCTGGCTTTTCTCCATAATTCCACAGTAGATATGGACATGCTGGGCATACCTACAAACGTGAAGAGCTGTAGGATGCGATTCAGGTTTCAAAATCAACGGGAATCCATATTTGGCTGTTTGGGGACAGCACAAAGTTAGTAGGTTTAGCAACATCATTGTCGAAATCTGGATTTGTTTGAGTTTGATTTTTTTTGGCTTTTCTCCATAATTCCACAGTAGATATGGACATGTTGGGCATGCCTACGAACGTGAAGAGCTGTAGTATGCAAATCAGGTTTCAAATTCAACGGGAATCCATATTTGGCCGTTTGGGGACAGCACAAAGTCAGGAGGTTTATCAAAATAATTGTCGAAATCTGGATTTGTTTGAGTTGGCTTTTTTCTGGATTTTCTCCATAATTCCACAGTAGATATGGACATGTTGGGCAACCCTACAAACGTCAAGAGCTGTAGTATGCGAGACAGGTTTCAAATTCAACGGGAATCTATATTTGGCCGTTTGGGGACAGCACAAAGTTAGTAGGTTTAGCAACATAGTTGTCAAAATCTGGATTTGTTTGAGTTGGCTTTTTTCTGGCTTTTCTCCATAATTCCACAGTAGATATGGACATGTTGGGAATACCTACGAACGTGAAGAGCTGTAGTATGCAAATCAGGTTTCAAATTCAATCGGAATCCATATTTGGCCGTTTGGGGACAGCACAAAGTCAGGAGGTTTATCAAAATAATTGTCGAAATCTGGATTTGTTTGATTTGGCTTTTTTCTGGCTTTTCTCCATAATTCCACAGTAGATATGGACATGTTGGGCATACCTACAAACGTGAAGAGCGGTAGCATACGAGACAGGTTTCAAATTCAACGGGAATCTATATTTGGCCTTTTGGGACAGCTTAAATTCAGGAGGTTTAGCAACATAATTGTCGAGATCTGGATTTGTTTGAGTTGGCTTTTTTCTGGCTTTTCTCCATAATTCCACAGTAGATATGGACATGTAGGTTATAACTACAAACGTCAAGAGCTGTAATATGCAAATCAAGTTTTAAATTCATCGGGAATCCAATTTCGGCCATTTGGGGAAGCGCAAAGTCATGAGGTTTAGCAACAAATCTGGATTTGTTTGAGTTGGCTTTTTTCTGGCTTTTCTCCATAATTCCACAGTAGATATGGACATGTTGGGCATACCTACAATCGTGAAGAGCTGTAGCATGCGAATCAGGTTTCAAATTCAACGGGAATCCATTTTTGGCCATTTGGGGAAAGCACAAAGTCAGGAGGTTCATCAAAATAATTGTCAAAATCTGGATTTGTTTGAGTTTGTTTTTTTCTGGCTTTTCTTCATAATTCCACAGTAGATATGGACATGTTGGGCATCCCTACAAAAGTTAAGAGCTGTAGTATGTGAGACAGGTTTAAAATTCAATGGGAACCCATATTTGGCCGTTTGGGGACAGCACAAAGTCAGGAGGTTTAGCAACATAATTGTCGAAATCTGGATTTGTTTGAGTTGGCTTTTTCCTGGCTTTTCACCATAATTCCACAGTAGATATGGACATGTTGGGCATACCTACAAACGTGAAGAGCTGTAGCATGTGAATCAGGTTTCAAATTCAATCGGAATCCATATTTGCCTGTTTGGGGACAGCACAAAGTTAGTAGGTTTAGCAACATAATTGTCGAAATCTGGATTTGTTTGAGTTGGCTTTTTGCTGGCTTTTCTCCATAATTCCACAGTAGATATGGACATGTTGTGCATACCTACAAACTTGAAGAGCTATAGCTTGTGAATCAGGTTTCAAATTCAACGGGAATCCATATTTGGCCGTTTGGGGACAGCACAAAGTTAGTAGGTTTAGCAACATAATTGTCGAAATCTGGATTTGTTTGAGTTGGCTTTTTTCTGGCTTTTCTCCATAATTCCACAGTAGATATGGACATGTTGGGCATACCTACAAACGTGAATAGCTGTAGTATGCGAATCAGGTTTCAATTTCAACGGGAATCCATATTTGGCCGTTTGGGGACAGCACAAAGTCAGGAGGTTTGGCAACATAATTATCGAAATCTGGATTTGTTTGAGTTGGCTTTTTTTCTGGCTTTTCTCCTTAATTCTACAGTAGATATGGACATGTTGGGCAACCCTACAAATGTTAAGAGCTGTAGTATGCGAGACAGTTTTCAAATTCAAAGGGAACCCATATTTGGCTGTTTGGGGAGCGCGCAAAATCAGGAGGTTTAGCAACATCATGGTCGAAATCTGGTTTTGTTTGAGTTGTTTTTTTTCTGGATTTTCTCCATAATTCCACAGTAGATATGGACTTGTTGGGCATACCTACAAACTTGAAGAGCTATAGCTTGTGAATCAGGTTTCAAATTCAACGGGAATCCATATTTGGCCGTTTGAGGACAGTACAAAGTTAGTAGGTTTAGCAACACAATTGTCGAAATCTGGATTTATTTGAGTTGGCTTTTTCCTGGCTTTTCTCCATAATTCCACAGTAGATATGGACATGTTGGGCATACCTACAAACGTGAAGAGCTGTAGCATGTGAATCAGGTTTCAAATTCAATCGGAATCCATATTTGGCTGTTTGGGGACAGCACAAATTCAGGCGGTTTGGCAACATAATTGTCGAAATCTGGATTTGTTTCAGTTTGTTTTTTTCTGGCTTTTCTCCATAATTCCACTGTAGATATGGACATGTTGGGCATAGCTACAAACGTGAAGATCTGTAGTATGCGAATCAGGTTTCAAATTCAACGGGAATCCAAATTCGGCCATTATGGAAAGCGCAAAGTCAGGAGGTTTAGCTACAAATCTGGATTTGTTTGAGTTGGCTTTTTTCTGGCTTTTCTCCATAAATCCACAGTAGACATGGACATGTTGGGCATCCCTACAAACGTGAAGAGCTGTAGCATGCGAATCAGGTTTCAAATTCACCGGGAATCCATATTTAGCTGTTTGGGGACAGCACAAAGTTAGTAGGTTTAGCAACATAATTGTCGAAATCTGGATTTATTTGAGTTGGCTTTTTCCTGGCTTTTCTCCATAATTCCACAGTAGATGTGGACATGTTGGGCATACCTACAAACGGGAAGAGCTGTAGCATGCGAGATAGGTTTCAAATTCAACGGGAATCTATATTCGGCCGTTTGGGGACAGCACAAAGTTAGTAGGTTTAGCAACATAATTGTCAAAATCTGGATTTGTTTGAGTTGGCTTTTTTCTGGCTTTTCTCCATAATTCCACAGTAGATATGGACATGTAGGTTATAACTACAAACGTCAAGAGCTGTAATATGCAAATCAAGTTTTAAATTCATCGGGAATCCAATTTCGGCCATTTGGGGAAGCGCAAAGTCATGAGGTTTAGCAACAAATCTGGATTTGTTTGAGTTGGCTTTTTTCTGGCTTTTCTCCATAATTCCACAGTAGATATGGACATGTTGGGCATACCTACAATCGTGAAGAGCTGTAGCATGCGAATCAGGTTTCAAATTCAACGGGAATCCATTTTTGGCCATTTGGGGAAAGCACAAAGTCAGGAGGTTCATCAAAATAATTGTCAAAATCTGGATTTGTTTGAGTTTGCTTTTTTCTGGCTTTTCTTCATAATTCCACAGTAGATATGGACATGTTGGGCATCCCTACAAAAGTTAAGAGCTGTAGTATGTGAGACAGGTTTAAAATTCAATGGGAACCCATATTTGGCCGTTTGGGGACAGCACAAAGTCAGGAGGTTTAGCAACATAATTGTCGAAATCTGGATTTGTTTGAGTTGTCTTTTTTCTGGCTTTTGTCCATAACTCTACAGTAGATATGGACATGTTGGGCATACCTACAAACGTGAAGAGCTGTAGTATGCGAATCAGGTTTCAAATTCAACGGGAATCCATATTTTGCCATTTGGGGACAGCACAAATTAAGGAGGTTTGCAACATAAGTGTCGAGATCTGGATTTGTTTGAGTTTCCTTTTTTCTGGCTTTTCTCCATAATTCCACAGTAGATATGGACATGCTGGGCATACCTACAAACGTGAAGAGCTGTAGGATGCGATTCAGGTTTCAAAATCAACGGGAATCCATATTTGGCTGTTTGGGGACAGCACAAAGTTAGTAGGTTTAGCAACATCATTGTCGAAATCTGGATTTGTTTGAGTTTGATTTTTTTTGGCTTTTCTCCATAATTCCACAGTAGATATGGACATGTTGGGCATGCCTACGAACGTGAAGAGCTGTAGTATGCAAATCAGGTTTCAAATTCAACGGGAATCCATATTTGGCCGTTTGGGGACAGCACAAAGTCAGGAGGTTTATCAAAATAATTGTCGAAATCTGGATTTGTTTGAGTTGGCTTTTTTCTGGATTTTCTCCATAATTCCACAGTAGATATGGACATGTTGGGCAACCCTACAAACGTCAAGAGCTGTAGTATGCGAGACAGGTTTCAAATTCAACGGGAATCTATATTTGGCCGTTTGGGGACAGCACAAAGTTAGTAGGTTTAGCAACATAGTTGTCAAAATCTGGATTTGTTTGAGTTGGCTTTTTTCTGGCTTTTCTCCATAATTCCACAGTAGATATGGACATGTTGGGAATACCTACGAACGTGAAGAGCTGTAGTATGCAAATCAGGTTTCAAATTCAATCGGAATCCATATTTGGCCGTTTGGGGACAGCACAAAGTCAGGAGGTTTATCAAAATAATTGTCGAAATCTGGATTTGTTTGATTTGGCTTTTTTCTGGCTTTTCTCCATAATTCCACAGTAGATATGGACATGTTGGGCATACCTACAAACGTGAAGAGCGGTAGCATACGAGACAGGTTTCAAATTCAACGGGAATCTATATTTGGCCTTTTGGGACAGCTTAAATTCAGGAGGTTTAGCAACATAATTGTCGAGATCTGGATTTGTTTGAGTTGGCTTTTTTCTGGCTTTTCTCCATAATTCCACAGTAGATATGGACATGTAGGTTATAACTACAAACGTCAAGAGCTGTAATATGCAAATCAAGTTTTAAATTCATCGGGAATCCAATTTCGGCCATTTGGGGAAGCGCAAAGTCATGAGGTTTAGCAACAAATCTGGATTTGTTTGAGTTGGCTTTTTTCTGGCTTTTCTCCATAATTCCACAGTAGATATGGACATGTTGGGCATACCTACAATCGTGAAGAGCTGTAGCATGCGAATCAGGTTTCAAATTCAACGGGAATCCATTTTTGGCCATTTGGGGAAAGCACAAAGTCAGGAGGTTCATCAAAATAATTGTCAAAATCTGGATTTGTTTGAGTTTGTTTTTTTCTGGCTTTTCTTCATAATTCCACAGTAGATATGGACATGTTGGGCATCCCTACAAAAGTTAAGAGCTGTAGTATGTGAGACAGGTTTAAAATTCAATGGGAACCCATATTTGGCCGTTTGGGGACAGCACAAAGTCAGGAGGTTTAGCAACATAATTGTCGAAATCTGGATTTGTTTGAGTTGGCTTTTTCCTGGCTTTTCACCATAATTCCACAGTAGATATGGACATGTTGGGCATACCTACAAACGTGAAGAGCTGTAGCATGTGAATCAGGTTTCAAATTCAATCGGAATCCATATTTGCCTGTTTGGGGACAGCACAAAGTTAGTAGGTTTAGCAACATAATTGTCGAAATCTGGATTTGTTTGAGTTGGCTTTTTGCTGGCTTTTCTCCATAATTCCACAGTAGATATGGACATGTTGTGCATACCTACAAACTTGAAGAGCTATAGCTTGTGAATCAGGTTTCAAATTCAACGGGAATCCATATTTGGCCGTTTGGGGACAGCACAAAGTTAGTAGGTTTAGCAACATAATTGTCGAAATCTGGATTTGTTTGAGTTGGCTTTTTTCTGGCTTTTCTCCATAATTCCACAGTAGATATGGACATGTTGGGCATACCTACAAACGTGAATAGCTGTAGTATGCGAATCAGGTTTCAATTTCAACGGGAATCCATATTTGGCCGTTTGGGGACAGCACAAAGTCAGGAGGTTTGGCAACATAATTATCGAAATCTGGATTTGTTTGAGTTGGCTTTTTTTCTGGCTTTTCTCCTTAATTCTACAGTAGATATGGACATGTTGGGCAACCCTACAAATGTTAAGAGCTGTAGTATGCGAGACAGTTTTCAAATTCAAAGGGAACCCATATTTGGCTGTTTGGGGAGCGCGCAAAATCAGGAGGTTTAGCAACATCATGGTCGAAATCTGGTTTTGTTTGAGTTGTTTTTTTTCTGGATTTTCTCCATAATTCCACAGTAGATATGGACTTGTTGGGCATACCTACAAACTTGAAGAGCTATAGCTTGTGAATCAGGTTTCAAATTCAACGGGAATCCATATTTGGCCGTTTGAGGACAGTACAAAGTTAGTAGGTTTAGCAACACAATTGTCGAAATCTGGATTTATTTGAGTTGGCTTTTTCCTGGCTTTTCTCCATAATTCCACAGTAGATATGGACATGTTGGGCATACCTACAAACGTGAAGAGCTGTAGCATGTGAATCAGGTTTCAAATTCAATCGGAATCCATATTTGGCTGTTTGGGGACAGCACAAATTCAGGCGGTTTGGCAACATAATTGTCGAAATCTGGATTTGTTTCAGTTTGTTTTTTTCTGGCTTTTCTCCATAATTCCACTGTAGATATGGACATGTTGGGCATAGCTACAAACGTGAAGATCTGTAGTATGCGAATCAGGTTTCAAATTCAACGGGAATCCAAATTCGGCCATTATGGAAAGCGCAAAGTCAGGAGGTTTAGCTACAAATCTGGATTTGTTTGAGTTGGCTTTTTTCTGGCTTTTCTCCATAAATCCACAGTAGACATGGACATGTTGGGCATCCCTACAAACGTGAAGAGCTGTAGCATGCGAATCAGGTTTCAAATTCACCGGGAATCCATATTTAGCTGTTTGGGGACAGCACAAAGTTAGTAGGTTTAGCAACATAATTGTCGAAATCTGGATTTATTTGAGTTGGCTTTTTCCTGGCTTTTCTCCATAATTCCACAGTAGATGTGGACATGTTGGGCATACCTACAAACGGGAAGAGCTGTAGCATGCGAGATAGGTTTCAAATTCAACGGGAATCTATATTCGGCCGTTTGGGGACAGCACAAAGTTAGTAGGTTTAGCAACATAATTGTCAAAATCTGGATTTGTTTGAGTTGGCTTTTTTCTGGCTTTTCTCCATAATTCCACAGTAGATATGGACATGTAGGTTATAACTACAAACGTCAAGAGCTGTAATATGCAAATCAAGTTTTAAATTCATCGGGAATCCAATTTCGGCCATTTGGGGAAGCGCAAAGTCATGAGGTTTAGCAACAAATCTGGATTTGTTTGAGTTGGCTTTTTTCTGGCTTTTCTCCATAATTCCACAGTAGATATGGACATGTTGGGCATACCTACAATCGTGAAGAGCTGTAGCATGCGAATCAGGTTTCAAATTCAACGGGAATCCATTTTTGGCCATTTGGGGAAAGCACAAAGTCAGGAGGTTCATCAAAATAATTGTCAAAATCTGGATTTGTTTGAGTTTGCTTTTTTCTGGCTTTTCTTCATAATTCCACAGTAGATATGGACATGTTGGGCATCCCTACAAAAGTTAAGAGCTGTAGTATGTGAGACAGGTTTAAAATTCAATGGGAACCCATATTTGGCCGTTTGGGGACAGCACAAAGTCAGGAGGTTTAGCAACATAATTGTCGAAATCTGGATTTGTTTGAGTTGTCTTTTTTCTGGCTTTTGTCCATAACTCTACAGTAGATATGGACATGTTGGGCATACCTACAAACGTGAAGAGCTGTAGTATGCGAATCAGGTTTCAAATTCAACGGGAATCCATATTTTGCCATTTGGGGACAGCACAAATTAAGGAGGTTTGCAACATAAGTGTCGAGATCTGGATTTGTTTGAGTTTCCTTTTTTCTGGCTTTTCTCCATAATTCCACAGTAGATATGGACATGCTGGGCATACCTACAAACGTGAAGAGCTGTAGTATGCGATTCAGGTTTCAAAATCAACGGGAATCCATATTTGGCTGTTTGGGGACAGCACAAAGTTAGTAGGTTTAGCAACATCATTGTCGAAATCTGGATTTGTTTGAGTTTGATTTTTTTTGGCTTTTCTCCATAATTCCACAGTAGATATGGACATGTTGGGCATGCCTACGAACGTGAAGAGCTGTAGTATGCGAATCAGGTTTCAAATTCAATCGGAATCCATATTTGGCCGTTTGGGGACAGCACAAAGTCAGGAGGTTTATCAAAATAATTGTCGAAATCTGGATTTGTTTGATTTGGCTTTTTTCTGGCTTTTCTCCATAATTCCACAGTAGATATGGACATGTTGGGCATACCTACAAACGTGAAGAGCTGTAGCATACGAGACAGGTTTCAAATTCAATGGGAATCTATATTTGGCCTTTTGGGACAGCTTAAATTCAGGAGGTTTAGCAACATAATTGTCGAGATCTGGATTTGTTTGAGTTGGCTTTTTTCTGGCTTTTCTCCATAATTCCACAGTAGATATGGACATGTAGGTTATAACTACAAACGTCAAGAGCTGTAATATGCAAATCAAGTTTTAAATTCATCGGGAATCCAATTTCGGCCATTTGGGGAAGCGCAAAGTCATGAGGTTTAGCAACAAATCTGGATTTGTTTGAGTTGGCTTTTTTCTGGCTTTTCTCCATAATTCCACAGTAGATATGGACATGTTGGGCATACCTCCAATCGTGAAGAGCTGTAGCATGCGAATCAGGTTTCAAATTCAACGGGAATCCATTTTTGGCCATTTGGGGAAAGCACAAAGTCAGGAGGTTCATCAAAATAATTGTCAAAATCTGGATTTGTTTGAGTTTGTTTTTTTCTGGCTTTTCTTCATAATTCCACAGTAGATATGGACATGTTGGGCATCCCTACAAAAGTTAAGAGCTGTAGTATGTGAGACAGGTTTAAAATTCAATGGGAACCCATATTTGGCCGTTTGGGGACAGCACAAAGTCAGGAGGTTTAGCAACATAATTGTCGAAATCTGGATTTGTTTGAGTTGGCTTTTTTCTGGTTTTTGTCCATAATTCTACAGTAGATATGGACATGTTGGGCATACCTACAAACGTGAAGAGCTGTAGCATGCGAATCAGGTTTCAAATTCACCGGGAATCCATATTTAGCTGTTTGGGGACAGCACAAAGTTAGTAGGTTTAGCAACATAATTGTCGAAATCTGGATTTATTTGAGTTGGCTTTTTCCTGGCTTTTCTCCATAATTCCACAGTAGATATGGAAATGTTGGGCATACCTACAAACGTGAAGAGCTGTAGCATGTGAATCAGGTTTCAAATTCAATCGGAATCCATATTTGTTTGTTTGGGGACAGCACAAAGTTAGTAGGTTTAGCAACATAATTGTCGAAATCTGGATTTGTTTGAGTTGGCTTTTTGCTGGCTTTTCTCCATAATTCCACAGTAGATATGGACATGTTGGGCATACCTACAAACTTGAAGAGCTATAGCTTGTGAATCAGGTTTCAAATTCAACGGGAATCCATATTTGGCCGTTTGGGGACAGCACAAAGTTAGTAGGTTTAGCAACATAATTGTCGAAATCTGGATTTGTTTGAGTTGGCTTTTTTCTGGCTTTTCTCCATAATTCCATAGTAGATATGGACATGTTGGGCATCCCTACAAACGTTAAGAGCTGTAGTATCCGAATCTGGTTTCAAATTCAACGGGAATCTATATTTGGCCGTTTGGGGACAGCACAAAGTCAGGAGGTTTAACAATAAATCTGGATTTGTTTGAGTTGGCTTTTTTCTGGCTTTTCTCCATAATTCCACAGTAGATATGGACATGTTGGGCATACCTACAAACGTGAAGAGCTGTAGTATGAAAATCAGGTTTCAATTTCAACGGGAATCCATATTTGGACGTTTGGGGACAGCACAAAGTCAGGAGGTTTGGCAACATAATTATCGAAATCTGGATTTGTTTGAGTTGGCTTTTTTTCTGGCTTTTCTCCTTAATTCTACAGTAGATATGGACATGTTGGGCAACCCTACAAATGTTAAGAGCTGTAGTATGCGAGACAGTTTTCAAATTCAAAGGGAACCCATATTTGGCTGTTTGGGGAGCGCGCAAAATCAGGAGGTTTAGCAACATCATGGTCGAAATCTGGTTTTGTTTGAGTTGGTTTTTGTCTGGATTTTCTCCATAATTCCACAGTAGATATGGACTTGTTGGGCATACCTACAAACTTGAAGAGCTATAGCTTGTGAATCAGGTTTCAAATTCAATGGGAATCCATATTTGGCCGTTTGGGGACAGCACAAAGTTAGTAGGTTTAGCAACATAATTGTCGAAATCTGGATTTGTTTGAGTTGGCTTTTTTCTGGCTTTTCTCCATAATTCCATAGTAGGTATGGACATGTTGGGCATCCCTACAAACGTTAAGAGCTGTAGTATCCGAATCAGGTTTCAAATTCAACGGGAATCTATATTTGGCCGTTTGGGGACAGCACAAAGTCAGGAGGTTTAACAATAAATCTGGATTTGTTTGAGTTGGCTTTTTTCTGGTTTTTGTCCATAATTCTACAGTAGATATGGACATGTTGGGCATACCTACAAACGTGAAGAGCTGTAGTATGCGAATCAGGTTTCAAATTCAACAGGAATCCATATTTGGCCGTTTGGAGACAGAACAAATTCAGGCGGTTTGGCAACATAATTGTCGAAATCTGGATTTGTTTCAGTTTGTTTTTTTCTGGCTTTTCTCCATAATTCCACTGTAGATATGGACATGTTGGGCATAGCTACAAACGTGAAGATCTGTAGTATGCGAATCAGGTTTCAAATTCAACGGGAATCCAAATTCGGCCATTATGGAAAGCGCAAAGTCAGGAGGTTTAGCTACAAATCTGGATCTGTTTGAGTTGGCTTTTTTCTGGCTTTTCTCCATAAATCCACAGTAGACATGGACATGTTGGGCATACCTACAAACGTGAAGAGCTGTAGCATGCGAATCAGGTTTCAAATTCAACGGGAATCCATTTTTGGCCATTTGGGGAAAGCACAAAGTCAGGAGGTTCATCAAAATAATTGTCAAAATCTGGATTTGTTTGAGTTTGCTTTTTTCTGGCTTTTCTTCATAATTCCACAGTAGATATGGACATGTTGGGCATCCCTACAAAAGTTAAGAGCTGTAGTATGTGAGACAGGTTTAAAATTCAATGGGAACCCATATTTGGCCGTTTGGGGACAGCACAAAGTCAGGAGGTTTAGCAACATAATTGTCGAAATCTGGATTTGTTTGAGTTGGCTTTTTTCTAGCTGTTGTCCATAATTCTACAGTAGATATGGACATGTTGGGCATACCTACAAACGTGAAGAGCTGTAGTATGCGAATCAGGTTTCAAATTCAACGGGAATCCATATTTTGCCATTTGGGGACAGCACAACTTAAGGAGGTTTGCAACATAAGTGTCGAGATCTGGATTTGTTTGAGTTTCCTTTTTTCTGGCTTTTCTCCATAATTCCACAGTAGATATGGACATGCTGGGCATACCTACAAACGTGAAGAGCTGTAGTATGCGATTCAGGTTTCAAAATCAACGGGAATCCATATTTGGCTGTTTGGGGACAGCACAAAGTTAGTAGGTTTAGCAACATCATTGTCGAAATCTGGATTTGTTTGAGTTTGATTTTTTTTGGCTTTTCTCCATAATTCCACAGTAGATATGGACATGTTGGGCATGCCTACGAACGTGAAGAGCTGTAGTATGCAAATCAGGTTTCAAATTCAACGGGAATCCATATTTGGCCGTTTGGGGACAGCACAAAGTCAGGAGGTTTATCAAAATAATTGTCGAAATCTGGATTTGTTTGAGTTGGCTTTTTTCTGGATTTTCTCCATAATTCCACAGTAGATATGGACATGTTGGGCAACCCTACAAACGTCAAGAGCTGTAGTATGCGAGACAGGTTTCAAATTCAACGGGAATCTATATTTGGCCGTTTGGGGACAGCACAAAGTCAGGAGGTTTATCAAAATAATTGTCGAAATCTGGATTTGTTTGATTTGGCTTTTTTCTGGCTTTTCTCCATAATTCCACAGTAGATATGGACATGTTGGGCATACCTACAAACGTGAAGAGCGGTAGCATACGAGACAGGTTTCAAATTCAACGGGAATCTATATTTGGCCTTTTGGGACAGCTTAAATTCAGGAGGTTTAGCAACATAATTGTCGAGATCTGGATTTGTTTGAGTTGGCTTTTTTCTGGCTTTTCTCCATAATTCCACAGTAGATATGGACATGTAGGTTATAACTACAAACGTCAAGAGCTGTAATATGCAAATCAAGTTTTAAATTCATCGGGAATCCAATTTCGGCCATTTGGGGAAGCGCAAAGTCATGAGGTTTAGCAACAAATCTGGATTTGTTTGAGTTGGCTTTTTTCTGGCTTTTCTCCATAATTCCACAGTAGATATGGACATGTTGGGCATACCTACAATCGTGAAGAGCTGTAGCATGCGAATCAGGTTTCAAATTCAACGGGAATCCATTTTTGGCCATTTGGGGAAAGCACAAAGTCAGGAGGTTCATCAAAATAATTGTCAAAATCTGGATTTGTTTGAGTTTGTTTTTTTCTGGCTTTTCTTCATAATTCCACAGTAGATATGGAAATGTTGGGCATCCCTACAAAAGTTAAGAGCTGTAGTATGTGAGACAGGTTTAAAATTCAATGGGAACCCATATTTGGCCGTTTGGGGACAGCACAAAGTCAGGAGGTTTAGCAACATAATTGTCGAAATCTGGATTTGTTTGAGTTGGCTTTTTCCTGGCTTTTCACCATAATTCCACAGTAGATATGGACATGTTGGGCATACCTACAAACGTGAAGAGCTGTAGCATGTGAATCAGGTTTCAAATTCAATCGGAATCCATATTTGGCTGTTTGGGGACAGCACAAAGTTAGTAGGTTTAGCAACATAATTGTCGAAATCTGGATTTGTTTGAGTTGGCTTTTTGCTGGCTTTTCTCCATAATTCCACAGTAGATATGGACATGTTGTGCATACCTACAAACTTGAAGAGCTATAGCTTGTGAATCAGGTTTCAAATTCAACGGGAATCCATATTTGGCCGTTTGGGGACAGCACAAAGTTAGTAGGTTTAGCAACATAATTGTCGAAATCTGGATTTGTTTGAGTTGGCTTTTTTCTGGCTTTTCTCCATAATTCCACAGTAGATATGGACATGTTGGGCATACCTACAAACGTGAATAGCTGTAGCATGTGAATCAGGTTTCAAATTCAATCGGAATCCATATTTGGCTGTTTGGGGACAGCACAAATTCAGGCGGTTTGGCAACATAATTGTCGAAATCTGGATTTGTTTCAGTTTGTTTTTTTCTGGCTTTTCTCCATAATTCCACTGTAGATATGGACATGTTGGGCATAGCTACAAACGTGAAGATCTGTAGTATGCGAATCAGGTTTCAAATTCAACGGGAATCCAAATTCGGCCATTATGGAAAGCGCAAAGTCAGGAGGTTTAGCTACAAATCTGGATTTGTTTGAGTTGGCTTTTTTCTGGCTTTTCTCCATAAATCCACAGTAGACATGGACATGTTGGGCATCCCTACAAACGTGAAGAGCTGTAGCATGCGAATCAGGTTTCAAATTCACCGGGAATCCATATTTAGCTGTTTGGGGACAGCACAAAGTTAGTAGGTTTAGCAACATAATTGTCGAAATCTGGATTTATTTGAGTTGGCTTTTTCCTGGCTTTTCTCCATAATTCCACAGTAGATATGGACATGTTGGGCATACCTACAAACGTGAAGAGCTGTAGCATGTGAATCAGGTTTCAAATTCAATCGGAATCCATATTTGGCTGTTTGGGGACAGCACAAAGTTAGTAGGTTTAGCAACATAATTGTCGAAATCTGGATTTGTTTGTGTTGGCTTTTTGCTGGCTTTTCTCCATAATTCCACAGTAGATATGGACATGTTGGGCATACCTACAAACTTGAAGAGCTATAGCTTGTGAATCAGGTTTCAAATTCAACAGGAATCCATATTTGGCCGTTTGGGGACAGCACAAAGTTAGTAGGTTTAGCAACATAATTGTCGAAATCTGGATTTGTTTGAGTTGGCTTTTTTCTGGCTTTTCTCCATAATTCCATAGTAGATTTGGACATGTTGGGCATCCCTACAAACGTTAAGAGCTGTAGTATCCGAATCTGGTTTCAAATTCAACGGGAATCTATATTTGGCCGTTTGGGGACAGCACAAAGTCAGGAGGTTTAACAATAAATCTGGATTTGTTTGAGTTGGCTTTTTTCTGGCTTTTCTCCATAATTCCACAGTAGATATGGACATGTTGGGCATACCTACAAACGTGAAGAGCTGTAGTATGCGAATCAGGTTTCAATTTCAACGGGAATCCATATTTGGCCGTTTGGGGACAGCACAAAGTCAGGAGGTTTGGCAACATAATTATCGAAATCTGGATTTGTTTGAGTTGGCTTTTTTTCTGGCTTTTCTCCTTAATTCTACAGTAGATATGGACATGTTGGGCAACCCTACAAATGTTAAGAGCTGTAGTATGCGAGACAGTTTTCAAATTCAAAGGGAACCCATATTTGGCTGTTTGGGGAGCGCGCAAAATCAGGAGGTTTAGCAACATCATGGTCGAAATCTGGTTTTGTTTGAGTTGGTTTTTTTCTGGATTTTCTCCATAATTCCACAGTAGATATGGACTTGTTGGGCATACCTACAAACTTGAAGAGCTATAGCTTGTGAATCAGGTTTCAAATTCAACGGGAATCCATATTTGGCCGTTTGAGGACAGTACAAAGTTAGTAGGTTTAGCAACATAATTGTCGAAATCTGGATTTATTTGAGTTGGCTTTTTCCTGGCTTTTCTCCATAATTCCACAGTAGATATGGACATGTTGGGCATACCTACAAACGTGAAGAGCTGTAGCATGTGAATCAGGTTTCAAATTCAATCGGAATCCATATTTGGCTGTTTGGGGACAGCACAAAGTTAGTAGGTTTAGCAACATAATTGTCGAAATCTGGATTTGTTTGAGCTGGCTTTTTGCTGGCTTTTCTCCATAATTCCACAGTAGATATGGACATTTTGGGCATACCTACAAACTTGAAGAGCTATAGCTTGTGAATCAGGTTTCAAATTCAATGGGAATCCATATTTGGCCGTTTGGGGACAGCACAAAGTTAGTAGGTTTAGCAACATAATTGTCGAAATCTGGATTTGTTTGAGTTGGCTTTTTTCTGGCTTTTCTCCATAATTCCATAGTAGGTATGGACATGTTGGGCATCCCTACAAACGTTAAGAGCTGTAGTATCCGAATCAGGTTTCAAATTCAACGGGAATCTATATTTGGCCGTTTGGGGACAGCACAAAGTCAGGAGGTTTAACAATAAATCTGGATTTGTTTGAGTTGGCTTTTTTCTGGTTTTTGTCCATAATTCTACAGTAGATATGGACATGTTGGGCATACCTACAAACGTGAAGAGCTGTAGTATGCGAATCAGGTTTCAAATTCAACAGGAATCCATATTTGGCCGTTTGGAGACAGAACAAATTCAGGCGGTTTGGCAACATAATTGTCGAAATCTGGATTTGTTTCAGTTTGTTTTTTTCTGGCTTTTCTCCATAATTCCACTGTAGATATGGACATGTTGGGCATAGCTACAAACGTGAAGATCTGTAGTATGCGAATCAGGTTTCAAATTCAACGGGAATCCAAATTCGGCCATTATGGAAAGCGCAAAGTCAGGAGGTTTAGCTACAAATCTGGATTTGTTTGAGTTGGCTTTTTTCTGGCTTTTCTCCATAAATCCACAGTAGACATGGACATGTTGGGGATCCCTACAAACGTGAAGAGCTGTAGCATGCGAATCAGGTTTCAAATTCACCGGGAATCCATATTTAGCTGTTTGGGGACAGCACAAAGTTAGTAGGTTTAGCAACATAATTGTCGAAATCTGGATTTATTTGAGTTGGCTTTTTCCTGGCTTTTCTCCATAATTCCACAGTATATATGGACATGTTGGGCATACCTACAAACGTGAAGAGCTGTATCATGTGAATCAGGTTTCAAATTCAATCGGAATCCATATTTGGCTGTTTGGGGACAGCACAAAGTTAGTAGGTTTAGCAACATAATTGTCGAAATCTGGATTTGTTTGTGTTGGCTTTTTGCTGGCTTTTCTCCATAATTCCACAGTAGATATGGACATGTTGGGCATACCTACAAACTTGAAGAGCTATAGCTTGTGAATCAGGTTTCAAATTCAACGGGAATCCATATTTGGCCGTTTGGGGACAGCACAAAGTTAGTAGGTTTAGCAACATAATTGTCGAAATCTGGATTTGTTTGAGTTGGCTTTTTTCTGGCTTTTCTCCATAATTCCATAGTAGATATGGACATGTTGGGCATCCCTACAAACGTTAAGAGCTGTAGTATCCGAATCTGGTTTCAAATTCAACGGGAATCTATATTTGGCCGTTTGGGGACAGCACAAAGTCAGGAGGTTTAACAATAAATCTGGATTTGTTTGAGTTGGCTTTTTTCTGGCTTTTCTCCATAATTCCACAGTAGATATGGACATGTTGGGCATACCTACAAACGTGAAGAGCTGTAGTATGCGAATCAGGTTTCAATTTCAACGGGAATCCATATTTGGCCGTTTGGGGACAGCACAAAGTCAGCAGGTTTGGCAACATAATTATCGAAATCTGGATTTGTTTGAGTTGGCTTTTTTTCTGGCTTTTCTCCTTAATTCTACAGTAGATATGGACATGTTGGGCAACCCTACAAATGTTAAGAGCTGTAGTATGCGAGACAGTTTTCAAATTCAAAGGGAACCCATATTTGGCTGTTTGGGGAGCGCGCAAAATCAGGAGGTTTAGCAACATCATGGTCGAAATCTGGTTTTGTTTGAGTTGGTTTTTTTCTGGATTTTCTCCATAATTCCAGAGTAGATATGGACTTGTTGGGCATAACTACAAACTTGAAGAGCTATAGCTTGTGAATCAGGTTTCAAATTCAACGGGAATCCATATTTGGCCGTTTGAGGACAGTACAAAGTTAGTAGGTTTAGCAACATAATTGTCGAAATCTGGATTTATTTGAGTTGGCTTTTTCCTGGCTTTTCTCCATAATTCCACAGTAGATATGGACATGTTGGGCATACCTACAAACGTGAAGAGCTGTAGCATGTGAATCAGGTTTCAAATTCAATCGGAATCCATATTTGGCTGTTTGGGGACAGCACAAAGTTAGTAGGTTTAGCAACATAATTGTCGAAATCTGGATTTGTTTGAGTTGGCTTTTTGCTGGCTTTTCTCCATAATTCCACAGTAGATATGGACATGTTGGGCATACCTACAAACTTGAAGAGCTATAGCTTGTGAATCAGGTTTCAAATTCAATGGGAATCCATATTTGGCCGTTTGGGGACAGCACAAAGTTAGTAGGTTTAGCAACATAATTGTCGAAATCTGGATTTGTTTGAGTTGGCTTTTTTCTGGCTTTTCTCCATAATTCCATAGTAGGTATGGACATGTTGGGCATCCCTACAAACGTTAAGAGCTGTAGTATCCGAATCAGGTTTCAAATTCAACGGGAATCTATATTTGGCCGTTTGGGGACAGCACAAAGTCAGGAGGTTTAACAATAAATCTGGATTTGTTTGAGTTGGCTTTTTTCTGGTTTTTGTCCATAATTCTACAGTAGATATGGACATGTTGGGCATACCTACAAACGTGAAGAGCTGTAGTATGCGAATCAGGTTTCAAATTCAACAGGAATCCATATTTGGCCGTTTGGAGACAGAACAAATTCAGGCGGTTTGGCAACATAATTGTCGAAATCTGGATTTGTTTCAGTTTGTTTTTTTCTGGCTTTTCTCCATAATTCCACTGTAGATATGGACATGTTGGGCAACCCTACAAATGTTAAGAGCTGTAGTATGCGAGACAGTTTTCAAATTCAAAGGGAACCCATATTTGGCTGTTTGGGGAGCGCGCAAAATCAGGAGGTTTAGCAACATCATGGTCGAAATCTGGTTTTGTTTGAGTTGGTTTTTTTCTGGATTTTCTCCATAATTCCACAGTAGATATGGACTTGTTGGGAATACCTACAAACTTGAAGAGCTATAGCTTGTGAATCAGGTTTCAAATTCAACGGGAATCCATATTTGGCCGTTTGAGGACAGTACAAAGTTAGTAGGTTTAGCAACATAATTGTCGAAATCTGGATTTATTTGAGTTGGCTTTTTCCTGGCTTTTCTCCATAATTCCACAGTAGATATGGACATGTTGGGCATACCTACAAACGTGAAGAGCTGTAGCATGTGAATCAGGTTTCAAATTCAATCGGAATCCATATTTGGCTGTTTGGGGACAGCACAAAGTTAGTAGGTTTAGCAACATAATTGTCGAAATCTGGATTTGTTTGAGTTGGCTTTTTGCTGGCTTTTCTCCATAATTCCACAGTAGATATGGACATGTTGGGCATACCTACAAACTTGAAGAGCTATAGCTTGTGAATCAGGTTTCAAATTCAATGGGAATCCATATTTGGCCGTTTGGGGACAGCACAAAGTTAGTAGGTTTAGCAACATAATTGTCGAAATCTGGATTTGTTTGAGTTGGCTTTTTTCTGGCTTTTCTCCATAATTCCATAGTAGGTATGGACATGTTGGGCATCCCTACAAACGTTAAGAGCTGTAGTATCCGAATCAGGTTTCAAATTCAACGGGAATCTATATTTGGCCGTTTGGGGACAGCACAAAGTCAGGAGGTTTAACAATAAATCTTGATTTGTTTGAGTTGGCTTTCTTCTGGCTTTTCTCCATAAATCCACTGTAGATATGGACATGTTGGACATAGCTACAAACGTGAAGATCTGTAGTATGCGAATCAGGTTTCAAATTCAATGGGAATCCAAATTCGGCCATTATGGAAAGCGCAAAGTCAGGAGGTTTAGCTACAAATCTGGATTTGTTTGAGTTGGCTTTTTTCTGGCTTTTCTCCATAAATCCACAGTAGACATGGACATGTTGGGCATACCTACAAACGTGAAGAGCTGTAGCATGCGAATCAGGTTTCAAATTCACCGGGAATCCATATTTAGCTGTTTGGGGACAGCACAAAGTTAGTAGGTTTAGCAACATAATTGTCGAAATCTGGATTTATTTGAGTTGGCTTTTTCCTGGCTTTTCTCCATAATTCCACAGTAGATATGGACATGTTGGGCATACCTACAAACGTGAAGAGCTGTAGCATGTGAATCAGGTTTCAAATTCAATCGGAATCCATATTTGGCTGTTTGGGGACAGCACAAAATTAGTAGGTTTAGCAACATAATTGTCGAAATCTGGATTTGTTTGAGTTGGATTTTTGCTGGCTTTTCTCCATAATTCCACAGTAGATATGGACATGTTGGGCATACCTACAAACTTGAAGAGCTATAGCTTGTGAATCAGGTTTCAAATTCAACGGGAATCCATTTTTGGCCATTTGGGGAAAGCACAAAGTCAGGAGGTTCATCAAAATAATTGTCAAAATCTGGATTTGTTTGAGTTTGCTTTTTTCTGGCTTTTCTTCATAATTCCACAGTAGATATGGACATGTTGGGCATCCCTACAAAAGTTAAGAGCTGTAGTATGTGAGACACGTTTAAAATTCAATGGGAACCCATATTTGGCCGTTTGGGGACAGCACAAAGTCAGGAGGTTTAGCAACATAATTGTCGAAATCTGGATTTGTTTGAGTTGGCTTTTTTCTGGCTTTTGTCCATAATTCTACAGTAGATATGGACATGTTGGGCATACCTACAAACGTGAAGAGCTGTAGTATGCGAATCAGGTTTCAAATTCAACGGGAATCCATATTTTGCCATTTGGGGACAGCACAACTTAAGGAGGTTTGCAACATAAGTGTCGAGATCTGGATTTGTTTGAGTTTCCTTTTTTTCTGGCTTTTCTCCATAATTCCACAGTAGATATGGACATGCTGGGCATACCTACAAACGTGAAGAACTGTAGTATGCGATTCACGTTTCAAAATCAACGGGAATCCATATTTGGCTGTTTGGGGACAGCACAAAGTTAGTAGGTTTAGCAACATCATTGTCGAAATCTGGATTTGTTTGAGTTTGATTTTTTTTGGCTTTTCTCCATAATTCCACATTAGATATGGACATGTTGGGCATGCCTACGAACGTGAAGAGCTGTAGTATGCAAATCAGGTTTCAAATTCAACGGGAATCCATATTTGGCCGTTTGGGGACAGCACAAAGTCAGGAGGTTTATCAAAATAATTGTCGAAATCTGGATTTGTTTGAGTTGGCTTTTTTCTGGATTTTCTCCATAATTCCACAGTGGATATGGACATGTTGGGCAACCCTACAAACGTCAAGAGCTGTAGTATGCGAGACAGGTTTCAAATTCAACGGGAATCTATATTTGGCCGTTTGGGGACAGCACAAAGTTAGTAGGTTTAGCAACATAGTTGTCAAAATCTGGATTTGTTTGAGTTGGCTTTTTTCTGGCTTTTCTCCATAATTCCACAGTAGATATGGACATGTTGGGAATACCTACGAACGTGAAGAGCTGTAGTATGCAAATCAGGTTTCAAATTCAATCGGAATCCATATTTGGCCGTTTGGGGACAGCACAAAGTCAGGAGGTTTATCAAAATAATTGTCGAAATCTGGATTTGTTTGATTTGGCTTTTTTCTGGCTTTTCTCCATAATTCCACAGTAGATATGGACATGTTGGGCATACCTACAAACGTGAAGAGCGGTAGCATACGAGACAGGTTTCAAATTCAACGGGAATCTATATTTGGCCTTTTGGGACAGCTTAAATTCAGGAGGTTTAGCAACATAATTGTCGAGATCTGGATTTGTTTGAGTTGGCTTTTTTCTGGCTTTTCTCCATAATTCCACAGTAGATATGGACATGTAGGTTATAACTACAAACGTCAAGAGCTGTAATATGCAAATCAAGTTTTAAATTCATCGGGAATCCAATTTCGGCCATTTGGGGAAGCGCAAAGTCATGAGGTTTAGCAACAAATCTGGATTTGTTTGAGTTGGCTTTTTTCTGGCTTTTCTCCATAATTCCACAGTAGATATGGACATGTTGGGCATACCTACAATCGTGAAGAGCTGTAGCATGCGAATCAGGTTTCAAATTCAACGGGAATCCATTTTTGGCCATTTGGGGAAAGCACAAAGTCAGGAGGTTCATCAAAATAATTGTCAAAATCTGGATTTGTTTGAGTTTGCTTTTTTCTGGCTTTTCTTCATAATTCCACAGTAGATATGGACATGTTGGGCATCCCTACAAAAGTTAAGAGCTGTAGTATGTGAGACAGGTTTAAAATTCAATGGGAACCCATATTTGGCCGTTTGGGGACAGCACAAAGTCAGGAGGTTTAGCAACATAATTGTCGAAATCTGGATTTGTTTGAGTTGGCTTTTTTCTGGCTTTTGTCCATAATTCTACAGTAGATATGGACATGTTGGGCATACCTACAAACGTGAAGAGCTGTAGTATGCGAATCAGGTTTCAAATTCAACGGGAATCCATATTTTGCCATTTGGGGACAGCACAACTTAAGGAGGTTTGCAACATAAGTGTCGAGATCTGGATTTGTTTGAGTTTCCTTTTTTCTGGCTTTTCTCCATAATTCCACAGTAGATATGGACATGCTGGGCATACCTACAAACGTGAAGAGCTGTAGTATGCGATTCAGGTTTCAAAATCAACGGGAATCCATATTTGGCTGTTTGGGGACAGCACAAAGTTAGTAGGTTTAGCAACATCATTGTCGAAATCTGGATTTGTTTGAGTTTGATTTTTTTTGGCTTTTCTCCATAATTCCACATTAGATATGGACATGTTGGGCATGCCTACGAACGTGAAGAGCTGTAGTATGCAAATCAGGTTTCAAATTCAACGGGAATCCATATTTGGCCGTTTGGGGACAGCACAAAGTCAGGAGGTTTAACAATAAATCTGGATTTGTTTGAGTTGGCTTTTTTCTGGCTTTTCTCCATAATTCCACAGTAGATATGGACATGTTGGGCATACCTACAAACGTGAAGAGCTGTAGTATGCGAATCAGGTTTCAATTTCAACGGGAATCCATATTTGGCCGTTTGGGGACAGCACAAAGTCAGCAGGTTTGGCAACATAATTATCGAAATCTGGATTTGTTTGAGTTGGCTTTTTTTCTGGCTTTTCTCCTTAATTCTACAGTAGATATGGACATGTAGGGCAACCCTACAAATGTTAAGAGCTGTAGTATGCGAGACAGTTTTCAAATTCAAAGGGAACCCATATTTGGCTGTTTGGGGAGCGCGCAAAATCAGGAGGTTTAGCAACATCATGGTCGAAATCTGGTTTTGTTTGAGTTGGTTTTTTTCTGGATTTTCTCCATAATTCCAGAGTAGATATGGACTTGTTGGGCATACCTACAAACTTGAAGAGCTATAGCTTGTGAATCAGGTTTCAAATTCAACGGGAATCCATATTTGGCCGTTTGAGGACAGTACAAAGTTAGTAGGTTTAGCAACATAATTGTCGAAATCTGGATTTATTTGAGTTGGCTTTTTCCTGGCTTTTCTCCATAATTCCACAGTAGATATGGACATGTTGGGCATACCTACAAACGTGAAGAGCTGTAGCATGTGAATCAGGTTTCAAATTCAATCGGAATCCATATTTGGCTGTTTGGGGACAGCACAAAGTTAGTAGGTTTAGCAACATAATTGTCGAAATCTGGATTTGTTTGAGTTGGCTTTTTGCTGGCTTTTCTCCATAATTCCACAGTAGATATGGACATGTTTGGCATACCTACAAACTTGAAGAGCTATAGCTTGTGAATCAGGTTTCAAATTCAATGGGAATCCATATTTGGCCGTTTGGGGACAGCACAAAGTTAGTAGATTTAGCAACATAATTGTCGAAATCTGGATTTGTTTGAGTTGGCTTTTTTCTGGCTTTTCTCCATAATTCCATAGTAGGTATGGACATGTTGGGCATCCCTACAAACGTTAAGAGCTGTAGTATCCGAATCAGGTTTCAAATTCAACGGGAATCTATATTTGGCCGTTTGGGGACAGCACAAAGTCAGGAGGTTTAACAATAAATCTGGATTTGTTTGAGTTGGCTTTTTTCTGGTTTTTGTCCATAATTCTACAGTAGATATGGACATGTTGGGCATACCTACAAACGTGAAGAGCTGTAGTATGCGAATCAGGTTTCAAATTCAACAGGAATCCATATTTGGCCGTTTGGAGACAGAACAAATTCAGGCGGTTTGGCAACATAATTGTCGAAATCTGGATTTGTTTCAGTTTGTTTTTTTCTGGCTTTTCTCCATAATTCCACTGTAGATATGGACATGTTGGGCAACCCTACAAATGTTAAGAGCTGTAGTATGCGAGACAGTTTTCAAATTCAAAGGGAACCCATATTTGGCTGTTTGGGGAGCGCGCAAAATCAGGAGGTTTAGCAACATCATGGTCGAAATCTGGTTTTGTTTGAGTTGGTTTTTTTCTGGATTTTCTCCATAATTCCACAGTAGATATGGACTTGTTGGGCATACCTACAAACTTGAAGAGCTATAGCTTGTGAATCAGGTTTCAAATTCAACGGGAATCCATATTTGGCCGTTTGAGGACAGTACAAAGTTAGTAGGTTTAGCAACATAATTGTCGAAATCTGGATTTATTTGAGTTGGCTTTTTCCTGGCTTTTCTCCATAATTCCACAGTAGATATGGACATGTTGGGCATACCTACAAACGTGAAGAGCTGTAGCATGTGATTCAGGTTTCAAATTCAATCGGAATCCATATTTGGCTGTTTGGGGACAGCACAAAGTTAGTAGGTTTAGCAACATAATTGTCGAAATCTGGATTTGTTTGAGTTGGCTTTTTGCTGGCTTTTCTCCATAATTCCACAGTAGATATGGACATGTTGGGCATACCTACAAACATGAAGAGCTATAGCTTGTGAATCAGGTTTCAAATTCAATGGGAATCCATATTTGGCCGTTTGGGGACAGCACAAAGTTAGTAGGTTTAGCAACATAATTGTCGAAATCTGGATTTGTTTGAGTTGGCTTTTTTCTGGCTTTTCTCCATAATTCCATAGTAGGTATGGACATGTTGGGCATCCCTACAAACGTTAAGAGCTGTAGTATCCGAATCAGGTTTCAAATTCAACGGGAATCTATATTTGGCCGTTTGGGGACAGCACAAAGTCAGGAGGTTTAACAATAAATCTTGATTTGTTTGAGTTGGCTTTTTTCTGGCTTTTCTCCATAAATCCACTGTAGATATGGACATGTTGGGCATAGCTACAAACTTGAAGATCTGTAGTATGCGAATCAGGTTTCAAATTCAACGGGAATCCAAATTCGGCCATTATGGAAAGCGCAAAGTCAGGAGGTTTAGCTACAAATCTGGATTTGTTTGAGTTGGCTTTTTTCTGGCTTTTCTCCATAAATCCACAGTAGACATGGACATGTTGGGCATACCTACAAACGTGAAGAGCTGTAGCATGCGAATCAGGTTTCAAATTCACCGGGAATCCATATTTAGCTGTTTGGGGACAGCACAAAGTTAGTAGGTTTAGCAACATAATTGTCGAAATCTGGATTTATTTGAGTTGGCTTTTTCCTGGCTTTTCTCCATAATTCCACAGTAGATATGGACATGTTGGGCATACCTACAAACGTGAAGAGCTGTAGCATGTGAATCAGGTTTCAAATTCAATCGGAATCCATATTTGGCTGTTTGGGGACAGCACAAAATTAGTAGGTTTAGCAACATAATTGTCGAAATCTGGATTTGTTTGAGTTGGATTTTTGCTGGCTTTTCTCCATAATTCCACAGTAGATATGGACATGTTGGGCATACCTACAAACTTGAAGAGCTATAGCTTGTGAATCAGGTTTCAAATTCAACGGGAATCCATTTTTGGCCATTTGGGGAAAGCACAAAGTCAGGACGTTCATCAAAATAATTGTCAAAATCTGGATTTGTTTGAGTTTGCTTTTTTCTGGCTTTTCTTCATAATTCCACAGTAGATATGGACATGTTGGGCATCCCTACAAAAGTTAAGAGCTGTAGTATGTGAGACACGTTTAAAATTCAATGGGAACCCATATTTGGCCGTTTGGGGACAGCACAAAGTCAGGAGGTTTAGCAACATAATTGTCGAAATCTGGATTTGTTTGAGTTGGCTTTTTTCTGGCTTTTGTCCATAATTCTACAGTAGATATGGACATGTTGGGCATACCTACAAACGTGAAGAGCTGTAGTATGCGAATCAGGTTTCAAATTCAACGGGAATCCATATTTTGCCATTTGGGGACAGCACAACTTAAGGAGGTTTGCAACATAAGTGTCGAGATCTGGATTTGTTTGAGTTTCCTTTTTTTCTGGCTTTTCTCCATAATTCCACAGTAGATATGGACATGTTGGGCATACCTACAAACGTGAAGAACTGTAGTATGCGATTCAGGTTTCAAAATCAACGGGAATCCATATTTGGCTGTTTGGGGACAGCACAAAGTTAGTAGGTTTAGCAACATCATTGTCGAAATCTGGATTTGTTTGAGTTTGATTTTTTTTGGCTTTTCTCCATAATTCCACATTAGATATGGACATGTTGGGCATGCCTACGAACGTGAAGAGCTGTAGTATGCAAATCAGGTTTCAAATTCAACGGGAATCCATATTTGGCCGTTTGGGGACAGCACAAAATCAGGAGGTTTATCAAAATAATTGTCGAAATCTGGATTTGTTTGAGTTGGCTTTTTTTCTGGATTTTCTCCATAATTCCACAGTAGATATGGACATGTTGGGCAACCCTACAAACGTCAAGAGCTGTAGTATGCGAGACAGGTTTCAAATTCAACGGGAATCTATATTTGGCCGTTTGGGGACAGCACAAAGTTAGTAGGTTTAGCAACATAGTTGTCAAAATCTGGATTTGTTTGAGTTGGCTTTTTTCTGGCTTTTCTCCATAATTCCACAGTAGATATGGACATGTTGGGAATACCTACGAACGTGAAGAGCTGTAGTATGCAAATCAGGTTTCAAATTCAATCGGAATCCATATTTGGCCGTTTGGGGACAGCACAAAGTCAGGAGGTTTATCAAAATAATTGTCGAAATCTGGATTTGTTTGATTTGGCTTTTTTCTGGCTTTTCTCCATAATTCCACAGTAGATATGGACATGTTGGGCATACCTACAAACGTGAAGAGCGGTAGCATACGAGACAGGTTTCAAATTCAACGGGAATCTATATTTGGCCTTTTGGGACAGCTTAAATTCAGGAGGTTTAGCAACATAATTGTCGAGATCTGGATTTGTTTGAGTTGGCTTTTTTCTGGCTTTTCTCCATAATTCCACAGTAGATATGGACATGTAGGTTATAACTACAAACGTCAAGAGCTGTAATATGCAAATCAAGTTTTAAATTCATCGGGAATCCAATTTCGGCCATTTGGGGAAGCGCAAAGTCATGAGGTTTAGCAACAAATCTGGATTTGTTTGAGTTGGCTTTTTTCTGGCTTTTCTCCATAATTCCACAGTAGATATGGACATGTTGGGCATACCTACAATCGTGAAGAGCTGTAGCATGCGAATCAGGTTTCAAATTCAACGGGAATCCATTTTTGGCCATTTGGGGAAAGCACAAAGTCAGGAGGTTCATCAAAATAATTGTCAAAATCTGGATTTGTTTGAGTTTGCTTTTTTCTGGCTTTTCTTCATAATTCCACAGTAGATATGGACATGTTGGGCATCCCTACAAAAGTTAAGAGCTGTAGTATGTGAGACAGGTTTAAAATTCAATGGGAACCCATATTTGGCCGTTTGGGGACAGCACAAAGTCAGGAGGTTTAGCAACATAATTGTCGAAATCTGGATTTGTTTGAGTTGGCTTTTTTCTGGCTTTTGTCCATAATTCTACAGTAGATATGGACATGTTGGGCATACCTACAAACGTGAAGAGCTGTAGTATGCGAATCAGGTTTCAAATTCAACGGGAATCCATATTTTGCCATTTGGGGACAGCACAACTTAAGGAGGTTTGCAACATAAGTGTCGAGATCTGGATTTGTTTGAGTTTCCTTTTTTCTGGCTTTTCTCCATAATTCCACAGTAGATATGGACATGCTGGGCATACCTACAAACGTGAAGAGCTGTAGTATGCGATTCAGGTTTCAAAATCAACGGGAATCCATATTTGGCTGTTTGGGGACAGCACAAAGTTAGTAGGTTTAGCAACATCATTGTCGAAATCTGGATTTGTTTGAGTTTGATTTTTTTTGGCTTTTCTCCATAATTCCACATTAGATATGGACATGTTGGGCATGCCTACGAACGGGAAGAGCTGTAGTATGCAAATCAGGTTTCAAATTCAACGGGAATCCATATTTGGCCGTTTGGGGACAGCACAAAGTCAGGAGGTTTATCAAAATAATTGTCGAAATCTGGATTTGTTTGAGTTGGATTTTTTCTGGATTTTCTCCATAATTCCACAGTAGATATGGACATGTTGGGCAACCCTACAAACGTCAAGAGCTGTAGTATGCGAGACAGGTTTCAAATTCAACGGGAATCTATATTTGGCCGTTTGGGGACAGCACAAAGTTAGTAGGTTTAGCAACATAGTTGTCAAAATCTGGATTTGTTTGAGTTGGCTTTTTTCTGGCTTTTCTCCATAATTCCACAGTAGATATGGACATGTTGGGAATACCTACGAACGTGAAGAGCTGTAGTATGCAAATCAGGTTTCAAATTCAATCGGAATCCATATTTGGCCGTTTGGGGACAGCACAAAGTCAGGAGGTTTATCAAAATAATTGTCGAAATCTGGATTTGTTTGATTTGGCTTTTTTTCTGGCTTTTCTCCATAATTCCACAGTAGATATGGACATGTTGGGCATACCTACAAACGTGAAGAGCGGTAGCATACGAGACAGGTTTCAAATTCAACGGGAATCTATATTTGGCCTTTTGGGACAGCTTAAATTCAGGAGGTTTAGCAACATAATTGTCGAGATCTGGATTTGTTTGAGTTGGCTTTTTTCTGGCTTTTCTCCATAATTCCACAGTAGATATGGACATGTAGGTTATAACTACAAACGTCAAGAGCTGTAATATGCAAATCGAGTTTTAAATTCATCGGGAATCCAATTTCGGCCATTTGGGGAAGCGCAAAGTCATGAGGTTTAGCAACAAATCTGGATTTGTTTGAGTTGGCTTTTTTCTGACTTTTCTCCATAATTCCACAGTAGATATGGACATGTTGGGCATACCTACAATCGTGAAGAGCTGTAGCATGCGAATCAGGTTTCAAATTCAACGGGAATCCATTTTTGGCCATTTGGGGAAAGCACAAAGTCAGGAGGTTCATCAAAATAATTGTCAAAATCTGGATTTGTTTGAGTTTGCTTTTTTCTGGCTTTTCTTCATAATTCCACAGTAGATATGGACATGTTGGGCATCCCTACAAAAGTTAAGAGCTGTAGTATGTGAGACAGGTTTAAAATTCAATGGGAACCCATATTTGGCCGTTTGGGGACAGCACAAAGTCAGGAGGTTTAGCAACATAATTGTCGAAATCTGGATTTGTTTGAGTTGGCTTTTTTCTGGCTTTTGTCCATAATTCTACAGTAGATATGGACATGTTGGGCATACCTACAAACGTGAAGAGCTGTAGTATGCGAATCAGGTTTCAAATTCAACGGGAATCCATATTTTGCCATTTGGGGACAGCACAACTTAAGGAGGTTTGCAACATAAGTGTCGAGATCTGGATTTGTTTGAGTTTCCTTTTTTCTGGCTTTTCTCCATAATTCCACAGTAGATATGGACATGCTGGGCATACCTACAAACGTGAAGAGCTGTAGTATGCGATTCAGGTTTCAAAATCAACGGGAATCCATATTTGGCTGTTTGGGGACAGCACAAAGTTAGTAGGTTTAGCAACATCATTGTCGAAATCTGGATTTGTTTGAGTTTGATTTTTTTTGGCTTTTCTCCATAATTCCACATTAGATATGGACATGTTGGGCATGCCTACGAACGTGAAGAGCTGTAGTATGCAAATCAGGTTTCAAATTCAACGGGAATCCATATTTGGCCGTTTGGGGACAGCACAAAGTCAGGAGGTTTATCAAAATAATTGTCGAAATCTGGATTTGTTTGAGTTGGCTTTTTTCTGGATTTTCTCCATAATTCCACAGTAGATATGGACATGTTGGGCAACCCTACAAACGTCAAGAGCTGTAGTATGCGAGACAGGTTTCAAATTCAACGGGAATCTATATTTGGCCGTTTGGGGACAGCACAAAGTTAGTAGGTTTAGCAACATAGTTGTCAAAATCTGGATTTGTTTGAGTTGGCTTTTTTCTGGCTTTTCTCCATAATTCCACAGTAGATATGGACATGTTGGGAATACCTACGAACGTGAAGAGCTGTAGTATGCAAATCAGGTTTCAAATTCAATCGGAATCCATATTTGGCCGTTTGGGGACTGCACAAAGTCAGGAGGTTTATCAAAATAATTGTCGAAATCTGGATTTGTTTGATTTGGCTTTTTTCTGGCTTTTCTCCATAATTCCACAGTAGATATGGACATGTTGGGCAGACCTACAAACGTGAAGAGCGGTAGCATACGAGACAGGTTTCAAATTCAACGGGAATCTATATTTGGCCTTTTGGGACAGCTTAAATTCAGGAGGTTTAGCAACATAATTGTCGAAATCTGGATTTGTTTGAGTTGGCTTTTTCCTGGCTTTTCACCATAATTCCACAGTAGATATGGACATGTTGGGCATACCTACAAACGTGAAGAGCTGTAGCATGTGAATCAGGTTTCAAATTCAATCGGAATCCATATTTGGCTGTTTGGGGACAGCACAAAGTTAGTAGGTTTAGCAACATAATTGTCGAAATCTGGATTTGTTTGAGTTGGCTTTTTGCTGGCTTTTCTCCATAATTCCACAGTAGATATGGACATGTTGTGCATACCTACAAACTTGAAGAGCTATAGCTTGTGAATCAGGTTTCAAATTCAACGGGAATCCATATTTGGCCGTTTGGGGACAGCACAAAGTTAGTAGGTTTAGCAACATAATTGTCGAAATCTGGATTTGTTTGAGTTGGCTTTTTTCTGGCTTTTCTCCATAATTCCACAGTAGATATGGACATGTTGGGCATACCTACAAACGTGAATAGCTGTAGTATGCGAATCAGGTTTCAATTTCAACGGGAATCCATATTTGGCCGTTTGGGGACAGCACAAAGTCAGGAGGTTTGGCAACATAATTATCGAAATCTGGATTTGTTTGAGTTGGCTTTTTTTCTGGCTTTTCTCCTTAATTCTACAGTAGATATGGACATGTTGGGCAACCCTACAAATGTTAAGAGCTGTAGTATGCGAGACAGTTTTCAAATTCAAAGGAAACCCATATTTGGCTGTTTGGGGAGCGCGCAAAATCAGGAGGTTTAGCAACATCATGGTCGAAATCTGGTTTTGTTTGAGTTGGTTTTTTTCTGGATTTTCTCCATAATTCCACAGTAGATATGGACTTGTTGGGCATACCTACAAACTTGAAGAGCTATAGCTTGTGAATCAGGTTTCAAATTCAACGGGAATCCATATTTGGCCGTTTGAGGACAGTACAAAGTTAGTAGGTTTAGCAACACAATTGTCAAAATCTGGATTTATTTGAGTTGGCTTTTTCCTGGCTTTTCTCCATAATTCCACAGTAGATATGGACATGTTGGGCATACCTACAAACGTGAAGAGCTGTAGCATGTGAATCAGGTTTCAAATTCAATCGGAATCCATATTTGGCTGTTTGGGGACAGCACAAATTCAGGCGGTTTGGCAACATAATTGTCGAAATCTGGATTTGTTTCAGTTTGTTTTTTTCTGGCTTTTCTCCATAATTCCACTGTAGATATGGACATGTTGGGCATAGCTACAAACGTGAAGATCTGTAGTATGCGAATCAGGTTTCAAATTCAACGGGAATCCAAATTCGGCCATTATGGAAAGCGCAAAGTCAGGAGGTTTAGCTACAAATCTGGATTTGTTTGAGTTGGCTTTTTTCTGGCTTTTCTCCATAAATCCACAGTAGACATGGACATGTTGGGCATCCCTACAAACGTGAAGAGCTGTAGCATGTGAATCAGGTTTCAAATTCAATCGGAATCCATATTTGGCTGTTTGGGGACAGCACAAAGTTAGTAGGTTTAGCAACATAATTGTCGAAATCTGGATTTATTTGAGTTGGCTTTTTCCTGGCTTTTCTCCATAATTCCACAGTAAATATGGACATGTTGGGCATACCTACAAACGTGAAGAGCTGTAGCATGTGAATCAGGTTTCAAATTCAATCGGAATCCATATTTGGCTGTTTGGGGACAGCACAAAGTTAGTAGGTTTAGCAACATAATTGTCGAAATCTGGATTTGTTTGAGTTGGCTTTTTTCTGGCTTTTCTCCATAATTCCACAGTAGATATGGACATGTTGGGCATACCTACAAACGTGAATAGCTGTAGTATGCGAATCAGGTTTCAATTTCAACGGGAATCCATATTTGGCCGTTTGGGGACAGCACAAAGTCAGGAGGTTTGGCAACATAATTATCGAAATCTGGATTTGTTTGAGTTGGCTTTTTTTCTGGCTTTTCTCCTTAATTCTACAGTAGATATGGACATGTTGGGCAACCCTACAAATGTTAAGAGCTGTAGTATGCGAGACAGTTTTCAAATTCAAAGGGAACCCATATTTGGCTGTTTGGGGAGCGCGCAAAATCAGGAGGTTTAGCAACATCATGGTCGAAATCTGGTTTTGTTTGAGTTGGTTTTTTTCTGGATTTTCTCCATAATTCCACAGTAGATATGGACTTGTTGGGCATACCTACAAACTTGAAGAGCTATAGCTTGTGAATCAGGTTTCAAATTCAACGGGAATCCATATTTGGCCGTTTGAGGACAGTACAAAGTTAGTAGGTTTAGCAACATAATTGTCGAAATCTGGATTTATTTGAGTTGGCTTTTTCCTGGCTTTTCTCCATAATTCCACAGTAGATATGGACATGTTGGGCATACCTACAAACGTGAAGAGCTGTAGCATGTGAATCAGGTTTCAAATTCAATCGGAATCCATATTTGGCTGTTTGGGGACAGCACAAAGTTAGTAGGTTTAGCAACATAATTGTCGAAATCTGGATTTGTTTGAGTTGGCTTTTTGCTGGCTTTTCTCCATAATTCCACGGTAGATATGGACATGTTGGGCATACCTACAAACTTGAAGAGCTATAGCTTGTGAATCAGGTTTCAAATTCAATGGGAATCCATATTTGGCCGTTTGGGGACAGCACAAAGTTAGTAGGTTTAGCAACATAATTGTCGAAATCTGGATTTGTTTGAGTTGGCTTTTTTCTGGCTTTTCTCCATAATTCCATAGTAGATATGGACATGTTGGGCATCCCTACAAACCTTAAGAGCTGTAGTATGCGAATCAGGTTTCAAATTCAACCGGAATCCATATTTTGCCATTTGGGGACAGCACAACTTAAGGAGGTTTGCAACATAAGTGTCGAGATCTGGATTTGTTTGAGTTTCCTTTTTTCTGGCTTTTCTCCATAATTCCACAGTAGATATGGACATGCTGGGCATACCTACAAACGTGAAGAGCTGTAGTATGCGATTCAGGTTTCAAAATCAACGGGAATCCATATTTGGCTGTTTGGGGACAGCACAAAGTTAGTAGGTTTAGCAACATCATTGTCGAAATCTGGATTTGTTTGAGTTTGATTTTTTTTGGCTTTTCTCCATAATTCCACATTAGATATGGACATGTTGGGCATGCCTACGAACGTGAAGAGCTGTAGTATGCAAATCAGGTTTCAAATTCAACGGGAATCCATATTTGGCCGTTTGGGGACAGCACAAAGTCAGGAGGTTTATCAAAATAATTGTCGAAATCTGGATTTGTTTGAGTTGGCTTTTTTCTGGATTTTCTCCATAATTCCACAGTAGATATGGACATGTTGGGCAACCCTACAAACGTCAAGAGCTGTAGTATGCGAGACAGGTTTCAAATTCAACGGGAATCCAAATTCGGCCATTATGGAAAGCGCAAAGTCAGGAGGTTTAGCTACAAATCTGGATTTGTTTGAGTTGGCTTTTTTCTGGCTTTTCTCCATAAATCCACAGTAGACATGGACATGTTGGGCATCCCTACAAACGTGAAGAGCTGTAGCATGTGAATCAGGTTTCAAATTCAATCGGAATCCATATTTGGCTGTTTGGGGACAGCACAAAGTTAGTAGGTTTAGCAACATAATTGTCGAAATCTGGATTTATTTGAGTTGGCTTTTTCCTGGCTTTTCTCCATAATTCCACAGTAAATATGGACATGTTGGGCACAACTACAAACGTGAAGAGCTGTAGCATGTGAATCAGGTTTCAAATTCAATCGGAATCCATATTTGGCTGTTTGGGGACAGCACAAAGTTAGTAGGTTTAGCAACATAATTGTCGAAATCTGGATTTGTTTGAGTTGGCTTTTTGCTGGCTTTTCTCCATAATTCCACAGTAGATATGGACATGTTGGGCATACCTACAAACGTGAAGAGCTGTAGTATGCGAATCAGGTTTCAATTTCAACGGGAATCCATATTTGGCCGTTTGGGGACAGCACAAAGTCAGGAGGTTTGGCAACATAATTATCGAAATCTGGATTTGTTTGAGTTGGCTTTTTTTCTGGCTTTTCTCCTTAATTCTACAGTAGATATGGACATGTTGGGCAACCCTACAAATGTTAAGAGCTGTAGTATGCGCGACAGTTTTCAAATTCAAAGGGAACCCATATTTGGCTGTTTGGGGAGCGCGCAAAATCAGGAGGTTTAGCAACATCATGGTCGAAATCTGGTTTTGTTTGAGTTGGTTTTTTTCTGGATTTTCTCCATAATTCCACAGTAGATATGGACTTGTTGGGCATACCTACAAACTTGAAGAGCTATAGCTTGTGAATCAGGTTTCAAATTCAACGGGAATCCATATTTGGCCGTTTGAGGACAGTACAAAGTTAGTAGGTTTAGCAACATAATTGTCGAAATCTGGATTTATTTGAGTTGGCTTTTTCCTGGCTTTTCTCCATAATTCCACAGTAGATATGGACATGTTGGGCATACCTACAAACGTGAAGAGCTGTAGCATGTGAATCAGGTTTCAAATTCAATCGGAATCCATATTTGGCTGTTTGGGGACAGCACAAAGTTAGTAGGTTTAGCAACATAATTGTCGAAATCTGGATTTGTTTGAGTTGGCTTTTTGCTGGCTTTTCTCCATAATTCCACAGTAGATATGGACATGTTGGGCATACCTACAAACTTGAAGAGCTATAGCTTGTGAATCAGGTTTCAAATTCAATGGGAATCCATATTTGGCCGTTTGGGGACAGCACAAAGTTAGTAGGTTTAGCAACATAATTGTCGAAATCTGGATTTGTTTGAGTTGGCTTTTTTCTGGCTTTTCTCCATAATTCCATAGTAGATATGGACATGTTGGGCATCCCTACAAACCTTTAGAGCTGTAGTATCCGAATCAGGTTTCAAATTCAACGGGAATCTATATTTGGCCGTTTGGGGACAGCACAAAGTCAGGAGGTTTAACAATAAATCTGGATTTGTTTGAGTTGGATTTTTTCTGGTTTTTGTCCATAATTCTACAGTAGATATGGACATGTTGGGCATACCTACAAACGTGAAGAGCTGTAGTATGCGAATCAGGTTTCAAATTCAACAGGAATCCATATTTGGCCGTTTGGAGACAGCACAAATTCAGGCGGTTTGGCAACATAATTGTCGAAATCTGGATTTGTTTCAGTTTGTTTTTTTCTGGCTTTTCTCCATAATTCCACTGTAGATATGGACATGTTGGGCATAGCTACAAACGTGAAGATCTGTAGTATGCGAATCAGGTTTCAAATTCAACGGGAATCCAAATTCGGCCATTATGGAAAGCGCAAAGTCAGGAGGTTTAGCTACAAATCTGGATTTGTTTGAGTTGGCTTTTTTCTGGCTTTTCTCCATAAATCCACAGTAGACATGGACATGTTGGGCATACCTACAAACGTGAAGAGCTGTAGCATGCGAATCAGGTTTCAAATTCACCGGGAATCCATATTTAGCTGTTTGGGGACAGCACAAAGTTAGTAGGTTTAGCAACATAATTGTCGAAATCTGGATTTATTTGAGTTGGCTTTTTCCTGGCTTTTCTCCATAATTCCACAGTAGATATGGACATGTTGGGCATACCTACAAATGTGAAGAGCTGTAGTATGCGATTCAGGTTTCAAAATCAACGGGAATCCATATTTGGCTGTTTGGGGACAGCACAAAGTCAGGAGGTTTAACAACAAATCTGGATTTGTTTGAGTTGGCTTTTTTCTGGATTTTCTCCATAATTCCACAGTGGATATGGACATGTTGGGCATAACTACAAACGTGAAGAGCTGTAGTATGCAAATCAGGTTTCAAATTCAACGGGAATCCATATTTTGCCGTTTGGGGACAGCACAAATTCAGGACGTTTGGCAACATAATTGTCGACATCTGGATTTGTTTGAGTTTGATTTTTTCTGGCTTTTCTCCATAATTCCACAGTAGATATGGACATGTTGGGCAACCCTACAAACGTTAAGAGCTGTAGTATGCGAGACAGGTTTCAAATTCAACGGGAATCTATATTTGGCCGTTTGGGGACAGCACAAAGTTAGTAGGTTTAGCAACATAATTGTCAAAATCTGGATTTGTTTGAGTTGGCTTTTTTCTGGCTTTTCTCCATAATTCCACAGTAGATATGGACATGTTGGACATAGTTACAAACGTGAAGAGCTGTAGCATGCGAATCAGGTTTCAAATTCTACGGGAATCCATATTTGGCAATTTGGGGTAAGCACAAAGTTAGTAGGTTTAGCAACATAATTGTTGAAATCTGGATTTGTTTGATTTGGCTTTTTTTCTGGCTTTTCTCCATAATTCCACAGTAGATATGGACATTTAGGTTATAACTACTAACGTCAAGAGCTGTAATATTCAAATCAGGTTTCAAATTCAACGGGAATCCAAATTCGGCCATATGGGGAAGCACAAAGTCAGTAGATTTAGCAACAAATCTGGATTTGTTTGAGTTGGCTTTTTTCTGGCTTTTCTCCATAATCCCACAGTAGAAATGGACATGTTGGGCATACCTACAAACGTGAAGAGCTGTAGTATGCGAATCAGGTTTCAAATTCAACGGGAATCTTTATTTGGCCGTTTGGGGACATCACAAAGTTAGTAGGTTTAGCAACATAATTGTCAAAATCTGGATTTGTTTGAGTTGGCTTTTTTCTGGCTTTTCTCCATAATTCCACAGTAGATATGGACATGTTGGACATACCTACAAACGTGAAGAGCTCTAGCATGCGAGACAGGTTTCAAATTCAACGGGAATCTATATTTGGCCATTTGGAAAAGCACAAAGTCAGGAGGTTTAGCAACATCATTGTCGAAATCTGGATTTGTTTGAGTATGATTTTTTTTGGCTTTTCTCCATAATTCCACAGTAGATATGGACATGTTGGGCATACCTACGAACGTGAAGAGCTGTAGTAAGCGAATCACGTTTCAAATTCAACGGGAATCCATATTTGGCCAATTGGGGACAGCACAAAGTCAGGAGGTTTATCAAAATAATTGTCAAAATCTGGATTTGTTTGAGTTTGCTTTTATCTGGCTTTTCTCCATAATTCCACAGTAAATATGGACATGTTGGGATACCTACAAACGTGAAGAGCTGTAGCATGCGAATCAGGTTTCAAATTCAACGGGAATCCATATTTGGCCGTTTGGGGACAGCACAAAGTCAGGAGGTTTAGCAACAAATCTGGTGTTGTTTGAGTTGGCTTTTTTTCTGGCTTTTCTCCATAATTCTACAGTAGAAATGGACATGTTGGGCATACCTACAAACGTGAAGAGCTGTAGTATGCAATTCAGGTTTCAAAATCAACGGGAATCCATATTTGGCTGTTTGGGGCAGCGCAAAGTCAGTAGGTTTAGCAACAAATCTGGATTTGTTTGAGTTGGCTTTTTTCAGGCTTTTCTCCATAATTCCACAGTAGATATGGACATGTTGGACATAGCTACAAACGTGAAGAGCTGTAGCATGCAAATCAGGTTTCAAATTCAACGGGAATCCATATTTGGCCATTTGGGGTAAGCACAAAGTCAGGAGGTATAGCAACATCATTATCGAAATCTGGATTTGTTTGAGTTTGGCTTTTTTCTGGCTTTTCTCTATAATTCCACAGTAGATGTGGACATATTGTGCATACCTACAAACGTGAAGAGCTGTAGCATGCGAGACAGGTTTCAAATCCAACGTAATCTATTTTTGGCCATTTGGAAAAGCACAAAGTCAGGAGGTTTAGCAACATCATTGTCGAAATCTGGATTTGTTTGAGTATGATTTTTTTTGGCTTTTCTCCATAATTCCACAGTAGATATGGACATGTTGGGCATACCTACGAACGTGAAGAGCTGTAGTAAGCGAATCACGTTTCAAATTCAACGGGAATCCATATTTGGCCAATTGGGGACAGCACAAAGTCAGGAGGTTTATCAAAATAATTGTCAAAATCTGGATTTGTTTGAGTTTGCTTTTATCTGGCTTTTCTCCATAATTCCACAGTAAATATGGACATGTTGGGATACCTACAAACGTGAAGAGCTGTAGCATGCGAATCAGGTTTCAAATTCAACGGGAATCCATATTTGGCCGTTTGGGGACAGCACAAAGTCAGGAGGTTTAGCAACAAATCTGGTGTTGTTTGAGTTGGCTTTTTTTCTGGCTTTTCTCCATAATTCTACAGTAGAAATGGACATGTTGGGCATACCTACAAACGTGAAGAGCTGTAGTATGCGAATCAGGTTTCAAATTCAACAGGAATCCATATTTGGCCGTTTGGAGACAGCACAAATTCAGGCGGTTTGGCAACATAATTGTCGAAATCTGGATTTGTTTCAGTTTGTTTTTTTCTGGCTTTTCTCCATAATTCCACTGTAGATATGGACATGTTGGGCATAGCTACAAACGTGAAGATCTGTAGTATGCGAATCAGGTTTCAAATTCAACGGGAATCCAAATTCGGCCATTATGGAAAGCGCAAAGTCAGGAGGTTTAGCTACAAATCTGGATTTGTTTGAGTTGGCTTTTTTCTGGCTTTTCTCCATAAATCCACAGTAGACATGGACATGTTGGGCATACCTACAAACGTGAAGAGCTGTAGCATGCGAATCAGGTTTCAAATTCACCGGGAATCCATATTTAGCTGTTTGGGGACAGCACAAAGTTAGTAGGTTTAGCAACATAATTGTCGAAATCTGGATTTATTTGAGTTGGCTTTTTCCTGGCTTTTCTCCATAATTCCACAGTAGATATGGACATGTTGGGCATACCTACAAATGTGAAGAGCTGTAGTATGCGATTCAGGTTTCAAAATCAACGGGAATCCATATTTGGCTGTTTGGGGACAGCACAAAGTCAGGAGGTTTAACAACAAATCTGGATTTGTTTGAGTTGGCTTTTTTCTGGATTTTCTCCATAATTCCACAGTGGATATGGACATGTTGGGCATAACTACAAACGTGAAGAGCTGTAGTATGCAAATCAGGTTTCAAATTCAACGGGAATCCATATTTTGCCGTTTGGGGACAGCACAAATTCAGGACGTTTGGCAACATAATTGTCGACATCTGGATTTGTTTGAGTTTGATTTTTTCTGGCTTTTCTCCATAATTCCACAGTAGATATGGACATGTTGGGCAACCCTACAAACGTTAAGAGCTGTAGTATGCGAGACAGGTTTCAAATTCAACGGGAATCTATATTTGGCCGTTTGGGGACAGCACAAAGTTAGTAGGTTTAGCAACATAATTGTCAAAATCTGGATTTGTTTGAGTTGGCTTTTTTCTGGCTTTTCTCCATAATTCCACAGTAGATATGGACATGTTGGACATAGTTACAAACGTGAAGAGCTGTAGCATGCGAATCAGGTTTCAAATTCTACGGGAATCCATATTTGGCAATTTGGGGTAAGCACAAAGTTAGTAGGTTTAGCAACATAATTGTTGAAATCTGGATTTGTTTGATTTGGCTTTTTTTCTGGCTTTTCTCCATAATTCCACAGTAGATATGGACATTTAGGTTATAACTACAAACGTCAAGAGCTGTAATATTCAAATCAGGTTTCAAATTCAACGGGAATCCAAATTCGGCCATATGGGGAAGCACAAAGTCAGTAGATTTAGCAACAAATCTGGATTTGTTTGAGTTGGCTTTTTTCTGGCTTTTCTCCATAATCCCACAGTAGAAATGGACATGTTGGGCATACCTACAAACGTGAAGAGCTGTAGTATGCGAATCAGGTTTCAAATTCAACGGGAATCTTTATTTGGCCGTTTGGGGACATCACAAAGTTAGTAGGTTTAGCAACATAATTGTCAAAATCTGGATTTGTTTGAGTTGGCTTTTTTCTGGCTTTTCTCCATAATTCCACAGTAGATATGGACATGTTGGACATACCTACAAACGTGAAGAGCTCTAGCATGCGAGACAGGTTTCAAATTCAACGGGAATCTATATTTGGCCATTTGGAAAAGCACAAAGTCAGGAGGTTTAGCAACATCATTGTCGAAATCTGGATTTGTTTGAGTATGATTTTTTTTGGCTTTTCTCCATAATTCCACAGTAGATATGGACATGTTGGGCATACCTACGAACGTGAAGAGCTGTAGTAAGCGAATCACGTTTCAAATTCAACGGGAATCCATATTTGGCCAATTGGGGACAGCACAAAGTCAGGAGGTTTATCAAAATAATTGTCAAAATCTGGATTTGTTTGAGTTTGCTTTTATCTGGCTTTTCTCCATAATTCCACAGTAAATATGGACATGTTGGGATACCTACAAACGTGAAGAGCTGTAGCATGCGAATCAGGTTTCAAATTCAACGGGAATCCATATTTGGCCGTTTGGGGACAGCACAAAGTCAGGAGGTTTAGCAACAAATCTGGTGTTGTTTGAGTTGGCTTTTTTTCTGGCTTTTCTCCATAATTCTACAGTAGAAATGGACATGTTGGGCATACCTACAAACGTGAAGAGCTGTAGTATGCAATTCAGGTTTCAAAATCAACGGGAATCCATATTTGGCTGTTTGGGGCAGCGCAAAGTCAGTAGGTTTAGCAACAAATCTGGATTTGTTTGAGTTGGCTTTTTTCAGGCTTTTCTCCATAATTCCACAGTAGATATGGACATGTTGGACATAGCTACAAACGTGAAGAGCTGTAGCATGCAAATCAGGTTTCAAATTCAACGGGAATCCATATTTGGCCATTTGGGGTAAGCACAAAGTCAGGAGGTATAGCAACATCATTATCGAAATCTGGATTTGTTTGAGTTTGGCTTTTTTCTGGCTTTTCTCTATAATTCCACAGTAGATGTGGACATATTGTGCATACCTACAAACGTGAAGAGCTGTAGCATGCGAGACAGGTTTCAAATCCAACGTAATCTATTTTTGGCCATTTGGAAAAGCACAAAGTCAGGAGGTTTAGCAACATCATTGTCGAAATCTGGATTTGTTTGAGTATGATTTTTTTTGGCTTTTCTCCATAATTCCACAGTAGATATGGACATGTTGGGCATACCTACGAACGTGAAGAGCTGTAGTAAGCGAATCACGTTTCAAATTCAACGGGAATCCATATTTGGCCAATTGGGGACAGCACAAAGTCAGGAGGTTTATCAAAATAATTGTCAAAATCTGGATTTGTTTGAGTTTGCTTTTATCTGGCTTTTCTCCATAATTCCACAGTAAATATGGACATGTTGGGATACCTACAAACGTGAAGAGCTGTAGCATGCGAATCAGGTTTCAAATTCAACGGGAATCCATATTTGGCCGTTTGGGGACAGCACAAAGTCAGGAGGTTTAGCAACAAATCTGGTGTTGTTTGAGTTGGCTTTTTTTCTGGCTTTTCTCCATAATTCTACAGTAGAAATGGACATGTTGGGCATACCTACAAACGTGAAGAGCTGTAGTATGCAATTCAGGTTTCAAAATCAACGGGAATCCATATTTGGCTGTTTGGGGCAGCGCAAAGTCAGTAGGTTTAGCAACAAATCTGGATTTGTTTGAGTTGGCTTTTTTCAGGCTTTTCTCCATAATTCCACAGTAGATATGGACATGTTGGACATAGCTACAAACGTGAAGAGCTGTAGCATGCAAATCAGGTTTCAAATTCAACGGGAATCCATATTTGGCCATTTGGGGTAAGCACAAATTCAGGAGGTATAGCAACATCATTATCGAAATCTGGATTTGTTTGAGTTTGGCTTTTTTCTGGCTTTTCTCCATAATTCCACAGTAAATATGGACAGGTTGGGCATACCTACAAACGTGAAGAGCTGTAGTATGCGAATCAGGTTTCAAATTCAACGGGAATCCATATTTGGCTGTTTGGGGACAGCACAAAGTCAGGAGGTTTAGCAACAAATCTGGTGTTGTTTGAGTTGGCTTTTTTCTGGCTTTTCTCCATAATTCCAGAGTAGATATGGACATGTTGGGCATACCTACAAATGTGAAGAGCTGTAGTATGCAAATCAAGTTTCAAATTCAACAGCAATCCATATTTGGCCTTTTGGGACAGCAGAAATTCAGGATGTTTATCAACATAATTGTCGAGATCTGGATTTGTTTGATTTGGCTTTTTTCTGGCTTTTCTCCAAAATTCCACAGTAGATATGGACATGTTGGGCAACCCTACAAACGGTAAGAGCTGTAGTATGCAAGACAGGTTTCAAATTCAACGGGAATCTATATTTTGCCGTTTGGGGACAGCACAAAGTTAGTAGGTTTAGCAACATAATTGTCAAAATCTGGATTTGTTTGAGTTGGCTTTTTTCTGGCTTTTCTCCATAATTCCACAGTAGATATGGACATGTAGGTTATAACTACAAACGTCAAGAGCTGTAATATGCAAATCAATTTTTATATTCAACGGGAATCCAAATTCGGCCATTTGGGGAAGCGCAAAGTCATGAGGTTTAGCAACAAATATGAATTTGTTTGAGTTGGCTTTTTTTCTGGGTTTTCTCCATAATTCCACAGTAGATATGGACATGTTGGGCATACCTACAATCGTGAAGAGCTGTAGCATGCGAATCAGGTTTCAAATTCAACGGGAATCCATTTTTGGCCATTTGGGGAAAGCACAAAGTCAGGAGGTTTAGCAACATCATTGTCGAAATCTGGATTTGTTTGAGTTTGATTTTTTTTGGCTTTTCTCCATAATTCCACAGTAGATATGGACATGTTGGGCATACCTACGAACGTGAAGAGCTGTAGTATGCAAATCAGGTTTCAAATTCAACGGGAATCCATATTTGGCCGTTTGGGACAGCACAAAGTCAGGAGGTTTATCAAAATAATTGTCAAAATCTGGATTTGTTTGAGTTTGCTTTTATCTGGCTTTTCTCCATAATTCCACAGTAAATATGGACATGTTGGGCATACCTAAAATCGTGAAGAGCTGTAGTATGCGAATCAAGTTTCAAAATCAACGGGAATCCATTTTTGGCCATTTCGGGAAAGCACAAAGTCAGGAGGTTTATCAAAATAATTGTTAATATCTGGATTTGTTTGAGTTTGCTTTTTTTCTGGATTTTCTTCATAATTCCACAGTACCTATGGACATGTTGGGGATACCTACAAACGTGAAGAGCTGTAGTATGATAATCAGGTTTTAAATCCAACGGGAATCCATATTTGACCGTTTGGGGACAGCACAAAGTCAGGAGGTTTAGCAACAAATCTGGTGTTGTTTGAGTTGGCTTTTTTTCTGGCTTTTCTCCATAATTCTACAGTAGATATGGACATGTTGGGCATACCTACAAACGTGAAGAGCTGTAGGATGCGATTCAGGTTTCAAAATCAACGGGAATCCATATTTGGCTGTTTGGGGACAGCACAAAGTCAGGAGCTTTAGCAACAAATCTGGTGTTGTTTGAGTTTCCTTTTTTCTGGCTTTTCTCCATAATTCCACAGTAGATATGGACATGTTGGGCATACCTACGAATGTGAAGAGATGTAGTATGCAAATTAGATTTCAATTTCAACGGGAATCCATATTTGGCCGTTTGGTGACAGCACAACATCAGGAGGTTTATCAAAATAATTGTTGATATCTGGATTTGTTTGAGTTTGCTTTTTTTCTGGATTTTCTTCATAATTACACAGTAGATATGGACATGTTGGGCATACCTACAAACGTGAAGATCTGTAGTATGATAATCAGGTTTTAAATCCAACGGCAATCCATATTTGACTGTTTGGGGACAGCACAAAGTCAGGAGGTTTAGCAACAAATCTGGTGTTGTTTGAGTTGGCTTTTTTTCTGGCTTTTCTCCATAATTCTACAGTAGATATGGACATGTTGGGCATACCTACAAACGTGAAGAGCTGTAGGATGCGATTCAGGTTTACAATTCAACGGGAACCCATATTTGGCCGTTTGGGGACAGCACAAAGTCAGGAGGTTTAGCAACATAATTGTCGAGATCTGGATTTGTTTGAGTTTCCTTTTTTCTGGCTTTTCTCCATAATTCCACAGTAGATATGGACATGTTGGGCATCCCTACAAAAGTTAAGAGCTGTAGTATGCGAGACAGGTTTAAAATTCAACGGGAACCCATATTTGGCCGTTTGGGGACAGCACAAAGTCAGGAGTTTTAGCAACATAATTGTCGAAATCTGGATTTGTTTGAGTTGGCTTTTTTCTGGATTTTCTCCATAATTCCACAGTAGATATGGACATGTTGGGCATACTTACAAACGTGAAGAACTGTAGCATGCAAATCAGTTTTCAAATTCAACGGGAATCCATATTTGGCAGTTTGGGGACAGCACAAAGTCAGGAGGTTTAGAAACAAATCTGGATTTGTTTGAGTTTGCTTTTTTTCTGGCTTTTCTTCATAATTCCACAGTAGATATGGACATGTTGGACATACCTACAAACGTGAAGAGCTGTAGTATGCGAATCAGGTTTTAAATCCAACGGGAATCCATATTTGACCGTTTGGGGACAGAACAACGTAAGGTTTATCAAAATAATTGTTGATATCTGGATTTGTTTGAGTTTGCTTTTTTCTGGCTTTTCTCCATAATTATACAGTAGATATGGACATGTTGGGTATACCTACAAACGTCAAGAGCTGTAGTATGCGAATCAGGTTTCAAATTCAAAGGTAATCCATATTTGGCCATTTGGGGACAGCACAAATTCAGGAGGTTTAGCAACAAATCTGGTGTTGTTTGAGTTGGCTTTTTTTCTGGCTTTTCTCCATAATTCTACAGTAGATATGGACATGTTGGGCATCCCTACAAAAGTTAAGAGCTGTAGTATGCGAGACAGGTTTCAATTTCAACGGAAATCCATATTTGGCCGATTGGGGACAGCACAACGTAAGGTTTATCAAAATAATTGTTGATATCTGGATTTGTTTGAGTTTGCTTTTTTCTGGCTTTTCTCCATAATTCCAGAGTAGATATTGACATGTTGGGCATACCTACAAATGTGAAGAGCTGTAGTATGCAAATCAAGTTCCAAATTCAACGGGAATCCATATTTGGCCTTTTGGGACAGCAGAAATTTAGGAGGTTTAGCAACAAATCTAGATTTGTTTGAGTTGGCTTTTTTTCTGGCTTTTCTCCATAATTCCACAGTAGATATGGACATGTTGGGCAACCCTACAAACGTTAAGAGCTGTAGTATGCGAGACAGGTTTCAAATTCAAAGGGAATCTATATTTGGCCGTTTGGGGACAGCACAAAGTTAGTAGGTTTAGCAACATAATTGTCAAAATCTGGATTTATTTGAGTTGGCTTTTTTCTGGCTTTTCTCCATAATTCTACAGTAGATATGGACATGTTGGGCAACCCTACAAACGTTAAGAGCTGTAGTATGCGAGACAGGTTTCAAATTCAACGGGAATCTATATTTGGCCGTTTGGGGACAGCACAAAGTTAGTAGGTTTAGCAACATAATTGTCAAAATCTGGATTTGTTTGAGTTGGCTTTTTTCTGGCTTTTCTCCATAATTCCACAGTAGATATGGACATGTTGGACATACCTACAAACGTGAAGAGCTGTAGCATGCGAATCAGGTTTCAAATTCAACGGGAATCCATATTTGGCCGTTTGGGGACAGCACAAAGTCAGGAGGTTTAGCAACATCATTGTCGAAATCTGGCTTTCTTTGAGTTGGCTTCTTTCTGGCTTTTCACCATAATTCCACAGTAGATATGGACATGTTGGGCAACCCTACAAACGTTAAGAGCTGTAGTATGCGAGACAGGTTTCAAATTCAAAGGGAATCTATATTTAGCCGTTTGGGGACAGCACAAAGTTAGGAGGTTTAGCAACAAATCTGGTGTTGTTTGAGTTGGCTTTTTTCTGGCTTTTCTCCATAATTCCAGAGTAGATATGGACATGTTGGGCATACCTACAAATGTGAAGAGCTGTAGTATGCAAATCAAGTTTCAAATTCAACGGGAATCCATATTTGACCTTTTGGGACAGCAGAAATTCAGGAGGTTTAGCAACATAATTGTCGAGATCTGGATTTGTTTGATTTGGCTTTTTTCTGGCTTTTCTCCATAATTCCACAGTAGATATGGACATGTTGGGCAACCCTACAAACGTTAAGAGCTGTAGTATGCGAGACAGGTTTCAAATTCAACGGGAATCTTTATTTGGCCGTTTGGGGACAGCACAAAGTTAGTAGGTTTAGCAACATAATTGTCAAAATCTGGATTTGTTTGAGTTGGCTTTTTTCTGGCTTTTCTCCATAATTCCACAGTAGATATAGACATGTAGGTTATAACTACAAACGTCAAGAGCTGTAAGATGCAAATCAAGTTTCAAATTCAACGGGAATCCATATTTGGCCATTTGGGGACAGCACAAAGTCAGGAGGTTTATCAAAATAATTGTCAAAATCTGGATTTGTTTGAGTTTGCTTTTATCTAGCTTTTCTCCATAATTCCACAGTAAATATGGACATGTTGGGCATACCTACAAACGTGAAGAGCTGTAGTATGCGATTCAGGTTTCAAAATCAACGGGAATCCATATTTGGCTGTTTGGGGACAGCACAAAGTCAGGAGGTTTAGAAACAAATCTGGATTTGTTTGAGTTTGCTTTTTTTCTGGCTTTTCTTCATAATTCCACAGTAGATATGAACATGTTGGGCATACCTACAAACGTGAAGAGCTGTAATATGCGAATCACGTTTTAATGCCAACGGGAATCCATATTTGACCGTTTGGGGACAGCACAAAGTCAGGAGGTTTAGCAACATAATTGTCGAGATCTGGATTTGTTTGAGTTTCCTTTCTTCTGGCTTTTCTCCATAATTCTACAGTAGATATGGACATGTTGGGCATACCTACAAACGTGAAGAGCTGTAGTATGCAAATCAGGTTTCAAATTCAACGGTAATCCATATTTGGCCATTTGGGGACAGCACAAAGTTAGGATATTTAGCAACATCATTGTAGAAATCTGGATTTGTTTGAGTTGGCTTTTTTTCTGGCTTTTCTCCATAATTCCACAGTAGATATGGACATGTTGGGAATCCCTACAAAAGTTGAGAGCTGTAGTATGCGAGACAGGTTTAAAATTCAACGGGAAACCATATTTGGCCGTTTGGGGACAGCACAAATTCAGGAGGTTAAGCAACAAATCTGGATTTGTTTGAGTTTGCTTTTTTCTGGCTTTTCTCCATAATTCTACAGTAGATATGGATATGTTGGGCATACCTACAAATGTGAAGAGCTGTAAAATGCGAATTCGGTTTCAAATTCAACGGGAATCCATATTTGGCTTTTTGGGGACAGCACAAAGTCAGGAGGTTTAGCAACAAATCTGGATTTGTTTGAGTTGGCTTTTTTTCTGGATTTTCTCCATAATTCTACAGTAGATATGGACATGTTGGGCATACCTACAAACGTGAAGAGCTGTAGGATGCGATTAACGTTTCAAAATCAGCGGAAATCCATATTTGGCTTTTTGGGGACAGCACAAAGTCAGGAGGTTTAGAAACAAATCTGGATTTGTTTGAGTTTCCTTTTTTTCTGGCTTTTCTTCACAATTCTACAGTAGATATGGACATGTTGGGCATACCTACAAACGTGAAGAGCTGTATTATGCAAATCAGGTTTTAAATCCAACGGAAATCCACATTTGACCGTTTGGGGACAGCACAAAGTCAAGAGGTTTAGCAACATAATTGTCGAGATCTGGATTTGTTTGATTTGGGTTTTTTCTGGCTTTTCTCCATAATTCCACAGTAGATATGGACATGTTGGGCAACCCTACAAACGTTAAGAGCTGTAGTATGCGAGACAGGTTTCAAATTCAACGGGAATCTATATTTGGCCGTTTGGGGACAGCACAAAGTTAGTAGGTTTAGCAACATAATTGTCAAAATCTGGATTGGTTTGAGTTGGCTTTTTTCTGGCTTTTCTCCATAATTCCACAGTAGATATGGACATGTAGGTTATAACTACAAACGTCAAGAGCTGTAATATGCAAATCAAGTTTCAAATTCAACGGGAATCCATATTTGGCCATTTGGGGACAGCACAAAGTCAGGAGGTTTATCAAAATAATTGTCAAAATCTGGATTTGTTTGAGTTTGCTTTTATCTAGCTTTTCTCCATAATTCCACAGTAAATATGGACATGTTGGGCATACCTACAATCGTGAAGAGCTGTAGTATGCGAATCAAGTTTCAAAATCAACGGGAATCCATATTTGGCTGTTTGGGGACAGCACAAAGTCAGGAGGTTTAGCAACATCATTGTCGAAATCTGGATTTGTTTGAGTTTGATTTTTTTTGGCTTTTCTCCATAATTCCACAGTAGATATGGACATGTTGGGCATACCGACGAATGTGAAGAGCTGTAGTATGCGAATCAGGTTTCAAATTCAACGGGAATCCATATTTGGCCGTTTGGGGACAGCACAAAGTCAGGAGGTTTATCAAAATAATTGTCAAAATCTGGATTTGTTTGAGTTGGCTTTTTTCTGGCTTTTCTCTATAATTCCACAGTAGATATGGACATGTTGGGCATACCTACAAACGTGAAGAGCTGTAGTATGAGAATCAGGTTTTAAATCCAACGGGAATCCATATTTGACCGTTTGGGGACAGCACAAAGTCAGGAGGTTTAGCAACAAATCTGGTGTTGTTTGAGTTGGCTTTTTTTCTGGCTTTTCTCCATAATTCTACAGTAGATATGGACATGTTGGGCATACCTACAAACGTGAAGAGCTGTAGTATGCGATTCAGGTTTCAAAATCAACGGGAATCCATATTTGGCCGTTTGGGGAAAGCACAAAGTCAGGAGGTTTATCAAAATAATTGTCAAAATCTGGATTTGTTTGAGTTGGCTTTTTTCTGGCTTTTCTCTATAATTCCACAGTAGATATGGACATGTTGGGCATACCTACAAACGTGAAGAGCTGTAGTATGAGAATCAGGTTTTAAATCCAACGGGAATCCATATTTGACCGTTTGGGGACAGCACAAAGTCAGGAGGTTTAGCAACAAATCTGGTGTTGTTTGAGTTGGCTTTTTTCTGGCTTTTCTCCATAATTCTACAGTAGATATGGACATGTTGGGCAACCCTACAAACGTTAAGAGCTGTAGTATGCGAGACAGGTTTCAAATTCAACGGGAATCTATATTTGGCCGTTTGGGGACAGCACAAATTTAGTAGGTTTAGCAACATAATTGTCAAAATCTGGATTGGTTTGAGTTGGCTTTTTTCTGGCTTTTCTCCATAATTCCACAGTAGATATGGACATGTAGGTTATAACTACAAACGTCAAGAGCTGTAATATGCAAATCAAGTTTCAAATTCAACGGGAATCCATATTTGGCCATTTGGGGACAGCACAAAGTCAGGAGGTTTATCAAAATAATTGTCAAAATCTGGATTTGTTTGAGTTTGCTTTTATCTAGCTTTTCTCCATAATTCCACAGTAAATATGGACATGTTGGGCATACCTACAATCGTGAAGAGCTGTAGTATGCGAATCAAGTTTCAAAATCAACGGGAATCCATATTTGGCTGTTTGGGGACAGCACAAAGTCAGGAGGTTTAGCAACATCATTGTCGAAATCTGGATTTGTTTGAGTTTGATTTTTTTTGGCTTTTCTCCATAATTCCACAGTAGATATGGACATGTTGGGCATACCGACGAATGTGAAGAGCTGTAGTATGCGAATCAGGTTTCAAATTCAACGGGAATCCATATTTGGCCGTTTGGGGACAGCACAAAGTCAGGAGGTTTATCAAAATAATTGTCAAAATCTGGATTTGTTTGAGTTGGCTTTTTTCTGGCTTTTCTCTATAATTCCACAGTAGATATGGACATGTTGGGCATACCTACAAACGTGAAGAGCTGTAGTATGAGAATCAGGTTTTAAATCCAACGGGAATCCATATTTGACCGTTTGGGGACAGCACAAAGTCAGGAGGTTTAGCAACAAATCTGGTGTTGTTTGAGTTGGCTTTTTTTCTGGCTTTTCTCCATAATTCTACAGTAGATATGGACATGTTGGGCATACCTACAAACGTGAAGAGCTGTAGTATGCGATTCAGGTTTCAAAATCAACAGGAATCCATATTTGGCCGTTTGGGGAAAGCACAAAGTCAGGAGGTTTATCAAAATAATTGTCAAAATCTGGATTTGTTTGAGTTGGCTTTTTTCTGGCTTTTCTCCATAATTCCACTGTAGATATGGACATTTTGAGCATGCCTACAAACGTGAAGAGCTGTAGTATGCGAATCAGGTTTCAAATTCAACGGGAATCCATATTTGGCTATTTGGAGACAGCACAAATTCAGGAGATTTGGCAACATAATTGTCGAAATCTGGATTTGTTTCAGTTTGTTTTTTTCTGGCTTTTCTCCATAATTCCACTGTAGATATGGACATGTTGGGCATAGCTACAAACGTGAAGATCTGTAGCATGCGAATCAGGTTTCAAATTCAACGGGAATCCATATTTGGCCTTTTGGGACAGCACAAATTCAAGAGGTTTAGCAACATAATTGTCGAGATCTGGATTTGTTTGAGTTTCCTTTTTTCTGGCTTTTCTCCAAAATTCCACAGTAGATATGGACATGTTGGGTATACCTACAATCGTGAAGAGCTGTAGTATGTGAATCAGGTTTCAAATTCAACGGTAATCCATATTTGGCCATTTGGGGACAGCACAAATTTAGGAGGTTTAGCAACATCATTGTTGAAATCTGAACTTGTTTGAGTTGGCTTTTTTCTGGATTTTCTCCATAATTCCACAGTAGATATGGACATGTTGGGCATACCTACAAACGTGAAGAGCTGTAGTATGCAAATAAGGTTTCAAAATCAACGGGAATTCATATTTGGCTGTTTGGGGACAGCACAAAGTCAGGAGGTTTAGAAACAAATCTGGATTTGTTTGAGTTTGCTTTTTTTCTGGCTTTTCTTCATAATTCCACAGTAGATATGAACATGTTGGGCATACCTACAAACGTGAAGAGCTGTAGTATGCGAATCACATTTTAATGCCAACGGGAATCCAAATTTGACCGTTTGGGGACAGCACAAAGTCAGGAGGTTTAGCAACATAATTGTCGAGATCTGGATTTGTTTGAGTTTCCTTTTTTCTGGCTTTTCTCCATAATTCTACAGTAGATATGGACATGTTGGGCATACCGACGAATGTGAAGAGCTGTAGTATGCGAATCAGGTTTCAAATTCAACGGGAATCCATATTTGGCCGTTTGGGGACAGCACAAAGTCAGGAGGTTTATCAAAATAATTGTCAAAATCTGGATTTGTTTGAGTTGGCTTTTTTCTGGCTTTTCTCTATAATTCCACAGTAGATATGGACATGTTGGGCATACCTACAAACGTGAAGAGCTGTAGTATGAGAATCAGGTTTTAAATCCAACGGGAATCCATATTTGACCGTTTGGGGACAGCACAAAGTCAGGAGGTTTAGCAACAAATCTGGTGTTGTTTGAGTTGGCTTTTTTTCTGGCTTTTCTCCATAATTCTACAGTAGATATGGACATGTTGGGCATACCTACAAACGTGAAGAGCTGTAGTATGCGATTCAGGTTTCAAAATCAACGGGAATCCATATTTGGCCGTTTGGGGAAAGCACAAAGTCAGGAGGTTTATCAAAATAATTGTCAAAATCTGGATTTGTTTGAGTTGGCTTTTTTCTGGCTTTTCTCTATAATTCCACAGTAGATATGGACATGTTGGGCATACCTACAAACGTGAAGAGCTGTAGTATGAGAATCAGGTTTTAAATCCAACGGGAATCCATATTTGACCGTTTGGGGACAGCACAAAGTCAGGAGGTTTAGCAACAAATCTGGTGTTGTTTGAGTTGGCTTTTTTTCTGGCTTTTCTCCATAATTCTACAGTAGATATGGACATGTTGGGCATACCTACAAACGTGAAGAGCTGTAGTATGCGATTCAGGTTTCAAAATCAATGGGAATCCATATTTGGCCGTTTGGGGAAAGCACAAAGTCAGGAGGTTTATCAAAATAATTGTCAAAATCTGGAATTGTTTGAGTTTGCTTTTATCTAGCTTTTCTCCATAATTCCACAGTAAATATGGACATGTTGGGAATACCTACAAACGTGAAGAGCTGTAGCATGCGAATCAGGTTTCAAATTCAACGGGAATCCATATTTGGCCTTTTGGGACAGCACAAATTCAAGAGGTTTAGCAACATAATTGTCGAGATCTGGATTTGTTTGAGTTTCCTTTTTTCTGGCTTTTCTCCATAATTCCACTGTAGATATGGACATGTTGGGCATAGCTACAAACGTGAAGATCTGTAGCATGCGAATCAGGTTTCAAATTCAACGGGAATCCATATTTGGCCTTTTGGGACAGCACAAATTCAAGAGGTTTAGCAACATAATTGTCGAGATCTGGATTTGTTTGAGTTTCCTTTTTTCTGGCTTTTCTCCAAAATTCCACAGTAGATATGGACATGTTGGGTATACCTACAATCGTGAAGAGCTGTAGTATGTGAATCAGGTTTCAAATTCAACGGTAATCCATATTTGGCCATTTGGGGACAGCACAAATTTAGGAGGTTTAGCAACATCATTGTTGAAATCTGAACTTGTTTGAGTTGGCTTTTTTTCTGGATTTTCTCCATAATTCCACAGTAGATATGGACATGTTGGGCATACCTACAAACGTGAAGAGCTGTAGTATGCAAATCAGGTTTCAAAATCAACGGGAATTCATATTTGGCTGTTTGGGGACAGCACAAAGTCAGGAGGTTTAGAAACAAATCTGGATTTGTTTGAGTTTGCTTTTTTTCTGGCTTTTCTTCATAATTCCACAGTAGATATGAACATGTTGGGCATACCTACAAACGTGAAGAGCTGTAGTATGCGATTCACGTTTTAATGCCAACGGGAATCCATATTTGACCGTTTGGGGACAGCACAAAGTCAGGAGGTTTAGCAACATAATTGTCGAGATCTGGATTTGTTTGAGTTTCCTTTTTTCTGGCTTTTCTCCATAATTCTACAGTAGATATGGACATGTTGGGCATACCGACGAATGTGAAGAGCTGTAGTATGCGAATCAGGTTTCAAATTCAACGGGAATCCATATTTGGCCGTTTGGGGACAGCACAAAGTCAGGAGGTTTATCAAAATAATTGTCAAAATCTGGATTTGATTGAGTTGGCTTTTTTCTGGCTTTTCTCTATAATTCCACAGTAGATATGGACATGTTGGGCATACCTACAAACGTGAAGAGCTGTAGTATGAGAATCAGGTTTTAAATCCAACGGGAATCCATATTTGACCGTTTGGAGACAGCACAAAGTCAGGAGGTTTAGCAACAAATCTGGTGTTGTTTGAGTTGGCTTTTTTTCTGGCTTTTCTCCATAATTCTACAGTAGATATGGACATGTTGGGCATACCTACAAACGTGAAGAGCTGTAGTATGCGATTCAGGTTTCAAAATCAACGGGAATCCATATTTGGCCGTTTGGGGAAAGCACAAAGTCAGGAGGTTTATCAAAATAATTGTCAAAATCTGGATTTGTTTGAGTTGGCTTTTTTCTGGCTTTTCTCTATAATTCCACAGTAGATATGGACATGTTGGGCATACCTACAAACGTGAAGAGCTGTAGTATGAGAATCAGGTTTTAAATCCAACGGGAATCCATATTTGACCGTTTGGGGACAGCACAAAGTCAGGAGGTTTAGCAACAAATCTGGTGTTGTTTGAGTTGGCTTTTTTCTGGCTTTTCTCCATAATTCTACAGTAGATATGGACATGTTGGGCATACCTACAAACGTGAAGAGCTGTAGTATGCGATTCAGGTTTCAAAATCAATGGGAATCCATATTTGGCCGTTTGGGGAAAGCACAAAGTCAGGAGGTTTATCAAAATAATTGTCAAAATCTGGAATTGTTTGAGTTTGCTTTTATCTAGCTTTTCTCCATAATTCCACAGTAAATATGGACATGTTGGGAATACCTACAAACGTGAAGAGCTGTAGCATGCGAATAAGGTTTCAAATTCAACGGGAATCCATATTTGGCCGTTTGGGGACAGCACAAAGTGAGGAGGTTTAGCAACAAATCTGGATTTGTTTGAGTTTGCTTTTTTTCTGGCTTTTCTTCATACTTCCACAGTAGATATGAACATGTTGGGCATACCTACAAACGTGAAGAGCTGTAGTATGCGAATCACGTTTTAATGCCAATGTGAATCCATATTTGACCGTTTGGGGACAGCACAAAGTCAGGAGGTTTAGCAACATAATTGTCGAGATCTGGATTTGTTTGAGTTTCCTTTTTTCTGGCTTTTCTCCATAATTCTACCGTAGATATGGACATGTTGGGCATACCGACGAATGTGAAGAGCTGTAGTATGCGAATCAGGTTTCAAATTCAACGGGAATCCATATTTGGCCGTTTGGGGACAGCACAAAGTCAGGAGGTTTATCAAAATAATTGTCAAAATCTGGATTTGTTTGAGTTGGCTTTTTTCTGGCTTTTCTCTATAATTCCACAGTAGATATGGACATGTTGGGCATACCTACAAAGGTGAAGAGCTGTAGTATGAGAATCAGGTTTTAAATCCAACGGGAATCCATATTTGACCGTTTGGGGACAGCACAAAGTCAGGAGGTTTAGCAACAAATCTGGTGTTGTTTGAGTTGGCTTTTTTTCTGGCTTTTCTCCATAATTCTACAGTAGATATGGACATGTTGGGCATACCTACAAACGTGAAGAGCTGTAGTATGCGATTCAGGTTTCAAAATCAACGGGAATCCATATTTGGCCGTTTGGGGAAAGCACAAAGTCAGGAGGTTTATCAAAATAATTGTCAAAATCTGGAATTGTTTGAGTTTGCTTTTATCTAGCTTTTCTCCATAATTCCACAGTAAATATGGACATGTTGGGAATACCTACAAACGTGAAGAGCTGTAGCATGCGAATAAGGTTTCAAATTCAACGGGAATCCATATTTGGCCGTTTGGGGACAGCACAAAGTGAGGAGGTTTAGCAACAAATCTGGATTTGTTTGAGTTGGCTTTTTTCTGGCTTTTCTCCATAATTCCACTGTAGATATGGACATTTTGAGCATGCCTACAAACGTGAAGAGCTGTAGTATGCGAATCAGGTTTCAAATTCAACGGGAATCCATATTTGGCTATTTGGAGACAGCACAAATTCAGGAGATTTGGCAACATAATTGTCGAAATCTGGATTTGTTTCAGTTTGTTTTTTTCTGGCTTTTCTCCATAATTCCACTGTAGATATGGACATGTTGGGCATAGCTACAAACGTGAAGATCTGTAGCATGCGAATCAGGTTTCAAATTCAACGGTAATCCATATTTGGCCATTTGGGGACAGCACAAATTTAGGAGGTTTAGCAACATCATTGTTGAAATCTGAACTTGTTTGAGTTGGCTTTTTTTCTGGATTTTCTCCATAATTCCACAGTAGATATGGACATGTTGGGCATACCTACAAACGTGAAGAGCTGTAGTATGCGAATCAGGTTTCAAAATCAACGGGAATCCATATTTGGCTGTTTGGGGACAGCACAAAGTCAGGAGGTTTAGAAACAAATCTGGATTTGTTTGAGTTTGCTTTTTTTCTGGCTTTTCTTCATAATTCCACAGTAGATATGAACATGTTGGGCATACCTACAAACGTGAAGAGCTGTAGTATGCGAATCACGTTTTAATGCCAACGGGAATCCATATTTGACCGTTTGGGGACAGCACAAAGTCAGGAGGTTTAGCAACATAATTGTCGAGATCTGGATTTGTTTGAGTTTCCTTTTTTCTGGCTTTTCTCCATAATTCTACTGTAGATATGGACATGTTGGGCATACCTACAAACGTGAAGAGCTGTAGTATGAGAATCAGGTTTTAAATCCAACGGGAATACATATTTGACCGTTTGGGGACAGCACAAAGTCAGGAGGTTTAGCAACAAATCTGGTGTTGTTTGAGTTGGCTTTTTTTCTGGCTTTTCTCCATAATTCTACAGTAGATATGGACATGTTGGGCATACCTACAAACGTGAAGAGCTGTAGTATGCGATTCAGGTTTCAAAATCAACGGGAATCCATATTTGGCCGTTTGGGGAAAGCACAAAGTCAGGAGGTTTATCAAAATAATTGTCAAAATCTGGAATTGTTTGAGTTTGCTTTTATCTAGCTTTTCTCCATAATTCCACAGTAAATATGGACATGTTGGGAATACCTACAAACGTGAAGAGCTGTAGCATGCGAATAAGGTTTCAAATTCAACGGGAATCCATATTTGGCCGTTTGGGGACAGCACAAAGTGAGGAGGTTTAGCAACAAATCTGGATTTGTTTGAGTTGGCTTTTTTCTGGCTTTTCTCCATAATTCCACTGTAGATATGGACATTTTGAGCATGCCTACAAACGTGAAGAGCTGTAGTATGCGAATCAGGTTTCAAATTCAACGGGAATCCATATTTGGCTATTTGGAGACAGCACAAATTCAGGAGATTTGGCAACATAATTGTCGAAATCTGGATTTGTTTCAGTTTGTTTTTTTCTGGCTTTTCTCCATAATTCCACTGTAGATATGGACATGTTGGGCATAGCTACAAACGTGAAGATCTGTAGCATGCGAATCAGGTTTCAAATTCAACGGGAATCCATATTTGGCCTTTTGGGACAGCACAAATTCAAGAGGTTTAGCAACATAATTGTCGAGATCTGGATTTGTTTGAGTTTCCTTTTTTCTGGCTTTTCTCCAAAATTCCACAGTAGATATGGACATGTTGGGTATACCTACAATCGTGAAGAGCTGTAGTATGTGAATCCGGTTTCAAATTCAACGGTAATCCATATTTGGCCATTTGGGGACAGCACAAATTTAAGAGGTTTAGCAACATCATTGTTGAAATCTGAACTTGTTTGAGTTGGCTTTTTTTCTGGATTTTCTCCATAATTCCACAGTAGATATGGACATGTTGGGCATACCTACAAACGTGAAGAGCTGTAGTATGCGAATCAGGTTTCAAAATCAACGGGAATCCATATTTGGCTGTTTGGGGACAGCACAAAGTCAGGAGGTTTAGAAACAAATCTGGATTTGTTTGAGTTTGCTTTTTTTCTGGCTTTTCTTCATAATTCCACAGTAGATATGAACATGTTGGGCATACCTACAAACGTGAAGAGCTGTAGTATGCGAATCACGTTTTAATGCCAACGGGAATCCATATTTGACCGTTTGGGGACAGCACAAAGTCAGGAGGTTTAGCAACATAATTGTCGAGATCTGGAATTGTTTGAGTTTGCTTTTATCTAGCTTTTCTCCATAATTCCACAGTAAATATGGACATGTTGGGAATACCTACAAACGTGAAGAGCTGTAGCATGCGAATAAGGTTTCAAATTCAACGGGAATCCATATTTGGCCGTTTGGGGACAGCACAAAGTGAGGAGGTTTAGCAACAAATCTGGATTTGTTTGAGTTGGCTTTTTTCTGGCTTTTCTCCATAATTCCACTGTAGATATGGACATTTTGAGCATGCCTACAAACGTGAAGAGCTGTAGTATGCGAATCAGGTTTCAAATTCAACGGGAATCCATATTTGGCTATTTGGAGACAGCACAAATTCAGGAGATTTGGCAACATAATTGTCGAAATCTGGATTTGTTTCAGTTTGTTTTTTTTCTGGCTTTTCTCCATAATTCCACTGTAGATATGGACATGTTGGGCATAGCTACAAACGTGAAGATCTGTAGCATGCGAATCAGGTTTCAAATTCAACGGGAATCCATATTTGGCCTTTTGGGACAGCACAAATTCAAGAGGTTTAGCAACATAATTGTCGAGATCTGGATTTGTTTGAGTTTCCTTTTTTCTGGCTTTTCTCCAAAATTCCACAGTAGATATGGACATGTTGGGTATACCTACAATCGTGAAGAGCTGTAGTATGTGAATCTGATTTCAAATTCAACGGTAATCCATATTTGGCCATTTGGGGACAGCACAAATTTAGGAGGTTTAGCAACATCATTGTTGAAATCTGAACTTGTTTGAGTTGGCTTTTTTTCTGGATTTTCTCCATAATTCCACAGTAGATATGGACATGTTGGGCATACCTACAAACGTGAAGAGCTGTAGTATGCGAATCAGGTTTCAAATTCAACGGGAATCCATATTTGGCTGTTTGGGGACAGCACAAAGTCAGGAGGTTTAGAAACAAATCTGGATTTGTTTGAGTTTGCTTTTTTTCTGGCTTTTCTTCATAATTCCACAGTAGATATGAACATGTTGGGCATACCTACAAACGTGAAGAGCTGTAGTATGCGAATCACGTTTTAATGCCAACGGGAATCCATATTTGACCGTTTGGGGACAGCACAAAGTCAGGAGGTTTAGCAACATAATTGTCGAGATCTGGATTTGTTTGAGTTTCCTTTTTTCTGGCTTTTCTCCATAATTCTACAGTAGATATGGACATGTTGGGCATACCTACAAACGTGAAGAGCTGTAGTATGCGAATCAGGTTTCAAATTCAACGGTAATCTATATTTGGCCATTTGGGGACAGCACAAAGTTAGGATATATAGCAACATCATTGTCGAAATCTGGATTTGTTTGAGTTGGCTTTTTTTCTGGCTTTTCTCCATAATTCCACAGTAGATATGGACATGTTGGGCATACCTACAAACGTGAAGAGCTGTAGTATGCGATTCAGGTTTCAAAATCAACGGGAATCCATATTTGGCCGTTTGGGGAAAGCACAAAGTCAGGAGGTTTATCAAAATAATTGTCAAAATCTGGATTTGTTTGAGTTGGCTTTTTTCTGGCTTTTCTCTATAATTCCACAGTAGATATGGACATGTTGGGCATACCTACAAACGTGAAGAGCTGTAGTATGAGAATCAGGTTTTAAATCCAACGGGAATCCATATTTGACCGTTTGGGGACACCACAAAGTCAGGAGGTTTAGCAACAAATCTGGTGTTGTTTGAGTTGGCTTTTTTTCTGGCTTTTCTCCATAATTCTACAGTAGATATGGACATGTTGGGCATACCTACAAACGTGAAGAGCGGTAGTATGCGATTCAGGTTTCAAAATCAACGGGAATCCATATTTGGCCGTTTGGGGAAAGCACAAAGTCAGGAGGTTTATCAAAATAATTGTCAAAATCTGGAATTGTTTGAGTTTGCTTTTATCTAGCTTTTCTCCATAATTCCACAGTAAATATGGACATGTTGGGAATACCTACAAACGTGAAGAGCTGTAGCATGCGAATAAGGTTTCAAATTCAACGGGAATCCATATTTGGCCGTTTGGGGACAGCACCAAGTGAGGAGGTTTAGCAACAAATCTGGATTTGTTTGAGTTGGCTTTTTTCTGGCTTTTCTCCATAATTCCCCTGTAGATATGGACATTTTGAGCATGCCTACAAACGTGAAGAGCTGTAGTATGCGAATCAGGTTTCAAATTCAACGGGAATCCATATTTGGCTATTTGGAGACAGCATAAATTCAGGAGATTTGGCAACATAATTGTCGAAATCTGGATTTGTTTCAGTTTGTTTTTTTCTGGCTTTTCTCCATAATTCCACTGTAGATATGGACATGTTGGGCATAGCTACAAACGTGAAGATCTGTAGCATGCGAATCAGGTTTCAAATTCAACGGGAATCCATATTTGGCCTTTTGGGACAGCACAAATTCAAGAGGTTTAGCAACATAATTGTCGAGATCTGGATTTGTTTGAGTTTCCTTTTTTCTGGCTTTTCTCCAAAATTCCACAGTAGATATGGACATGTTGGGTATACCTACAATCGTGAAGAGCTGTAGTATGTGAATCCGGTTTCAAATTCAACGGACATCCATATTTGGCTGTTTGGGGACAGCACAAAGTCAGGAGGTTTAGAAATAAATCTGGATTTGTTTGAGTTTCCTTTTTTTTTGGCTTTTCTTCACAATTCCACAGTAGATATGGACATGTTGGGCATAGCTACAAACGTGAAGAGCTGTAGTATGCGAATCAGGTTTTAAATCCAACGGGAATCCATATTTGACCGTTTGGGGACAGCACAAAGTCAGGAGGTTTAGCAACATAATTGTCGAGATCTGGATTTGTTTGAGTTTCCTATTTTCAGGCTTTTCTCCATAATTCCACAGTATTTATGAACATGTTGGGCAACCCTACAAAAGTTAAGAGCTGTAGTATGCGAGACAGGTTGCAATTTCAACGGGAATCCATATTTGGCCGATTGGGGACAGCACAAATTCAGAAGGTTTAGCAACATAATTGTCGAGATCTGGATTTGTTTGAGTTTCCTTTTTTCTGGCTTTTCTCCATAATTCCACAGTAGATATGGACATGTTGGGAATCCCTACAAAAGTTAAGAGCTGTAGTATGCGAGACAGGTTTAAAATTCAACGGGAAACCATAAGTGGCCGTTTGGGGACAGAACAAATTCAGGAGGTTTGGCAACATAATTGTCGAAATCTGGATTTGTTTGAGTTTACTTTTTTTTGGATTTTCTCCATAATTCCACTTTAGATATGGACAAGTTCGGCATACCTACAAACGTGAAGAGCTGTACCATGCGAATCAGGTTTCACATTCAATGGGAATCCATATTTCGCCTTTTGGGGACAGCACAAAGTCAGGAGGTTTAGCAACAAATCTGTTGTTGTTTGAATTTCCTTTTTTCTGGCTTTTCTCCATAATTCCACAGTAGATATGGACATGATGGGCACACCTACAAATGTGAAGAGCTGTAGTATGCAAATCAGGTTTCAAATTCAACGCGAATCCATTATTGTCCGATTGGGGACAGGACAACGTCAGGAGGTTAATTAAAATAATTGTTGAAATCTGGATTTGTTTGAGTTTGCTTTTTTTTGGCTTTTCTCCATAATTCCACAGTAGATATGGACATGTTGGGCATACCTAGAAATGTGAAGAACTGTAGCATGCAAATCACGTTTCAAATTCAACGGGAATCCATATTTGGCCGTTTGGGGACTGCACAAATTCAGGAGGTTTAGCAACAAATCTGGATTTGTTTGAGTTGGTTTTTTTCTGGGTTTTCTCCATAATTCCAAGTAGATATTGACATGTTGGGAATCCCTACAAAAGTTAAGAGCTGTAGTATGCGAGACAGGTTAAAAATTCAACGGGAAACCATAATTGGCCGTTTGGGGACAGCACAAAGTCAGGAGGTTTAGCAACATAATTGTCGAGATCTGGATTTGTTTGAGTTGTCTTTTTTTCTGGATTTTCTCCATAATTCCACAGTAGATATGGACATGTTGGGCATACCTACAAACTTGAAGAGCTGTAGCATGCGAATCAGGTTTCAAATTCAACGGGAATCCATATTTGGCCGTTTGGGGACAGCACAAATTCAGGAGGTTTAGCAACAAATCTGGATTTGTTTGAGTTTGCTTTTTCTGGCTTTTCTCCATAATTCCACAGTAGATATGGACATGTTGGGCATCCCTACAAAAGTTAAGAGCTGTAGTATGCGAGACAGGTTTCAATTTCAATTGGAATCCTTATTTGGCCGATTGGGGACAGCACAACGTCAGGAGGTTTATCAAAATAATTGTTGATATCTGGATTTGTTTGAGTTGGCTTTTTTTCTGGATTTTCTCCATAATTCCAAAGTAGATATGGACATGTTGGGCATACCTACAAACTTGAAGAGCTGTAGCATGCAAATCAGGTTTCAAATTCAACGGGTATCCATATTTGGCTGTTTGGGGACAGCACAAATTCAGGAGGTTTAGCAACAAATCGGGATTTGTTTGAGTTTGCTTTTTCTGGCTTTTCTCCATAATTCTACAGTAGATATGGACATGTTGGGCATACCTACAAATGTGAAGAGCTGTAGAATGCGAATCAGGTTTCAAATTCAACGGGAATCCATATTTGGCCGTTTGGGGACAGCACAAAGTCAGGAGGTTTTGCAACAAATCTGGATTTGTTTGAGTTGGCTTTTATCTGGCTTTTCTCCATAATTCCACAGTAGATATGGACATGTTGGGCATACCTACAAACGTCAAGAGCTGTAGTATGCAAATCAGGTTTCAAAATAAACGGGAATCCAAATTCGGCCATTTGGGGAAGCGCAAAGTCAGGAGGTTTAGCAACAAATCTGGATTTGTTTGAGTTGGTTTTTTTCTGGCTTTTCTCCATAATTCTACAGTAGATATGGACATGTTGGGCATACCTACAAACGTGAAAAGCTGTAGGATGCGATTCAGGTTTCAAAATCAACTGAAATCCATATTTGGCTGTTTGGGGACAGCACAAAGTCAGGAGGTTTAGAAACAAATCTGGATTTGTTTGAGTTTGCTTTTTTTCTGTATTTTCTCCATAATTCCAAGTAGATATGGACATGTTGGGAATCCCTACAAAAGTTAAGAGCTGCAGTATGCGAGACAGGTTTAAAATTCAACGGGAAACCATAATTGGCCGTTTGGGGACAGCACAAAGTCAGGAGGTTTAGCAACATCATTGTCGAAATCTGGATTTGTTTGAGTTTGCTTTTTTTTGGCTTTTCTCCATAATTCCACAGTAGATATGGACATGTTGGGCATACCTACAAACGTCAAGAGCTGTAGTATGCAAATCAGGTTTCAAATTCAACGGGAATCCAAATTCGGCCATTTGGGGAAGCGCAAAGTCAGGAGGTTTAGCAACAAATCTGGATTTGTTTGAGTTGGTTTTTTTCTGGGTTTTCTCCATAATTCCAAGTAGATATGGACATGTTGGGCATACCTACAAACGTGAAGAGCTGTAGCATGCAAATCAGGTTTCAAATTCAACGGGAAACCATATGTGGCCGTTTGGGGACAGCACAAAGTTAGGAGGTATAGCAACATCATTGTCGAAATCTGTATTTGTGAGTTTGCTTTTTTTTGGCTTTTCTCCATAATTCCACAATAGATGTGGACATGTTGGGCATAGCTGGAAATGTGAAGAGCTGTAGCATGCGAATCAGGTTTCAAATTCAACGGGAATCCATATTTGGCCGTTTGGGGACAGCACAAATTCAGGAGATTTAGCAACAAATCTGGATTTGTTTGAATTGGCTTTTTTCTGTATTTTCTCCATAATTCCAAGTAGATATGGACATGTTGGGCATACCTACAAACGTGAAGAGCTGTAGTAAGCAAATCAGGTTTCAAATTCAACAGGAATCCATATTTGGCCATTTGGGGACAGCACAAATTCAGGAGGTTTGGCAACATAATTGTCGAAATCTGGATTTGTTTGAGTTTACTTTTTTTTGGCTTTTCTCCATAATTCCACAGTAGATATGGACATGTTCGGCATACCTACAAACGTGAAGAGCTGTAGCATGCGAATCAGGTTTCACATTCAATGGGAATCCATATTTGGCCTTTTGGGGACAGCACAAAGTCAGGAGTTTTAGCAACAAATCTGGTGTTGTTTGAATTTCCTTTTTTCTGGATTTTCTCCATAATTCCACAGTAGATATGGACATGTTGGGCATACCTACAAACGTCAAGAGCTGTAGTATGCAAATCAGGTTTCAAATTCAACGGGAATCCAAATTCGGCCATTTGGGGAAGCGCAAAGTCAGGAGGTTTAGCAACAAATCTGGATTTGTTTGTGTTGGATTTTTTCTGGCTTTTCTCCATAATTCCAAGTAGATATGGACATGTTGGGCATACCTACAAACGTGACGAGCTGTAGTAAGCGAATCAGGTTTCAAATTCAACGGGAATCCATATTTGGCCATTTGGGGACAGCACAAATTCAGGAGGTTTGGCAACATAATTGTCGAAATCTGGATTTGTTTGAGTTTACTTTTTTTGGCTTTTCTCCATAATTCCACAGTAGATATGGACATGTTCGGCATCCCTACAAAAGTTAAGAGCTGTAGTATGCGAGACAGGTTTCAATTTCAATTGGAATCCATATTTGGCCGTTTGGGGACAGCACAAAGTCAGGAGGTTTAGCAACAAATCTGGATTTGTTTGAGTTGACTTTTTTCTGGCTTTTCTCCATAATTCCAAGTAGATATGGACATGTTGGGCATACCTACAAACGTGAAGAGCTGTAGCATGCAAATCAGGTTTCAAATTCAACGGGAATCCATATTTGGCCGTTTGGGGACAGCACAAAGTCAGGAGGTTTAGCAACAAATCTGGTGTTGTTTGAGTTGGCTTTTTTTCTGGCTTTTCTCCATAATTCTACAGTAGATATGGACATGTTGGGTATACCTACAAACGTGAAGAGCTGTAGTATGCAAATCCGGTTTCAAATTCAACGGTAATCCATATTTGACCGTTTGGGGACAGCACAAAGTCAGGAGGTTTAGCAACAAATCTGGTGTTGTTTGAGTTGGCTTTTTTTCTCGCTTTTCTCCATAATTCTACAGTAGATATGGACATGTTGGGCATACCTACAAACGTGAAGAGCTGTAGGATGCGATTCAGGTTTCAAAATCAACGGATATCCATATTTGGCTGTTTGGGGACAGCACAAAGTCAGGAGGTTTAGAAACAAATCTGGATTTGTTTGAGTTTGCTTTTTTTCTGGCTTTTCTTCATAATTCCACAGTAGATATGGACATGTTGGGCATACCTACAAACGTGAAGAGCTGTAGTATGCAAATCAGGTTTTAATTCCAACGGGAATCCATATTTGGCCGTTTGGGGACAGCACGAAGTTACGAGGTTTAGCAACATCATTGTCGAAATCTGGATTTGTTTGAGTTTGCTTTTTTTTGGCTTTTCTCCATAATTCCACAGTAGATATGGACATGTTGGGCATACCTACAAACGTGAAGAGCTGTAGCATGCAAATCAGGTTTCAAATTCAATGGGAATCCATATTTGTCCGTTTGGGGACAGCACAAAGTCAGGAGGTTTAGCAACAAATCTGGATTTGTTTGAGTTGACTTTTTTCTGGCTTTTCTCCATAATTCCAAGTAGATATGGACATGTTGGGCATAACTACAAACTTGAAGAGCTGTAGCATGCGAATCAGGTTTCAAATTCAACTGGAATCCATATTTGGCCGTTTGGGGACAGCACAAAGTTAGGAGGTTTAGCAACATCATTGTCGAAATCTGGATTCGTTTGAGTTTGCTTTTTTGTTGCTTTTCTCCATAATTCCACAGTAGATATGGACATGTTGGGCATACCTATAAACGTGAAGAGCTGTAGTATGCAAATCAGGTTTCAAATTCAACGGTAATCCATATTTGACCGTTTGGGGACAGCACAAAGTCAGGAGGTTTAGCAACAAATCTGGTGTTGTTTGAGTTGGCTTTTTTTCTGGCTTTTCTCCATAATTCTACAGTAGATATGGACATGTTGGGCATACCTACAGACGTGAAGAGCTGTAGGATGCGATTCAGGTTTCAAAATCAACTGAAATCCATATTTGGCTGTTTGGGGACAGCACAAAGTCAGGAGGTTTAGAAACAAATCTGGATTTGTTTGAGTTTGCTTTTTTCTGGCTTTTCTTCATAATTCCACAGTAGATATGGACATGTTGGGCATACCTACAAACGTGAAGAGCTGTAGTATGCAAATCAGGTTTTGATTCCAACGGGAATCCATATTTGGCCGTTTGGGGACAGCACAAATTCACGAGGTTTAGCAACATCATTGTCGAAATCTGGATTTGTTTGAGTTTGCTTTTTTTTGGCTTTTCTCAATAATTCCACAGTAGATATGGACATGTTGGGCATACCTACAAACGTGAAGAGCTGTAGCATGCAAATCAGGTTTCAAATTCAATGGGAATCCATATTTGGCCGTTTGGGGACAGCACAAAGTCAGGAGGTTTAGCAACAAATCTGGATTTGTTTGTGTTGACTTTTTTCTGGCTTTTCTCCATAATTCCAAGTAGATATGGACATGTTGGGCATAACTACAAACTTGAAGAGCTGTAGCATGCGAAACAGGTTTCAAATTCAACGGGAATCCATATTTGACCGTTTGGGGACAGCACAAAGTCAGGAGGTTTAGCAACATAATTGTCGAGATCTGGATTTGTTTGAGTTTCCTTTTTTCTGGCTTTTCTCCATAATTCCACAGTAGATATGGACATGTTGGTCATCTCTACAAAAGTTAAGAGCTGTAGTATACGAGACACGTTTCAATTTCAATGGGAATCTGTATTTGGCCGATTGGGGACAGCACAACGTCAGGAGGTTTATCAAAATAATTGTTGATATCTGGATTTGTTTGAGTTTGCTTTTTTCTGGCTTTTCTTCATAATTCCACAGTAGATATGGACATGTTGGGTATACCTACAAACGTGAAGAGCTGTAGTATGCGAATCAGGTTTAAAATTCAACGGTAATCCATATTTGGCCATTTGGGGACAGCACAAAGTTAGGAGGTTTAGCAACATCATTGTCGAAATCTGGATTTGTTTGAGTTGGCTTTTTTCTGGCTTTTCTCCATAATTCCACAGTAGATATGGACATGTTGGGAATCCCTACAAAAGTTAAGAGCTGTAGTATGCGAGACAGGTTTAAAATTCAACGGGAAACCATAATTGGCCGTTTGGGGACAGCACAAATTAAGGAGGTTTAGCAACAAATCTGGATTTGTTTGAGTTTGCTTTTTTTTGGCTTTTCTCCATAATTCCACAGTAGATATGGACATGTTGGGCATACCTACAAACGTGAAGAGCTGTAGCATGCAAATCAGGTTTCAAATTCAATGGGAATCCATATTTGTCCGTTTGGGGACAGCACAAAGTCAGGAGGTTTAGCAACAAATCTGGATTTGTTTGAGTTGACTTTTTTCTGGCTTTTCTCCATAATTCCAAGTAGATATGGACATGTTGGGCATAACTACAAACTTGAAGAGCTGTAGCATGCGAATCAGGTTTCAAATTCAACTGGAATCCATATTTGGCCGTTTGGGGACAGCACAAAGTTAGGAGGTTTAGCAACATCATTGTCGAAATCTGGATTCGTTTGAGTTTGCTTTTTTGTTGCTTTTCTCCATAATTCCACAGTAGATATGGACATGTTGGGCATACCTATAAACGTGAAGAGCTGTAGTATGCAAATCAGGTTTCAAATTCAACGGTAATCCATATTTGACCGTTTGGGGACAGCACAAAGTCAGGAGGTTTAGCAACAAATCTGGTGTTGTTTGAGTTGGCTTTTTTTCTGGCTTTTCTCCATAATTCTACAGTAGATATGGACATGTTGGGCATACCTACAGACGTGAAGAGCTGTAGGATGCGATTCAGGTTTCAAAATCAACTGAAATCCATATTTGGCTGTTTGGGGACAGCACAAAGTCAGGAGGTTTAGAAACAAATCTGGATTTGTTTGAGTTTGCTTTTTTGCTGGCTTTTCTTCATAATTCCACAGTAGATATGGACATGTTGGACATACCTACAAACGTGAAGAGCTGTAGTATGCGAATCAGGTTTTAATTCCAACGGGAATCCATATTTGACCGTTTGGGGACAGCACAAATTCAGGAGGTTTATCAACATAATTGTCGAGATCTGGATTTGTTTGAGTTTCCTTTTTTCTGGCTTTTCTCCACAATTCCACAGTAGATATGGACATGTTGGGTATACCTACAAACGTGAAGAGCTGTAGTATGCGAATCAGGTTTCAAATTCAACGGTAATCCATATTTGGCCATTTGGGGACAGCACAAAGTTAGGAGGTTTAGCAACATCATTGTCGAAATCTGGATTTGTTTGAGTTAGCTTTTTTTCTGGCTTTTCTCCATAATTCCACAGTAGATATGGACATGTTGGGAATCCCTACAAAAGTTAAGAGCTGTAGTATGCGAGACAGGTTTAAAATTCAACGGGAAACCATAATTGGCCGTTTGGGGACAGCACAAATTAAGGAGGTTAAGCATCAAATCTGGATTTGTTTGAGTTTGCTTTTTTTTGGCTTTTCTCCATAATTCCACAGTAGATATGGAAATGTTGGGCATACCTAGAGATGTGAAGAGCTGTAGCATGCGAATCAGGTTTCAAATTCAACGGGAATCCATATTTGGCCGTTTGGGGACTGCACAAAGTCAGGAGGTTTAGCAACAAATCTGGATTTGTTTGAGCTGGCTTTTTTCTGGCTTTTCTCCATAATTCCAAGTAGATATGGACATGTTGGGTATACCTACAAACGTCAAGAGCTGTAGTATGCAAATCAGGTTTCAAATTCAACGGGAATCCAAATTCGGCCATTTGGGGAAGCGCAAAGTCAGGAGGTTTAGCAACAAATCTGGATTTGTTTGTGTTGGATTTTTTCTGGCTTTTCTCCATAATTCCAAGTAGATATGGACATGTTGGGCATACCTACAAACGTGACGAGCTGTAGTAAGCGAATCAGGTTTCAAATTCAACGGGAATCCATATTTGGCCATTTGGGGACAGCACAAATTCAGGAGGTTTGGCAACATAATTGTCGAAATCTGGATTTGTTTGAGTTTACTTTTTTTGGCTTTTCTCCATAATTCCACAGTAGATATGGACATGTTCGGCATCCCTACAAAAGTTAAGAGCTGTAGTATGCGAGACAGGTTTCAATTTCAATTGGAATCCATATTTGGCCGTTTGGGGACAGCACAAAGTCAGGAGGTTTAGCAACAAATCTGGATTTGTTTGAGTTGACTTTTTTCTGGCTTTTCTCCATAATTCCAAGTAGATATGGACATGTTGGGCATACCTACAAACGTGAAGAGCTGTAGCATGCAAATCAGGTTTCAAATTCAACGGGAATCCATATTTGGCCGTTTGGGGACAGCACAAAGTCAGGAGGTTTAGCAACAAATCTGGTGTTGTTTGAGTTGGCTTTTTTTCTGGCTTTTCTCCATAATTCTACAGTAGATATGGACATGTTGGGTATACCTACAAACGTGAAGAGCTGTAGTATGCAAATCCGGTTTCAAATTCAACGGTAATCCATATTTGACCGTTTGGGGACAGCACAAAGTCAGGAGGTTTAGCAACAAATCTGGTGTTGTTTGAGTTGGCTTTTTTTCTCGCTTTTCTCCATAATTCTACAGTAGATATGGACATGTTGGGCATACCTACAAACGTGAAGAGCTGTAGGATGCGATTCAGGTTTCAAAATCAACGGATATCCATATTTGGCTGTTTGGGGACAGCACAAAGTCAGGAGGTTTAGAAACAAATCTGGATTTGTTTGAGTTTGCTTTTTTTCTGGCTTTTCTTCATAATTCCACAGTAGATATGGACATGTTGGGCATACCTACAAACGTGAAGAGCTGTAGTATGCAAATCAGGTTTTAATTCCAACGGGAATCCATATTTGGCCGTTTGGGGACAGCACGAAGTTACGAGGTTTAGCAACATCATTGTCGAAATCTGGATTTGTTTGAGTTTGCTTTTTTTTGGCTTTTCTCCATAATTCCACAGTAGATATGGACATGTTGGGCATACCTACAAACGTGAAGAGCTGTAGCATGCAAATCAGGTTTCAAATTCAATGGGAATCCATATTTGTCCGTTTGGGGACAGCACAAAGTCAGGAGGTTTAGCAACAAATCTGGATTTGTTTGAGTTGACTTTTTTCTGGCTTTTCTCCATAATTCCAAGTAGATATGGACATGTTGGGCATAACTACAAACTTGAAGAGCTGTAGCATGCGAATCAGGTTTCAAATTCAACTGGAATCCATATTTGGCCGTTTGGGGACAGCACAAAGTTAGGAGGTTTAGCAACATCATTGTCGAAATCTGGATTCGTTTGAGTTTGCTTTTTTGTTGCTTTTCTCCATAATTCCACAGTAGATATGGACATGTTGGGCATACCTATAAACGTGAAGAGCTGTAGTATGCAAATCAGGTTTCAAATTCAACGGTAATCCATATTTGACCGTTTGGGGACAGCACAAAGTCAGGAGGTTTAGCAACAAATCTGGTGTTGTTTGAGTTGGCTTTTTTTCTGGCTTTTCTCCATAATTCTACAGTAGATATGGACATGTTGGGCATACCTACAGACGTGAAGAGCTGTAGGATGCGATTCAGGTTTCAAAATCAACTGAAATCCATATTTGGCTGTTTGGGGACAGCACAAAGTCAGGAGGTTTAGAAACAAATCTGGATTTGTTTGAGTTTGCTTTTTTCTGGCTTTTCTTCATAATTCCACAGTAGATATGGACATGTTGGGCATACCTACAAACGTGAAGAGCTGTAGTATGCAAATCAGGTTTTGATTCCAACGGGAATCCATATTTGGCCGTTTGGGGACAGCACAAATTTACGAGGTTTAGCAACATCATTGTCGAAATCTGGATTTGTTTGAGTTTGCTTTTTTTTGGCTTTTCTCAATAATTCCACAGTAGATATGGACATGTTGGGCATACCTACAAACGTGAAGAGCTGTAGCATGCAAATCAGGTTTCAAATTCAATGGGAATCCATATTTGGCCGTTTGGGGACAGCACAAAGTCAGGAGGTTTAGCAACAAATCTGGATTTGTTTGTGTTGACTTTTTTCTGGCTTTTCTCCATAATTCCAAGTAGATATGGACATGTTGGGCATAACTACAAACTTGAAGAGCTGTAGCATGCGAAACAGGTTTCAAATTCAACGGGAATCCATATTTGACCGTTTGGGGACAGCACAAAGTCAGGAGGTTTAGCAACATAATTGTCGAGATCTGGATTTGTTTGAGTTTCCTTTTTTCTGGCTTTTCTCCATAATTCCACAGTAGATATGGACATGTTGGTCATCTCTACAAAAGTTAAGAGCTGTAGTATGCGAGACACGTTTCAATTTCAATGGGAATCTGTATTTGGCCGATTGGGGACAGCACAACGTCAGGAGGTTTATCAAAATAATTGTTGATATCTGGATTTGTTTGAGTTTGCTTTTTTCTGGCTTTTCTTCATAATTCCACAGTAGATATGGACATGTTGGGTATACCTACAAACGTGAAGAGCTGTAGTATGCGAATCAGGTTTAAAATTCAACGGTAATCCATATTTGGCCATTTGGGGACAGCACAAAGTTAGGAGGTTTAGCAACATCATTGTCGAAATCTGGATTTGTTTGAGTTGGCTTTTTTCTGGCTTTTCTCCATAATTCCACAGTAGATATGGACATGTTGGGAATCCCTACAAAAGTTAAGAGCTGTAGTATGCGAGACAGGTTTAAAATTCAACGGGAAACCATAATTGGCCGTTTGGGGACAGCACAAATTAAGGAGGTTTAGCAACAAATCTGGATTTGTTTGAGTTTGCTTTTTTTTGGCTTTTCTCCATAATTCCACAGTAGATATGGACATGTTGGGCATACCTACAAACGTGAAGAGCTGTAGCATGCAAATCAGGTTTCAAATTCAATGGGAATCCATATTTGTCCGTTTGGGGACAGCACAAAGTCAGGAGGTTTAGCAACAAATCTGGATTTGTTTGAGTTGACTTTTTTCTGGCTTTTCTCCATAATTCCAAGTAGATATGGACATGTTGGGCATAACTACAAACTTGAAGAGCTGTAGCATGCGAATCAGGTTTCAAATTCAACTGGAATCCATATTTGGCCGTGTGGGGACAGCACAAAGTTAGGAGGTTTAGCAACATCATTGTCGAAATCTGGATTCGTTTGAGTTTGCTTTTTTGTTGCTTTTCTCCATAATTCCACAGTAGATATGGACATGTTGGGCATACCTATAAACGTGAAGAGCTGTAGTATGCAAATCAGGTTTCAAATTCAACGGTAATCCATATTTGACCGTTTGGGGACAGCACAAAGTCAGGAGGTTTAGCAACAAATCTGGTGTTGTTTGAGTTGGCTTTTTTTCTGGCTTTTCTCCATAATTCTACAGTAGATATGGACATGTTGGGCATACCTACAGACGTGAAGAGCTGTAGGATGCGATTCAGGTTTCAAAATCAACTGAAATCCATATTTGGCTGTTTGGGGACAGCACAAAGTCAGGAGGTTTAGAAACAAATCTGGATTTGTTTGAGTTTGCTTTTTTGCTGGCTTTTCTTCATAATTCCACAGTAGATATGGACATGTTGGACATACCTACAAACGTGAAGAGCTGTAGTATGCGAATCAGGTTTTAATTCCAACGGGAATCCATATTTGACCGTTTGGGGACAGCACAAATTCAGGAGGTTTATCAACATAATTGTCGAGATCTGGATTTGTTTGAGTTTCCTTTTTTCTGGCTTTTCTCCACAATTCCACAGTAGATATGGACATGTTGGGTATACCTACAAACGTGAAGAGCTGTAGTATGCGAATCAGGTTTCAAATTCAACGGTAATCCATATTTGGCCATTTGGGGACAGCACAAAGTTAGGAGGTTTAGCAACATCATTGTCGAAATCTGGATTTGTTTGAGTTAGCTTTTTTTCTGGCTTTTCTCCATAATTCCACAGTAGATATGGACATGTTGGGAATCCCTACAAAAGTTAAGAGCTGTAGTATGCGAGACAGGTTTAAAATTCAACGGGAAACCATAATTGGCCGTTTGGGTACAGCACAAATTAAGGAGGTTAAGCATCAAATCTGGATTTGTTTGAGTTTGCTTTTTTTTGGCTTTTCTCCATAATTCCACAGTAGATATGGAAATGTTGGGCATACCTAGAGATGTGAAGAGCTGTAGCATGCGAATCAGGTTTCAAATTCAACGGGAATCCATATTTGGCCGTTTGGGGACTGCACAAAGTCAGGAGGTTTAGCAACAAATCTGGATTTGTTTGAGCTGGCTTTTTTCTGGCTTTTCTCCATAATTCCAAGTAGATATGGACATGTTGGGTATACCTACAAACGTGAAGAGCTGTAGTATGCGAATCAGGTTTCAAATTCAACTGGAATCCATATTTGGCCATTTGGGGACAGCACAAATTCAGGAGGTTTGGCAACATAATTGTCGAAATCTGGATTTGTTTGAGTTGGCTTTTTTTCTGGCTTTTCTCCATAATTCCACAGTAGATATGGACATGTTGGGAATCCCTACAAAAGTTAAGAGCTGTAGTATGCGAGACAGGTTTAAAATTCAACGGGAAACCAGAATTGGCCGTTTGGGGACAGCACAAAGTCAGGAGGTTTAGCAACATAATTGTCGAAATCTGGATTTGTTTGAGTTGGCTTTTTTCTGGATTTTCTCCATAATTCCACAGTAGATATGGACATGTTGGTCATACCTACAAACTTGAAGAGCTGTAGCATGCGATTCAGGTTTCAAATTCAACGGGAATCCATATTTGGCCGTTTGGGGACAGCACAAAGTCAGGAGGTTTTGCAACAAATCTGGATTTGTTTGAGTTGGCTTTTTTCTGGCTTTTCTCCATAATTCCACAGTAGATATGGACATGTTGGGCATACCTACAAACATGAAGAGCTGTAGCATGCAAATCAAGTTTCAAATTCAACGGGAATCCATATTTGGCCGTTTGGGGACAGCACAAATTCAGGAGTTTTAGCAACAAATCTGGTGTTGTTTGAATTTCCTTTTTTCTGGATTTTCTCCATAATTCCACAGTAGATATGGACATGTTGGGCATACCTACAAACGTCAAGAGCTGTAGTATGCAAATCAAGTTTCAATTTCAATTGGAATCCATATTTGGCTGTTTGGGGACAGCACAAAGTCAGGAGGTTTAGCAACAAATCTGGATTTGTTTGAGTTGACTTTTTTCTAGCTTTTCTCCATAATTCCAAGTAGATATGGACATGTTGGGCATACCTACAAACTTGAAGAGCTGTAGCATGCGAATCAGGTTTCAAATTCAACTGGAATCCATATTTGGCCGTTTGGGGACAGCACAAAGTTAGGAGGTTTAGCAACATCATTGTCGAAATCTGGATTTGTTTGATTTTGCTTTTTTGTTGCTTTTCTCCATAATTCCACAGTAGATATGGACATGTTGGGCATAACTACAAACGTGAAGAGCTGTAGCATGCGAATCAGGTTTCAAATTCAATGGGAATCCATATTTGACCGTTTGGGGACTGCACAAAGCCAGGAGGTTTAGCAACAAATCTGGTGTTGTTTGAGTTGGCTTTTTTTCTGGCTGTTCTCCATAATTCTACAGTAGATATGGACATGTTGGGCATACCTACAAACGTGAAGAGCTGTAGCATGCAAATCAGGTTTCAAATTCAACGGGAATCCATATTTGGCCGTTTGGGGACAGCACAAAGTCAGGAGGTTTAGCAACAAATCTGGTGTTGTTTGAGTTGGCTTTTTTTCTGGCTTTTCTCCATAATTCTACAGTAGATATGGACATGTTGGGTATACCTACAAACGTGAAGAGCTGTAGTATGCAAATCAGGTTTCAAATTCAACGGTAATCCATATTTGACCGTTTGGGGACAGCACAAAGTCAGGAGGTTTAGCAACAAATCTGGTGTGGTTTGAGTTGGCTTTTTTTCTGGCTTTTCTCCATAATTCTACAGTAGATATGGACATGTTGGGCATACCTACAAACGTGAAGAGCTGTAGGATGCGATTCAGGTTTCAAAATCAACGGAAATCCATATTTGGCTGTTTGGGGACAGCACAAAGTCAGGAGGTTTAGAAACAAATCTGGATTTGTTTGAGTTTGCTTTTTTTCTGGCTTTTCTTCATAATTCCACAGTAGATATGGACATGTTGGGCATACCTACAAACGTGAAGAGCTGTAGTATGCAAATCAGGTTTTAATTCCAACGGGAATCCATATTTGGCCGTTTGGGGACAGCACAAAGTTACGAGGTTTAGCAACATCATTGTCGAAATCTGGATTTGTTTGAGTTTGCTTTTTTTTGGCTTTTCTCCATAATTCCACAGTAGATATGGACATGTTGGGCATACCTACAAACGTGAAGAGCTGTAGCATGCAAATCAGGTTTCAAATTCAATGGGAATCCATATTTGTCCGTTTGGGGACAGCACAAAGTCAGGAGGTTTAGCAACAAATCTGGATTTGTTTGAGTTGACTTTTTTCTGGCTTTTCTCCATAATTCCAAGTAGATATGGACATGTTGGGCATACCTACAAACTTGAAGAGCTGTAGCATGCGAATCAGGTTTCAAATTCAACTGGAATCCATATTTGGCCGTTTGGGGACAGCACAAAGTTAGGAGGTTTAGCAACATCATTGTCGAAATCTGAATTCGTTTGAGTTTGCTTTTTTGTTGCTTTTCTCCATAATTCCACAGTAGATATGGACATGTTGGGCATACCTACAAACGTGAAGAGCTGTAGTATGCAAATCAGGTTTCAAATTCAACGGTAATCCATATTTGACCGTTTGGGGACAGCACAAAGTCAGGAGGTTTAGCAACAAATCTGGTGTTGTTTGAGTTGGCTTTTTTTCTGGCTTTTCTCCATAATTCTACAGTAGATATGGACATGTTGGGCATACCTACAGACGTGAAGAGCTGTAGGATGCGATTCAGGTTTCAAAATCAACTGAAATCCATATTTGGCTGTTTGGGGACAGCACAAAGTCAGGAGGTTTAGAAACAAATCTGGATTTGTTTGAGTTTGCTTTTTTGCTGGCTTTTCTTCATAATTCCACAGTAGATATGGACATGTTGGACATACCTACAAACGTGAAGAGCTGTAGTATGCGAATCAGGTTTTAATTCCAACGGGAATCCATATTTGACCGTTTGGGGACAGCACAAATTCAGGAGGTTTATCAACATAATTGTCGAGATCTGGATTTGTTTGAGTTTCCTTTTTTCTGGCTTTTCTCCACAATTCCACAGTAGATATGGACATGTTGGGTATACCTACAAACGTGAAGAGCTGTAGTATGCGAATCAGGTTTCAAATTCAACGGTAATCCATATTTGGCCATTTGGGGACAGCACAAAGTTAGGAGGTTTAGCAACATCATTGTCGAAATCTGGATTTGTTTGAGTTAGCTTTTTTTCTGGCTTTTCTCCATAATTCCACAGTAGATATGGACATGTTGGGAATCCCTACAAAAGTTAAGAGCTGTAGTATGCGAGACAGGTTTAAAATTCAACGGGAAACCATAATTGGCCGTTTGGGGACAGCACAAATTAAGGAGGTTAAGCATCAAATCTGGATTTGTTTGAGTTTGCTTTTTTTTGGCTTTTCTCCATAATTCCACAGTAGATATGGAAATGTTGGGCATACCTAGAGATGTGAAGAGCTGTAGCATGCGAATCAGGTTTCAAATTCAACGGGAATCCATATTTGGCCGTTTGGGGACTGCACAAAGTCAGGAGGTTTAGCAACAAATCTGGATTTGTTTGAGCTGGCTTTTTTCTGGCTTTTCTCCATAATTCCAAGTAGATATGGACATGTTGGGTATACCTACAAACGTGAAGAGCTGTAGTATGCGAATCAGGTTTCAAATTCAACTGGAATCCATATTTGGCCATTTGGGGACAGCACAAATTCAGGAGGTTTGGCAACATAATTGTCGAAATCTGGATTTGTTTGAGTTGGCTTTTTTTCTGGCTTTTCTCCATAATTCCACAGTAGATATGGACATGTTGGGAATCCCTACAAAAGTTAAGAGCTGTAGTATGCGAGACAGGTTTAAAATTCAACGGGAAACCAGAATTGGCCGTTTGGGGACAGCACAAAGTCAGGAGGTTTAGCAACATAATTGTCGAAATCTGGATTTGTTTGAGTTGGCTTTTTTCTGGATTTTCTCCATAATTCCACAGTAGATATGGACATGTTGGTCATACCTACAAACTTGAAGAGCTGTAGCATGCGATTCAGGTTTCAAATTCAACGGGAATCCATATTTGGCCGTTTGGGGACAGCACAAAGTCAGGAGGTTTTGCAACAAATCTGGATTTGTTTGAGTTGGCTTTTTTCTGGCTTTTCTCCATAATTCCACAGTAGATATGGACATGTTGGGCATACCTACAAACATGAAGAGCTGTAGCATGCAAATCAAGTTTCAAATTCAACGGGAATCCATATTTGGCCGTTTGGGGACAGCACAAATTCAGGAGTTTTAGCAACAAATCTGGTGTTGTTTGAATTTCCTTTTTTCTGGATTTTCTCCATAATTCCACAGTAGATATGGACATGTTGGGCATACCTACAAACGTCAAGAGCTGTAGTATGCAAATCAAGTTTCAATTTCAATTGGAATCCATATTTGGCTGTTTGGGGACAGCACAAAGTCAGGAGGTTTAGCAACAAATCTGGATTTGTTTGAGTTGACTTTTTTCTAGCTTTTCTCCATAATTCCAAGTAGATATGGACATGTTGGGCATACCTACAAACTTGAAGAGCTGTAGCATGCGAATCAGGTTTCAAATTCAACTGGAATCCATATTTGGCCGTTTGGGGACAGCACAAAGTTAGGAGGTTTAGCAACATCATTGTCGAAATCTGGATTTGTTTGATTTTGCTTTTTTGTTGCTTTTCTCCATAATTCCACAGTAGATATGGACATGTTGGGCATAACTACAAACGTGAAGAGCTGTAGCATGCGAATCAGGTTTCAAATTCAATGGGAATCCATATTTGACCGTTTGGGGACTGCACAAAGCCAGGAGGTTTAGCAACAAATCTGGTGTTGTTTGAGTTGGCTTTTTTTCTGGCTGTTCTCCATAATTCTACAGTAGATATGGACATGTTGGGCATACCTACAAACGTGAAGAGCTGTAGCATGCAAATCAGGTTTCAAATTCAACGGGAATCCATATTTGGCCGTTTGGGGACAGCACAAAGTCAGGAGGTTTAGCAACAAATCTGGTGTTGTTTGAGTTGGCTTTTTTTCTGGCTTTTCTCCATAATTCTACAGTAGATATGGACATGTTGGGTATACCTACAAACGTGAAGAGCTGTAGTATGCAAATCAGGTTTCAAATTCAACGGTAATCCATATTTGACCGTTTGGGGACAGCACAAAGTCAGGAGGTTTAGCAACAAATCTGGTGTGGTTTGAGTTGGCTTTTTTTCTGGCTTTTCTCCATAATTCTACAGTAGATATGGACATGTTGGGCATACCTACAAACGTGAAGAGCTGTAGGATGCGATTCAGGTTTCAAAATCAACGGAAATCCATATTTGGCTGTTTGGGGACAGCACAAAGTCAGGAGGTTTAGAAACAAATCTGGATTTGTTTGAGTTTGCTTTTTTTCTGGCTTTTCTTCATAATTCCACAGTAGATATGGACATGTTGGGCATACCTACAAACGTGAAGAGCTGTAGTATGCAAATCAGGTTTTAATTCCAACGGGAATCCATATTTGGCCGTTTGGGGACAGCACAAAGTTACGAGGTTTAGCAACATCATTGTCGAAATCTGGATTTGTTTGAGTTTGCTTTTTTTTGGCTTTTCTCCATAATTCCACAGTAGATATGGACATGTTGGGCATACCTACAAACGTGAAGAGCTGTAGCATGCAAATCAGGTTTCAAATTCAATGGGAATCCATATTTGTCCGTTTGGGGACAGCACAAAGTCAGGAGGTTTAGCAACAAATCTGGATTTGTTTGAGTTGACTTTTTTCTGGCTTTTCTCCATAATTCCAAGTAGATATGGACATGTTGGGCATACCTACAAACTTGAAGAGCTGTAGCATGCGAATCAGGTTTCAAATTCAACTGGAATCCATATTTGGCCGTTTGGGGACAGCACAAAGTTAGGAGGTTTAGCAACATCATTGTCGAAATCTGGATTCGTTTGAGTTTGCTTTTTTGTTGCTTTTCTCCATAATTCCACAGTAGATATGGACATGTTGGGCATACCTACAAACGTGAAGAGCTGTAGTATGCAAATCAGGTTTCAAATTCAACGGTAATCCATATTTGACCGTTTGGGGACAGCACAAAGTCAGGAGGTTTAGCAACAAATCTGGTGTTGTTTGAGTTGGCTTTTTTTCTGGCTTTTCTCCATAATTCTACAGTAGATATGGACATGTTGGGCATACCTACAAACGTGAAGAGCTGTAGGATGCGATTCAGGTTTCAAAATCAACTGAAATCCATATTTGGCTGTTTGGGGACAGCACAAAGTCAGGAGGTTTAGAAACAAATCTGGATTTGTTTGAGTTTGCATTTTTTCTGGCTTTTCTTCATAATTCCACAGTAGATATGGACATGTTGGGCATACCTACAAACGTGAAGAGCTGTAGTATGCAAATCAGGTTTTGATTCCAACGGGAATCCATATTTGGCCGTTTGGGGACAGCACCAATTTACGAGGTTTAGCAACATCATTGTCGAAATCTGGATTTGTCTGAGTTTGCTTTTTTTTGGCTTTTCTCCATAATTCCACAGTAGATATGGACATGTTGGGCATACCTACAAACGTGAAGAGCTGTAGCATGCAAATCAGGTTTCAAATTCAATGGGAATCCATATTTGGCCGTTTGGGGACAGCACAAAGTCAGGAGGTTTAGCAACAAATCTGGATTTGTTTGTGTTGACTTTTTTCTGGCTTTTCTCCATAATTCCAAGTAGATATGGACATGTTGGGCATACCTACAAACTTGAAGAGCTGTAGCATGCGAATCAGGTTTCAAATTCAACTGGAATCCATATTTGGCCGTTTGGGGACAGCACAAAGTTAGGAGGTTTAGCAACATTATTGTCGAAATCTGGATTCCTTTGAGTTTGCTTTTTTGTTGCTTTTCTCCATAATTCCACAGTAGATATGGACATGTTGGGCATACCTACAAACGTGAAGAGCTGTAGCATGCGAGACAGGTTTAAAATTCAACGGGAAACCATAATTGGCCGTTTGGGGACAGCACAAATTAAGGAGGTTTAGCAACAAATCTGGATTTGTTTGAGTTTGCTTTTTCTGGCTTTTCTCTATAATTCTACAGTAGATATGGACATGTTGGGTATACCTACAAACGTGAAGAGCTGTAGGATGCGATTCAGGTTTCAAAATCAACGGAAATCCATATTTGGCTGTTTGGGGACAGCACAAAGTCAGGAAGTTTAGAAACAAATCTGGATTTGTTTGAGTTTGCTTTTTTGCTGGCTTTTCTTCATAACTCCACAGTAGATATGGACATGTTGGGCATACCTACAAACGTGAAGAGCTGTAGTATGCGAATCAGGTTTTAATTCCAACGGGAATCCATATTTGACCGTTTGGGGACAGCACAAATTCAGGAGGTTTAGCAACATAATTGTCGAGATCTGGATTTGTTTGAGTTTCCTTTTTTCTGGCTTTTCTCCACAATTCCACAGTAGATATGGACATGTTGGGCATCTGTACAAAAGTTAAGAGCTGTAGTATGCGAGACAGGTTTCAATTTCAATGGGAATCCGTATTTGGCCGATTGGGGACAGCACAACGTCAGGAGGTTTATCAAAATAATTGTTGATATCTGGATTTGTTTGAGTTTGCTTTTTTCTGGCTTTTCTCCATAATTCCACAGTAGATATGGACATGTTGGGTATAACTACAAACGGGAAGAGCTGTAGTATGCGAATCAGGTTTCAAATTCAACGGTAATCCATATTTGGCCATTTGGGGACAGCACAAAGTTAGGAGGTTTAGCAACATCATTGTCGAAATCTGGATTTGTTTGAGTTAGCTTTTTTTCTGGCTTTTCTCCATAATTCCACAGTAGATATGGACATGTTGGGAATCCCTACAAAAGTTAAGAGCTGTAGTATGCGAGACAGGTTTAAAATTCAACGGGAAACCATAATTGGCCGTTTGGGGACAGCACAAATTAAGGAGGTTAAGCATCAAATCTGGATTTGTTTGAGTTTGCTTTTTTTTGGCTTTTCTCCATAATTCCACAGTAGATATGGAAATGTTGGGCATACCTAGAGATGTGAAGAGCTGTAGCATGCGAATCAGGTTTCAAATTCAACGGGAATCCATATTTGGCCGTTTGGGGACTGCACAAAGTCAGGAGGTTTAGCAACAAATCTGGATTTGTTTGAGCTGGCTTTTTTCTGGCTTTTCTCCATAATTCCAAGTAGATATGGACATGTTGGGTATACCTACAAACGTGAAGAGCTGTAGTATGCGAATCAGGTTTCAAATTCAACTGGAATCCATATTTGGCCATTTGGGGACAGCACAAATTCAGGAGGTTTGGCAACATAATTGTCGAAATCTGGATTTGTTTGAGTTGGCTTTTTTTCTGGCTTTTCTCCATAATTCCACAGTAGATATGGACATGTTGGGAATCCCTACAAAAGTTAAGAGCTGTAGTATGCGAGACAGGTTTAAAATTCAACGGGAAACCAGAATTGGCCGTTTGGGGACAGCACAAAGTCAGGAGGTTTAGCAACATAATTGTCGAAATCTGGATTTGTTTGAGTTGGCTTTTTTCTGGATTTTCTCCATAATTCCACAGTAGATATGGACATGTTGGTCATACCTACAAACTTGAAGAGCTGTAGCATGCGATTCAGGTTTCAAATTCAACGGGAATCCATATTTGGCCGTTTGGGGACAGCACAAAGTCAGGAGGTTTTGCAACAAATCTGGATTTGTTTGAGTTGGCTTTTTTCTGGCTTTTCTCCATAATTCCACAGTAGATATGGACATGTTGGGCATACCTACAAACATGAAGAGCTGTAGCATGCAAATCAAGTTTCAAATTCAACGGGAATCCATATTTGGCCGTTTGGGGACAGCACAAATTCAGGAGTTTTAGCAACAAATCTGGTGTTGTTTGAATTTCCTTTTTTCTGGATTTTCTCCATAATTCCACAGTAGATATGGACATGTTGGGCATACCTACAAACGTCAAGAGCTGTAGTATGCAAATCAAGTTTCAATTTCAATTGGAATCCATATTTGGCTGTTTGGGGACAGCACAAAGTCAGGAGGTTTAGCAACAAATCTGGATTTGTTTGAGTTGACTTTTTTCTAGCTTTTCTCCATAATTCCAAGTAGATATGGACATGTTGGGCATACCTACAAACTTGAAGAGCTGTAGCATGCGAATCAGGTTTCAAATTCAACTGGAATCCATATTTGGCCGTTTGGGGACAGCACAAAGTTAGGAGGTTTAGCAACATCATTGTCGAAATCTGGATTTGTTTGATTTTGCTTTTTTGTTGCTTTTCTCCATAATTCCACAGTAGATATGGACATGTTGGGCATAACTACAAACGTGAAGAGCTGTAGCATGCGAATCAGGTTTCAAATTCAATGGGAATCCATATTTGACCGTTTGGGGACTGCACAAAGCCAGGAGGTTTAGCAACAAATCTGGTGTTGTTTGAGTTGGCTTTTTTTCTGGCTGTTCTCCATAATTCTACAGTAGATATGGACATGTTGGGCATACCTACAAACGTGAAGAGCTGTAGCATGCAAATCAGGTTTCAAATTCAACGGGAATCCATATTTGGCCGTTTGGGGACAGCACAAAGTCAGGAGGTTTAGCAACAAATCTGGTGTTGTTTGAGTTGGCTTTTTTTCTGGCTTTTCTCCATAATTCTACAGTAGATATGGACATGTTGGGTATACCTACAAACGTGAAGAGCTGTAGTATGCAAATCAGGTTTCAAATTCAACGGTAATCCATATTTGACCGTTTGGGGACAGCACAAAGTCAGGAGGTTTAGCAACAAATCTGGTGTGGTTTGAGTTGGCTTTTTTTCTGGCTTTTCTCCATAATTCTACAGTAGATATGGACATGTTGGGCATACCTACAAACGTGAAGAGCTGTAGGATGCGATTCAGGTTTCAAAATCAACGGAAATCCATATTTGGCTGTTTGGGGACAGCACAAAGTCAGGAGGTTTAGAAACAAATCTGGATTTGTTTGAGTTTGCTTTTTTTCTGGCTTTTCTTCATAATTCCACAGTAGATATGGACATGTTGGGCATACCTACAAACGTGAAGAGCTGTAGTATGCAAATCAGGTTTTAATTCCAACGGGAATCCATATTTGGCCGTTTGGGGACAGCACAAAGTTACGAGGTTTAGCAACATCATTGTCGAAATCTGGATTTGTTTGAGTTTGCTTTTTTTTGGCTTTTCTCCATAATTCCACAGTAGATATGGACATGTTGGGCATACCTACAAACGTGAAGAGCTGTAGCATGCAAATCAGGTTTCAAATTCAATGGGAATCCATATTTGTCCGTTTGGGGACAGCACAAAGTCAGGAGGTTTAGCAACAAATCTGGATTTGTTTGAGTTGACTTTTTTCTGGCTTTTCTCCATAATTCCAAGTAGATATGGACATGTTGGGCATACCTACAAACTTGAAGAGCTGTAGCATGCGAATCAGGTTTCAAATTCAACTGGAATCCATATTTGGCCGTTTGGGGACAGCACAAAGTTAGGAGGTTTAGCAACATCATTGTCGAAATCTGGATTCGTTTGAGTTTGCTTTTTTGTTGCTTTTCTCCATAATTCCACAGTAGATATGGACATGTTGGGCATACCTACAAACGTGAAGAGCTGTAGTATGCAAATCAGGTTTCAAATTCAACGGTAATCCATATTTGACCGTTTGGGGACAGCACAAAGTCAGGAGGTTTAGCAACAAATCTGGTGTTGTTTGAGTTGGCTTTTTTTCTGGCTTTTCTCCATAATTCTACAGTAGATATGGACATGTTGGGCATACCTACAAACGTGAAGAGCTGTAGGATGCGATTCAGGTTTCAAAATCAACTGAAATCCATATTTGGCTGTTTGGGGACAGCACAAAGTCAGGAGGTTTAGAAACAAATCTGGATTTGTTTGAGTTTGCATTTTTTCTGGCTTTTCTTCATAATTCCACAGTAGATATGGACATGTTGGGCATACCTACAAACGTGAAGAGCTGTAGTATGCAAATCAGGTTTTGATTCCAACGGGAATCCATATTTGGCCGTTTGGGGACAGCACCAATTTACGAGGTTTAGCAACATCATTGTCGAAATCTGGATTTGTCTGAGTTTGCTTTTTTTTGGCTTTTCTCCATAATTCCACAGTAGATATGGACATGTTGGGCATACCTACAAACGTGAAGAGCTGTAGCATGCAAATCAGGTTTCAAATTCAATGGGAATCCATATTTGGCCGTTTGGGGACAGCACAAAGTCAGGAGGTTTAGCAACAAATCTGGATTTGTTTGTGTTGACTTTTTTCTGGCTTTTCTCCATAATTCCAAGTAGATATGGACATGTTGGGCATACCTACAAACTTGAAGAGCTGTAGCATGCGAATCAGGTTTCAAATTCAACTGGAATCCATATTTGGCCGTTTGGGGACAGCACAAAGTTAGGAGGTTTAGCAACATTATTGTCGAAATCTGGATTCCTTTGAGTTTGCTTTTTTGTTGCTTTTCTCCATAATTCCACAGTAGATATGGACATGTTGGGCATACCTACAAACGTGAAGAGCTGTAGCATGCGAGACAGGTTTAAAATTCAACGGGAAACCATAATTGGCCGTTTGGGGACAGCACAAATTAAGGAGGTTTAGCAACAAATCTGGATTTGTTTGAGTTTGCTTTTTCTGGCTTTTCTCTATAATTCTACAGTAGATATGGACATGTTGGGTATACCTACAAACGTGAAGAGCTGTAGGATGCGATTCAGGTTTCAAAATCAACGGAAATCCATATTTGGCTGTTTGGGGACAGCACAAAGTCAGGAAGTTTAGAAACAAATCTGGATTTGTTTGAGTTTGCTTTTTTGCTGGCTTTTCTTCATAACTCCACAGTAGATATGGACATGTTGGGCATACCTACAAACGTGAAGAGCTGTAGTATGCGAATCAGGTTTTAATTCCAACGGGAATCCATATTTGACCGTTTGGGGACAGCACAAATTCAGGAGGTTTAGCAACATAATTGTCGAGATCTGGATTTGTTTGAGTTTCCTTTTTTCTGGCTTTTCTCCACAATTCCACAGTAGATATGGACATGTTGGGCATCTGTACAAAAGTTAAGAGCTGTAGTATGCGAGACAGGTTTCAATTTCAATGGGAATCCGTATTTGGCCGATTGGGGACAGCACAACGTCAGGAGGTTTATCAAAATAATTGTTGATATCTGGATTTGTTTGAGTTTGCTTTTTTCTGGCTTTTCTCCATAATTCCACAGTAGATATGGACATGTTGGGTATAACTACAAACGGGAAGAGCTGTAGTATGCGAATCAGGTTTCAAATTCAACGGTAATCCATATTTGGCCATTTGGGGACAGCACAAAGTTAGGAGGTTTAGCAACATCATTGTCGAAATCTGGATTTGTTTGAGTTGGCTTTTTTTCTGGCTTTTCTCCATAATTCCACAGTAGATATGGACATGTTGGGAATCCCTACAAAAGTTAAGAGCTGTAATATGCGAGACAGGTTTAAAATTCAACGGGAAACCATAATTGGCCGTTTGGGGACAGCACAAATTAAGGAGGTTAAGCATCAAATCTGGATTTGTTTGAGTTTGCTTTTTTTTGGCTTTTCTCCATAATTCCACAGTAGATATGGAAATGTTGGGCATACCTAGAAATGTGAAGAGCTGTAGCATGCGAATCAGGTTTCAAATTCAACGGGAATCCATATTTGGCCGTTTGGGGACTGCACAAAGTCAGGAGGTTTAGCAACAAATCTGGATTTGTTTGAGCTGGCTTTTTTCTGGCTTTTCTCCATAATTCCAAGTAGATATGGACATGTTGGGCATACCTACAAACGTGAAGAGCTGTAGTATGCGAATCAGGTTTCAAATTCAACTGGAATCCATATTTGGCCGTTTGGGGACAGCACAAAGGTAGGAGGTTTAGCAACATTATTGTCGAAATCTGGATTTGTTTCAGTTTGATTTTTTCTGGCTTTTCTCCATAATTACACAGTAGATATGGACATGTTGGGCTTACTTACAAACTTGAAGAGGTGTAGCATGAGAATCAGGTTTCAAATTCAACGGGAATCCATATTTGGCCGTTTGGGGACAGCACAAATTCAGGAGGTTTAGCAACAAATCTGGATTTGTTTGAGTTTGCTTTTTTCTGGCTTTTCTCCATAATTCCACAGTAGATATGGACATGTTGGGTATACCTACAAACGTGAAGAGCTGTAGTATGCGAATCAGGTTTCAAATTCAATGGTAATCCATATTTGGCCATTTGGGGACAGCACAAAGTTAGGAGGTTTAGCAACATCATTGTCGAAATCTGGATTTGTTTGAGTTGGCTTTTTTTCTGGCTTTTCTCCATAATTCCACAGTAGATATGGACATGTTGGGAATCCCTACAAAAGTTAAGAGCTGTAGCATGCGAATCAGGTTTCAAATTCAACGGGAATTCATATTTGGCCGTTTGGGGACAGCACAAATTCAGGAGGTTTAGCAACAAATCTGGATTTGTTTGAGTTTGCTTTTTCTGGCTTTTCTCTATAATTCTACAGTAGATATGGACATGTTGGGCATACCTACAAATGTGAAGAGCTGTAGAATGCGAATCAGGTTTCAAATTCAACGGGAATCCATATTTTGCCGTTTGGGGACAGCACAAAGTCAGGAGGTTTTGCAACAAATCTGGATTTGTTTGAGTTGGCTTTTTTCTGGCTTTTCTCCATAATTCCACAGTAGATATGGACATGTTGGGCATACCTACAAACGTGAAGAGCTGTAGTATGCAAATCAGGTTTCAAATTCAACGGGAATCCATATTTGGCCATTTGGGGACAGCACAAATTCAGGAGGTTTGGCAACATAATTATCGAAATCTGGATTTGTTTGAGTTTGCTTTTTTCTGGCTTTTCTCCATAATTTCACATAATTCCACATTCCACATATGGACATGTTGGGCATACCTACAAACTTGAAGAGTTACAATATGGCTTTAATTAGCAGCCAAAATGTAGCCAAAATATAGCTTTGAGTGGAAATTTAAGCATTTAATTTTAAAATCCTGTATCAGAATTGTCCAATAATACCCATTGACAGTCTATGATGAGTATAATATCACCCTGAGGTGAAATGAGTCTGGCTAAACAGGAGGTGTTGTTTTTAGAGCAGCCTGAAAAAGAGTTACAGTATGGCTTTAATTAACTGCCAAAACGTAGCCAAAATATAGCTTTTAGTGGACATTTAAGCCTTTAATTTTAAAATCCTATATCAGAATAATCCAATATTACGCAGTGACAGTCTACGATGTGTTTAATATCACCCTGAGGTGAAATAAGTCTGGCTAAACAAGATGTTTTGTTTTTAGAGCAGCCTGAAAAAGAGTTACAGTATGGCTTTAATTAACAGCCAAAATGTAGCCAAAATATAGCTTTTAGTGGACATTTAAGCCTTTAATTTTACAATCCTATATCAGAATAGACTGATATTACACAGTGACAGTCTAGGATGTGTAAACTATCACCCTGAGTTGAAATGAGTCTGGCTAAACAGGAGTTTTTGTTTTTAGAGCAGCCTGAAAAAGAGTTACAATATGGCTTTAATTAGCAGCGAAAATGTAGCCAAATTATAGCTTTGACTGGACATTTAAGCATTTACTTTTAAAATCCTATATCAGAATTGTCCAATAATACCCATTGACAGTCTATGATGTGTATTATATCACCCTGAGGTGAAATGAGTCTAGCTAAACAGGAGGTTTTGTTTTTAGAGCAACCTGAATAAGAGTTACAGTATGGCTTTAATTAACTGCCAAAATGTAGCCAAAATATAGCTTTTAGTGGACATTTAAGCCTTTAATTTTATAATACTATATCAGAATAGTCTGATATTACCCAGTGACAGTCTGGGATGTGACAACTATCACCCTGAGATGAAATGAGTCTGGCTAAGAAGGAGGTTTCATTTTTAGAGCAGCCTGAAAAAGAGTTACAGTATGGCTTTAATTACCAGCCTGAAACAGAGTTGAAATATATCTTTAAGTGGACATTCAAGCCTTTAATTTTAAAATCCTGTATCAGAATAGTCAAATATTACCCAGTGACGGTCTAGGATGTGTAAACTATTATCCTGAGGTGAAATGAGTATGGCTAAGAAGGAGGTTTCATTTTTAGAGCAGCCTGAAAAAGAGTTACAATATGGCTTTAATTAGCAACGAAAATGTAGCCAAAATATAGCTTTGACTGGACATTTAAGCATTTACTTTTAAAATCCTATATCAGAATTGTCCAATAATACCCATTGACAGTCTATGATGTGTATTATATCACCCTGAGGTGAAATGAGTCTGGCTAAACAGGAGGTTTTGTTTTTAGAGCAGCCTGAAAAAGAGTTACAGTATGGCTTTAATTAACTGCCAAAATGTAGCCAAAATATAGCTTTTAGTGGACATTTAAGCCTTTAATTTTATAATACTATATCAGAATAGTCTGATATTACCCAGCGACAGTCTGGGATGTGACATCTATCACCCTGAGATGAAATAAGTCTGGCTAAGAAGGAGGTTTCATTTTTAGAGCAGCCTGAAAAAGAGTTACAGTATGGCTTTAATTACCAGCCTGAAACAGAGTTGAAATATAGCTTTAAGTGGATATTTAAGCCTTTAATTTTACAATCCTATATCAGAATAGTCTGATATTACCCATTGACAGTCTACAATGTGTATAATATCACCCTGAGGTGAAATGAGTCTGGCTAAACAGGAGGTGTTTTTTTTGGAGCAGCCTGAAAAAAGAGTTACAGAATGGCTTTAATTAACTGCCAAAATGTTGCCAAAATATAGCTTTTAGTGGACATGTAAGCCTTTAATTTTACAATCCTATATCAGAATAGTCTGATATTACCCAGTGACAGTCTACAATGTGTAGAATATCCCCCTGAGGAGAAATGAGTCTGGCTAAACAGGAGGTTTTGTTTTTAGAGCAGCCTGAATAAGAGTTACAGTATGGCTTTAATTAAATGACAAAATGTAGCCAAAATATAGCTTTTAGTGGACATGTAAGCCTTTAATTTTACAATACTATATCAGAATAGTCTGATATTACCCAGTGACAGTCTACAATGTGTATAATATCACCCTGAGGTGAAATGAGTCTGGCTCAACAAGAAGTTTTGTTTTTAGAGCAACCTGAAAAAGAGTTACAATATGGCTTCAATTAGCTGACAAAATGTAGCCAAAATATAGCTTTTAGTGGACATGTAAGCCTTTCATTTTACAATCCTATATCAGAATAGTCTGATATTACCCAGTGACAGTCTAGGATGTGTAAACTATCACCCTGAGGTGAAATAAGTCTGGCTAAACAAGATGTTTTGTTTTTAGAGCAGCCTGAAAAAGAGTTACAGTATGGCTTTAATTAACTGCCAAAATGTAGCCAAAATATAGCTTTTAGTGGACATTTAAGCCTTTAATTTTATAATACTATATCAGAATAGTCTGATATTACCCAGTGACAGTCTGGGATGTGACAACTATCACCCTGAGATGAAATGAGTCTGGCTAAGAAGGAGGTTTCATTTTTAGAGCAGCCTGAAAAAGAGTTACAGTATGGCTTTAATTACCAGCCTGAAACAGAGTTGAAATATAGCTTTAAGTGGACATTCAAGCCTTTAATTTTAAAATCCTGTATCAGAATAGTCAAATATTACCCAGTGACGGTCTAGGATGTGTAAACTATTATCCTGAGGTGAAATGAGTATGGCTAAACAGGAGGTTTTGTTTTTAGAGCAGCCTGAAAAAGAGTTACAGTATGGCTTTAATTAAATGCCAAAATGTAGCCAAAATATAGCTTTTAGTGGACATTTAAGGCTTTAATTTTAAATCCTATATCAGAATAGTCTGATATTACCCAGTGACAGTCTAGGATGTGTAAACTATCACCGTGAGATGAAAAAAGTCTGGCTAAGAAGGAGGTTTCATTTTTAGAGCAGCCTGAAAAAGAGTTACAATATGGCTTTAATTAGCAACGAAAATGTAGCCAAAATATAGCTTTGACTGGACATTTAAGCATTTACTTTTAAAATCCTATATCAGAATTGTCCAATAATACCCATTGACAGTCTATGATGTGTATTATATCACCCTGAGGTGAAATGAGTCTGGCTAAACAGGAGGTTTTGTTTTTAGAGCAGCCTGAAAAAGAGTTACAGTATGGCTTTAATTAACTGCCAAAATGTAGCCAAAATATAGCTTTTAGTGGACATTTAAGCCTTTAATTTTATAATACTATATCAGAATAGTCTGATATTACCCAGCGACAGTCTGGGATGTGACAACTATCACCCTGAGATGAAATAAGTCTGGCTAAGAAGGAGGTTTCATTTTTAGAGCAGCCTGAAAAAGAGTTACAGTATGGCTTTAATTACCAGCCTGAAACAGAGTTGAAATATAGCTTTAAGTGGATATTTAAGCCTTTAATTTTACAATCCTATATCAGAATAGTCTGATATTACCCATTGACAGTCTACAATGTGTATAATATCACCCTGAGGTGAAATGAGTCTGGCTAAACAGGAGGTGTTTTTTTTTGGAGCAGCCTGAAAAAAGAGTTACAGAATGGCTTTAATTAACTGCCAAAATGTTGCCAAAATATAGCTTTTAGTGGACATGTAAGCCTTTAATTTTACAATCCTATATCAGAATAGTCTGATATTACCCAGTGACAGTCTACAATGTGTAGAATATCCCCCTGAGGTGAAATGAGTCTGGCTAAACAGGAGGTTTTGTTTTTAGAGCAGCCTGAATAAGAGTTACAGTATGGCTTTAATTAAATGACAAAATGTAGCCAAAATATAGCTTTTAGTGGACATGTAAGCCTTTAAATTTACAATACTATATCAGAATAGTCTGATATTACCCAGTGACAGTCTACAATGTGTATAATATCACCCTGAGGTGAAATGAGTCTGGCTCAACAAGAAGTTTTGTTTTTAGAGCAACCTGAAAAAGAGTTACAATATGGCTTCAATTAGCTGACAAAATGTAGCCAAAATATAGCTTTTAGTGGACATGTAAGCCTTTCATTTTACAATCCTATATCAGAATAGTCTGATATTACCCAGTGACAGTCTAGGATGTGTAAACTATCACCCTGAGGTGAAATAAGTCTGGCTAAACAAGATGTTTTGTTTTTAGAGCAGCCTGAAAAAGAGTTACAGTATGGCTTTAATTAACTGCCAAAATGTAGCCAAAATATAGCTTTTAGTGGACATTTAAGCCGTTAATTTTACAATCCTATATCAGAATAGACTGATATTACACAGTGACAGTCTAGGATGTGTAAACTATCACCCTGAGTTGAAATGAGTCTGGCTAAACAGGAGTTTTTGTTTTTAGAGCAGCCTGAAAAAGAGTTACAGTATGGCTTTAATTACCAGCCTGAAACAGAGTTGAAATATAGCTTTAAGTGGACATTCAAGCCTTTAATTTTAAAATCCTGTATCAGAATAGTCAAATATTACCCAGTGACGGTCTACAATGTGTATAATATCACCCTGAGGTGAAATGAGTCTGGCTCAACAAGAAGTTTTGTTTTTAGACCAACCTGAAAAAGAGTTACAATATGGCTTCAATTAGCTGACAAAATGTAGCCAAAATATAGCTTTTAGTGGACATGTAAGCCTTTCATTTTACAATCCTATATCAGAATAGTCTGATATTACCCAGTGACAGTCTAGGATGTGTAAACTATCACCCTGAGGTGAAATAAGTCTGGCTAAACAAGATGTTTTGTTTTTAGAGCAGCCTGAAAAAGAGTTACAGTATGGCTTTAATTAACTGCCAAAATGTAGCCAAAATATAGCTTTTAGTGGACATTTAAGCCTTTAATTTTATAATACTATATCAGAATAGTCTGATATTACCCAGTGACAGTCTGGGATGTGACAACTATCACCCTGAGATGAAATGAGTCTGGCTAAGAAGGAGGTTTCATTTTTAGAGCAGCCTGAAAAAGAGTTACAGTATGGCTTTAATTACCAGCCTGAAACAGAGTTGAAATATAGCTTTAAGTGGACATTCAAGCCTTTAATTTTAAAATCCTGTATCAGAATAGTCAAATATTACCCAGTGACGGTCTAGGATGTGTAAACTATTATCCTGAGGTGAAATGAGTATGGCTAAACAGGAGGTTTTGTTTTTAGAGCAGCCTGAAAAAGAGTTACAGTATGGCTTTAATTAAATGCCAAAATGTAGCCAAAATATAGCTTTTAGTGGACATTTAAGGCTTTAATTTTAAATCCTATATCAGAATAGTCTGATATTACCCAGTGACAGTCTAGGATGTGTAAACTATCACCGTGAGATGAAAAAAGTCTGGCTAAGAAGGAGGTTTCATTTTTAGAGCAGCCTGAAAAAGAGTTACAATATGGCTTTAATTAGCAACGAAAATGTAGCCAAAATATAGCTTTGACTGGACATTTAAGCATTTACTTTTAAAATCCTATATCAGAATTGTCCAATAATACCCATTGACAGTCTATGATGTGTATTATATCACCCTGAGGTGAAATGAGTCTGGCTAAACAGGAGGTTTTGTTTTTAGAGCAGCCTGAAAAAGAGTTACAGTATGGCTTTAATTAACTGCCAAAATGTAGCCAAAATATAGGTTTTAGTGGACATTTAAGCCTTTAATTTTATAATACTATATCAGAATAGTCTGATATTACCCAGCGACAGTCTGGGATGTGACAACTATCACCCTGAGATGAAATAAGTCTGGCTAAGAAGGAGGTTTCATTTTTAGAGCAGCCTGAAAAAGAGTTACAGTATGGCTTTAATTACCAGCCTGAAACAGAGTTGAAATATAGCTTTAAGTGGATATTTAAGCCTTTAATTTTACAATCCTATATCAGAATAGTCTGATATTACCCATTGACAGTCTACAATGTGTATAATATCACCCTGAGGTGAAATGAGTCTGGCTAAACAGGAGGTGTTTTTTTTTGGAGCAGCCTGAAAAAAGAGTTACAGAATGGCTTTAATTAACTGCCAAAATGTTGCCAAAATATAGCTTTTAGTGGACATGTAAGCCTTTAATTTTACAATCCTATATCAGAATAGTCTGATATTACCCAGTGACAGTCTACAATGTGTAGAATATCCCCCTGAGGTGAAATGAGTCTGGCTAAACAGGAGGTTTTGTTTTTAGAGCAGCCTGAATAAGAGTTACAGTATGGCTTTAATTAAATGACAAAATGTAGCCAAAATATAGCTTTTAGTGGACATGTAAGCCTTTAAATTTACAATACTATATCAGAATAGTCTGATATTACCCAGTGACAGTCTACAATGTGTATAATATCACTCTGAGGTGAAATGAGTCTGGCTCAACAAGAAGTTTTGTTTTTAGAGCAACCTGAAAAAGAGTTACAATATGGCTTCAATTAGCTGACAAAATGTAGCCAAAATATAGCTTTTAGTGGACATGTAAGCCTTTCATTTTACAATCCTATATCAGAATAGTCTGATATTACCCAGTGACAGTCTAGGATGTGTAAACTATCACCCTGAGGTGAAATAAGTCTGGCTAAACAAGATGTTTTGTTTTTAGAGCAGCCTGAAAAAGAGTTACAGTATGGCTTTAATTAACTGCCAAAATGTAGCCAAAATATAGCTTTTAGTGGACATTTAAGCCGTTAATTTTACAATCCTATATCAGAATAGACTGATATTACACAGTGACAGTCTAGGATGTGTAAACTATCACCCTGAGTTGAAATGAGTCTGGCTAAACAGGAGTTTTTGTTTTTAGAGCAGCCTGAAAAAGAGTTACAGTATGGCTTTAATTACCAGCCTGAAACAGAGTTGAAATATAGCTTTAAGTGGACATTCAAGCCTTTAATTTTAAAATCCTGTATCAGAATAGTCAAATATTACCCAGTGACGGTCTACAATGTGTATAATATCACCCTGAGGTGAAATGAGTCTGGCTCAACAAGAAGTTTTGTTTTTAGACCAACCTGAAAAAGAGTTACAATATGGCTTCAATTAGCTGACAAAATGTAGCCAAAATATAGCTTTTAGTGGACATGTAAGCCTTTCATTTTACAATCCTATATCAGAATAGTCTGATATTACCCAGTGACAGTCTAGGATGTGTAAACTATCACCCTGAGGTGAAATAAGTCTGGCTAAACAAGATGTTTTGTTTTTAGAGCAGCCTGAAAAAGAGTTACAGTATGGCTTTAATTAACTGCCAAAATGTAGCCAAAATATAGCTTTTAGTGGACATTTAAGCCTTTAATTTTATAATACTATATCAGAATAGTCTGATATTACCCAGTGACAGTCTGGGATGTGACAACTATCACCCTGAGATGAAATGAGTCTGGCTAAGAAGGAGGTTTCATTTTTAGAGCAGCCTGAAAAAGAGTTACAGTATGGCTTTAATTACCAGCCTGAAACAGAGTTGAAATATAGCTTTAAGTGGACATTCAAGCCTTTAATTTTAAAATCCTGTATCAGAATAGTCAAATATTACCCAGTGACGGTCTAGGATGTGTAAACTATTATCCTGAGGTGAAATGAGTATGGCTAAACAGGAGGTTTTGTTTTTAGAGCAGCCTGAAAAAGAGTTACAGTATGGCTTTAATTAAATGCCAAAATGTAGCCAAAATATAGCTTTTAGTGGACATTTAAGGCTTTAATTTTAAATCCTATATCAGAATAGTCTGATATTACCCAGTGACAGTCTAGGATGTGTAAACTATCACCGTGAGATGAAAAAAGTCTGGCTAAGAAGGAGGTTTCATTTTTAGAGCAGCCTGAAAAAGAATTACAATATGGCTTTAATTAGCAACGAAAATGTAGCCAAAATATAGCTTTGACTGGACATTTAAGCATTTACTTTTAAAATCCTATATCAGAATTGTCCAATAATACCCATTGACAGTCTATGATGTGTATTATATCACCCTGAGGTGAAATGAGTCTGGCTAAGAAGGAGGTTTCATTTTTAGAGCAGCCTGAAAAAGAGTTACAGTATGGCTTTAATTACCAGCCTGAAACAGAGTTGAAATATAGCTTTAAGTGGATATTTAAGCCTTTAATTTTACAATCCTATATCAGAATAGTCTGATATTACCCATTGACAGTCTACAATGTGTATAATATCACCCTGAGGTGAAATGAGTCTGGCTAAACAGGAGGTGTTTTTTTTTTGGAGCAGCCTGAAAAAAGAGTTACAGAATGGCTTTAATTAACTGCCAAAATGTAGCCAAAATATAGCTTTTAGTGGACATGTAAGCCTTTAATTTTACAATCCTATATCAGAATAGTCTGATATTACCCAGTGACAGTCTACAATGTGTAGAATATCACCCTGAGGTGAAATGAGTCTGGCTAAACAGGAGGTTTTGTTTTTAGAGCAGCCTGAATAAGAGTTACAGTATGGCTTTAATTAAATGACAAAATGTAGCCAAAATATAGATTTTAGTGGACATGTAAGCCTTTAATTTTACAATACTATATCAGAATAGTCTGATATTACCCAGTGACAGTCTACAATGTGTATAATATCACCCTGAGGTGAAATGAGTCTGGCTCAACAAGAAGTTTTGTTTTTAGAGCAACCTGAAAAAGAGTTACAATATGGCTTCAATTAGCTGACAAAATGTAGCCAAAATATAGCTTTTAGTGGACATGTAAGCCTTTCATTTTACAATCCTATATCAGAATAGTCTGATATTACCCAGTGACAGTCTATGATGTATAAACTATCACCCTGAGGTGAAATGAGTCTGGCTAAACAGGAGGTTTTGTTTTTAGAGCAGCCTGAAAAAGAGTTACAGTATGGCTTTAATTAAATGCCAAAATGTAGCCAAAATATAGCTTTTAGTGGACATTAAAGCCTTTAATTTTACAATACTATTTCAGAATAGTCTGATATTACCCAGTGACAGTCTATGATGTGTATACTATAACCCTGAGATGAAATGAGTCTGGCTAAGAAGGAGGTTTCATTTTTAGAGCAGCCTGAAAGAGAGTTACAGTATGGCTTTAATTACCAGCCTGAAACAGAGTTGAAATATAGCTGTAAGTGGACATTTAAGCCTTTAATTTTACAATCCTAAATGAGAATAGTCCAATATTACCCAGAGACAGTCTAGGATGTGTAAACTATCACCCTGAGGTGAAATGAGTCTGGCTAAACAGGAGGTTTTGTTTTTAGAGCAGCCTGAAAAAGAGTTACAATATGGATTTAATTAGCTGCCTGAAACAGAGTTGAAATATAGCTTTAAGTGGACATTTAAGCCTTTAATTTTACAATCCTATATCAGAATAGTTTGAAATCACCCAGTGACAGTCTCGGATGTGTAAACTATCACCCTGAGGTGAAATGAGTCTGGCTAATCAGGAGGTTTTGTTTTTAGAGCAGCCTGAAAAAGAGTTACAATATGGCTTTAATTAGCAGCCAAAATGTAGCCAAAATATAGCTTTGAGTGGACATTTAAGCATTTAATTTTAAAATACTATATCAGAATTGTCCAATATTATCCAGTGACAGTCTATGATTTGTATAATATCACCCTGAGGTGAAATGAGTCTGGCTTAACATGAGGTTTTGTTTTTAGAGCAGCCTGAAAAAGAGTTACAGTATGGCTTCAATTAAATGCCAAAATGTAGCCAAAATATAGATTTTACTGGACATTTAAGCCTTTAATTTTACAATCATATATCAGAATAGACTGATATTACCCAGTGACAGTCTAGGATGTGTACACTATTACCCTGAGGTGAAATGAGTCTGGTTAATTGGAGGTTTTGTTTTTAGAGCAGCCTGAAAAAAGAGTTACAGTATGGCTTTAATTACCAGCCTGAAACAGATTTGAAATATAGCTTTTAGTGGACATTTAAGCCTTTAATTTTAAAACCCTATATCAGAATAGTCCAATATTACCCAGAGACAGTCTAGGATGTGTAAACTATCACCCTGAGGTGAAATGAGTCTGGCTAAACAGGAGGTTTTGTTTTTAGAGCAGCCTGAAAAAGAGTTACAATATGGCTTTAATTAGCTGCCTGAAACAGAGTTGAAATATAGCTTCAAGTGGACATTTAAGCCTTTAATTTTACAATCATATATCAGAATAGACTGATATTACCCAGTGACAGTCTAGGATGTGTACACTATTACCCTGAGGTGAAATGAGTCTGGTTAATTGGAGGTTTTGTTTTTAGAGCAGCCTGAAAAAAGAGTTACAGTATGGCTTTAATTACCAGCCTGAAACAGATTTGAAATATAGCTTTTAGTGGACATTTAAGCCTTTAATTTTAAAACCCTATATCAGAATAGTCCAATATTACCCAGAGACAGTCTAGGATGTGTAAACTATCACCCTGAGGTGAAATGAGTCTGGCTAAACAGGAGGTTTTGTTTTTAGAGCAGCCTGAAAAAGAGTTACAATATGGCTTTAATTAGCAGCCAAAATGTAGCCAAAATATAGCTTTGAGTGGAAATTTAAGCATTTAATTTTAAAATACTATATCAGAATTGTCCAATATTATCCAGTGACAGTCTATGATTTGTATAATATCACCCTGAGGTGAAATGAGTCTGGCTTAACATGAGGTTTTGTTTTTAGAGCAGCCTGAAAAAGAGTTACAGTATGGCTTCAATTAAATGCCAAAATGTAGCCAAAATATAGCTTTTACTGGACATTTAAGCCTTTAATTTTAGAATCCTGTATCAGAATAGACTGATATTACCCAGTGACAGTCTAGGATGTGTAAACTATTACCCTGAGGTGAAATGAGTCTGGCTAAATAGGAGGTTTTGTTTTTAGAGCAGCCTGAAGAAAGAGTTACAGTATGGCTTTAATTAACTGCCAAAATGTAGCCAAAGTATAGCTTTTAGTGGACATTTAAGCCTTTAATTTTATAATCCTATATCAGAATAGTCTGATAGTACCCAGTGACAGTCTGGGATGTGTAAACTATCACCCTGAGTTGAAATGAGTCTGGCTAAACAGGACGTTTCATTTTTAGAGCAGCCTGAAAAAGAGTTACAATATGGCTTTAATTAGCAGCGAAAATGTAGACAAAATATAGCTTTGACTGGACATTTAAGCATTTACTTTTAACATCCTATATCAGAATTGTCCAATAATACCCATTGACAGTCTATGATGTGTATTATATCACCCTGAGGTGAAATGAGTCTGGCTAAACAGGAGGTTTTGTTTTTAGAGCAGCCTGAAAAAGACTTACAGTATGGCTTTAATTAACTGCCAAAATGTAGCCAAAATTTAGCTTTTAGTGGACATTTAAGCCTTTAATTTTATAATACTATATCAGAATAGTCTGATATTACCCAGTGACAGTCTGGGATGTGACAACTATCACCCTGAGATGAAATGAGTCTGGCTAAGAAGGAGGTTTCATTTTTAGAGCTGCCTGAAAAAGAGTTACAGTATGGCTTTAATTACCAGCCTGAAACAGAGTTGAAATATAGCTTTAAGTGGATATTTAAGCCTTTAATTTTACAATCCTATATCAGAATAGTCTGATATTACCCATTGACAGTCTACAATGTGTATAACATCACCCTGAGGTGAAATGAGTCTGGCTAAGAAGGAGGTTTCATTTTTAGAGCAGCCTGAAAAAGAGTTACAATATGGCTTTAATTAGCTGCCTGAAACAGAGTTGAAATATAGCTTTAAGTGGACATTTAAGCCTTTAATTTTACAATCCTATATCAGAATAGTTTGAAATCACCCAGTGACAGTCTAGGATGTGTAAACTATAGCCCTGAGGTGAAATGAGTCTGGCTAAACGGGAGGTTTCATTTTTAGAGCAGCCTGAAAAAGAGTTACAATATGGCTTTAATTAATTGCCAAAATGTAGCCAAAATATAGCTTTTAGTGGACATTTAAGCCTTTAATTTTACAATCCTATATCACAATAGTTTGAAATCACCCAGTGACAGTCTAGGATGTGTAAACTATCACCCTGAGGTGAAATGAGTCTGGCTAAACAGGAGGTTTTGTTTTTAGAGCAGCCTGAAAAAGAGTTACAGTATGGCTTTAATTAACTGCCAAAAAGGTAGCCAAAATATAGCTTTTAGTGGACATTTAAGCCTTTAATTTTACAATACTATATCAGAATAGTCTGATATTACCCAGTGACAGTCTAGGATGTGTAAACTATCACCGTGAGGTGAAATGAGTCTGGCTAAGAAGGAGGTTTCATTTTTAGAGCAGCCTGAAAAAGAGTTACAGTATGGCTTTAATTACCAGCCTGAAACAGAGTTGAAATATAGGTTTAAGTGGACATTTCATCCTTTAAATTTACAATCCTATATCAGAATAGTCTGATATTACCCAGTGACAGTCTAGGATGTGTAACCTATCACCCTGAGATGAAATGAGTCTGGCTAAACAGGAGGTTTTGTTTTTAGAGCAGCCTGAAAAAGAGTTACAGTATGGCTTTAATTATCAGCCTGAAACAGAGTTGAAATATAGCTTTAAGTGGACATTTAAGCCTTTAATTTTACAAACCTATATCAGAATAGACTGATATTACCCAGTGACAGTCTACAATGTGTATAATATCACCCTGAGGTGAAATGAGTCTGGCTAAACAGGAGGTTTTGTTTTTAGAGCAGCCTGAATAAGAGTTACAGTATGGCTTTAATTAAATGACAAAATGTAGCCAAAATATAGCTTTTAGTGGACATGTAAGCCTTTAAATTTACAATACTATATCAGAATAGTCTGATATTACCCAGTGACAGTCTACAATGTGTATAATATCACCCTGAGGTGAAATGAGTCTGGCTCAACAAGAAGTTTTGTTTTTAGAGCAACCTGAAAAAGAGTTACAATATGGCTTCAATTAGCTGACAAAATGTAGCCAAAATATAGCTTTTAGTGGACATGTAAGCCTTTCATTTTACAATCCTATATCAGAATAGTCTGATATTACCCAGTGACAGTCTAGGATGTGTAAACTATCACCCTGAGGTGAAATAAGTCTGGCTAAACAAGATGTTTTGTTTTTAGAGCAGCCTGAAAAAGAGTTACAGTATGGCTTTAATTAACTGCCAAAATGTAGCCAAAATATAGCTTTTAGTGGACATTTAAGCCGTTAATTTTACAATCCTATATCAGAATAGACTGATATTACACAGTGACAGTCTAGGATGTGTAAACTATCACCCTGAGTTGAAATGAGTCTGGCTAAACAGGAGTTTTTGTTTTTAGAGCAGCCTGAAAAAGAGTTACAGTATGGCTTTAATTACCAGCCTGAAACAGAGTTGAAATATAGCTTTAAGTGGACATTCAAGCCTTTAATTTTAAAATCCTGTATCAGAATAGTCAAATATTACCCAGTGACGGTCTACAATGTGTATAATATCACCCTGAGGTGAAATGAGTCTGGCTCAACAAGAAGTTTTGTTTTTAGACCAACCTGAAAAGAGTTACAATATGGCTTCAATTAGCTGACAAAATGTAGCCAAAATATAGCTTTTAGTGGACATGTAAGCCTTTCATTTTACAATCCTATATCAGAATAGTCTGATATTACCCAGTGACAGTCTAGGATGTGTAAACTATCACCCTGAGGTGAAATAAGTCTGGCTAAACAAGATGTTTTGTTTTTAGAGCAGCCTGAAAAAGAGTTACAGTATGGCTTTAATTAACTGCCAAAATGTAGCCAAAATATAGCTTTTAGTGGACATTTAAGCCTTTAATTTTATAATACTATATCAGAATAGTCTGATATTACCCAGTGACAGTCTGGGATGTGACAACTATCACCCTGAGATGAAATGAGTCTGGCTAAGAAGGAGGTTTCATTTTTAGAGCAGCCTGAAAAAGAGTTACAGTATGGCTTTAATTACCAGCCTGAAACAGAGTTGAAATATAGCTTTAAGTGGACATTCAAGCCTTTAATTTTAAAATCCTGTATCAGAATAGTCAAATATTACCCAGTGACGGTCTAGGATGTGTAAACTATTATCCTGAGGTGAAATGAGTATGGCTAAACAGGAGGTTTTGTTTTTAGAGCAGCCTGAAAAAGAGTTACAGTATGGCTTTAATTAAATGCCAAAATGTAGCCAAAATATAGCTTTTAGTGGACATTTAAGGCTTTAATTTTAAATCCTATATCAGAATAGTCTGATATTACCCAGTGACAGTCTAGGATGTGTAAACTATCACCGTGAGATGAAAAAAGTCTGGCTAAGAAGGAGGTTTCATTTTTAGAGCAGCCTGAAAAAGAGTTACAATATGGCTTTAATTAGCAACGAAAATGTAGCCAAAATATAGCTTTGACTGGACATTTAAGCATTTACTTTTAAAATCCTATATCAGAATTGTCCAATAATACCCATTGACAGTCTATGATGTGTATTATATCACCCTGAGGTGAAATGAGTCTGGCTAAACAGGAGGTTTTGTTTTTAGAGCAGCCTGAAAAAGAGTTACAGTATGGCTTTAATTAACTGCCAAAATGTAGCCAAAATATAGGTTTTAGTGGACATTTAAGCCTTTAATTTTATAATACTATATCAGAATAGTCTGATATTACCCAGCGACAGTCTGGGATGTGACAACTATCACCCTGAGATGAAATAAGTCTGGCTAAGAAGGAGGTTTCATTTTTAGAGCAGCCTGAAAAAGAGTTACAGTATGGCTTTAATTACCAGCCTGAAACAGAGTTGAAATATAGCTTTAAGTGGACATTCAAGCCTTTAATTTTAAAATCCTGTATCAGAATAGTCAAATATTACCCAGTGACGGTCTAGGATGTGTAAACTATTATCCTGAGGTGAAATGAGTATGGCTAAACAGGAGGTTTTGTTTTTAGAGCAGCCTGAAAAAGAGTTACAGTATGGCTTTAATTAAATGCCAAAATGTAGCCAAAATATAGCTTTTAGTGGACATTTAAGGCTTTAATTTTAAATCCTATATCAGAATAGTCTGATATTACCCAGTGACAGTCTAGGATGTGTAAACTATCACCGTGAGATGAAAAAAGTCTGGCTAAGAAGGAGGTTTCATTTTTAGAGCAGCCTGAAAAAGAGTTACAATATGGCTTTAATTAGCAACGAAAATGTAGCCAAAATATAGCTTTGACTGGACATTTAAGCATTTACTTTTAAAATCCTATATCAGAATTGTCCAATAATACCCATTGACAGTCTATGATGTGTATTATATCACCCTGAGGTGAAATGAGTCTGGCTAAACAGGAGGTTTTGTTTTTAGAGCAGCCTGAAAAAGAGTTACAGTATGGCTTTAATTAACTGCCAAAATGTAGCCAAAATATAGGTTTTAGTGGACATTTAAGCCTTTAATTTTATAATACTATATCAGAATAGTCTGATATTACCCAGCGACAGTCTGGGATGTGACAACTATCACCCTGAGATGAAATAAGTCTGGCTAAGAAGGAGGTTTCATTTTTAGAGCAGCCTGAAAAAGAGTTACAGTATGGCTTTAATTACCAGCCTGAAACAGAGTTGAAATATAGCTTTAAGTGGATATTTAAGCCTTTAATTTTACAATACTATATCAGAATAGTCTGAAATTACCCATTGACAGTCTACAATGTGTATAATATCACCCTGAGGTGAAATGAGTCTGGCTAAACAGGAGGTGTTTTTTTTTGGAGCATCCTGAAAAAAGAGTTACAGAATGGCTTTAATTAACTGCCAAAATGTTGCCAAAATATAGCTTTTAGTGGACATGTAAGCCTTTAATTTTACAATCCTATATCAGAATAGTCTGATATTACCCAGTGACAGTCTACAATGTGTAGAATATCCCCCTGAGGTGAAATGAGTCTGGCTAAACAGGAGGTTTTGTTTTTAGAGCAGCCTGAATAAGAGTTACAGTATGGCTTTAATTAAATGACAAAATGTAGCCAAAATATAGCTTTTAGTGGACATGTAAGCCTTTAAATTTACAATACTATATCAGAATAGTCTGATATTACCCAGTGACAGTCTACAATGTGTATAATATCACCCTGAGGTGAAATGAGTCTGGCTCAACAAGAAGTTTTGTTTTTAGAGCAACCTGAAAAAGAGTTACAATATGGCTTCAATTAGCTGACAAAATGTAGCCAAAATATAGCTTTTAGTGGACATGTAAGCCTTTCATTTTACAATCCTATATCAGAATAGTCTGATATTACCCAGTGACAGTCTAGGATGTGTAAACTATCACCCTGAGGTGAAATAAGTCTGGCTAAACAAGATGTTTTGTTTTTAGAGCAGCCTGAAAAAGAGTTACAGTATGGCTTTAATTAACTGCCAAAATGTAGCCAAAATATAGCTTTTAGTGGACATTTAAGCCGTTAATTTTACAATCCTATATCAGAATAGACTGATATTACACAGTGACAGTCTAGGATGTGTAAACTATCACCCTGAGTTGAAATGAGTCTGGCTAAACAGGAGTTTTTGTTTTTAGAGAAGCCTGAAAAAGAGTTACAGTATGGCTTTAATTACCAGCCTGAAACAGAGTTGAAATATAGCTTTAAGTGGACATTCAAGCCTTTAATTTTAAAATCCTGTATCAGAATAGTCAAATATTACCCAGTGACGGTCTAGGATGTGTAAACTATTATCCTGAGGTGAAATGAGTATGGCTAAACAGGAGGTTTTGTTTTTAGAGCAGCCTGAAAAAGAGTTACAGTATGGCTTTAATTAAATGCCAAAATGTAGCCAAAATATAGCTTTTAGTGGACATTTAAGGCTTTAATTTTAAATCCTATATCAGAATAGTCTGATATTACCCAGTGACAGTCTAGGATGTGTAAACTATCACCGTGAGATGAAAAAAGTCTGGCTAAGAAGGAGGTTTCATTTTTAGAGCAGCCTGAAAAAGAGTTACAATATGGCTTTAATTAGCAACGAAAATGTAGCCAAAATATAGCTTTGACTGGACATTTAAGCATTTACTTTTAAAATCCTATATCGGAATTGTCCAATAATACCCATTGACAGTCTATGATGTGTATTATATCACCCTGAGGTGAAATGAGTCTGGATAAACAGGAGGTTTTGTTTTTAGAGCAGCCTGAAAAAGAGTTACAGTATGGCTTTAATTAACTGCCAAAATGTAGCCAAAATATAGCTTTTAGTGGACATTTAAGCCTTTAATTTTATAATACTATATCAGAATAGTCTGATATTACCCAGCGACAGTCTGGGATGTGACAACTATCACCCTGAGATGAAATAAGTCTGGCTAAGAAGGAGGTTTCATTTTTAGAGCAGCCTGAAAAAGAGTTACAGTATGGCTTTAATTACCAGCCTGAAACAGAGTTGAAATATAGCTTTAAGTGGATATTTAAGCCTTTAATTTTACAATCCTATATCAGAATAGTCTGATATTACCCATTGACAGTCTACAATGTGTATAATATCACCCTGAGGTGAAATGAGTCTGGCTAAACAGGAGGTGTTTTTTTTGGAGCAGCCTGAAAAAAGAGTTACAGAATGGCTTTAATTAACTGCCAAAATGTAGCCAAAATATAGCTTTTAGTGGACATGTAAGCCTTTAATTTTACAATCCTATATCAGAATAGTCTGATATTACCCAGTGACAGTCTACAATGTGTAGAATATCACCCTGAGGTGAAATGAGTCTGGCTAAACAGGAGGTTTTGTTTTTAGAGCAGCCTGAATAAGAGTTACAGTATGGCTTTAATTAAATGACAAAATGTAGCCAAAATATAGATTTTAGTGGACATGTAAGCCTTTAATTTTACAATACTATATCAGAATAGTCTGATATTACCCAGTGACAGTCTACAATGTGTATAATATCACCCTGAGGTGAAATGAGTCTGGCTCAACAAGAAGTTTTGTTTTTAGAGCAACCTGAAAAAGAGTTACAATATGGCTTCAATTAGCTGACAAAATGTAGCCAAAATATAGCTTTTAGTGGACATGTAAGCCTTTCATTTTACAATCCTATATCAGAATAGTCTGATATTACCCAGTGACAGTCTAGGATGTATAAACTATCACCCTGAGGTGAAATGAGTCTGGCTAAACAGGAGGTTTTGTTTTTAGAGCAGCCTGAAAAAGAGTTACAGTATGGCTTTAATTAAATGCCAAAATGTAGCCAAAATATAGCTTTTAGTGGACATTAAAGCCTTTAATTTTACAATACTATTTCAGAATAGTCTGATATTACCCAGTGACAGTCTATGATGTGTATACTATAACCCTGAGATGAAATGAGTCTGGCTAAGAAGGAGGTTTCATTTTTAGAGCAGCCTGAAAGAGAGTTACAGTATGGCTTTAATTACCAGCCTGAAACAGAGTTGAAATATAGCTGTAAGTGGACATTTAAGCCTTTAATTTTACAATCCTAAATGAGAATAGTCCAATATTACCCAGAGACAGTCTAGGATGTGTAAACTATCACCCTGAGGTGAAATGAGTCTGGCTAAACAGGAGGTTTTGTTTTTAGAGCAGCCTGAAAAAGAGTTACAATATGGCTTTAATTAGCTGCCTGAAACAGAGTTGAAATATAGCTTTAAGTGGACATTTAAGCCTTTAATTTTACAATCCTATATCAGAATAGTTTGAAATCACCCAGTGACAGTCTCGGATGTGTAAACTATCACCCTGAGGTGAAATGAGTCTGGCTAATCAGGAGGTTTTGTTTTTAGAGCAGCCTGAAAAAGAGTTACAATATGGCTTTAATTAGCAGCCAAAATGTAGCCAAAATATAGCTTTGAGTGGACATTTAAGCATTTAATTTTAAAATACTATATCAGAATTGTCCAATATTATCCAGTGACAGTCTATGATTTGTATAATATCACCCTGAGGTGAAATGAGTCTGGCTTAACATGAGGTTTTGTTTTTAGAGCAGCCTGAAAAAGAGTTACAGTATGGCTTCAATTAAATGCCAAAATGTAGCCAAAATATAGATTTTACTGGACATTTAAGCCTTTAATTTTACAATCATATATCAGAATAGACTGATATTACCCAGTGACAGTCTAGGATGTGTACACTATTACCCTGAGGTGAAATGAGTCTGGTTAATTGGAGGTTTTGTTTTTAGAGCAGCCTGAAAAAAGAGTTACAGTATGGCTTTAATTACCAGCCTGAAACAGATTTGAAATATAGCTTTTAGTGGACATTTAAGCCTTTAATTTTAAAACCCTATATCAGAATAGTCCAATATTACCCAGAGACAGTCTAGGATGTGTAAACTATCACCCTGAGGTGAAATGAGTCTGGCTAAACAGGAGGTTTTGTTTTTAGAGCAGCCTGAAAAAGAGTTACAATATGGCTTTAATTAGCAGCCAAAATGTAGCCAAAATATAGCTTTGAGTGGAAATTTAAGCATTTAATTTTAAAATACTATATCAGAATTGTCCAATATTATCCAGTGACAGTCTATGATTTGTATAATATCACCCTGAGGTGAAATGAGTCTGGCTTAACATGAGGTTTTGTTTTTAGAGCAGCCTGAAAAAGAGTTACAGTATGGCTTCAATTAAATGCCAAAATGTAGCCAAAATATAGCTTTTACTGGACATTTAAGCCTTTAATTTTAGAATCCTGTATCAGAATAGACTGATATTACCCAGTGACAGTCTAGGATGTGTAAACTATTACCCTGAGGTGAAATGAGTCTGGCTAAATAGGAGGTTTTGTTTTTAGAGCAGCCTGAAGAAAGAGTTACAGTATGGCTTTAATTAACTGCCAAAATGTAGCCAAAGTATAGCTTTTAGTGGACATTTAAGCCTTTAATTTTATAATCCTATATCAGAATAGTCTGATAGTACCCAGTGACAGTCTGGGATGTGTAAACTATCACCCTGAGTTGAAATGAGTCTGGCTAAACAGGACGTTTCATTTTTAGAGCAGCCTGAAAAAGAGTTACAATATGGCTTTAATTAGCAGCGAAAATGTAGACAAAATATAGCTTTGACTGGACATTTAAGCATTTACTTTTAACATCCTATATCAGAATTGTCCAATAATACCCATTGACAGTCTATGATGTGTATTATATCACCCTGAGGTGAAATGAGTCTGGCTAAACATGAGGTTTTGTTTTTAGAGCAGCCTGAAAAAGAGTTACAGTATGGCTTCAATTAAATGCCAAAATGTAGCCAAAATATAGATTTTACTGGACATTTAAGCCTTTAATTTTACAATCATATATCAGAATAGACTGATATTACCCAGTGACAGTCTAGGATGTGTACACTATTACCCTGAGGTGAAATGAGTCTGGTTAATTGGAGGTTTTGTTTTTAGAGCAGCCTGAAAAAAGAGTTACAGTATGGCTTTAATTACCAGCCTGAAACAGATTTGAAATATAGCTTTTAGTGGACATTTAAGCCTTTAATTTTAAAACCCTATATCAGAATAGTCCAATATTACCCAGAGACAGTCTAGGATGTGTAAACTATCACCCTGAGGTGAAATGAGTCTGGCTAAACAGGAGGTTTTGTTTTTAGAGCAGCCTGAAAAAGAGTTACAATATGGCTTTAATTAGCAGCCAAAATGTAGCCAAAATATAGCTTTGAGTGGAAATTTAAGCATTTAATTTTAAAATACTATATCAGAATTGTCCAATATTATCCAGTGACAGTCTATGATTTGTATAATATCACCCTGAGGTGAAATGAGTCTGGCTTAACATGAGGTTTTGTTTTTAGAGCAGCCTGAAAAAGAGTTACAGTATGGCTTCAATTAAATGCCAAAATGTAGCCAAAATATAGCTTTTACTGGACATTTAAGCCTTTAATTTTAGAATCCTGTATCAGAATAGACTGATATTACCCAGTGACAGTCTAGGATGTGTAAACTATTACCCTGAGGTGAAATGAGTCTGGCTAAATAGGAGGTTTTGTTTTTAGAGCAGCCTGAAGAAAGAGTTACAGTATGGCTTTAATTAACTGCCAAAATGTAGCCAAAGTATAGCTTTTAGTGGACATTTAAGCCTTTAATTTTATAATCCTATATCAGAATAGTCTGATAGTACCCAGTGACAGTCTGGGATGTGTAAACTATCACCCTGAGTTGAAATGAGTCTGGCTAAACAGGACGTTTCATTTTTAGAGCAGCCTGAAAAAGAGTTACAATATGGCTTTAATTAGCAGCGAAAATGTAGACAAAATATAGCTTTGACTGGACATTTAAGCATTTACTTTTAACATCCTATATCAGAATTGTCCAATAATACCCATTGACAGTCTATGATGTGTATTATATCACCCTGAGGTGAAATGAGTCTGGCTAAACAGGAGGTTTTGTTTTTAGAGCAGCCTGAAAAAGACTTACAGTATGGCTTTAATTAACTGCCAAAATGTAGCCAAAATTTAGCTTTTAGTGGACATTTAAGCCTTTAATTTTATAATACTATATCAGAATAGTCTGATATTACCCAGTGACAGTCTGGGATGTGACAACTATCACCCTGAGATGAAATGAGTCTGGCTAAGAAGGAGGTTTCATTTTTAGAGCTGCCTGAAAAAGAGTTACAGTATGGCTTTAATTACCAGCCTGAAACAGAGTTGAAATATAGCTTTAAGTGGATATTTAAGCCTTTAATTTTACAATCCTATATCAGAATAGTCTGATATTACCCATTGACAGTCTACAATGTGTATAACATCACCCTGAGGTGAAATGAGTCTGGCTAAGAAGGAGGTTTCATTTTTAGAGCAGCCTGAAAAAGAGTTACAATATGGCTTTAATTAGCTGCCTGAAACAGAGTTGAAATATAGCTTTAAGTGGACATTTAAGCCTTTAATTTTACAATCCTATATCAGAATAGTTTGAAATCACCCAGTGACAGTCTAGGATGTGTAAACTATAGCCCTGAGGTGAAATGAGTCTGGCTAAACGGGAGGTTTCATTTTTAGAGCAGCCTGAAAAAGAGTTACAATATGGCTTTAATTAACTGCCAAAATGTAGCCAAAATATAGCTTTTAGTGGACATTTAAGCCTTTAATTTTACAATCCTATATCAGAATAGTTTGAAATCACCCAGTGACAGTCTAGGATGTGTAAACTATCACCCTGAGGTGAAATGAGTCTGGCTAAACAGGAGGTTTTGTTTTTAGAGCAGCCTGAAAAAGAGTTACAGTATGGCTTTAATTAACTGCCAAAAAGGTAGCCAAAATATAGCTTTTAGTGGACATTTAAGCCTTTAATTTTACAATACTATATCAGAATAGTCTGATATTACCCAGTGACAGTCTAGGATGTGTAAACTATCACCGTGAGGTGAAATGAGTCTGGCTAAGAAGGAGGTTTCATTTTTAGAGCAGCCTGAAAAAGAGTTACAGTATGGCTTTAATTACCAGCCTGAAACAGAGTTGAAATATAGGTTTAAGTGGACATTTCATCCTTTAAATTTACAATCCTATATCAGAATAGTCTGATATTACCCAGTGACAGTCTAGGATGTGTAACCTATCACCCTGAGATGAAATGAGTCTGGCTAAACAGGAGGTTTTGTTTTTAGAGCAGCCTGAAAAAGAGTTACAGTATGGCTTTAATTATCAGCCTGAAACAGAGTTGAAATATAGCTTTAAGTGGACATTTAAGCCTTTAATTTTACAAACCTATATCAGAATAGACTGATATTACCCAGTGACAGTCTAAAATGTGTATAATATCACCCTGAGGTGAAATGAGTCTGGCTAAACAAGATGTTTTGTTTTTAGATCAACCTGAAAAAAGAGTTACAATATGGCTTTAATTAACTGCCAAAATGTAGCCAAAATATAGCTTTTAGTGGACATGTAAGCCGTTAATTTTAAAATCCTATATCAGAATAGTCCAATATTACCCACAGACAGTCTAGGATGTGTAAACTATCACCCTGAGATGAAATGAGTCTGGCTAAACAAGAAGCTTCGTTTTTAGAGCAGCCTGAAAAAGAGTTACAATATGGCTTTAATTACCAGCCTGAAACAGAGTTGAAATATAGCTTTAAGTGGACATTTAATGCTTTACTTTTACAATCCTATATCAGAATAGTCTGATATTACCCAGTGACAGTCTACAATGTGTATAATATCACCCTGAGGTGAAATGAGTCTGGCTAAACAGGAGGTTTCGTTTTCAGAGCAGCCTGAAAAAGAGTTACAATATGGCTTTAATTAGCAGCGAAAATGTAGCCAAAATATAGCTTTGAGTGGAAATTTAAGCATTTAATTTTAAAATCCTATATCAGAATTGTCCAATATTACCCAGTGACAGTCTAGGATGTGTAAACTATCACCCTGAGATGAAATGAGTCTGGCTAAGAAGGAGGTTTCATTTTTAGAGCAGCCTGAAAAAGAGTTACAGTATGGCTTTAATTACCAGCCTGAAACAGAGTTGAAATATAGCTTTAAGTGGACATTTAAGCCTTTAATTTTACAATCCTATATCAGAATAGACTGATATTACCCAGTGACAGTCTAGGATGTGTAAACTATCACACTGAGGTGAAATGAGGCTGGCTAAACAGGAGGTTTCGTTTTTAGAGCAGACTGAAAAAGAGTTACAATATGGCTTTAATTAGCAGCGAAAATGTAGCCAAAATATAGCTTTGAGTGGACATTTAAGCATTTAATTTTAAAATCCTATATCAGAATTGTCCAACAATACCCATTGACAGTCTATGATGTGTATAATATCACCCTGAGGTGAAAAGAGTCTGGCTAAACAGGAGGTTTTGTTTTTAGAGCAGCCTGAAAAAGAGTTACAGTATGGCTTTAATTAACTGCCAAAAAGGTAGCCAAAATATAGCTTTTAGTGGACATTTAAGCCTTTAATTTTACAATACTATATCAGAATAGTCTGATATTACCCAGTGACAGTCTAGGATGTGTAAACTATCACCGTGAGGTGAAATGAGTCTGGCTAAGAAGGAGGTTTCATTTTTAGAGCAGCCTGAAAAAGAGTTACAGTATGGCTTTAATTACCAGCCTGAAACAGAGTTGAAATATAGGTTTAAGTGGACATTTCATCCTTTAAATTTACAATCCTATATCAGAATAGTCTGATATTACCCAGTGACAGTCTAGGATGTGTAACCTATCAACCTGAGATGAAATGAGTCTGGCTAAACAGGAGGTTTTGTTTTTAGAGCAGCCTGAAAAAGAGTTACAGTATGGCTTTAATTATCAGCCTGAAACAGAGTTGAAATATAGCTTTAAGTGGACATTTAAGCCTTTAATTTTACAAACCTATATCAGAATAGACTGATATTACCCAGTGACAGTCTAAAATGTGTATAATATCACCCTGAGGTGAAATGAGTCTGGCTAAACAAGATGTTTTGTTTTTAGATCAACCTGAAAAAAGAGTTACAATATGGCTTTAATTAACTGCCAAAATGTAGCCAAAATATAGCTTTTAGTGGACATGTAAGCCGTTAATTTTAAAATCCTATATCAGAATAGTCCAATATTACCCACAGACAGTCTAGGATGTGTAAACTATCACCCTGAGATGAAATGAGTCTGGCTAAACAAGAAGCTTCGTTTTTAGAGCAGCCTGAAAAAGAGTTACAATATGGCTTTAATTACCAGCCTGAAACAGAGTTGAAATATAGCTTTAAGTGGACATTTAATGCTTTACTTTTACAATCCTATATCAGAATAGTCTGATATTACCCAGTGACAGTCTACAATGTGTATAATATCACCCTGAGGTGAAATGAGTCTGGCTAAACAGGAGGTTTCGTTTTCAGAGCAGCCTGAAAAAGAGTTACAATATGGCTTTAATTAGCAGCGAAAATGTAGCCAAAATATAACTTTGAGTGGAAATTTAAGCATTTAATTTTAAAATCCTATATCAGAATTGTCCAATATTACCCAGTGACAGTCTAGGATGTGTAAACTATCACCCTGAGATGAAATGAGTCTGGCTAAGAAGGAGGTTTCATTTTTAGAGCAGCCTGAAAAAGAGTTACAGTATGGCTTTAATTACCAGCCTGAAACAGAGTTGAAATATAGCTTTAAGTGGACATTTAAGCCTTTAATTTTACAATCCTATATCAGAATAGACTGATATTACCCAGTGACAGTCTAGGATGTGTAAACTATCACACTGAGGTGAAATGAGGCTGGCTAAACAGGAGGTTTCGTTTTTAGAGCAGACTGAAAAAGAGTTACAATATGGCTTTAATTAGCAGCGAAAATGTAGCCAAAATATAGCTTTGAGTGGACATTTAAGCATTTAATTTTAAAATCCTATATCAGAATTGTCCAACAATACCCATTGACAGTCTATGATGTGTATAATATCACCCTGAGGTGAAAAGAGTCTGGCTAAACAGGAGGTTTTGTTTTTAGAGCAGCCTGAAAAAGAGTTACAGTATGGCTTTAATTAACTGCCAAAATGTAGCCAAAATCTAGCTTTTAGTGGACATGTAATCCTTTAATTTTAGAATCCTATATCAGAATAGTCTGATATTACCCAGTGACAGTCTAGGATGTGTAAACTATCACCCTGAGATGAAATGAGTCTGGCTAAGAAGGAGGTTTCATTTTTAGAGCAGCCTGAAAAAGAGTTACAATATGGCTTTAATTAGCTGCCTGAAAAATAGTTGAAATATAGCTTTAAGTGGACATTTAAGCCTTTAATTTCACAATCCTATATCAGAATAGTTTGAAATCACCCAGTGACAGTCTAGGATGTGTACACTATCACCCTGAGGTGAAATGAGTCTGGCTAAACAGGAGGTTTTGTTTTTAGAGCAGCCTGAAAAAGAGTTACAGTATGGCTTTAATTAACTGCCAAAAAGGTAGCCAAAATATAGCTTTTAGTGGACATTTAAGCCTTTAATTATACAATACTATATCAGTATAGTCTGATATTACCCAGTGACAGTCTAGGATGTGTAAACTATCACCGTGAGGTGAAATGAGTCTGGCTAAGAAGGAGGTTTCATTTTTAGAGCAGCCTGAAAAAGAGTTACAGTATGGCTTTAATTACCAGCCTGAAACAGAGTTGAAATATAGCTTTAAGTGGACATTTCATCCTTTTAATTTACAATCCTAAATCAGAATAGTCTGATATTACCCAGTGACAGTCTAGGATGTGTAACCTATCACCCTGAGATGAAATGAATCTGGCTAAACAGGAGGTTTTGTTTTTAGAGCAGCCTGAAAAAGAGTTAAAGTATGGCTTTAATTATCAGCCTGAAACAGAGTTGAAATATAGCTTTAAGTGGACATTTAAGCCTTTAGTTTTACAATCCTGTATCAGAATAGACTGATATTACCCAGTGACAGTCTTGGATGTGTAAACTATCACACTGAGGTGAAATGAGTCTGGCTAAACAGGAGGTTTCGTTTTTAGAGCAGACTGAAAAAGAGTTACAATATGGCTTTAATTAGCAGCGAAAATGTAGCCAAAATATAGCTTTGAGTGGACATTTAAGCATTTAATTTTACAATCCTATATCAGAATAGACTGATATTACCCAGTGACAGTCTAGGATGTGTAAACTATCACACTGAGGTGAAATGAGTCTGGCTAAACAGGAGGTTTCGTTTTTAGAGCAGCCTGAAAAAGAATTACAATATGGCTTTAATTAGCAGCAAAATGTAGCCAAACTATAGCTTTTAGTGGACATTTAAGCCTTTAATTTTAAAATCCTATATCAGAATAGTCTGATATTACCCAGTGACAGTCTACAATGTGTATAATATCACTCTGAGGTGAAATGAGTCTGGCTAAACAAGAGGTTTCATATTTAGAGCAGCCTGAAAAAGAGTTACAATATGGCTTTAATTAGCTGCCAAAATGTAGCCAAAATATAGCTTTTAGTGGACATTTAAGCCTTTACTTTTAAAATCCAATATTCAGAATAGACTGATATTACCCAGTGACAGTCTAGGATGTGTAAACTATCACCCTGAGGTGAAATGAATCTGACTAAACAGGAGCTTTCGTTGTTAGAGCAGACTGAAAAAGAGTTACAATATGGCTTTAATTAGCAGCGAAAATGTAGCCAAAATATAGCTTTGAGTGGACATTTAAGCATTTAATTTTAAAATCATATATCAGAATTGTCCAACAATACCCATTGACAGTCTATGATGTGTATAATATCACCCTGAGGTGAAAAGAGTCTGGCTAAACAGGAGGTTTCGTTTTTAGAGCAGCCTGAAAAAGAATTACAATATGGCTTTAATTAGCAGCAAAATGTAGCCAAACTATAGCTTTTAGTGGACATTTAAGCCTTTAATTTTAAAATCCTATATCAGAATAGTCTGATATTACCCAGTGACAGTCTACAATGTGTATAATATCACTCTGAGGTGAAATGAGTCTGGCTAAACAAGAGGTTTCATATTTAGAGCAGCCTGAAAAAGAGTTACAATATGGCTTTAATTAGCTGCCAAAATGTAGCCAAAATATAGCTTTTAGTGGACATTTAAGCCTTTACTTTTAAAATCCAATATTCAGAATAGACTGATATTACCCAGTGACAGTCTAGGATGTGTAAACTATCACCCTGAGGTGAAATGAATCTGACTAAACAGGAGCTTTCGTTGTTAGAGCAGACTGAAAAAGAGTTACAATATGGCTTTAATTAGCAGCGAAAATGTAGCCAAAATATAGCTTTGAGTGGACATTTAAGCATTTAATTTTAAAATCATATATCAGAATTGTCCAACAATACCCATTGACAGTCTATGATGTGTATAATATCACCCTGAGGTGAAAAGAGTCTGGCTAAACAGGCGGTTTTGTTTTTAGAGCAGCCTGAAAAAGAGTTACAGTATGGCTTTTATTAACTGCCAAAATGTAGCCAAAATATAGCTTTTAGTGGACATGTAATCCTTTAATTTTACAATCCTATATCAGAATAGTCTGATATTACCCAGTGACAGTCTAGGATGTGTGACCTATCACCCTGACATGAAATGAGTCTGGCTAAGAAGGAGGTTTCATTTTTAGAGCAGCCTGAAAAAGAGTTACAATATGGCTTTAATTAGCTGCCTGAAAAATAGTTGAAATATAGCTTTAAGTGGACATTTAAGCCTTTAATTTTACAATCCTATATCAGAATAGTCTGAAATCACCCAGTGACAGTCTATGATGTGTACACTATCACCATGAAGTGAAATGATTCTGGCTAAACAGGAAGTTTTGTTTTTAGAGCAGCCTAAAAAAGAGTTACAGTATGGCTTTAATTAACTGCCAAAAAGGTAGCCAAAATATAGCTTTTAGTGGACATTTAATCCTTTAATTTTACAATCCTATATCAGAATAGTCTGATATTACCCAGTGACAGTCTAGGATGTGTAACCTATCACCCTGAGATGAAATGAGTCTGGCTAAGAAGGAGGTTTCATTTTTAGAGCAGCCTGAAAAAGAGTTACAGTATGGCTTTAATTACCAACCTGAAACAGAGTTGAAATATAGCTTTAAGTGGACATTTCATCCTTTAAATTTACAATCCTATATCAGAATAGTCTAATATTACACTGTGACAGTCTAAGATGTGTAACCTATCACCCTGAGATGAAATGAGTCTGGCTAAACAGGAGGTTTTGTTTTTAGAGCAGCCTGAAAAAGAGTTACAGTATGGCTTTAATTATCAGCCTGAAACAGAGTTGAAATATAGCTTTAAGTGGACATTTAAGCCTTTAATTTTACAATCCTATATCAGAATAGACTGATATTACCCAGTGACAGTCTAGGATGTGTAAACTATCACACTGAGGTGAAATGAGTCTGGCTAAACAGGAGGTTTTGTTTTTAGAGCAGCCTGAAAAAGAGTTACAGTATGGCTTTAATTATCAGCCTGAAACAGAGTTGAAATATAGCTTTAAGTGGACATTTAAGCCTTTAATTTTACAATCCTATATCAGAATAGACTGATATTACCCAGTGACAGTCTAGGATGTGTAAACTATCACACTGAGGTGAAATGAGTCTGGCTAAACAGGAGGTTTCGTTTTTAGAGCAGACTGAAAAAGAGTTACAATGTGGCTTTAATTAGCAGCGAAAATGTAGCCAAAATATAGCTTTGAGTGGACATTTAAGCATTTAATTTTACAATCCTATATCAGAATAGTCTGATATTACCCAGTGACAGTCTACAATGTGTATAATATCACTCTGAGGTGAAATGAGTCTGGCTAAACAAGAGGTTTCATTTTTAGAGCAGCCTGAAAAAGAGTTACAATATGGCTTTAATTAGCTGCCAAAATGTAGCCAAAATATAGCTTTTAGTGGACATTTAAGCCTTTAATTTTACAATCCTATATCAGAATAGACTGATATTACCCAGTGACAGTCGTGGATGTGTAAACTATCACACTGAGGTGAAATGAGTCTGGCTAAACAGGAGGTTTCGTTTTTAGAGCAGACTGAAAAAGAGTTACAATATGTCTTTAATTAGCAGCGAAAATGTAGCCAAAATATAGCTTTGAGTGGACATTTAAGCATTTAATTTTACAATCCTATATCAGAATAGACTGATATTACCCAGTGACAGTCTAGGATGTGTAAACTATCACACTGAGGTGAAATGAGTCTGGCTAAAAAGGAGGTTTCGTTTTTAGAGCAGCCTGAAAAAGAATTACAATATGGCTTTAATTAGCAGCGAAAATGTAGCCAAACTATAGCTTTTAGTGGACATTTAAGCCTTTAATTTTAAAATCCTATATCAGAATAGTCTGATATTACCCAGTGACAGTCTACAATGTGTATAATATCACTCTGAGGTGAAATGAGTCTGGCTAAACAAGAGGTTTCATATTTAGAGCAGCCTGAAAAAGAGTTACAATATGGCTTTAATTAGCTGCCAAAATGTAGCCAAAATATAGCTTTTAGTGGACATGTAAGCCTTTACTTTTAAAATCCAATATTCAGAATAGACTGATATTACCCAGTGACAGTCTAGGATGTGTAAACTATCACCCTGAGGTGAAATTAATCTGACTAAACAGGAGGTTTCGTTGTTAGAGCAGACTGAAAAAGAGTTACAATATGGCTTTAATTAGCAGCGAAAATGTAGCCAAAATATAGCTTTGAGTGGACATTTAAGCATTTAATTTTAAAATCCTATATCAGAATTGTCCAACAATACCCATTGACAGTCTATGATGTGTATAATATCACCCTGAGGTGAAAAGAGTCTGGCTAAACAGGCGGTTTTGTTTTTAGAGCAGCCTGAAAAAGAGTTACAGTATGGCTTTTATTAACTGCCAAAATGTAGCCAAAATATAGCTTTTAGTGGACATGTAAGCCTTTAATTTTACAATCCTATATCAGAATAGTTTGAAATCACCCAGTGACAGTCTAGGATGTGTACACTATCACCCTGAAGTGAAATGATTCTGGCTAAACAGGAAGTTTTGTTTTTAGAGCAGCCTAAAAAAGAGTTACAGTATGGCTTTAATTAAATGCCAAAAAGGTAGCCAAAATATAGCTTTTAGTGGACATTTAATCCTTTAATTTTACAATCCTATATCAGAATAGTCTGATATTACCCAGTGACAGTCTAGGATGTGTAACCTATCACCCTGAGATGAAATGAGTCTGGCTAAGAAGGAGGTTTCATTTTTAGAGCAGCCTGAAAAAGAGTTACAGTATGGCTTTAATTACCAGCCTGAAACAGAGTTGAAATATAGCTTTAAGTGGACATTTCATCCTTTAAATTTACAATCCTATATCAGAATAGTCTAATATTACACTGTGACAGTCTAGGATGTGTAACCTATCACCCTGAGATGAAATGAGTCTGGCTAAACAGGAGGTTTTGTTTTTAGAGCAGCCTGAAAAAGAGTTACAGTATGGCTTTAATTATCAGCCTGAAACAGAGTTGAAATATAGCTTTAAGTGGACATTTAAGCCTTTAATTTTACAATCCTATATCAGAATAGACTGATATTACCCAGTGACAGTCTAGGATGTGTAAACTATCACACTGAGGTGAAATGAGTCTGGCTAAACAGGAGGTTTCGTTTTTAGAGCAGACTGAAAAAGAGTTACAATGTGGCTTTAATTAGCAGCGAAAATGTAGCCAAAATATAGCTTTTAGTGGACATGTAATCCTTTAATTTTACAAACCTATATCAGAATAGTCTGATATTACCCAGTGACAGTCTAGGATGTGTAACCTATCACCCTGACATGAAATGAGTCTGGCTAAGAAGGAGGTTTCATTTTTAGAGCAGCCTGAAAAAGAGTTACAATATGGCTTAAATTAGCTGCCTGAAAAAGAGTTGAAATATAGCTTTAAGTGGACATTTAAGCTTTTAATTTTACAATCCTATATCAGAATAGTTTGAAATCACCCAGTGACAGTCTAGGATGTGTACACTATCACCCTGAGGTGAAATGAGTCTGGCTAAACAGGAGGTTTTGTTTTTAGAGCAGCCTGAAAAAAGAGTTACAGTATGGCTTTAATTAACTGCCAAAATGTAGCCAAAATATAGCTTTTAGTGGACATTTAAGCCTTTAATTTTAAAATCCTATATCAGAATAGTCCAATATTACCCGGTGACAGTCTACGATCTGTATAATATCACCCTGAGTTGAAACGAGTCTGGCTAAACAAGAAGCTTCGTTTTTAGGGCAGCCTGAAAAATAGTTACAATATGGCTTTAATTAGTAGCGAAAATGAAGCCAAAATATAGCTTTGAGTGGACATTTAAGCCTTTAATTTTACAATCCTATATCAGAATAGTCTGATATTACCCAGTGACAGTCTGGGATGTGTAAACTATCACCCTGAGGTGAAATGAGTCTGGCTAAACAAGGGGTTTCATTTTTAGAGCAGCCTGAAAAAGAGTTACAAAATGGCTTTAATTACCAGCCTGAAACAGAGATGAAATATAGCTTTAAGTGGACATTTAAGGCTTTAATTTTACAATCCTATATCAGAATAGTCTGATATTACGCAGTGACAGTCTAGGATGTGTATAATATCACCCTGAGTTGAAATGAGTCTGGCTAAACAAGAAGCTTCGTTTTTAGAGCAGCCTGAAAAAGAGTTACAATATGGCTTTAATTACCAGCCTGAAACAGAGTTGAAATATAGCTTTAAGTGGACATTTAATCCTTTAATTTTACAATCCTATATCAGAACAGTCTGATATTACCCAGTGACAGTCTACAATGTGTATAATATCACCCTGAGGTGAAATGAGTCTGGCTAAACAAGGGGTTTCATTTTTAGAGCAGCCTGAAAAAGAGTTACAAAATGGCTTTAATTACCAGCCTGAAACAGAGATGAAATATAGCTTTAAGTGGACATTTAAGGCTTTAATTTCACAATCCTATATCAGAATAGTCTGATATTACCCAGTCACAGTCTAGGATGTGTAAACTATCACCCTGAGGTGAAATGAGTCTGGCTAAACAGGAGGTTTTGTTTTTAGAGCAGCCTGAAAAAGAGCTAGAGTATGGCTTTAATTACCAGCCTGAAACAGAGTTGAAATATAGCTTTAAGTGGACATTTAAGCCGTTAATTTTACAATCCTATATCAGAATAGACTGATATTACCCAGTGACAGTCTAGGATGTGTAAACTATCACACTGAGGTGAAATGAGTCTGGCTAAACAGGAGGTTTTGTTTTTAGAGCAGCCTGAAAAAGAGTTACAGTATGGCTTTAATTAACTGCCAAAATGTAGCCAAAATATAGCTTTTAGTGGACATTTAAGCCTTTAATTTTAAAATCATATATCAGAATAGTCCAATATTACCCAGTGACAGTCTACGATCTGTATAATATCACCCTGAGTTGAAATGAGTCTGGCTAAACAAGAAGCTTCGTTTTTAGGGCAGCCTGAAAAAGAGTTACAATATGGCTTTAATTAGCAGCGAAAATGAAGCCAAAATATAGCTTTGAGTGGACATTTAAGCCTTTAATTTTACAATCCTATATCAGAATAGTCTGATATTACCCAGTGACAGTCTGGGATGTGTAAACTATCACCCTGAGGTGAAATGAGTCTGGCTAAACAAGGGGTTTCATTTTTAGAGCAGCCTGAAAAAGAGTTACAAAATGGCTTTAATTACCAGCCTGAAACAGAGATGAAATATAGCTTTAAGTGGACATTTAAGGCTTTAATTTTACAATCCTATATCAGAAATAGTCTGATATTACCCAGTGACAGTCTAGGATGTGTAACCTATCACCCTGAGATGAAATGAGTCTGGCTAAACAGGAGGTTTTGTTTTTAGAGCAGCCTGAAAAAGAGTTACAGTATGGCTTTAATTATCAGCCTGATACAGAGTTGAAATATAGCTTTAAGTGGACATTTAAGCCTTTAATTTAACAATCCAATATCAGAACAGTCTGATATTACCCAGTGACAGTCTACGATGTGTATAATATAACCCTGAGTTGAAATGAGTCTGGCTAAACAAGAAGCTTCGTTTTTAGAGCAGCCTGAAAAAGAGTTACAATATGGCTTTAATTACCAGCCTGAAACAGAGTTGAAATATAGCTTTAAGTGGACATTTAATCCTTTAATTTTACAATCCTATATCAGAACAGTGTGATATTACCCAGTGACAGTCTACAATGTGTATAATATCACCCTGAGGTGAAATGAGTCTGGCTAAACAAGGGGTTTCATTTTTAGAGCAGCCTGAAAAAGAGTTACAAAATGGCTTTAATTACCAGCCTGAAACAGAGATGAAATATAGCTTTAAGTGGACATTTAAGGCTTTAATTTTACAATCCTATATCAGAATAGTCTGATATTACCCAGTGACAGTCTACGATCTGTATAATATCACCCTGAGTTGAAATGAGTCTGGCTAAACAAGAAGCTTCGTTTTTAGGGCAGCCTGAAAAAGAGTTACAATATGGCTTTAATTAGCAGCGAAAATGAAGCCAAAATATAGCTTTGAGTGGACATTTAAGCCTTTAATTTTACAATCCTATATCAGAATAGTCTGATATTACCCAGTGACAGTCTGGGATGTGTAAACTATCACCCTGAGGTGAAATGAGTCTGGCTAAACAAGGGGTTTCATTTTTAGAGCAGCCTGAAAAAGAGTTACAATATGGCTTAAATTAGCTGCCAAAATGTAGCCAAAATATAGCTTTTAGTGGACATGTAAGCCTTTAATTTTAAAATCCTATATCAGAATAGTCCAATATTACCCAGTGACAGTCTAGGATGTGTAAACTATCACCCTGAGGTGAAATGAGTCTGGCTAAACAGGATGTTTTGTTTTTAGAGCAGCCCGTAAAAGAGCTAGAGTATGGCTTTAATTACCAGCCTGAAACAGAGTTGAAATATAGCTTTAAGTGGACATTTAAGCCTTTAATTTTACAATGCTATATCAGAATAGACTGATATTACCCAGTGACAGTCTGGGATGTGTAAACTATCACCCTGAGGTGAAATGAGTCTGGCTAAACAGGAGGTTTTGTTTTTAGAGCAGCCTGAAAAAGAGCTAGAGTATGGCTTTAATTACCAGCCTGAAACAGAGTTGAAATATAGCTTTAAGTGGACATTTAAGCTTTTAATTTTACAATCCTATATCAGAATAGACTGATATCACCCAGGGACAGTCTAGGATGTGTAAACTATCACCCTGAGGTGAAATGAGTCTGGCTAAACAGGAGGTTTCGTTTTTAGAGCAGCCTGAAAAAGAGTGACAATATGGCTTTAATTAGCAGCGAAAATGAAGCCAAAATATAGCTTTGAGTGGACATTTAAGCCTTTAATTGTACAATACTATATCAGAATAGTCCAATATTACCCAGTGACAGTCTAGGATGTGTAAACCATCACCCTGAGATGAAATGAGTCTGGCTAAGAAGGAGGTTTCATTTTTAGAGCAGCCTGAAATATAGTTACAATATGGCTTTAATTAGCTGCCAAAATGTAGACAAAATATAGATTTTAGTGGACATGTAAGCTTTTTAATTTTACAATCCTATATCAGAATAGTCTGATATTACCCAGTGACAGTCTGGGATGTGTAAACTATCACCCTGAGGTGAAATGAGTCTGGCTAAACAAGGGGTTTCATTTTTAGAGCAGCCTGAAAAAGAGTTACAAAATGGCTTTAATTACCAGCCTGAAACAGAGATGAAATATAGCTTTAAGTGGACATTTAAGGCTTTAATTTTACAATCCTATATCAGAATAGTCTGATATTACCCAGTGACAGTCTAGGATGTGTAACCTATCACCCTGAGATGAAATGAGTCTGGCTAAACAGGAGGTTTTGTTTTTAGAGCAGCCTGAAAAAGAGTTACATTATGGCTTTAATTATCAGCCTGATACATAGTTGAAATATAGCTTTAAGTGGACATTTAAGCCTTTAATTTAACAATCCTATATCAGAATAGACTGATATTACCCAGTGACAGTCTAGGATGTGTAAACTATCACACTGAGGTGAAATGAGTCTGGCTAAACAGGAGGTTTTGTTTTTAGAGCAGCCTGAAAAAGAGTTACAGTATGGCTTTAATTAACTGCCAAAATGTAGCCAAAATATAGCTTTTAGTGGACATTTAAGCCTTTAATTTTAAAATCATATATCAGAATAGTCTGATATTACCCAGTGACAGTCTACGATCTGTATAATATCACCCTGAGTTGAAATGAGTCTGGCTAAACAAGAAGCTTCGTTTTTAGGGCAGCCTGAAAAAGAGTTACAATATGGCTTTAATTAGCAGCGAAAATGAAGCCAAAATATAGCTTTGAGTGGACATTTAAGCCTTTAATTTTACAATCCTATATCAGAATAGTCTGATATTACCCAGTGACAGTCTGGGATGTGTAAACTATCACCCTGAGGTGAAATGAGTCTGGCTAAACAAGGGGTTTCATTTTTAGAGCAGCCTGAAAAAGAGTTACAATATGGCTTAAATTAGCTGCCAAAATGTAGCCAAAATATAGCTTTTAGTGGACATGTAAGCCTTTAATTTTAAAATCCTATATCAGAATAGTCCAATATTACCCAGTGACAGTCTAGGATGTGTAAACTATCACCCTGAGGTGAAATGAGTCTGGCTAAACAGGATGTTTTGTTTTTAGAGCAGCCTGAAAAAGAGCTAGAGTATGGCTTTAATTACCAGCCTGAAACAGAGTTGAAATATAGCTTTAAGTGGACATTTAAGCCTTTAATTTTACAATGCTATATCAGAATAGACTGATATTACCCAGTGACAGTCTGGGATGTGTAAACTATCACCCTGAGGTGAAATGAGTCTGGCTAAACAGGAGGTCTTGTTTTTAGAGCAGCCTGATTAAGAGTTACAGTATGGCTTCAATTAACTGCCAAAATGTAGCCAAAATATAGCTTTTAGTGGACATTTAAGCCTTTAATTTTACAATGCTATATCAGAATAGACTGATATTACCCAGTGACAGTCTGGGATGTGTAAACTATCACCCTGAGGTGAAATGAGTCTGGCTAAACAGGAGGTTTTGTTTTTAGAGCAGCCTGAAAAAGAGCTAGAGTATGGCTTTAATTACCAGCCTGAAACAGAGTTGAAATATAGCTTTAAGTGGACATTTAAGCTTTTAATTTTACAATCCTATATCAGAATAGACTGATATCACCCAGTGACAGTCTAGGATGTGTAAACTATCACCCTGAGGTGAAATGAGTCTGGCTAAACAGGAGGTTTCGTTTTTAGAGCAGCCTGAAAAAGAGTTACAATATGGCTTTAATTAGCAGCGAAAATGAAGCCAAAATATAGCTTTGAGTGGACATTTAAGCCTTTAATTGTACAATACTATATCAGAATAGTCCAATATTACCCAGTGACAGTCTAGGATGTGTAAACCATCACCCTGAGATGAAATGAGTCTGGCTAAGAAGGAGGTTTCATTTTTAGAGCAGCCTGAAATATAGTTACAATATGGCTTTAATTAGCTGCCAAAATGTAGACAAAATATAGCTTTTAGTGGACATGTAAGCTTTTTAATTTTACAATCCTATATAAGAATAGTCTGATATTACCCAGTGACAGTCTGGGATGTGTAAACTATCACCCTGAGGTGAAATGAGTCTGGCTAAACAAGGGGTTTCATTTTTAGAGCAGCCTGAAAAAGAGTTACAAAATGGCTTTAATTACCAGCCTGAAACAGAGATGAAATATAGCTTTAAGTGGACATTTAAGGCTTTAATTTTACAATCCTATATCAGAATAGTCTGATATTACCCAGTGACAGTCTAGGATGTGTAACCTATCACCCTGAGATGAAATGAGTCTGGCTAAACAGGAGGTTTTGTTTTTAGAGCAGCCTGAAAAAGAGTTACATTATGGCTTTAATTATCAGCCTGATACATAGTTGAAATATAGCTTTAAGTGGACATTTAAGCCTTTAATTTAACAATCCTATATCAGAATAGACTGATATTACCCAGTGACAGTCTAGGATGTGTAAACTATCACACTGAGGTGAAATGAGTCTGGCTAAACAGGAGGTATTGTTTTTAGAGCAGCCTGAAAAAGAGTTACAGTATGGCTTTAATTAACTGCCAAAATGTAGCCAAAATATAGCTTTTAGTGGACATTTAAGCCTTTAATTTTAAAATCATATATCAGAATAGTCCAATATTACCCAGTGACAGTCTACGATCTGTATAATATCACCCTGAGTTGAAATGAGTCTGGCTAAACAAGAAGCTTCGTTTTTAGGGCAGCCTGAAAAAGAGTTACAATATGGCTTTAATTAGCAGCGAAAATGAAGCCAAAATATAGCTTTGAGTGGACATTTAAGCCTTTAATTTTACAATCCTATATCAGAATAGTCTGATATTACCCAGTGACAGTCTGGGATGTGTAAACTATCACCCTGAGGTGAAATGAGTCTGGCTAAACAGGAGGTCTTGTTTTTAGAGCAGCCTGAATAAGAGTTACAGTATGGCTTCAATTAACTGCCAAAATGTAGCCAAAATATAGCTTTTAGTGGACATTTAAGACTTTAATTTTAAAATTCTATATCAGAATTGTCCAATATTACCCAGTGACAGTCTACGATGTGTATAATATCACCCTGAGTTGAAATGAGTCTGGCTAAATAAGAAGCTTCGTTTTTAGAGCAGCCTGAAAAAGAGTTACAATATGGCTTTAATTACCAGCCTGAAACAGAGTTGAAATATAGCTTTAAGTGGACATTTAATCCGTTAATTTTACAATCCTATATCAGAGCAGTCTGATATTACCCAGTGACAGTCTACAATGTGTATAATATCACCCTGAGGTGAAATGAGTCTGGCTAATCAAGGGGTTTCATTTTTAGAGCAGCCTGAAAAAGAGTTACAAAATGGCTTTAATTACCAGCCTGAAAAAGAGATGAAATATAGCTTTAAGTGGACATTTAAGGCTTTAATTTTACAATCCTATATCAGAATAGTCTGATATTACCCAGTGACAGTCTAGGATGTGTAAACTATCACCGTGAGGTGAAATGAGTCTGGCTAAACAGGAGGTTTTGTTTTTAGAGCAGCCTGAAAAAGAGCTAGAGTATGGCTTTAATTACCAGCCTGAAACAGAGTTGAAATATAGCTTTAAGTGGACATTTAAGCTTTTAATTTTACAATCCTATATCAGAATAGACTGATATCACCCAGTGACAGTCTAGGATGTGTAAAATATCACCCTGAGGTGAAATGAGTCTGGCTAAACAGGAGGTTTCGTTTTTAGAGCAGCCTGAAAAAGAGTTACAATATGGCTTTAATTACCAGCCTGAAACAGAGATGAAATATAGCTTTAAGTGGACATTTAAGGCTTTAATTTTACAATCCTATATCAGAATAGTCTGATATTACCCAGTGACAGTCTATGATGTGTAAAGTATCACCCTGAGATAAAATGAGTCTGGCTAAGAAGGAGGTTTCATTTTTAGAGCAGCCTGAAAAAGAGTTACAATATGGCTTTAATTAGCTGCCAAAATGTAGCCAAAATATAGCTTTTAGTGGACATGTAAGCCTTTAATTTTAAAATCCTATATCAGAATAGTCCAATATTACCCAGTGACAGTCTAGGATGTGTGAACTATCACCCTGAGGTGAAATGAGTCTGGCTAAACAGGAGGTTTTGTTTTTAGAGCAGCCTGAAAAAGAGCTAGAGTATGGCTTTAATTACCAGCCTGAAACAGAGTTGAAATATAGCTTTAAGTGGACATTTAAGCTTTTAATTTTACAATCCTATATCAGAATAGACTGATATCACCCAATGACAGTCTAGGATGTGTAAACTATCACCCTGAGGTGAAATGAGTCTGGCTAAACAGGAGGTTTCGTTTTTAGAGCAGCCTGAAAAAGAGTTACAATATGGCTTTAATTAGCAGCGAAAATGAAGCCAAAATATAGCTTTGAGTGGACATTTAAGCCTTTAATTGTACAATACTATATCAGAATAGTCCAATATTACCCAGTGACAGTCTATGATGTGTAAACTATCACCCTGAGATGAAATGAGTCTGGCTAAGAAGGAGGTTTCATTTTTAGAGCAGCCTGAAAAATAGATACAATATGGCTTTAATTAGCTGCCAAAATGTAGACAAAATATAGCTTTTAGTGGACATGTAAGCCTTTAATTTTACAATCCTATATCAGAATAGTCTGATATTACCCAGTGACAGTCTGGGATGTGTAAACTATCACCCTGAGGTGAAATGAGTCTGGCTAAACAAGGGGTTTCATTTTTAGAGCAGCCTGAAAAAGAGTTACAAAATGGCTTTAATTACCAGCCTGAAACAGAGATGAAATATAGCTTTAAGTGGACATTTAAGGCTTTAATTTTACAATCCTATATCAGAACAGTCTGATATTACCCAGTGACAGTCTAGGATGTGTAAACTATCACCGTGAGGTGAAATGAGTCTGGCTAAACAGGAGGTTTTGTATTTAGAGCAGCCTGAAAAAGAGCTAGAGTATGGCTTTAATTACCAGCCTGAAACAGAGTTGAAATATAGCTTTAAGTGGACATTTAAGCTTTTAATTTTACAATCCTATATCAGAATAGACTGATATCACCCAATGACAGTCTAGGATGTGTAAACTATCACCCTGAGGTGAAATGAGTCTGGCTAAACAGGAGGTTTCGTTTTTAGAGCAGCCTGAAAAAGAGTTACAATATGGCTTTAATTAGCAGCGAAAATGAAGCCAAAATATAGCTTTGAGTGGACATTTAAGCCTTTAATTGTACAATACTATATCAGAATAGTCCAATATTACCCAGTGACAGTCTATGATGTGTAAACTATCACCCTGAGATGAAATGAGTCTGGCTAAGAAGGAGGTTTCATTTTTAGAGCAGCCTGAAAAATAGTTACAATATGGCTTTAATTAGCTGCCAAAATGTAGACAAAATATAGCTTTTAGTGGACATGTAAGCCTTTAATTTTACAATCCTATATCAGAATAGTCTGATATTACCCAGTGACAGTCTGGGATGTGTAAACTATCACCCTGAGGTGAAATGAGTCTGGCTAAACAAGGGGTTTCATTTTTAGAGCAGCCTGAAAAAGAGTTACAAAATGGCTTTAATTACCAGCCTGAAACAGAGATGAAATATAGCTTTAAGTTGACATTTAAGGCTTTAATTTTACAATCCTATATCAGAACAGTCTGATATTACCCAGTGACAGTCTAGGATGTGTAAACTATCACCGTGAGGTGAAATGAGTCTGGCTAAACAGGAGGTTTTGTTTTTAGAGCAGCCTGAAAAAGAGCTAGAGTATGGCTTTAATTACCAGCCTGAAACAGAGTTGAAATATAGCTTTAAGTGGACATATAAGCCTTTAATTTTACAATCCTATATCAGAATAGACTGATATTACCCAGTGACAGTCTAGGATGTGTAAACTATCACCCTGAGGTGAAATGAGTCTGGCTAAACAGGAGGTTTTGTTTTTAGAGCAGCCTGAAAAAGAGTTACAGTATGGCTTTAATTAACTGCCAAAATGTAGACAAAATATAGCTTTTAGTGGACATTTAAGCCTTTAATTTTAAAATCCTATATCAGAATAGTCCAATATTACCCAGTGACAGTCTACGATCTGTATAATATCACCCTGAGTTGAAATGAGTCTGGCTAAACAAGAAGCTTCGTTTTTAGGGCAGCCTGAAAAAGAGTTACAATATGGCTTTAATTAGCAGCGGAAATGAAGCCAAAATATAGCTTTGAGTGGACATTTAAGCCTTTAATTTTACAATCCTATATCAGAATAGTCTGATATTACCCAGTGACAGTCTGGGATGTGTAAATTATCACCCTGAGGTGAAATGAGTCTGGCTAAACAGGAGGTTTCGTTTTTAGAGCAGCCTGAAAAAGAGTTACAATATGGCTTTAATTAGCAGCGAAAATGAAGCCAAAATATAGCTTTGAGTGGACATTTAAGCCTTTAATTGTACAATACTATATCAGAATAGTCCAATATTACCCAGTGACAGTCTATGATGTGTAAACTATCACCCTGAGATGAAATGAGTCTGGCTAAGAAGGAGGTTTCATTTTTAGAGCAGCCTGAAAAATAGTTACAATATGGCTTTAATTAGCTGCCAAAATGTAGACAAAATATAGCTTTTAGTGGACATGTAAGCCTTTAATTTTACAATCCTATATCAGAATAGTCTGATATTACCCAGTGACAGTCTGGGATGTGTAAACTATCACCCTGAGGTGAAATGAGTCTGGCTAAACAAGGGGTTTCATTTTTAGAGCAGCCTGAAAAAGAGATACAAAATGGCTTTAATTACCAGCCTGAAACAGAGATGAAATATAGCTTTAAGTGGACATTTAAGGCTTTAATTTTACAATCCTATATCAGAACAGTCTGATATTACCCAGTGACAGTCTAGGATGTGTAAACTATCACCGTGAGGTGAAATGAGTCTGGCTAAACAGGAGGTTTTGTTTTTAGAGCAGCCTGAAAAAGAGCTAGAGTATGGCTTTAATTACCAGCCTGAAACAGAGTTGAAATATAGCTTTAAGTGGACATATAAGCCTTTAATTTTACAATCCTATATCAGAATAGACTGATATTACCCAGTGACAGTCTAGGATGTGTAAACTATCACCCTGAGGTGAAATGAGTCTGGCTAAACAGGAGGTTTTGTTTTTAGAGCAGCCTGAAAAAGAGTTACAGTATGGCTTTAATTAACTGCCAAAATGTAGACAAAATATAGCTTTTAGTGGACATTTAAGCCTTTAATTTTAAAATCCTATATCAGAATAGTCCAATATTACCCAGTGACAGTCTACGATCTGTATAATATCACCCTGAGTTGAAATGAGTCTGGCTAAACAAGAAGCTTCGTTTTTAGGGCAGCCTGAAAAAGAGTTACAATATGGCTTTAATTAGCAGCGGAAATGAAGCCAAAATATAGCTTTGAGTGGACATTTAAGCCTTTAATTTTACAATCCTATATCAGAATAGTCTGATATTACCCAGTGACAGTCTGGGATGTGTAAATTATCACCCTGAGGTGAAATGAGTCTGGCTAAACAAGGGGTTTCATTTTTAGAGCAGCCTGAAAAAGAGTTACAAAATGGCTTTAATTACCAGCCTGAAACAGAAATGAAATATAGCTTTAAGTGGACATTTAAGGCTTTAATTTTACAATCCTATATCAGAATAGTCTGATATTACCCAGTGACAGTCTAGGATGTGTAACCTATCACCCTGAGATGAAATGAGTCTGGCTAAACAGGAGGTTTTGTTTTTAGAGCAGCCTGAAAAAGAGTTACAGTATGGCTTTAATTATCAGCCTGATACAGAGTTGAAATATAGCTTTAAGTGGACATTTAAGCCTTTAATTTAACAATCCTATATCAGAATAGACTGATATTACCCAGTGACAGTCTAGGATGTGTGAACTATCACCCTGAGGTGAAATGAGTCTGGCTAAACAGGAGGTCTTGTTTTTAGAGCAGCCTGAATAAGAGTTACAGTATGGCTTCAATTAACTGCCAAAATGTAGCCAAAATATAGCTTTTAGTGGACATTTAAGACTTTAATTTTAAAATTCTATATCAGAATAGTCCAATATTACCCAGTGACAGTCTACGATGTGTATAATATCACCCTGAGTTGAAATGAGTCTGGCTAAACAAGAAGCTTCGTTTTTAGAGCAGCCTGAAAAAGAGTTACAATATGGCTTTAATTACCAGCCTGAAACAGAGTTGAAATATAGCTTTAAGTGGACATTTAATCCTTTAATTTTACAATCCTATATCAGAACAGTCTGATATTACCCAGTGACAGTCTACAATGTGTATAATATCACCCTGAGGTGAAATGAGTCTGGCTAAACAAGGGGTTTCATTTTTAGAGCAGCCTGAAAAAGAGTTACAAAATGGCTTTAATTACCAGCCTGAAACAGAGATGAAATATAGCTTTAAGTGGACATTTAAGCCTTTAATTTTAAAATCCTATATCAGAATAGTCCAATATTACCCAGTGACAGTCTACGATCTGTATAATATCACCCTGAGTTGAAATGAGTCTGGCTAAACAAGAAGCTTCGTTTTTAGGGCAGCCTGAAAAAGAGTTACAATATGGCTTTAATTAGCAGCGGAAATGAAGCCAAAATATAGCTTTGAGTGGACATATAAGCCTTTAATTTTAAAATCCTATATCAGAATAGTCCAATATTACCCAGTAACAGTCTAGGATGTGTAAACTATCACCCTGAGATGAAATTAGTCTGGCTAAGAAGGAGGTTTCATTTTTAGAGCAGCCTGAAAAAGAGGTACAGTATGGCTTTAATTAACTGCCAAAATGAAGCCAAAATATAGCTTTTAGTGGAGATTTAAGCCTTTAATTTTTCAATACTTTATCAGAATAGACTGATATTAAGCAGTGACAGTCTAGAATGTGTAAACTATCACCCTGAGATGAAATTAGTCTGGCTAAGAAGGAGGTTTCATTTTTAGAGCAGCCTGAAAAAGAGTTACAATATGGCTTTAATTAGCAGCGAAAATGAAGCCAAAATATAGCTTTGAGTGGACATTTAAGCCTTTAATTGTACAATACTATATCAGAATAGTCCAATATTACCCAGTGACAGTCTAGGATGTGTAAACTATCACCCTGAGATGAAATGAGTCTGGCTAAGAAGGAGGTTTCATTTTTAGAGCAGCCTGAAAAAGAGTTACAAAATGGCTTTAATTACCAGTCTGAAACAGAGATGATATATATAGCTTTAAGTGGACATTTAAGGCTTTAATTTTACAATCCTATATCAGAATAGTCTGATATTACCCAGTGACAGTCTAGGATGTGTAAACTATCACGCTGAGGTGAAATGAGTCTGGCTAAACAGGAGGTTTTGTTTTTAGAGCAGCCTGAAAAAAGAGTTACAGTATGGCTTTAATTAACTGCCAAAATGTAGCCAAAATATAGCTTTTAGTGGACATTTAAGCCTTTAATTTTAAAATCCTATATCAGAATAGTCCAATAATACCCATTGACAGTCTATGATGTGTATAATATCACCCTGAGTTGAAATGAGTCTGGCTAAACAAGAAGCTTCGTTTTTAGAACAGCCTGAAAAAGAGTTACAAAATGGCTTTAATTACCAGCCTGAAACAGAGATGAAATATAGCTTTAAGTGGACATTTAAGGCTTTAATTTTACAATCCTATATCAGAATAGTCTGAAATTACCCAGTGACAGTCTAGGATGTGTAAACTATCACCCTGAGATGAAATGAGTCTGGCTAAGAAGGAGGTTTCATTTTTAGAGCAGCCTGAAAAAGAGTTAAAATATGGCTTAAATTAGCTGCCAAAATGTAGCCAAAATATAGCTTTTAGTGGACATGTAAGCCTTTAATTTTGAAATCCTATATCAGAATAGTCCAATATTACCCAGTAACAGTCTAGGATGTGTAAACTATCACCCTGAGGTGAAATGAGTCTGGCTAAACAGGATGTTTTGTTTTTAGAGCAGCCTGAAAAAGAGCTAGAGTATGGCTTTAATTACCAGCCTGAAACAGAGTTGAAATATAGCTTTAAGTGGACATTTAATCCTTTAATTTTACAATCCTATATCAGAACAGTCTGATATTACCCAGTGACAGTCTACAATGTGTATAATATCACCCTGAGGTGAAATGAGTCTGGCTAAACAAGGGGTTTCATTTTTAGAGCAGCCTGAAAAAGAGTTACAAAATGGCTTTAATTACCAGCCTGAAACAGAGATGAAATATAGCTTTAAGTGGACATTTAAGCCTTTAATTTTAAAATCCTATATCAGAATAGTCCAATATTACCCAGTGACAGTCTACGATCTGTATAATATCACCCTGAGTTGAAATGAGTCTGGCTAAACAAGAAGCTTCGTTTTTAGGGCAGCCTGAAAAAGAGTTACAATATGGCTTTAATTAACAGCGGAAATGAAGCCAAAATATAGCTTTGAGTGGACATATAAGCCTTTAATTTTAAAATCCTATATCAGAATAGTCCAATATTACCCAGTGACAGTCTAGGATGTGTAAACTATCACCCTGAGATGAAATTAGTCTGGCTAAGAAGGAGGTTTCATTTTTAGAGCAGCCTGAAAAAGAGTTACAATATGGCTTTAATTAGCAGCGAAAATGAAGCCAAAATATAGCTTTGAGTGGACATTTAAGCCTTTAATTGTACAATACTATATCATAATAGTCCAATATTACCCAGTGACAGTCTAGGATGTGTAAACTATCACCCTGAGGTGAAATGAGTCTGGCTAAACAGGAGGTTTCGTTTTTAGAGCAGCCTGAAAAAGAGCTACAATATGACTTTAATTAGCAGCGAAAATGTAGCCAAAATATAGCTTTGAGTGGACATTTAAGCATTTAATTTTAAAATCCTACATCAGAATTGTCTAATAATACCCATTGACAGTCTATGATGTGTATAATATCACCCTGAGTTGAAATGAGTCTGGCTAAACAAGAAGCTTCGTTTTTAGAACAGCCTGAAAAAGAGTTACAAAATGGCTTTAATTACCAGCCTGAAACAGAGATGAAATATAGCTTTAAGTGGACATTTAAGGCTTTAATTTTACAATCCTATATCAGAATAGTCTGAAATTACCCAGTGACAGTCTAGGATGTGTAAACTATCACCCTGAGATGAAATGAGTCTGGCTAAGAAGGAGGTTTCATTTTTAGAGCAGCCTGAAAAAGAGTTAAAATATGGCTTAAATTAGCTGCCAAAATGTAGCCAAAATATAGCTTTTAGTGGACATGTAAGCCTTTAATTTTGAAATCCTATATCAGAATAGTCCAATATTACCCAGTAACAGTCTAGGATGTGTAAACTATCACCCTGAGGTGAAATGAGTCTGGCTAAACAGGATGTTTTGTTTTTAGAGCAGCCTGAAAAAGAGCTAGAGTATGGCTTTAATTACCAGCCTGAAACAGAGTTGAAATATAGCTTTAAGTGGACATTTAATCCTTTAATTTTACAATCCTATATCAGAACAGTCTGATATTACCCAGTGACAGTCTACAATGTGTATAATATCACCCTGAGGTGAAATGAGTCTGGCTAAACAAGGGGTTTCATTTTTAGAGCAGCCTGAAAAAGAGTTACAAAATGGCTTTAATTACCAGCCTGAAACAGAGATGAAATATAGCTTTAAGTGGACATTTAAGCCTTTAATTTTAAAATCCTATATCAGAATAGTCCAATATTACCCAGTGACAGTCTACGATCTGTATAATATCACCCTGAGTTGAAATGAGTCTGGCTAAACAAGAAGCTTCGTTTTTAGGGCAGCCTGAAAAAGAGTTACAATATGGCTTTAATTAACAGCGGAAATGAAGCCAAAATATAGCTTTGAGTGGACATATAAGCCTTTAATTTTAAAATCCTATATCAGAATAGTCCAATATTACCCAGTGACAGTCTAGGATGTGTAAACTATCACCCTGAGATGAAATTAGTCTGGCTAAGAAGGAGGTTTCATTTTTAGAGCAGCCTGAAAAAGAGTTACAATATGGCTTTAATTAGCAGCGAAAATGAAGCCAAAATATAGCTTTGAGTGGACATTTAAGCCTTTAATTGTACAATACTATATCATAATAGTCCAATATTACCCAGTGACAGTCTAGGATGTGTAAACTATCACCCTGAGGTGAAATGAGTCTGGCTAAACAGGAGGTTTCGTTTTTAGAGCAGCCTGAAAAAGAGCTACAATATGACTTTAATTAGCAGCGAAAATGTAGCCAAAATATAGCTTTGAGTGGACATTTAAGCATTTAATTTTAAAATCCTACATCAGAATTGTCTAATAATACCCATTGACAGTCTATGATGTGTATAATATCACCCTGAGTTGAAATGAGTCTGGCTAAACAAGAAGCTTCGTTTTTAGAACAGCCTGAAAAAGAGTTACAAAATGGCTTTAATTACCAGCCTGAAACAGAGATGAAATATAGCTTTAAGTGGACATTTAAGGCTTTAATTTTACAATCCTATATCAGAATAGTCTGAAATTACCCAGTGACAGTCTAGGATGTGTAAACTATCACCCTGAGATGAAATGAGTCTGGCTAAGAAGGAGGTTTCATTTTTAGAGCAGCCTGAAAAAGAGTTAAAATATGGCTTAAATTAGCTGCCAAAATGTAGCCAAAATATAGCTTTTAGTGGACATGTAAGCCTTTAATTTTGAAATCCTATATCAGAATAGTCCAATATTACCCAGTAACAGTCTAGGATGTGTAAACTATCACCCTGAGGTGAAATGAGTCTGGCTAAACAGGATGTTTTGTTTTTAGAGCAGCCTGAAAAAGAGCTAGAGTATGGCTTTAATTACCAGCCTGAAACAGAGTTGAAATATAGCTTTAAGTGGACATTTAATCCTTTAATTTTACAATCCTATATCAGAACAGTCTGATATTACCCAGTGACAGTCTACAATGTGTATAATATCACCCTGAGGTGAAATGAGTCTGGCTAAACAAGGGGTTTCATTTTTAGAGCAGCCTGAAAAAGAGTTACAAAATGGCTTTAATTACCAGCCTGAAACAGAGATGAAATATAGCTTTAAGTGGACATTTAAGCCTTTAATTTTAAAATCCTATATCAGAATAGTCCAATATTACCCAGTGACAGTCTACGATCTGTATAATATCACCCTGAGTTGAAATGAGTCTGGCTAAACAAGAAGCTTCGTTTTTAGGGCAGCCTGAAAAAGAGTTACAATATGGCTTTAATTAACAGCGGAAATGAAGCCAAAATATAGCTTTGAGTGGACATAGAAGCCTTTAATTTTAAAATCCTATATCAGAATAGTCCAATATTACCCAGTGACAGTCTAGGATGTGTAAACTATCACCCTGAGGTGAAATGAGTCTGGCTAAACAGGAGGTTTCGTTTTTAGAGCAGCCTGAAAAAGAGCTACAATATGACTTTAATTAGCAGCGAAAATGTAGCCAAAATATAGCTTTGAGTGGACATTTAAGCATTTAATTTTAAAATCCTACATCAGAATTGTCTAATAATACCCATTGACAGTCTATGATGTGTATAATATCACCCTGAGTTGAAATGAGTCTGGCTAAACAAGAAGCTTCGTTTTTAGAACAGCCTGAAAAAGAGTTACAATATGGCTTTAATTAGCTGCCAAAATATAGCTTTTAGTGGACATATAAGCCTTTAATTTTAAAATCCTATATCAGAATAGTCCAATATTACCCAGTGACAGTCCAGGATGTGTAAACTATCACCCTGAGGTGAAATGAGTCTGGCTAAATAAGAGGTTTTGTTTTTAGAGCAGCCTGAAAAAGAGTTACAGTATAGCTTTAATTACCAGCCTGAAACAGAGTTGAAATATAGCTTTAAGTGGACATTTAAGCCTTTAATTTTACAATCTTATATCAGAATAGACTGATATTACCCAGTGACAGTCTAGGATGTGTAAACTATCACCCTGAGGTGGAATGAGTCTGGCTAAACAGGAGGTTTTGTTTTTAGAGCAGCCTGAAAAAGAGGTACAGTATGGCTTTAATTAACTGCCAAAATGTAGACAAAATATAGCTTTTAGTGGAGATTTAAGCCTTTAATTTTTCAATACTTTATCAGAATAGACTGATATTAAGCAGTGACAGTCTAGAATGTGTAAACTATCACCCTGAGATGAAATTAGTCTGGCTAAGAAGGAGGTTTCATTTTTAGAGCAGCCTGAAAAAGAGTTACAATATGGCTTTAATTAGCAGCGAAAATGAAGCCAAAATATAGCTTTGAGTGGACATTTAAGCCTTTAATTGTACAATACTATATCAGAATAGTCCAATATTACCCAGTGACAGTCTAGGATGTGTAAACTATCACCCTGAGATGAAATGAGTCTGGCTAAGAAGGAGGTTTCATTTTTAGAGCAGCCTGAAAAAGAGTTACAAAATGGCTTTAATTACCAGTCTGAAACAGAGATGAAATATAGCTTTAAGTGGACATTTAAGGCTTTAATTTTACAATCCTATATCAGAATAGTCTGATATTACCCAGTGACAGTCTAGGATGTGTAAACTATCACCCTGAGGTGAAATGAGTCTGGCTAAACAGGACGTTTTGTTTTTAGAGCAGCCTGAAAAAAGAGCTAGAGTATGGCTTTAATTACCAGCCTGAAACAGAGTTGAAATATAGCTTTAAGTGGACATTTAAGCCTTTAATTTTACAATCCTATATCAGAATAGACTGATATTACCCAGTGACAGTCTAGGATGTGTAAACTATCACGCTGAGGTGAAATGAGTCTGGCTAAACAGGAGGTTTTGTTTTTAGAGCAGCCTGAAAAAAGAGTTACAGTATGGCTTTAATTAACTGCCAAAATGTAGCCAAAATATAGCTTTTAGTGGACATTTAAGCCTTTAATTTTAAAATCCTATATCAGAATAGTCCAATATTACCCGGTGACAGTCTACGATCTGTATAATATCACCCTGAGTTGAAATGAGTCTGGCTAAACAAGAAGCTTCGTTTTTAGGGCAGCCTGAAAAAGAGTTACAATATGGCTTTAATTAGTAGCGAAAATGAAGCCAAAATATAGCTTTGAGTGGACATTTAAGCCTTTAATTTTACAATCCTATATCAGAATAGTCTGATATTACCCAGTGACAGTCTGGGATGTGTAAACTATCACCCTGAGGTGAAATGAGTCTGGCTAAACAAGGGGTTTCATTTTTAGAGCAGCCTGAAAAAGAGTTACAAAATGGCTTTAATTACCAGCCTGAAACAGAGATGAAATATAGCTTTAAGTGGACATTTAAGGCTTTCATTTTACAATCCTATATCAGAATAGTCTGATATTACCCAGTGACAGTCTAGCATGTGTAACCTATCACCGTGAGATGAAATGAGTCTGGCTAAACAGGAGGTTTTGTTTTTAGAGCAGCCTGAAAAAGAGTTACAGTATGGCTTTAATTATCAGCCTGATACAGAGTTGAAATATAGCTTTAAGTGGACATTTAAGCCTTTAATTTAACAATCCTACATCAGAACAGTCTGATATTACCCAGTGACAGTCTACGATGTGTATAATATCACCCTGAGTTGAAATGAGTCTGGCTAAACAAGAAGCTTCGTTTTTAGAGCAGCCTGAAAAAGAGTTACAATATGGCTTTAATTACCAGCCTGAAACAGAGTTGAAATATAGCTTTAAGTGGACATTTAATCCTTTAATTTTACAATCCTATATCAGAACAGTCTGATATTACCCAGTGACAGTCTACAATGTGTATAATATAACCCTGAGGTGAAATGAGTCTGGCTAAACAAGGGGTTTCATTTTTAGAGCAGCCTGAAAAAGAGTTACAAAATGGCTTTAATTACCAGCCTGAAACAGAGATGAAATATAGCTTTAAGTGGACATTTAAGGCTTTAATTTCACAATCCTATATCAGAATAGTCTGAAATTACCCAGTGACAGTCTTGGATGTGTAAACTATCACCCTGAGATGAAATGAGTCTGGCTAAGAAGGAGGTTTCATTTTTAGAGCAGCCTGAAAAAGAGTTAAAATATGGCTTAAATTAGCTGCCAAAATGTAGCCAAAATATAGCTTTTAGTGGACATGTAAGCCTTTAATTTTGAAATCCTATATCAGAATAGTCCAATATTACCCAGTAACAGTCTAGGATGTGAAAACTATCACCCTGAGGTGAAATGAGTCTGGCTAAACAGGATGTTTTGTTTTTAGAGCAGCCTGAAAAAGAGCTAGAGTATGGCTTTAATTACCAGCCTGAAACAGAGTTGAAATATAGCTTTAAGTGGACATTTAATCCTTTAATTTTACAATCCTATATCAGAACAGTCTGATATTACCCAGTGACAGTCTACAATGTGTATAATATCACCCTGAGGTGAAATGAGTCTGGCTAAACAAGGAGTTTCATTTTTAGAGCAGCCTGAAAAAGAGTTACAAAATGGCTTTAATTACCAGCCTGAAACAGAGATGAAATATAGCTTTAAGTGGACATTTAAGCCTTTAATTTTAAAATCCTATATCAGAATAGTCCAATATTACCCAGTGACAGTCTACGATCTGTATAATATCACCCTGAGTTGAAATGAGTCTGGCTAAACAAGAAGCTTCGTTTTTAGGGCAGCCTGAAAAAGAGTTACAATATGGCTTTAATTAGCAGCGGAAATGAAGCCAAAATATAGCTTTGAGTGGACATATAAGCCTTTAATTTTAAAATCCTATATCAGAATAGTCCAATATTACCCAGTAACAGTCTAGGATGTGTAAACTATCACCCTGAGATGAAATTAGTCTGGCTAAGAAGGAGGTTTCATTTTTAGAGCAGCCTGAAAAAGAGGTACAGTATGGCTTTAATTAACTGCCAAAATGAAGCCAAAATATAGCTTTTAGTGGAGATTTAAGCCTTTAATTTTTCAATACTTTATCAGAATAGACTGATATTAAGCAGTGACAGTCTAGAATGTGTAAACTATCACCCTGAGATGAAATTAGTCTGGCTAAGAAGGAGGTTTCATTTTTAGAGCAGCCTGAAAAAGAGTTACAATATGGCTTTAATTAGCAGCGAAAATGAAGCCAAAATATAGCTTTGAGTGGACATTTAAGCCTTTAATTGTACAATACTATATCAGAATAGTCCAATATTACCCAGTGACAGTCTAGGATGTGTAAACTATCACCCTGAGATGAAATGAGTCTGGCTAAGAAGGAGGTTTCATTTTTAGAGCAGCCTGAAAAAGAGTTACAAAATGGCTTTAATTACCAGTCTGAAACAGAGATGATATATATAGCTTTAAGTGGACATTTAAGGCTTTAATTTTACAATCCTATATCAGAATAGTCTGATATTACCCAGTGACAGTCTAGGATGTGTAAACTATCACGCTGAGGTGAAATGAGTCTGGCTAAACAGGAGGTTTTGTTTTTAGAGCAGCCTGAAAAAAGAGTTACAGTATGGCTTTAATTAACTGCCAAAATGTAGCCAAAATATAGCTTTTAGTGGACATTTAAGCCTTTAATTTTAAAATCCTATATCAGAATAGTCCAATATTACCCGGTGACAGTCTACGATCTGTATAATATCACCCTGAGTTGAAATGAGTCTGGCTAAACAAGAAGCTTCGTTTTTAGGGCAGCCTGAAAAAGAGTTACAATATGGCTTTAATTAGTAGCGAAAATGAAGCCAAAATATAGCTTTGAGTGGACATTTAAGCCTTTAATTTTACAATCCTATATCAGAATAGTCTGATATTACCCAGTGATAGTCTGGGATGTGTAAACTATCACCCTGAGGTGAAATGAGTCTGGCTAAACAAGGGGTTTCATTTTTAGAGCAGCCTGAAAAAGAGTTACAAAATGGCTTTAATTACCAGCCTGAAACAGAGATGAAATATAGCTTTAAGTGGACATTTAAGGCTTTAATTTTACAATCCTATATCAGAATAGTCTGATATTACCCAGTGACAGTCTAGCATGTGTAACCTATCACCCTGAGATGAAATGAGTCTGGCTAAACAGGAGGTTTTGTTTTTAGAGCAGCCTGAAAAAGAGTTACAGTATGGCTTTAATTATCAGCCTGATACAGAGTTGAAATATAGCTTTAAGTGGACATTTAAGCCTTTAATTTAACAATCCTATATCAGAACAGTCTGATATTACCCAGTGACAGTCTACGATGTGTATAATATCACCCTGAGTTGAAATGAGTCTGGCTAAACAAGAAGCTTCGTTTTTAGAGCAGCCTGAAAAAGAGTTACAATATGGCTTTAATTACCAGCCTGAAACAGAGTTGAAATATAGCTTTAAGTGGACATTTAATCCTTTAATTTTACAATCCTATATCAGAACAGTCTGATATTACCCAGTGACAGTCTACAATGTGTATAATATCACCCTGAGGTGAAATGAGTCTGGCTAAACAAGGGGTTTCATTTTTAGAGCAGCCTGAAAAAGAGTTACAAAATGGCTTTAATTACCAGCCTGAAACAGAGATGAAATATAGCTTTAAGTGGACATTTAAGGCTTTAATTTTACAATCCTATATCAGAATAGTCTGAAATTACCCAGTGACAGTCTAGGATGTGTAAACTATCACCCTGAGATGAAATGAGTCTGGCTAAGAAGGAGGTTTCATTTTTAGAGCAGCCTGAAAAAGAGTTAAAATATGGCTTAAATTAGCTGCCAAAATGTAGCCAAAATATAGCTTTTAGTGGACATGTAAGCCTTTAATTTTGAAATCCTATATCAGAATAGTCCAATATTACCCAGTAACAGTCTAGGATGTGTAAACTATCACCCTGAGGTGAAATGAGTCTGGCTAAACAGGATGTTTTGTTTTTAGAGCAGCCTGAAAAAGAGCTAGAGTATGGCTTTAATTACCAGCCTGAAACAGAGTTGAAATATAGCTTTAAGTGGACATTTAATCCTTTAATTTTACAATCCTATATCAGAACAGTCTGATATTACCCAGTGACAGTCTACAATGTGTATAATATCACCCTGAGGTGAAATGAGTCTGGCTAAACAAGGGGTTTCATTTTTAGAGCAGCCTGAAAAAGAGTTACAAAATGGCTTTAATTACCAGCCTGAAACAGAGATGAAATATAGCTTTAAGTGGACATTTAAGCCTTTAATTTTAAAATCCTATATCAGAATAGTCCAATATTACCCAGTGACAGTCTACGATCTGTATAATATCACCCTGAGTTGAAATGAGTCTGGCTAAACAAGAAGCTTCGTTTTTAGGGCAGCCTGAAAAAGAGTTACAATATGGCTTTAATTAACAGCGGAAATGAAGCCAAAATATAGCTTTGAGTGGACATATAAGCCTTTAATTTTAAAATCCTATATCAGAATAGTCCAATATTACCCAGTGACAGTCTAGGATGTGTAAACTATCACCCTGAGATGAAATTAGTCTGGCTAAGAAGGAGGTTTCATTTTTAGAGCAGCCTGAAAAAGAGTTACAATATGGCTTTAATTAGCAGCGAAAATGAAGCCAAAATATAGCTTTGAGTGGACATTTAAGCCTTTAATTGTACAATACTATATCATAATAGTCCAATATTACCCAGTGACAGTCTAGGATGTGTAAACTATCACCCTGAGGTGAAATGAGTCTGGCTAAACAGGAGGTTTCGTTTTTAGAGCAGCCTGAAAAAGAGCTACAATATGACTTTAATTAGCAGCGAAAATGTAGCCAAAATATAGCTTTGAGTGGACATTTAAGCATTTAATTTTAAAATCCTACATCAGAATTGTCTAATAATACCCATTGACAGTCTATGATGTGTATAATATCACCCTGAGTTGAAATGAGTCTGGCTAAACAAGAAGCTTCGTTTTTAGAACAGCCTGAAAAAGAGTTACAATATGGCTTTAATTAGCTGCCAAAATATAGCTTTTAGTGGACATATAAGCCTTTAATTTTAAAATCCTATATCAGAATAGTCCAATATTACCCAGTGACAGTCCAGGATGTGTAAACTATCACCCTGAGGTGAAATGAGTCTGGCTAAATAAGAGGTTTTGTTTTTAGAGCAGCCTGAAAAAGAGTTACAGTATAGCTTTAATTACCAGCCTGAAACAGAGTTGAAATATAGCTTTAAGTGGACATTTAAGCCTTTAATTTTACAATCTTATATCAGAATAGACTGATATTACCCAGTGACAGTCTAGGATGTGTAAACTATCACCCTGAGGTGGAATGAGTCTGGCTAAACAGGAGGTTTTGTTTTTAGAGCAGCCTGAAAAAGAGGTACAGTATGGCTTTAATTAACTGCCAAAATGTAGCCAAAATATAGCTTTTAGTGGAGATTTAAGCCTTTAATTTTTCAATACTTTATCAGAATAGACTGATATTAAGCAGTGACAGTCTAGAATGTGTAAACTATCACCCTGAGATGAAATTAGTCTGGCTAAGAAGGAGGTTTCATTTTTAGAGCAGCCTGAAAAAGAGTTACAATATGGCTTTAATTAGCAGCGAAAATGAAGCCAAAATATAGCTTTGAGTGGACATTTAAGCCTTTAATTGTACAATACTATATCAGAATAGTCCAATATTACCCAGTGACAGTCTAGGATGTGTAAACTATCACCCTGAGATGAAATGAGTCTGGCTAAGAAGGAGGTTTCATTTTTAGAGCAGCCTGAAAAAGAGTTACAAAATGGCTTTAATTACCAGTCTGAAACAGAGATGAAATATAGCTTTAAGTGGACATTTAAGGCTTTAATTTTACAATCCTATATCAGAATAGTCTGATATTACCCAGTGACAGTCTAGGATGTGTAAACTATCACCCTGAGGTGAAATGAGTCTGGCTAAACAGGACGTTTTGTTTTTAGAGCAGCCTGAAAAAAGAGCTAGAGTATGGCTTTAATTACCAGCCTGAAACAGAGTTGAAATATAGCTTTAAGTGGACATTTAAGCCTTTAATTTTACAATCCTATATCAGAATAGACTGATATTACCCAGTGACAGTCTAGGATGTGTAAACTATCACGCTGAGGTGAAATGAGTCTGGCTAAACAGGAGGTTTTGTTTTTAGAGCAGCCTGAAAAAAGAGTTACAGTATGGCTTTAATTAACTGCCAAAATGTAGCCAAAATATAGCTTTTAGTGGACATTTAAGCCTTTAATTTTAAAATCCTATATCAGAATAGTCCAATATTACCCGGTGACAGTCTACGATCTGTATAATATCACCCTGAGTTGAAATGAGTCTGGCTAAACAAGAAGCTTCGTTTTTAGGGCAGCCTGAAAAAGAGTTACAATATGGCTTTAATTAGTAGCGAAAATGAAGCCAAAATATAGCTTTGAGTGGACATTTAAGCCTTTAATTTTACAATCCTATATCAGAATAGTCTGATATTACCCAGTGACAGTCTGGGATGTGTAAACTATCACCCTGAGGTGAAATGAGTCTGGCTAAACAAGGGGTTTCATTTTTAGAGCAGCCTGAAAAAGAGTTACAAAATGGCTTTAATTACCAGCCTGAAACAGAGATGAAATATAGCTTTAAGTGGACATTTAAGGCTTTCATTTTACAATCCTATATCAGAATAGTCTGATATTACCCAGTGACAGTCTAGCATGTGTAACCTATCACCGTGAGATGAAATGAGTCTGGCTAAACAGGAGGTTTTGTTTTTAGAGCAGCCTGAAAAAGAGTTACAGTATGGCTTTAATTATCAGCCTGATACAGAGTTGAAATATAGCTTTAAGTGGACATTTAAGCCTTTAATTTAACAATCCTACATCAGAACAGTCTGATATTACCCAGTGACAGTCTACGATGTGTATAATTTCACCCTGAGTTGAAATGAGTCTGGCTAAACAAGAAGCTTCGTTTTTAGAGCAGCCTGAAAAAGAGTTACAATATGGCTTTAATTACCAGCCTGAAACAGAGTTGAAATATAGCTTTAAGTGGACATTTAATCCTTTAATTTTACAATCCTATATCAGAACAGTCTGATATTACCCAGTGACAGTCTACAATGTGTATAATATAACCCTGAGGTGAAATGAGTCTGGCTAAACAAGGGGTTTCATTTTTAGAGCAGCCTGAAAAAGAGTTACAAAATGGCTTTAATTACCAGCCTGAAACAGAGATGAAATATAGCTTTAAGTGGACATTTAAGGCTTTAATTTTACAATCCTATATCAGAATAGTCTGAAATTACCCAGTGACAGTCTTGGATGTGTAAACTATCACCCTGAGATGAAATGAGTCTGGCTAAGAAGGAGGTTTCATTTTTAGAGCAGCCTGAAAAAGAGTTAAAATATGGCTTAAATTAGCTGCCAAAATGTAGCCAAAATATAGCTTTTAGTGGACATGTAAGCCTTTAATTTTGAAATCCTATATCAGAATAGTCCAATATTACCCAGTAACAGTCTAGGATGTGTAAACTATCACCCTGAGGTGAAATGAGTCTGGTTAACAGGATGTTTTGTTTTTAAAGCAGCCTGAAAAAGAGCTAGAGTATGGCTTTAATTACCAGCCTGAAACAGAGTTGAAATATAGCTTTAAGTGGACATTTAAGCCTTTAATTTTACAATGCTATATCAGAATAGACTGATATTACCCAGTGACAGTCTGGGATGTGTAAACTATCACCCTGAGGTGAAATGAGTCTGGCTAAAAAGGAGGTTTTGTTTTTAGAGCAGCCTGAAAAAGAGTTACAGTATGGCTTTAATTACCAGCCTGAAACAGAGTTGAAATATAGCTTTAAGTGGACATTTAAGCTTTTAATTTTACAATCCTATATCAGAATAGTCCAATATTACCCAGTGACAGTCTAGGATGTGTAAACCATCACCCTGAGATGAAATGAGTCTGGCTATGAAGGAGGTTTCATTTTTAGAGCAGCCTGAAATATAGTTACAATATGGCTTTAATTAGCTGCCAAAATGTAGACAAAATATAGCTTTTAGTGGACATGTAAGCCTTTAATTTTACAATCCTATATCAGAATAGTCTGATATTACCCAGTGACAGTCTGGGATGTGTAAACTATCACCCTGAGGTGAAATGAGTCTGGCTAAACAGGATGTTTTGTTTTTAGAGCAGCCTGAAAAAGAGCTAAAGTATGGCTTTAATTACCAGCCTGAAACAGAGATGAAATATAGCTTTAAGTGGACATTTAAGGCTTTAATTTTACAATCCTATATCAGAATAGTCTGATATTACCCAGTGACAGTCTAGGATGTGTAACCTATCACCCTGAGATGAAATGAGTCTGGCTAAACAGGAGGTTTTGTTTTTAGAGCAGCCTGAAAAAGAGTTACATTATGGCTTTAATTATCAGCCTGATACAGAGTTGAAATATAGCTTTAAGTGGACATTTAAGCCTTTAATTTAACAATCCTATATCAGAATAGACTAATATTACCCAGTGACAGTCTAGGATGTGTAAACTATCACCCTGAGGTGAAATGAGTCTGGCTAAACAGGAGGTCTTGTTTTTAGAGCAGCCTGAATAAGAGTTACAGTATGGCTTCAATTAACTGCCAAAATGTAGCCAAAATATAGCTTTTAGTGGACATTTAAGACTTTAATTTTAAAATTCTATATCAGAATAGTCCAATATTACCCAGTGACAGTCTACGATGTGTATAATATCACCCTGAGTTGAAATGAGTCTGGCTAAACAAGAAGCTTCGTTTTTAGAGCAGCCTGAAAAATAGTTACAATATAGCTTTAATTACCAGCCTGAAACGGAATTGAAATATAGCTTTAAGTGGACATTTAATCCTTTAATTTTACAATCCTATATCAGAGCAGTCTGATATTACCCAGTGACAGTCTACAATGTGTATAATATCACCCTGAGGTGAAATGAGTCTGGCTAAACAAGGGGTTTCATTTTTAGAGCAGCCTGAAAAAGAGTTACAAAATGGCTTTAATTACCAGCCTGAAACAGATATGAAATATAGCTTTAAGTGGACATTTAAGGCTTTAGTTTTACAATCCTATATCAGAATAGTCTGAAATTACCCAGTGACAGTCTAGGATGTGTAAACTATCACCCTGAGATGAAATGAGTCTGGCTAAGAAGGAGGTTTCATTTTTAGAGCAGCCTGAAAAAGAGTTACAATATGGCTTAAATTAGCTGCCAAAATGTAGCCAAAATATAGCTTTTAGTGGACATGTAAGCCTTTAATTTTAAAATCCTATATCAGAATAGTCCAATATTACCTAGTGCCAGTCTAGGATGTGTAAACTATCACCCTGAGGTGAAATGAGTCTGGCTAAACAGGATGTTTTGTTTTTAGAGCAGCCTGAAAAAGAGCTAGAGTATGGCTTTAATTACCAGCCTGAAACAGAGTTGAAATATAGCTTTAAGTGGACATTTAAGCCTTTAATTTTACAATGCTATATCAGAATAGACTGATATTACCCAGTGACAGTCTGGGATGTGTAAACTATCACCCTGAGGTGAAATGAGTCTGGCTAAACAGGAGGTTTTGTTTTTAGAGCAGCCTGAAAAAGAGTTACAGTATGGCTTTAATTAACTGCCAAAATGTAGCCAAACTATAGCTTTTAGTGCACATTTAAGCCTTTAATTTTAAAATCCTATATCAGAATAGTCCAATATTACCCAGTGACAGTCTACGATGTGTATAATATCACCCTGAGTTGAAATGAGTCTGGCTAATCAAGAAGCTTCGTTTTTAGGGCAGCCTGAAAAATAGTTACAATATGGCTTTAATTAGCAGCGAAAATGAAGCCAAAATATAGCTTTGAGTGGACATTTAAGCCTTTAATTTTAAAATCCTATATCAGAATAGTCCAATATTACCCAGTGACAGTCTACGATGTGTATAATATCACCCTGAGGTGAAATGAGTCTGGCTAAACAAGGGGTTTCATTTTTAGAGCAGCCTGAAAAAGAGTTACAAAATGGCTTTAATTACCAGCCTGAAACAGAGATGAAATATAGCTTTAAGTGGACATTTAAGGCTTTAATTTTACAATCCTATATCAGAATAGTCTGATATTACCCAGTGACAGTCTAGGATGTGTAAACTATCACCCTGAGATAAAATGAGTCTGGCTAAGAAGGAGGTTTCATTTTTAGAGCAGCCTGAAAAAGAGTTACAATATGGCTTAAATTAGCTGCCAAAATGTAGCCAAAATATAGCTTTTAGTGGACATGTAAGCCTTTAATTTTAAAATCCTATATGAAAATAGTCCAATATTACCCAGTGACAGTCTAGGATGTGTAAACTATCACCCTGAGGTGAAATGAGTCTGGCAAAACAGGAGGTTTTGTTTTTAGAGCAGCCTGAAAAAGAGTTACAGTATGGCTTTAATTAACTGCCAAAATGTAGACAAAATATAGCTTTTAGTGGACATTTAAGCCTTTAATTTTAAAATCCTATATCAGAATAGTCCAATATTACCCAGTGACAGTCTACGATCTGTATAATATCACCCTGAGTTGGAATGAGTCTGGCTAAACAAGAAGCTTCGTTTTTAGGGCAGCCTGAAAAAGAGTTACAATATGGCTTTAATTAGCAGCGGAAATGAAGCCAAAATATAGCTTTGAGTGGACATATAAGCCTTTAATTTTAAAATCCTATATCAGAATAGTCTAATAATACCCATTGACAGTCTATGATGTGTATAATAACACCCTGAGTTGAAATGAGTCTGGCTAAACAAGAAGCTTCGTTTTTAGAACAGCTTGAAAAAGAGTTACAATATGGCTTTAATTAGCTGCCAAAATATAGCTTTTAGTGGACATATAAGCCTTTAATTTTAAAATCCTATATCAGAATAGTCCAATATTACCCAGTGACAGTCTAGGATGTGTAAACTATCACCCTGATGTGAAATGAGTCTGGCTAAATAAGAGGTTTTGTTTTTAGAGCAGCCTGAAAAAGAGTTACAGTATAGCTTTAATTACCAGCCTGAAACAGAGTTGAAATATAGCTTTAAGTGGACATTTAAGCCTTTAATTTTACAATCTTATATCAGAATAGACTGATATTACCCAGTGACAGTCTAGGATGTGTAAACTATCACCCTGAGGTGGAATGAGTCTGGCTAAACAGGAGGTTTTGTTTTTAGAGCAGCCTGAAAAAGAGGTACAGTATGGCTTTAATTAACTGCCAAAATGTAGCCAAAATATAGCTTTTAGTGGAGATTTAAGCCTTTAATTTTTCAATACTTTATCAGAATAGACTGATATTAAGCAGTGACAGTCTAGAATGTGTAAACTATCACCCTGAGATGAAATTAGTCTGGCTAAGAAGGAGGTTTCATTTTTAGAGCAGCCTGAAAAAGAGTTACAATATGGCTTTAATTAGCAGCGAAAATGAAGCCAAAATATAGCTTTGAGTGGACATTTAAGCCTTTAATTGTACAATACTATATCAGAATAGTCCAATATTACCCAGTGACAGTCTAGGATGTGTAAACTATCACCCTGAGATGAAATGAGTCTGGCTAAGAAGGAGGTTTCATTTTTAGAGCAGCCTGAAAAAGAGTTACAAAATGGCTTTAATTACCAGCCTGAAACAGAGATGAAATATAGCTTTAAGTGGACATTTAAGGCTTTAATTTTACAATCCTATATCAGAATAGTCTGATATTACCCAGTGACAGTCTAGGATGTGTAAACTATCACCCTGAGGTGAAATGAGTCTGGCTAAACAGGACGTTTTGTTTTTAGAGCAGCCTGAAAAAAGAGCTAGAGTATGGCTTTAATTACCAGCCTGAAACAGAGTTGAAATATAGCTTTAAGTGGACATTTAAGCCTTTAATTTTACAATCCTATATCAGAATAGACTGATATTACCCAGTGACAGTCTAGGATGTGTAAACTATCACGCTGAGGTGAAATGAGTCTGGCTAAATAGGAGGTTTTGTTTTTAGAGCAGCCTGAAAAAAGAGTTACAGTATGGCTTTAATTAACTGCCAAAATGTAGCCAAAATATAGCTTTTAGTGGACATTTAAGCCTTTAACTTTAAAATCCTATATCAGAATAGTCCAATATTACCCGGTGACAGTCTACGATCTGTATAATATCACCCTGAGTTGAAATGAGTCTGGCTAAACAAGAAGCTTCGTTTTTAGGGCAGCCTGAAAAAGAGTTACAATATGGCTTTAATTAGTAGCGAAAATGAAGCCAAAATATAGCTTTGAGTGGACATTTAAGCCTTTAATTTTACAATCCTATATCAGAATAGTCTGATATTACCCAGTGACAGTCTGGGATGTGTAAACTATCACCCTGAGGTGAAATGAGTCTGGCTAAACAAGGGGTTTAATTTTTAGAGCAGCCTGAAAAAGAGTTACAAAATGGCTTTAATTACCAGCCTGAAACAGAGATGAAATATAGCTTTAAGTGGACATTTAAGGCTTTAATTTTACAATCCTATATCAGAATAGTCTGATATTACCCAGTGACAGTCTAGCATGTGTAACCTATCACCCTGAGATGAAATGAGTCTGGCTAAACAGGAGGTTTTGTTTTTAGAGCAGCCTGAAAAAGAGTTACAGTATGGCTTTAATTATCAGCCTGATACAGAGTTGAAATATAGCTTTAAGTGGACATTTAAGCCTTTAATTTAACAATCCTATATCAGAACAGTCTGATATTACCCAGTGACAGTCTACGATGTGTATAATATCACCCTGAGTTGAAATGAGTCTGGCTAAACAAGAAGCTTCGTTTTTAGAGCAGCCTGAAAAAGAGTTACAATATGGCTTAAATTAGCTGCCAAAATGTAGCCAAAATATAGCTTTTAGTGGACATGTAAGCCTTTAATTTTGAAATCCTATATCAGAATAGTCCAATATTACCCAGTGACAGTCTAGGATGTGTAAACTATCACCCTGAGGTGAAATGAGTCTGGCTAAACAGGATGTTTTGTTTTTAGAGCAGCCTGAAAAAGAGCTAGAGTATGGCTTTAATTACCAGCCTGAAACAGAGTTGAAATATAGCTTTAAGTGGACATTTAAGCCTTTAATTTTACAATGCTATATCAGAATAGACTGATATTACCCAGTGACAGTCTGGGATGTGTAAACTATCACCCTGAGGTGAAATGAGTCTGGCTAAACAGGAGGTTTTGTTTTTAGAGCAGCCTGAAAAAGAGTTACAGTATGGCTTTAATTAGCTGCCAAAATGTAGCCAAACTATAGCTTTTAGTGCACATTTAAGCCTTTAATTTTAAAATCCTATATCAGAATAGTCCAATATTACCCAGTGACAGTCTACGATGTGTATAATATCACCCTGAGGTGAAATGAGTCTGGCTAAACAAGGGGTTTCATTTTTAGAGCAGCCTGAAAAAGAGTTACAAAATGGCTTTAATTACCAGCCTGAAACAGAGATGAAATATAGCTTTAAGTGGACATTTAAGGCTTTAATTTTACAATCCTATATCAGAATAGTCTGATATTACCCAGTGACAGTCTAGGATGTGTAAACTATCACCCTGAGATAAAATGAGTCTGGCTAAGAAGGAGGTTTCATTTTTAGAGCAGCCTGAAAAAGAGTTACAATATGGCTTAAATTAGCTGCCAAAATGTAGCCAAAATATAGCTTTTAGTGGACATGTAAGCCTTTAATTTTAAAATCCTATATGAAAATAGTCCAATATTACCCAGTGACAGTCTAGGATGTGTAAACTATCACCCTGAGGTGAAATGAGTCTGGCAAAACAGGAGGTTTTGTTTTTAGAGCAGCCTGAAAAAGAGTTACAGTATGGCTTTAATTAACTGCCAAAATGTAGACAAAATATAGCTTTTAGTGGACATTTAAGCCTTTAATTTTAAAATCCTATATCAGAATAGTCCAATATTACCCAGTGACAGTCTACGATCTGTATAATATCACCCTGAGTTGGAATGAGTCTGGCTAAACAAGAAGCTTCGTTTTTAGGGCAGCCTGAAAAAGAGTTACAATATGGCTTTAATTAGCAGCGGAAATGAAGCCAAAATATAGCTTTGAGTGGACATATAAGCCTTTAATTTTAAAATCCTATATCAGAATAGTCTAATAATACCCATTGACAGTCTATGATGTGTATAATAACACCCTGAGTTGAAATGAGTCTGGCTAAACAAGAAGCTTCGTTTTTAGAACAGCTTGAAAAAGAGTTACAATATGGCTTTAATTAGCTGCCAAAATATAGCTTTTAGTGGACATATAAGCCTTTAATTTTAAAATCCTATATCAGAATAGTCCAATATTACCCAGTGACAGTCTAGGATGTGTAAACTATCACCCTGATGTGAAATGAGTCTGGCTAAATAAGAGGTTTTGTTTTTAGAGCAGCCTGAAAAAGAGTTACAGTATAGCTTTAATTACCAGCCTGAAACAGAGTTGAAATATAGCTTTAAGTGGACATTTAAGCCTTTAATTTTACAATCTTATATCAGAATAGACTGATATTACCCAGTGACAGTCTAGGATGTGTAAACTATCACCCTGAGGTGGAATGAGTCTGGCTAAACAGGAGGTTTTGTTTTTAGAGCAGCCTGAAAAAGAGGTACAGTATGGCTTTAATTAACTGCCAAAATGTAGCCAAAATATAGCTTTTAGTGGAGATTTAAGCCTTTAATTTTTCAATACTTTATCAGAATAGACTGATATTAAGCAGTGACAGTCTAGAATGTGTAAACTATCACCCTGAGATGAAATTAGTCTGGCTAAGAAGGAGGTTTCATTTTTAGAGCAGCCTGAAAAAGAGTTACAATATGGCTTTAATTAGCAGCGAAAATGAAGCCAAAATATAGCTTTGAGTGGACATTTAAGCCTTTAATTGTACAATACTATATCAGAATAGTCCAATATTACCCAGTGACAGTCTAGGATGTGTAAACTATCACCCTGAGATGAAATGAGTCTGGCTAAGAAGGAGGTTTCATTTTTAGAGCAGCCTGAAAAAGAGTTACAAAATGGCTTTAATTACCAGCCTGAAACAGAGATGAAATATAGCTTTAAGTGGACATTTAAGGCTTTAATTTTACAATCCTATATCAGAATAGTCTGATATTACCCAGTGACAGTCTAGGATGTGTAAACTATCACCCTGAGGTGAAATGAGTCTGGCTAAACAGGACGTTTTGTTTTTAGAGCAGCCTGAAAAAAGAGCTAGAGTATGGCTTTAATTACCAGCCTGAAACAGAGTTGAAATATAGCTTTAAGTGGACATTTAAGCCTTTAATTTTACAATCCTATATCAGAATAGACTGATATTACCCAGTGACAGTCTAGGATGTGTAAACTATCACGCTGAGGTGAAATGAGTCTGGCTAAACAGGAGGTTTTGTTTTTAGAGCAGCCTGAAAAAAGAGTTACAGTATGGCTTTAATTAACTGCCAAAATGTAGCCAAAATATAGCTTTTAGTGGACATTTAAGCCTTTAACTTTAAAATCCTATATCAGAATAGTCCAATATTACCCGGTGACAGTCTACGATCTGTATAATATCACCCTGAGTTGAAATGAGTCTGGCTAAACAAGAAGCTTCGTTTTTAGGGCAGCCTGAAAAAGAGTTACAATATGGCTTTAATTAGTAGCGAAAATGAAGCCAAAATATAGCTTTGAGTGGACATTTAAGCCTTTAATTTTACAATCCTATATCAGAATAGTCTGATATTACCCAGTGACAGTCTGGGATGTGTAAACTATCACCCTGAGGTGAAATGAGTCTAGCTAAACAAGGGGTTTAATTTTTAGAGCAGCCTGAAAAAGAGTTACAAAATGGCTTTAATTACCAGCCTGAAACAGAGATGAAATATAGCTTTAAGTGGACATTTAAGGCTTTAATTTTACAATCCTATATCAGAATAGTCTGATATTACCCAGTGACAGTCTAGCATGTGTAACCTATCACCCTGAGATGAAATGAGTCTGGCTAAACAGGAGGTTTTGTTTTTAGAGCAGCCTGAAAAAGAGTTACAGTATGGCTTTAATTATCAGCCTGATACAGAGTTGAAATATAGCTTTAAGTGGACATTTAAGCCTTTAATTTAACAATCCTATATCAGAACAGTCTGATATTACCCAGTGACAGTCTACGATGTGTATAATATCACCCTGAGTTGAAATGAGTCTGGCTAAACAAGAAGCTTCGTTTTTAGAGCAGCCTGAAAAAGAGTTACAATATGGCTTAAATTAGCTGCCAAAATGTAGCCAAAATATAGCTTTTAGTGGACATGTAAGCCTTTAATTTTGAAATCCTATATCAGAATAGTCCAATATTACCCAGTGACAGTCTAGGATGTGTAAACTATCACCCTGAGGTGAAATGAGTCTGGCTAAACAGGATGTTTTGTTTTTAGAGCAGCCTGAAAAAGAGCTAGAGTATGGCTTTAATTACCAGCCTGAAACAGAGTTGAAATATAGCTTTAAGTGGACATTTAAGCCTTTAGTTTTACAATGCTATATCAGAATAGACTGATATTACCCAGTGACAGTCTGGGATGTGTAAACTATCACCCTGAGGTGAAATGAGTCTGGCTAAACAGGAGGTTTTGTTTTTAGAGCAGCCTGAAAAAGAGTTACAGTATGGCTTTAATTAGCTGCCAAAATGTAGCCAAACTATAGCTTTTAGTGCACATTTAAGCCTTTAATTTTAAAATCCTATATCAGAATAGTCCAATATTACCCAGTGACAGTCTACGATGTGTATAATATCACCCTGAGGTGAAATGAGTCTGGCTAAACAAGGGGTTTCATTTTTAGAGCAGCCTGAAAAAGAGTTACAAAATGGCTTTAATTACCAGCCTGAAACAGAGATGAAATATAGCTTTAAGTGGACATTTAAGGCTTTAATTTTACAATCCTATATCAGAATAGTCTGATATTACCCAGTGACAGTCTAGGATGTGTAAACTATCACCCTGAGATAAAATGAGTCTGGCTAAGAAGGAGGTTTCATTTTTAGAGCAGCCTGAAAAAGAGTTACAATATGGCTTTAATTAGCTGCCAAAATGTAGCCAAAATATAGCTTTTAGTGGACATGTAAGCCTTTAATTTTAAAATCCTATATCAGAATAGTCCAATATTACCCAGTGACAGTCTAGGATGTGTGAACTATCACCCTGAGGTGAAATGAGTCTGGCTAAACAGGAGGTTTCGTTTTTAGAGCAGCCTGAAAAAGAGTTACAATATGGCTTTAATTAGCAGCGAAAATGAAGCCAAAATATAGCTTTGAGTGGACATTTAAGCCTTTAATTGTACAATACTATATCAGAATAGTCCAATATTACCCAGTGACAGTCTAGGATGTGTAAACCATCACCCTGAGATGAAATGAGTCTGGCTAAGAAGGAGGTTTCATTTTTAGAGCAGCCTGAAATATAGTTACAATATGGCTTTAATTAGCTGCCAAAATGTAGACAAAATATAGCTTTTAGTGGACATATAAGCCTTTAATTTTACAATCCTATATCAGAATAGTCTGATATTACCCAGTGACAGTCTGGGATGTGTAAACTATCACCCTGAGTTGAAATGAGTCTGGCTAAACAAGAAGCTTCGTTTTTAGGGCAGCCTGAAAAAGAGTTACAATATGGCTTTAATTAGCAGTGGAAATGAAGCCAAAATATAGCTTTGAGTGGACATTTAAGCCTTTAATTTTACAATCCTATATCAGAATAGTCTGATATTACCCAGTGACAGTCTGGGATGTGTAAACTATCACCCTGAGGTGAAATGAGTCTGGCTAAACAAGGGGTTTCATTTTTAGAGCAGCCTGAAAAAGAGTTACAAAATGGCTTTAATTACCAGCCTGAAACAGAGATGAAATATAGCTTTAAGTGGACATTTAAGGCTTTAATTTAACAATCCTATATCAGAATAGACTGATATTACCCAGTGACAGTCTAGGATGTGTAAACTATCACCCTGAGGTGAAATGAGTCTGGCTAAACAGGAGGTCTTGTTTTTAGAGCAGCCTGAATAAGAGTTACAGTATGGCTTCAATTAACTGCCAAAATGTAGCCAAAATATAGCTTTAAGTGGACATTTAATCCTTTAATTTTACAATCCTATATCAGAGCAGTCTGATATTACCCAGTGACAGTCTACAATGTGTATAATATCACCCTGAGGTGAAATGAGTCTGGCTAAACAAGGGGTTTCATTTTTAGAGCAGCCTGAAAAAGAGTTACAAAATGGCTTTAATTACCAGCCTGAAACAGATATGAAATATAGCTTTAAGTGGACATTTAAGGCTTTAGTTTTACAATCCTATATCAGAATAGTCTGAAATTACCCAGTGACAGTCTAGGATGTGTAAACTATCACCCTGAGATGAAATGAGTCTGGCTAAGAAGGAGGTTTCATTTTTAGAGCAGCCTGAAAAAGAGTTACAATATGGCTTAAATTAGCTGCCAAAATGTAGCCAAAATATAGCTTTTAGTGGACATGTAAGCTTTTAATTTTAAAATCCTATATCAGAATAATCCAATATTACCCAGTGACAGTCTAGGATGTGTAAACTATCACCCTGAGGTGAAATGAGTCTGGCTAAACAGGATGTTTTGTTTTTAGAGCAGCCTGAAAAAGAGCTAGAGTATGGCTTTAATTACCAGCCTGAAACAGAGTTGAAATATAGCTTTAAGTGGACATTTAAGCCTTTAATTTTACAATGCTATATCAGAATAGACTGATATTACCCAGTGACAGTCTGGGATGTGTAAACTATCACCCTGAGGTGAAATGAGTCTGGCTAAACAGGAGGTTTTGTTTTTAGAGCAGCCTGAAAAAGAGTTACAGTATGGCTTTAATTAACTGCCAAAATGTAGCCAAACTATAGCTTTTAGTGCACATTTAAGCCTTTAATTTTAAAATCCTATATCAGAATAGTCCAATATTACCCAGTGACAGTCTACGATGTGTATAATATCACCCTGAGTTGAAATGAGTCTGGCTAATCAAGAAGCTTCGTTTTTAGGGCAGCCTGAAAAATAGTTACAATATGGCTTTAATTAGCAGCGAAAATGAAGCCAAAATATAGCTTTGAGTGGACATTTAAGCCTTTAATTTTAAAATCCTATATCAGAATAGTCCAATATTACCCAGTGACAGTCTACGATGTGTATAATATCACCCTGAGGTGAAATGAGTCTGGCTAAACAAGGGGTTTCATTTTTAGAGCAGCCTGAAAAAGAGTTACAAAATGGCTTTAATTACCAGCCTGAAACAGAGATGAAATATAGCTTTAAGTGGACATTTAAGGCTTTAATTTTACAATCCTATATCAGAATAGTCTGATATTACCCAGTGACAGTCTAGGATGTGTAAACTATCACCCTGAGATAAAATGAGTCTGGCTAAGAAGGAGGTTTCATTTTTAGAGCAGCCTGAAAAAGAGTTACAATATGGCTTTAATTAGCTGCCAAAATGTAGCCAAAATATAGCTTTTAGTGGACATGTAAGCCTTTAATTTTAAAATCCTATATCAGAATAGTCCAATATTACCCAGTGACAGTCTAGGATGTGTGAACTATCACCCTGAGGTGAAATGGGTCTGGCTAAACAGGAGGTTTTGTTTTTAGAGCAGCCTGAAAAAGAGCTAGAGTATGGCTTTAATTACCAGCCTGAAACAGAGTTGAAATATAGCTTTAAGTGGACATTTAAGCTTTTAATTTTACAATCCTATATCAGAATAGACTGATATCACCCAGTGACAGTCTAGTATGTGTAAACTATCACCCTGAGGTGAAATGAGTCTGGCTAAACAGGAGGTTTCGTTTTTAGAGCAGCCTGAAAAAGAGTTACAATATGGCTTTAATTAGCAGCGAAAATGAAGCCAAAATATAGCTTTGAGTGGACATTTAAGCCTTTAATTGTACAATACTATATCAGAATAGTCCAATATTACCCAGTGACAGTCTATGATGTGTAAACTATCACCCTGAGATGAAATGAGTCTGGCTAAGAAGGAGGTTTCATTTTTAGAGCAGCCTGAAAAATAGTTACAATATGGCTTTAATTAGCTGCCAAAATGTAGACAAAATATAGCTGTTAGTGGACATGTAAGCCTTTAATTTTACAATCCTATATCAGAATAGTCTGATATTACCCAGTGACAGTCTGGGATGTGTAAACTATCACCCTGAGGTGAAATGAGTCTGGCTAAACAAGGGGTTTCATTTTTAGAGCAGCCTGAAAAAAAGTTACAAAATGGCTTTAATTACCAGCCTGAAACAGAGATGAAATATAGCTTTAAGTGGACATTTAAGGCTTTAATTTTACAATCCTATATCAGAATAGTCTGATATTACCCAGTGACAGTCTAGGATGTGTAAACTATCACCGTGAGGTGAAATGAGTCTGGCTAAACAGGAGGTTTTGTTTTTAGAGCAGCCTGAAAAAGAGCTAGAGTATGGCTTTAATTACCAGCCTGAAACAGAGTTGAAATATAGCTTTAAGTGGACATTTAAGGCTTTAATTTTACAATCCTATATCAGAATAGTCTGATATTACCCAGTGACAGTTTAGGATGTGTAAACTATCACCCTGAGATAAAATGAGTCTGGCTAAGAAGGAGGTTTCATTTTTAGAGCAGCCTGAAAAAGAGTTACAATATGGCTTTAATTAGCTGCCAAAATGTAGCCAAAATATAGCTTTAAGTGGACATGTAAGCCTTTAATTTTAAAATCCTATATCAGAATAGTCCAATATTACCCAGTGACAGTCTAGGATGTGTGAACTATCACCCTGAGGTGAAATGAGTCTGGCTAAACAGGAGGTTTTGTTTTTAGAGCAGCCTGAAAAAGAGCTAGAGTATGGCTTTAATTACCAGCCTGAAACAGAGTTGAAATATAGCTTTAAGTGGACATTTAAGCTTTTAATTTTACAATCCTATATCAGAATAGACTGATATCACCCAGTGACAGTCTAAGATGTGTAAACTATCACCCTGAGGTGAAATGAGTCTGGCTAAACAGGAGGTTTCGTTTTTAGAGCAGCCTGAAAAAGAGTTACAATATGGCTTTAATTAGCAGCGAAAATGAAGCCAAAATATAGCTTTGAGTGGACATTTAAGCCTTTAATTGTACAATACTATATCAGAATAGTCCAATATTACCCAGTGACAGTCTAGGATGTGTAAACTATCACCCTGAGATGAAATAAGTCTGGCTAAGAAGGAGGTTCATTTTTAGAGCAGCCTGAAAAATAGTTACAATATGGCTTTAATTAGCTGCCAAAATGTAGACAAAATATAGCTTTTAGTGGACATGTAAGCCTTTAATTTTACAATCCTATATCAGAATAGTCTGATATTACCCAGTGACAGTCTGGGATGTGTAAACTATCACCCTGAGGTGAAATGAGTCTGGCTAAACAAGGGGTTTCATTTTTAGAGCAGCCTGAAAAAGAGTTACAAAATGGCTTTAATTACCAGCCTGAAACAGAGATGAAATATAGCTTTAAGTGGACATTTAAGGCTTTAATTTTACAATCCTATATCAGAATAGTCTGATATTACCCAGTGACAGTCTAGGATGTGTAAACTATCACCCTGAGATAAAATGAGTCTGGCTAAGAAGGAGGTTTCATTTTTAGAGCAGCCTGAAAAAGAGTTACAATATGGCTTTAATTAGCTGCCAAAATGTAGCCAAAATATAGCTTTTAGTGGACATGTAAGCCTTTAATTTTTAAATCCTATATCAGAATAGTCCAATATTACCCAGTGACAGTCTAGGATGTGTGAACTATCACCCTGAGGTGAAATGAGTCTGGCTAAACAGGAGGTTTTGTTTTTAGAGCAGCCTGAAAAAGAGCTAGAGTATGGCTTTAATTACCTGCCTGAAACAGAGTTGAAATATAGCTTTAAGTGGACATTTAAGCTTTTAATTTTACAATCCTATATCAGAATAGACTGATATCACCCAGTGACAGTCTAGGATGTTTAAACTATCACCCTGAGGTGAAATGAGTCTGGCTAAACAGGAGGTTTCGTTTTTAGAGCAGCCTGAAAAAGAGTTACAATATGGCTTTAATTAGCAGCGAAAATGAAGCCAAAATATAGCTTTGAGTGGACATTTAAGCCTTTAATTGTACAATACTATATCAGAATAGTCCAATATTACCCAGTGACAGTCTAGGATGTGTAAACTATCACCCTGAGATGAAATGAGTCTGGCTAAGAAGGAGGTTTCATTTTTAGAGCAGCCTGAAAAATAGTTACAATATGGCTTTAATTAGCTGCCAAAATGTAGACAAAATATAGCTTTTAGTGGACATGTAAGCCTTTAATTTTACAATCCTATATCAGAATCGTCTGATATTACCCAGTGACAGTCTGGGATGTGTAAACTATCACCCTGAGGTGAAATGAGTCTGGCTAAACAAGGGGTTTCATTTTTAGAGCAGCCTGAAAAAGAGTTACAAAATGGCTTTAATTACCAGCCTGAAACAGAGATGAAATATAGCTTTAAGTGGACATTTAAGGCTTTAATTTAACAATCCTATATCAGAATAGACTGATATTACCCAGTGACAGTCTAGGATGTGTAAACTATCACCCTGAGGTGAAATGAGTCTGGCTAAACAGGAGGTCTTGTTTTTAGAGCAGCCTGAATAAGAGTTACAGTATGGCTTCAATTAACTGCCAAAATGTAGCCAAAATATAGCTTTAAGTGGACATTTAATCCTTTAATTTTACAATCCTATATCAGAGCAGTCTGATATTACCCAGTGACAGTCTACAATGTGTATAATATCACCCTGAGGTGAAATGAGTCTGGCTAAACAAGGGGTTTCATTTTTAGAGCAGCCTGAAAAAGAGTTACAAAATGGCTTTAATTACCAGCCTGAAACAGATATGAAATATAGCTTTAAGTGGACATTTAAGGCTTTAGTTTTACAATCCTATATCAGAATAGTCTGAAATTACCCAGTGACAGTCTAGGATGTGTAAACTATCACCCTGAGATGAAATGAGTCTGGCTAAGAATGAGGTTTCATTTTTAGAGCAGCCTGAAAAAGAGTTACAATATGGCTTAAATTAGCTGCCAAAATGTAGCCAAAATATAGCTTTTAGTGGACATGTAAGCTTTTAATTTTAAAATCCTATATCAGAATAGTCCAATATTACCCAGTGACAGTCTAGGATGTGTACACTATCACCCTGAGGTGAAATGAGTCTGGCTAAACAGGATGTTTTGTTTTTAGAGCAGCCTGAAAAAGAGCTAGAGTATGGCTTTAATTACCAGCCTGAAACAGAGTTGAAATATAGCTTTAAGTGGACACTTAAGCCTTTAATTTTACAATGCTATATCAGAATAGACTGATATTACCCAGTGACAGTCTGGGATGTGTAAACTATCACCCTGAGGTGAAATGAGTCTGGCTAAACAGGAGGTTTTGTTTTTTAGAGCAGCCTGAAAAAGAGTTACAGTATGGCTTTAATTAACTGCCAAAATGTAGCCAAACTATAGCTTTTAGTGCACATTTAAGCCTTTAATTTTAAAATCCTATATCAGAATAGTCCAATATTACCCAGTGACAGTCTACGATGTGTATAATATCACCCTGAGTTGAAATGAGTCTGGCTAATCAAGAAGCTTCGTTTTTAGGGCAGCCTGAAAAATAGTTACAATATGGCTTTAATTAGCAGCGAAAATGAAGCCAAAATATAGCTTTGAGTGGACATTTAAGCCTTTAATTTTAAAATCCTATATCAGAATAGTCCAATATTACCCAGTGACAGTCTACGATGTGTATAATATCACCCTGAGGTGAAATGAGTCTGGCTAAACAAGGGGTTTCATTTTTAGAGCAGCCTGAAAAAGAGTTACAAAATGGCTTTAATTACCAGCCTGAAACAGAGATGAAATATAGCTTTAAGTGGACATTTAAGGCTTTAATTTTACAATCCTATATCAGAATAGTCTGATATTACCCAGTGACAGTCTAGGATGTGTAAACTATCACCCTGAGATAAAATGAGTCTGGCTAAGAAGGAGGTTTCATTTTTAGAGCAGCCTGAAAAAGAGTTACAATATGGCTTTAATTAGCTGCCAAAATGTAGCCAAAATATAGCTTTTAGTGGACATGTAAGCCTTTAATTTTAAAATCCTATATCAGAATAGTCCAATATTACCCAGTGACAGTCTAGGATGTGTGAACTATCACCCTGAGGTGAAATGGGTCTGGCTAAACAGGAGGTTTTGTTTTTAGAGCAGCCTGAAAAAGAGCTAGAGTATGGCTTTAATTACCAGCCTGAAACAGAGTTGAAATATAGCTTTAAGTGGACATTTAAGCTTTTAATTTTACAATCCTATATCAGAATAGACTGATATCACCCAGTGACAGTCTAGTATGTGTAAACTATCACCCTGAGGTGAAATGAGTCTGGCTAAACAGGAGGTTTCGTTTTTAGAGCAGCCTGAAAAAGAGTTACAATATGGCTTTAATTAGCAGCGAAAATGAAGCCAAAATATAGCTTTGAGTGGACATTTAAGCCTTTAATTGTACAATACTATATCAGAATAGTCCAATATTACCCAGTGACAGTCTAGGATGTGTAAACTATCACCCTGAGATGAAATGAGTCTGGCTAAGAAGGAGGTTTCATTTTTAGAGCAGCCTGAAAAATAGTTACAATATGGCTTTAATTAGCTGCCAAAATGTAGACAAAATATAGCTTTTAGTGGACATGTAAGCCTTTAATTTTACAATCCTATATCAGAATAGTCTGATATTACCCAGTGACAGTCTGGGATGTGTAAACTATCACCCTGATGTGAAATGAGTCTGGCTAAACAAGGGGTTTCATTTTTAGAGCAGCCTGAAAAAAAGTTACAAAATGGCTTTAATTACCAGCCTGAAACAGAGATGAAATATAGCTTTAAGTGGACATTTAAGGCTTTAATTTTACAATCCTATATCAGAATAGTCTGATATTACCCAGTGACAGTCTAGGATGTGTAAACTATCACCGTGAGGTGAAATGAGTCTGGCTAAACAGGAGGTTTTGTTTTTAGAGCAGCCTGAAAAAGAGCTAGAGTATGGCTTTAATTACCAGCCTGAAATAGAGTTGAAATATAGCTTTAAGTGGACATTTAAGCTTTTAATTTTACAATCCTATATCAGAATAGACTGATATCACCCAGTGACAGTCTAGGATGTGTAAACTATCACCCTGAGGTGAAATGAGTCTGGCTAAACAGGAGGTTTTGTTTTTAGAGCAGCCTGAAAAAGAGTTACAATATGGCTTTAATTACCAGCCTGAAACAGAGATGAAATATAGCTTTAAGTGGACATTTAAGGCTTTAATTTTACAATCCTATATCAGAATAGTCTGATATTACCCAGTGACAGTCTAGGATGTGTAAACTATCACCCTGAGATAAAATGAGTCTGGCTAAGAAGGAGGTTATATTTTTAGAGCAGCCTGAAAAAGAGTTACAATATGGCTTTAATTAGCTGCCAAAATGTAGCCAAAATATAGCTTTTAGTTGACATGTAAGCCTTTAATTTTAAAATCCTATATCAGAATAGTCCAATATTACACAGTGACAGTCTAGGATGTGTGAACTATCACCCTGAGGTGAAATGAGTCTGGCTAAACAGGAGGTTTTGTTTTTAGAGCAGCCTGAAAAAGAGCTAGAGTATGGCTTTAATTACCAGCCTGAAACAGAGTTGAAATATAGCTTTAAGTGGACATTTAAGCTTTTAATTTTACAATCCTATATCAGAATAGACTGATATCACCCAGTGACAGTCTAGGATGTGTAAACTATCACCCTGAGGTGAAATGAGTCTGGCTAAACAGGAGGTTTCGTTTTTAGAGCAGCCTGAAAAAGAGTTACAATATGGCTTTAATTAGCAGCGAAAATGAAGCCAAAATATAGCTTTGAGTGGACATTTAAGCCTTTAATTGTACAATACTATATCAGAATAGTCCAATATTACCCAGTGACAGTCTAGGATGTGTAAACTATCACCCTGAGATGAAATAAGTCTGGCTAAGAAGGAGGTTCATTTTTAGAGCAGCCTGAAAAATAGTTACAATATGGCTTTAATTAGCTGCCAAAATGTAGACAAAATATAGCTTTTAGTGGACATGTAAGCCTTTAATTTTACAATCCTATATCAGAATAGTCTGATATTACCCAGTGACAGTCTGGGATGTGTAAACTATCACCCTGAGGTGAAATGAGTCTGGCTAAACAAGGGGTTTCATTTTTAGAGCAGCCTGAAAAAGAGTTACAAAATGGCTTTAATTACCAGCCTGAAACAGAGATGAAATATAGCTTTAAGTGGACATTTAAGGCTTTAATTTTACAATCCTATATCAGAATAGTCTGATATTACCCAGTGACAGTCTAGGATGTGTAAACTATCACCCTGAGATAAAATGAGTCTGGCTAAGAAGGAGGTTTCATTTTTAGAGCAGCCTGAAAAAGAGTTACAATATGGCTTTAATTAGCTGCCAAAATGTAGCCAAAATATAGCTTTTAGTGGACATGTAAGCCTTTAATTTTAAAATCCTATATCAGAATAGTCCAATATTACCCAGTGACAGTCTAGGATGTGTGAACTATCACCCTGAGGTGAAATGAGTCTGGCTAAACAGGAGGTTTTGTTTTTAGAGCAGCCTGAAAAAGAGCTAGAGTATGGCTTTAATTACCTGCCTGAAACAGAGTTGAAATATAGCTTTAAGTGGACATTTAAGCTTTTAATTTTACAATCCTATATCATAATAGACTGATATCACCCAGTGACAGTCTAGGATGTTTAAACTATCACCCTGAGGTGAAATGAGTCTGGCTAAACAGGAGGTTTCGTTTTTAGAGCAGCCTGAAAAAGAGTTACAATATGGCTTTAATTAGCAGCGAAAATGAAGCCAAAATATAGCTTTGAGTGGACATTTAAGCCTTTAATTGTACAATACTATATCAGAATAGTCCAATATTACCCAGTGACAGTCTAGGATGTGTAAACTATCACCCTGAGATGAAATGAGTCTGGCTAAGAAGGAGGTTTCATTTTTAGAGCAGCCTGAAAAATAGTTACAATATGGCTTTAATTAGCTGCCAAAATGTAGACAAAATATAGCTTTTAGTGGACATGTAAGCCTTTAATTTTACAATCCTATATCAGAATAGTCTGATATTACCCAGTGACAGTCTGGGATGTGTAAACTATCACCCTGAGGTGAAATGAGTCTGGCTAAACAAGGGGTTTCATTTTTAGAGCAGCCTGAAAAAGAGTTACAAAATGGCTTTAATTACCAGCCTGAAACAGAGATGAAATATAGCTTTAAGTGCACATTTAAGGCTTTAATTTTACAATCCTATATCAGAATAGTCTGATATTACCCAGTGACAGTCTAGGATGTGTAAACTATCACCGTGAGGTGAAATGAGTCTGGCTAAACAGGAGGTTTTGTTTTTAGAGCAGCCTGAAAAAGAGCTAGAGTATGGCTTTAATTACCAGCCTGAAACAGAGTTGAAATATAGCTTTAAGTGGACATTTAAGCTTTTAATTTTACAATCCTATATCAGAATAGACTGATATCACCCAGTGACAGTCTAGGATGTGTAAACTATCACCCTGAGGTGAAATGAGTCTGGCTAAACAGGAGGTTTCGTTTTTAGAGCAGCCTGAAAAAGAGTTACAATATGGCTTTAATTACCAGCCTGAAACAGAGATGAAATATAGCTTTAAGTGGACATTTAAGGCTTTAATTTTACAATCCTATATCAGAATAGTCTGATATTACCCAGTGACAGTCTAGGATGTGTAAACTATCACCCTGAGATAAAATGAGTCTGGCTAAGAAGGAGGTTTCATTTTTAGAGCAGCCTGAAAAAGAGTTACAATATGGCTTTAATTAGCTGCCAAAATGTAGCCAAAATATAGCTTTTAGTGGACATGTAAGCCTTTAATTTTAAAATCCTATATCAGAATAGTCCAATATTACCCAGTGACAGTCTAGGATGTGTGAACTATCACCCTGAGGTGAAATGAGTCTGGCTAAACATGAGGTTTTGTTTTTAGAGCAGCCTGAAAAAGAGCTAGAGTATGGCTTTAATTACCAGCCTGAAACAGAGTTGAAATATAGCTTTAAGTGGACATTTAAGCTTTTAATTTTACAATCCTATATCAGAATAGACTGATATCACCCAGTGACAGTCTAGGATGTGTAAACTATCACCCTGAGGTGAAATGAGTCTGGCTAAACAGGAGGTTTCGTTTTTAGAGCAGCCTGAAAAAAGAGTTACAATATGGCTTTAATTAGCAGCGAAAATGAAGCCAAAATATAGCTTTGAGTGGACATTTAAGCCTTTAATTGTACAATACTATATCAGAATAGTCCAATATTACCCAGTGACAGTCTAGGATGTGTAAACTATCACCCTGAGATGAAATAAGTCTGGCTAAGAAGGAGGTTCATTTTTAGAGCAGCCTGAAAAATAGTTACAATATGGCTTTAATTAGCTGCCAAAATGTAGACAAAATATAGCTTTTAGTGGACATGTAAGCCTTTAATTTTACAATCCTATATCAGAATAGTCTGATATTACCCAGTGACAGTCTGGGATGTGTAAACTATCACCCTGAGGTGAAATGAGTCTGGCTAAACAAGGGGTTTCATTTTTAGAGCAGCCTGAAAAAGAGTTACAAAATGGCTTTAATTACCAGCCTGAAACAGAGATGAAATATAGCTTTAAGTGGACATTTAAGGCTTTAATTTTACAATCCTATATCAGAATAGTCTGATATTACCCAGTGACAGTCTAGGATGTGTAAACTATCACCGTGAGGTGAAATGAGTCTGGCTAAACATGAGGTTTTGTTTTTAGAGCAGCCTGAAAAAGAGCTAGAGTATGGCTTTAATTACCAGCCTGAAACAGAGTTGAAATATAGCTTTAAGTGGACATTTAAGCCTTTAATTTTACAATCCTATATCAGAATAGACTGATATTACCCAGTTACAGTCTAGGATGTGTAAACTATCACCCTGAGGTGAAATGAGTCTGGCTAAACAGGAGGTTTTGTTTTTAGAGCAGCTTGAAAAAGAGTTACAGTATGGCTTTAATTAACTGCCAAAATGTAGACAAAATATAGCTTTTAGTGGACATTTAAGCCTTTAATTTTAAAATCCTATATCAGAATAGTCCAATATTACCCAGTGACAGTCTACGATCTGTATAATATCACCCTGAGTTGAAATGAGTCTGGCAAAAACAAGAAGCTTCGTTTTTAGGGCAGCCTGAAAAAGAGTTACAATATGGCTTTAATTAGCAGCGGAAATGAAGCCAAAATATAGCTTTGAGTGGACATTTAAGCCTTTAATTTTACAATCCTATATCAGAATAGTCTGATATTACCCAGTGACAGTCTGGGATGTGTAAACTATCACCCTGAGGTGAAATGAGTCTGGCTAAACAAGGGGTTTCATTTTTAGAGCAGCCTGAAAAAGAGTTACAAAATGGCTTTAATTACCAGCCTGAAACAGAGATGAAATATAGCTTTAAGTGGACATGTAAGGCTTTAATTTTACAATCCTATATCAGAATAGTCTGATATTACCCAGTGACAGTCTAGGATGTGTAACCTATCACCCTGAGATGAAATGAGTCTGGCTAAACAGGAGGTTTTGTTTTTAGAGCAGCCTGAAAAAGAGTTACAGTATGGATTTAATTAGCAGCCTGAAACAGAGTTGAAATATAGCTTTAAGTGGACATTTAAGCCATTAATTTTACAATCCTATATCAGAACAGCCCAATGTTACCTAGTGACAGTCTACGATGTGTATAATATCACCGTGAGGTGAAATGAGTCTGTCTAAACAAGAGGTTTTGTTTTTAGAGCAGCCTGAAAGAGAGTTACAGTATGGCTTTAATTAACTGCCAAAATGTAGCAAAAATATAGCTTTTAGTGGACATTTAAGCCTTTAATTTTAAAATCCTATATCAGAATAGTAAAATATTACCCAGTGACAGTCTAGGATGTGGATAATATCACCCTGAGGTGAAATGATTCTGGCTAAACAGGAGGTTTCGTTTTTAGGGCAGCCTGAAAAAGAGTTACAATATGGCTTCAATTAGCAACGAAAATTAAGCCAAAATATAGCTTTGAGTGGACATTTAAGCCTTTACTTTTACAATTCTATATCAGAATAGTCTGATATTACCCATTGACAGTCTAGGATGTGTAAACTATCACCCTGAGATGAAATGAGTCTGGCTAAGAAGGAGGTTTCATTTTTAGAGCAGCCTGAAAAAGAGTTACAATATGGCTTTAATTAGCTGCCAAAATGTAGCCAAAATATAGCTTTTAGTGGACATGCAAGCCTTTAATTTTTCAATCCTATATCAGAATAGTCTGATATTACCCAGTGACAGTCTACAATGTGTATAATATCACCCTGAGGTGAAATGAGTCTGGCTAAACAAGAGGTTTTGTTTTTAGAGAAGCCTGAAAAAGAGTTACAGTATGGCTTTAATTATCAGCCTAAGACAGAGTTGAAATATAGCTTTAAGTGGACATTTAAGCTTTTAATTTTACAATCCTATATCAGAATAGACTGATATCACCCAGTGACAGTCTAGTATGTGTAAACTATCACCCTGAGGTGAAATGAGTCTGGCTAAACAGGAGGTTTCGTTTTTAGAGCAGCCTGAAAAAGAGTTACAATATGGCTTTAATTAGCAGCGAAAATGAAGCCAAAATATAGCTTTGAGTGGACATTTAAGCCTTTAATTGTACAATACTATATCAGAATAGTCCAATATTACACAGTGACAGTCTATGATGTGTAAACTATCACCCTGAGATGAAATGAGTCTGGCTAAGAAGGAGGTTTCATTTTTAGAGCAGCCTGAAAAATAGTTACAATATGGCTTTAATTAGCTGCCAAAATGTAGACAAAATATAGCTGTTAGTGGACATGTAAGCCTTTAATTTTACAATCCTATATCAGAATAGTCTGATATTACCCAGTGACAGTCTGGGATGTGTAAACTATCACCCTGAGGTGAAATGAGTCTGGCTAAACAAGGGGTTTCATTTTTAGAGCAGCCTGAAAAAAAGTTACAAAATGGCTTTAATTACCAGCCTGAAACAGAGATGAAATATAGCTTTAAGTGGACATTTAAGGCTTTAATTTTACAATCCTATATCAGAATAGTCTGATATTACCCAGTGACAGTCTAGGATGTGTAAACTATCACCGTGAGGTGAAATGAGTCTGGCTAAACAGGAGGTTTTGTTTTTAGAGCAGCCTGAAAAAGAGCTAGAGTATGGCTTTAATTACCAGCCTGAAACAGAGTTGAAATATAGCTTTAAGTGGACATTTAAGCTTTTAATTTTACAATCCTATATCAGAATAGACTGATATCACCCAGTGACAGTCTAGGATGTGTAAACTATCACCCTGAGGTGAAATGAGTCTGGCTAAACAGGAGGTTTCGTTTTTAGAGCAGCCTGAAAAAGAGTTACAATATGGCTTTAATTACCAGCCTGAAACAGAGATGAAATATAGTTTTAAGTGGACATTTAAGGCTTTAATTTTACAATCCTATATCAGAATAGTCTGATATTACCCAGTGACAGTCTAGGATGTGTAAACTATCACCCTGAGATAAAATGAGTCTGGCTAAGAAGGAGGTTTCATTTTTAGAGCAGCCTGAAAAAGAGTTACAATATGGCTTTAATTAGCTGCCAAAATGTAGCCAAAATATAGCTTTAAGTGGACATGTAAGCCTTTAATTTTAAAATCCTATATCAGAATAGTCCAATATTACCCAGTGACAGTCTAGGATGTGTGAACTATCACCCTGAGGTGAAATGAGTCTGGCTAAACAGGAGGTTTTGTTTTTAGAGCAGCCTGAAAAAGAGCTAGAGTATGGCTTTAATTACCAGCCTGAAACAGAGTTGAAATATAGCTTTAAGTGGACATTTAAGCTTTTAATTTTACAATCCTATATCAGAATAGACTGATATCACCCAGTGACAGTCTAAGATGTGTAAACTATCACCCTGAGGTGAAATGAGTCTGGCTAAACAGGAGGTTTCGTTTTTAGAGCAGCCTGAAAAAGAGTTACAATATGGCTTTAATTAGCAGCGAAAATGAAGCCAAAATATAGCTTTGAGTGGACATTTAAGCCTTTAATTGTACAATACTATATCAGAATAGTCCAATATTACCCAGTGACAGTCTAGGATGTGTAAACTATCACCCTGAGATGAAATAAGTCTGGCTAAGAAGGAGGTTCATTTTTAGAGCAGCCTGAAAAATAGTTACAATATGGCTTTAATTAGCTGCCAAAATGTAGACAAAATATAGCTTTTAGTGGACATGTAAGCCTTTAATTTTACAATCCTATATCAGAATAGTCTGATATTACCCAGTGACAGTCTGGGATGTGTAAACTATCACCCTGAGGTGAAATGAGTCTGGCTAAACAAGGGGTTTCATTTTTAGAGCAGCCTGAAAAAGAGTTACAAAATGGCTTTAATTACCAGCCTGAAACAGAGATGAAATATAGCTTTAAGTGGACATTTAAGGCTTTAATTTTACAATCCTATATCAGAATAGTCTGATATTACCCAGTGACAGTCTAGGATGTGTAAACTATCACCCTGAGATAAAATGAGTCTGGCTAAGAAGGAGGTTTCATTTTTAGAGCAGCCTGAAAAAGAGTTACAATATGGCTTTAATTAGCTGCCAAAATGTAGCCAAAATATAGCTTTTAGTGGACATGTAAGCCTTTAATTTTTAAATCCTATATCAGAATAGTCCAATATTACCCAGTGACAGTCTAGGATGTGTGAACTATCACCCTGAGGTGAAATGAGTCTGGCTAAACAGGAGGTTTTGTTTTTAGAGCAGCCTGAAAAAGAGCTAGAGTATGGCTTTAATTACCTGCCTGAAACAGAGTTGAAATATAGCTTTAAGTGGACATTTAAGCTTTTAATTTTACAATCCTATATCAGAATAGACTGATATCACCCAGTGACAGTCTAGGATGTTTAAACTATCACCCTGAGGTGAAATGAGTCTGGCTAAACAGGAGGTTTCGTTTTTAGAGCAGCCTGAAAAAGAGTTACAATATGGCTTTAATTAGCAGCGAAAATGAAGCCAAAATATAGCTTTGAGTGGACATTTAAGCCTTTAATTGTACAATACTATATCAGAATAGTCCAATATTACCCAGTGACAGTCTAGGATGTGTAAACTATCACCCTGAGATGAAATGAGTCTGGCTAAGAAGGAGGTTTCATTTTTAGAGCAGCCTGAAAAATAGTTACAATATGGCTTTAATTAGCTGCCAAAATGTAGACAAAATATAGCTTTTAGTGGACATGTAAGCCTTTAATTTTACAATCCTATATCAGAATCGTCTGATATTACCCAGTGACAGTCTGGGATGTGTAAACTATCACCCTGAGGTGAAATGAGTCTGGCTAAACAAGGGGTTTCATTTTTAGAGCAGCCTGAAAAAGAGTTACAAAATGGCTTTAATTACCAGCCTGAAACAGAGATGAAATATAGCTTTAAGTGGACATTTAAGGCTTTAATTTAACAATCCTATATCAGAATAGACTGATATTACCCAGTGACAGTCTAGGATGTGTAAACTATCACCCTGAGGTGAAATGAGTCTGGCTAAACAGGAGGTCTTGTTTTTAGAGCAGCCTGAATAAGAGTTACAGTATGGCTTCAATTAACTGCCAAAATGTAGCCAAAATATAGCTTTAAGTGGACATTTAATCCTTTAATTTTACAATCCTATATCAGAGCAGTCTGATATTACCCAGTGACAGTCTACAATGTGTATAATATCACCCTGAGGTGAAATGAGTCTGGCTAAACAAGGGGTTTCATTTTTAGAGCAGCCTGAAAAAGAGTTACAAAATGGCTTTAATTACCAGCCTGAAACAGATATGAAATATAGCTTTAAGTGGACATTTAAGGCTTTAGTTTTACAATCCTATATCAGAATAGTCTGAAATTACCCAGTGACAGTCTAGGATGTGTAAACTATCACCCTGAGATGAAATGAGTCTGGCTAAGAATGAGGTTTCATTTTTAGAGCAGCCTGAAAAAGAGTTACAATATGGCTTAAATTAGCTGCCAAAATGTAGCCAAAATATAGCTTTTAGTGGACATGTAAGCTTTTAATTTTAAAATCCTATATCAGAATAGTCCAATATTACCCAGTGACAGTCTAGGATGTGTACACTATCACCCTGAGGTGAAATGAGTCTGGCTAAACAGGATGTTTTGTTTTTAGAGCAGCCTGAAAAAGAGCTAGAGTATGGCTTTAATTACCAGCCTGAAACAGAGTTGAAATATAGCTTTAAGTGGACACTTAAGCCTTTAATTTTACAATGCTATATCAGAATAGACTGATATTACCCAGTGACAGTCTGGGATGTGTAAACTATCACCCTGAGGTGAAATGAGTCTGGCTAAACAGGAGGTTTTGTTTTTTAGAGCAGCCTGAAAAAGAGTTACAGTATGGCTTTAATTAACTGCCAAAATGTAGCCAAACTATAGCTTTTAGTGCACATTTAAGCCTTTAATTTTAAAATCCTATATCAGAATAGTCCAATATTACCCAGTGACAGTCTACGATGTGTATAATATCACCCTGAGTTGAAATGAGTCTGGCTAATCAAGAAGCTTCGTTTTTAGGGCAGCCTGAAAAATAGTTACAATATGGCTTTAATTAGCAGCGAAAATGAAGCCAAAATATAGCTTTGAGTGGACATTTAAGCCTTTAATTTTAAAATCCTATATCAGAATAGTCCAATATTACCCAGTGACAGTCTACGATGTGTATAATATCACCCTGAGGTGAAATGAGTCTGGCTAAACAAGGGGTTTCATTTTTAGAGCAGCCTGAAAAAGAGTTACAAAATGGCTTTAATTACCAGCCTGAAACAGAGATGAAATATAGCTTTAAGTGGACATTTAAGGCTTTAATTTTACAATCCTATATCAGAATAGTCTGATATTACCCAGTGACAGTCTAGGATGTGTAAACTATCACCCTGAGATAAAATGAGTCTGGCTAAGAAGGAGGTTTCATTTTTAGAGCAGCCTGAAAAAGAGTTACAATATGGCTTTAATTAGCTGCCAAAATGTAGCCAAAATATAGCTTTTAGTGGACATGTAAGCCTTTAATTTTAAAATCCTATATCAGAATAGTCCAATATTACCCAGTGACAGTCTAGGATGTGTGAACTATCACCCTGAGGTGAAATGGGTCTGGCTAAACAGGAGGTTTTGTTTTTAGAGCAGCCTGAAAAAGAGCTAGAGTATGGCTTTAATTACCAGCCTGAAACAGAGTTGAAATATAGCTTTAAGTGGACATTTAAGCTTTTAATTTTACAATCCTATATCAGAATAGACTGATATCACCCAGTGACAGTCTAGTATGTGTAAACTATCACCCTGAGGTGAAATGAGTCTGGCTAAACAGGAGGTTTCGTTTTTAGAGCAGCCTGAAAAAGAGTTACAATATGGCTTTAATTAGCAGCGAAAATGAAGCCAAAATATAGCTTTGAGTGGACATTTAAGCCTTTAATTGTACAATACTATATCAGAATAGTCCAATATTACCCAGTGACAGTCTAGGATGTGTAAACTATCACCCTGAGATGAAATGAGTCTGGCTAAGAAGGAGGTTTCATTTTTAGAGCAGCCTGAAAAATAGTTACAATATGGCTTTAATTAGCTGCCAAAATGTAGACAAAATATAGCTTTTAGTGGACATGTAAGCCTTTAATTTTACAATCCTATATCAGAATAGTCTGATATTACCCAGTGACAGTCTGGGATGTGTAAACTATCACCCTGAGGTGAAATGAGTCTGGCTAAACAAGGGGTTTCATTTTTAGAGCAGCCTGAAAAAAAGTTACAAAATGGCTTTAATTACCAGCCTGAAACAGAGATGAAATATAGCTTTAAGTGGACATTTAAGGCTTTAATTTTACAATCCTATATCAGAATAGTCTGATATTACCCAGTGACAGTCTAGGATGTGTAAACTATCACCGTGAGGTGAAATGAGTCTGGCTAAACAGGAGGTTTTGTTTTTAGAGCAGCCTGAAAAAGAGCTAGAGTATGGCTTTAATTACCAGCCTGAAATAGAGTTGAAATATAGCTTTAAGTGGACATTTAAGCTTTTAATTTTACAATCCTATATCAGAATAGACTGATATCACCCAGTGACAGTCTAGGATGTGTAAACTATCACCCTGAGGTGAAATGAGTCTGGCTAAACAGGAGGTTTTGTTTTTAGAGCAGCCTGAAAAAGAGTTACAATATGGCTTTAATTACCAGCCTGAAACAGAGATGAAATATAGCTTTAAGTGGACATTTAAGGCTTTAATTTTACAATCCTATATCAGAATAGTCTGATATTACCCAGTGACAGTCTAGGATGTGTAAACTATCACCCTGAGATAAAATGAGTCTGGCTAAGAAGGAGGTTATATTTTTAGAGCAGCCTGAAAAAGAGTTACAATATGGCTTTAATTAGCTGCCAAAATGTAGCCAAAATATAGCTTTTAGTTGACATGTAAGCCTTTAATTTTAAAATCCTATATCAGAATAGTCCAATATTACACAGTGACAGTCTAGGATGTGTGAACTATCACCCTGAGGTGAAATGAGTCTGGCTAAACAGGAGGTTTTGTTTTTAGAGCAGCCTGAAAAAGAGCTAGAGTATGGCTTTAATTACCAACCTGAAACAGAGTTGAAATATAGCTTTAAGTGGACATTTAAGCTTTTAATTTTACAATCCTATATCAGAATAGACTGATATCACCCAGTGACAGTCTAGGATGTGTAAACTATCACCCTGAGGTGAAATGAGTCTGGCTAAACAGGAGGTTTCGTTTTTAGAGCAGCCTGAAAAAGAGTTACAATATGGCTTTAATTAGCAGCGAAAATGAAGCCAAAATATAGCTTTGAGTGGACATTTAAGCCTTTAATTGTACAATACTATATCAGAATAGTCCAATATTACCCAGTGACAGTCTAGGATGTGTAAACTATCACCCTGAGATGAAATAAGTCTGGCTAAGAAGGAGGTTCATTTTTAGAGCAGCCTGAAAAATAGTTACAATATGGCTTTAATTAGCTGCCAAAATGTAGACAAAATATAGCTTTTAGTGGACATGTAAGCCTTTAATTTTACAATCCTATATCAGAATAGTCTGATATTACCCAGTGACAGTCTGGGATGTGTAAACTATCACCCTGAGGTGAAATGAGTCTGGCTAAACAAGGGGTTTCATTTTTAGAGCAGCCTGAAAAAGAGTTACAAAATGGCTTTAATTACCAGCCTGAAACAGAGATGAAATATAGCTTTAAGTGGACATTTAAGGCTTTAATTTTACAATCCTATATCAGAATAGTCTGATATTACCCAGTGACAGTCTAGGATGTGTAAACTATCACCCTGAGATAAAATGAGTCTGGCTAAGAAGGAGGTTTCATTTTTAGAGCAGCCTGAAAAAGAGTTACAATATGGCTTTAATTAGCTGCCAAAATGTAGCCAAAATATAGCTTTTAGTGGACATGTAAGCCTTTAATTTTAAAATCCTATATCAGAATAGTCCAATATTACCCAGTGACAGTCTAGGATGTGTGAACTATCACCCTGAGGTGAAATGAGTCTGGCTAAACAGGAGGTTTTGTTTTTAGAGCAGCCTGAAAAAGAGCTAGAGTATGGCTTTAATTACCTGCCTGAAACAGAGTTGAAATATAGCTTTAAGTGGACATTTAAGCTTTTAATTTTACAATCCTATATCATAATAGACTGATATCACCCAGTGACAGTCTGGGATGTTTAAACTATCACCCTGAGGTGAAATGAGTCTGGCTAAACAGGAGGTTTCGTTTTTAGAGCAGCCTGAAAAAGAGTTACAATATGGCTTTAATTAGCAGCGAAAATGAAGCCAAAATATAGTTTTGAGTGGACATTTAAGCCTTTAATTGTACAATACTATATCAGAATAGTCCAATATTACCCAGTGACAGTCTAGGATGTGTAAACTATCACCCTGAGATGAAATGAGTCTGGCTAAGAAGGAGGTTTCATTTTTAGAGCAGCCTGAAAAATAGTTACAATATGGCTTTAATTAGCTGCCAAAATGTAGACAAAATATAGCTTTTAGTGGACATGTAAGCCTTTAATTTTACAATCCTATATCAGAATAGTCTGATATTACCCAGTGACAGTCTGGGATGTGTAAACTATCACCCTGAGGTGAAATGAGTCTGGCTAAACAAGGGGTTTCATTTTTAGAGCAGCCTGAAAAAGAGTTACAAAATGGCTTTAATTACCAGCCTGAAACAGAGATGAAATATAGCTTTAAGTGGACATTTAAGGCTTTAATTTTACAATCCTATATCAGAATAGTCTGATATTACCCAGTGACAGTCTAGGATGTGTAAACTATCACCGTGAGGTGAAATGAGTCTGGCTAAACAGGAGGTTTTGTTTTTAGAGCAGCCTGAAAAAGAGCTAGAGTATGGCTTTAATTACCAGCCTGAAACAGAGTTGAAATATAGCTTTAAGTGGACATTTAAGCTTTTAATTTTACAATCCTATATCAGAATAGACTGATATCACCCAGTGACAGTCTAGGATGTGTAAACTATCACCCTGAGGTGAAATGAGTCTGGCTAAACAGGAGGTTTCGTTTTTAGAGCAGCCTGAAAAAGAGTTACAATATGGCTTTAATTACCAGCCTGAAACAGAGATGAAATATAGCTTTAAGTGGACATTTAAGGCTTTAATTTTACAATCCTATATCAGAATAGTCTGATATTACCCAGTGACAGTCTAGGATGTGTAAACTATCACCCTGAGATAAAATGAGTCTGGCTAAGAAGGAGGTTTCATTTTTAGAGCAGCCTGAAAAAGAGTTACAATATGGCTTTAATTAGCTGCCAAAATGTAGCCAAAATATAGCTTTTAGTGGACATGTAAGCCTTTAATTTTACAATCCTATATCAGAATAGTCTGATATTACCCAGTGACAGTCTAGGATGTGTAAACTATCACCCTGAGATAAAATGAGTCTGGCTAAGAAGGAGGTTTCATTTTTAGAGCAGCCTGAAAAAGAGTTACAATATGGCTTTAATTAGCTGCCAAAATGTAGCCAAAATATAGCTTTTAGTGGACATGTAAGCCTTTAATTTTAAAATCCTATATCAGAATAGTCCAATATTACCCAGTGACAGTCTAGGATGTGTGAACTATCACCCTGAGGTGAAATGAGTCTGGCTAAACAGGAGGTTTTGTTTTTAGAGCAGCCTGAAAAAGAGCTAGAGTATGGCTTTAATTACCTGCCTGAAACAGAGTTGAAATATAGCTTTAAGTGGACATTTAAGCTTTTAATTTTACAATCCTATATCATAATAGACTGATATCACCCAGTGACAGTCTGGGATGTTTAAACTATCACCCTGAGGTGAAATGAGTCTGGCTAAACAGGAGGTTTCGTTTTTAGAGCAGCCTGAAAAAGAGTTACAATATGGCTTTAATTAGCAGCGAAAATGAAGCCAAAATATAGTTTTGAGTGGACATTTAAGCCTTTAATTGTACAATACTATATCAGAATAGTCCAATATTACCCAGTGACAGTCTAGGATGTGTAAACTATCACCCTGAGATGAAATGAGTCTGGCTAAGAAGGAGGTTTCATTTTTAGAGCAGCCTGAAAAATAGTTACAATATGGCTTTAATTAGCTGCCAAAATGTAGACAAAATATAGCTTTTAGTGGACATGTAAGCCTTTAATTTTACAATCCTATATCAGAATAGTCTGATATTACCCAGTGACAGTCTGGGATGTGTAAACTATCACCCTGAGGTGAAATGAGTCTGGCTAAACAAGGGGTTTCATTTTTAGAGCAGCCTGAAAAAGAGTTACAAAATGGCTTTAATTACCAGCCTGAAACAGAGATGAAATATAGCTTTAAGTGGACATTTAAGGCTTTAATTTTACAATCCTATATCAGAATAGTCTGATATTACCCAGTGACAGTCTAGGATGTGTAAACTATCACCGTGAGGTGAAATGAGTCTGGCTAAACAGGAGGTTTTGTTTTTAGAGCAGCCTGAAAAAGAGCTAGAGTATGGCTTTAATTACCAGCCTGAAACAGAGTTGAAATATAGCTTTAAGTGGACATTTAAGCTTTTAATTTTACAATCCTATATCAGAATAGACTGATATCACCCAGTGACAGTCTAGGATGTGTAAACTATCACCCTGAGGTGAAATGAGTCTGGCTAAACAGGAGGTTTCGTTTTTAGAGCAGCCTGAAAAAGAGTTACAATATGGCTTTAATTACCAGCCTGAAACAGAGATGAAATATAGCTTTAAGTGGACATTTAAGGCTTTAATTTTACAATCCTATATCAGAATAGTCTGATATTACCCAGTGACAGTCTAGGATGTGTAAACTATCACCCTGAGATAAAATGAGTCTGGCTAAGAAGGAGGTTTCATTTTTAGAGCAGCCTGAAAAAGAGTTACAATATGGCTTTAATTAGCTGCCAAAATGTAGCCAAAATATAGCTTTTAGTGGACATGTAAGCCTTTAATTTTAAAATCCTATATCAGAATAGTCCAATATTACCCAGTGACAGTCTAGGATGTGTGAACTATCACCCTGAGGTGAAATGAGTCTGGCTAAACATGAGGTTTTGTTTTTAGAGCAGCCTGAAAAAGAGCTAGAGTATGGCTTTAATTACCAGCCTGAAACAGAGTTGAAATATAGCTTTAAGTGGACATTTAAGCTTTTAATTTTACAATCCTATATCAGAATAGACTGATATCACCCAGTGACAGTCTAGGATGTGTAAACTATCACCCTGAGGTGAAATGAGTCTGGCTAAACAGGAGGTTTCGTTTTTAGAGCAGCCTGAAAAAAGAGTTACAATATGGCTTTAATTAGCAGCGAAAATGAAGCCAAAATATAGCTTTGAGTGGACATTTAAGCCTTTAATTGTACAATACTATATCAGAATAGTCCAATATTACCCAGTGACAGTCTAGGATGTGTAAACTATCACCCTGAGATGAAATAAGTCTGGCTAAGAAGGAGGTTCATTTTTAGAGCAGCCTGAAAAATAGTTACAATATGGCTTTAATTAGCTGCCAAAATGTAGACAAAATATAGCTTTTAGTGGACATGTAAGCCTTTAATTTTACAATCCTATATCAGAATAGTCTGATATTACCCAGTGACAGTCTGGGATGTGTAAACTATCACCCTGAGGTGAAATGAGTCTGGCTAAACAAGGGGTTTCATTTTTAGAGCAGCCTGAAAAAGAGTTACAAAATGGCTTTAATTACCAGCCTGAAACAGAGATGAAATATAGCTTTAAGTGGACATTTAAGGCTTTAATTTTACAATCCTATATCAGAATAGTCTGATATTACCCAGTGACAGTCTAGGATGTGTAAACTATCACCCTGAGATAAAATGAGTCTGGCTAAGAAGGAGGTTTCATTTTTAGAGCAGCCTGAAAAAGAGTTACAAAATGGCTTTAATTACCAGCCTGAAACAGAGATGAAATATAGCTTTAAGTGGACATTTAATGCTTTAATTTTACAATCCTATATCAGAATAGTCTGATATTACCCAGTGACAGTCTAGGATGTGTAAACTATCACCGTGAGGTGAAATGAGTCTGGCTAAACAGGAGGTTTTGTTTTTAGAGCAGCCTGAAAAAGAGCTAGAGTATGGCTTTAATTACCAGCCTGAAACAGAGTTGAAATATAGCTTTAAGTGGACATTTAAGCTTTTAATTTTACAATCCTATATCAGAATAGACTGATATCACCCAGTGACAGTCTAGGATGTGTAAACTATCACCCTGAGGTGAAATGAGTCTGGCTAAACAGGAGGTTTCGTTTTTAGAGCAGCCTGAAAAAGAGTTACAATATGGCTTTAATTACCAGCCTGAAACAGAGATGAAATATAGCTTTAAGTGGACATTTAAGGCTTTAATTTTACAATCCTATATCAGAATAGTCTGATATTACCCAGTGACAGTCTAGGATGTGTAAACTATCACCTTGAGATAAAATGAGTCTGGCTAAGAAGGAGGTTTCATTTTTAGAGCAGCCTGAAAAAGAGTTACAATATGGCTTTAATTAGCTGCCAAAATGTAGCCAAAATATAGCTTTTAGTGGACATGTAAGCCTTTAATTTTAAAATCCTATATCAGAATAGTCCAATATTACCCAGTGACAGTCTAGGATGTGTGAACTATCACCCTGAGGTGAAATGAGTCTGGCTAAACAGGAGGTTTCGTTTTTAGAGCAGCCTGAAAAAGAGTTACAATATGGCTTTAATTAGCAGCGAAAATGAAGCCAAAATATAGCTTTGAGTGGACATTTAAGCCTTTAATTGTACAATACTATATCAGAATAGTCCAATATTACCCAGTGACAGTCTAGGATGTGTAAACTATCACCCTGAGATGAAATGAGTCTGGCTAAGAAGGAGGTTTCATTTTTAGAGCAGCCTGAAAAATAGTTACAATATGGCTTTAATTAGCTGCCAAAATGTAGACAAAATATAGCTTTTAGTGGACATGTAAGCCTTTAATTTTACAATCCTATATCAGAATAGTCTGATATTACCCAGTGACAGTCTGGGATGTGTAAACTATCACCCTGAGGTGAAATGAGTCTGGCTAAACAAGGGGTTTCATTTTTAGAGCAGCCTGAAAAAGAGTTACAAAATGGCTTTAATTACCAGCCTGAAACAGAGATGAAATATAGCTTTAAGTGGACATTTAAGGCTTTAATTTTACAATCCTATATCAGAATAGTCTGATATTACCCAGTGACAGTCTAGGATGTGTAAACTATCACCGTGAGGTGAAATGAGTCTGGCTAAACATGAGGTTTTGTTTTTAGAGCAGCCTGAAAAAGAGCTAGAGTATGGCTTTAATTACCAGCCTGAAACAGAGTTGAAATATAGCTTTAAGTGGACATTTAAGCCTTTAATTTTACAATCCTATATCAGAATAGACTGATATTACCCAGTTACAGTCTAGGATGTGTAAACTATCACCCTGAGGTGAAATGAGTCTGGCTAAACAGGAGGTTTTGTTTTTAGAGCAGCTTGAAAAAGAGTTACAGTATGGCTTTAATTAACTGCCAAAATGTAGACAAAATATAGCTTTTAGTGGACATTTAAGCCTTTAATTTTAAAATCCTATATCAGAATAGTCCAATATTACCCAGTGACAGTCTACGATCTGTATAATATCACCCTGAGTTGAAATGAGTCTGGCAAAAACAAGAAGCTTCGTTTTTAGGGCAGCCTGAAAAAGAGTTACAATATGGCTTTAATTAGCAGCGGAAATGAAGCCAAAATATAGCTTTGAGTGGACATTTAAGCCTTTAATTTTACAATCCTATATCAGAATAGTCTGATATTACCCAGTGACAGTCTGGGATGTGTAAACTATCACCCTGAGGTGAAATGAGTCTGGCTAAACAAGGGGTTTCATTTTTAGAGCAGCCTGAAAAAGAGTTACAAAATGGCTTTAATTACCAGCCTGAAACAGAGATGAAATATAGCTTTAAGTGGACATGTAAGGCTTTAATTTTACAATCCTATATCAGAATAGTCTGATATTACCCAGTGACAGTCTAGGATGTGTAACCTATCACCCTGAGATGAAATGAGTCTGGCTAAACAGGAGGTTTTGTTTTTAGAGCAGCCTGAAAAAGAGTTACAGTATGGATTTAATTAGCAGCCTGAAACAGAGTTGAAATATAGCTTTAAGTGGACATTTAAGCCATTAATTTTACAATCCTATATCAGAACAGCCCAATGTTACCTAGTGACAGTCTACGATGTGTATAATATCACCGTGAGGTGAAATGAGTCTGTCTAAACAAGAGGTTTTGTTTTTAGAGCAGCCTGAAAGAGAGTTACAGTATGGCTTTAATTAACTGCCAAAATGTAGCAAAAATATAGCTTTTAGTGGACATTTAAGCCTTTAATTTTAAAATCCTATATCAGAATAGTAAAATATTACCCAGTGACAGTCTAGGATGTGGATAATATCACCCTGAGGTGAAATGATTCTGGCTAAACAGGAGGTTTCGTTTTTAGGGCAGCCTGAAAAAGAGTTACAATATGGCTTCAATTAGCAACGAAAATTAAGCCAAAATATAGCTTTGAGTGGACATTTAAGCCTTTACTTTTACAATTCTATATCAGAATAGTCTGATATTACCCATTGACAGTCTAGGATGTGTAAACTATCACCCTGAGATGAAATGAGTCTGGCTAAGAAGGAGGTTTCATTTTTAGAGCAGCCTGAAAAAGAGTTACAATATGGCTTTAATTAGCTGCCAAAATGTAGCCAAAATATAGCTTTTAGTGGACATGCAAGCCTTTAATTTTTCAATCCTATATCAGAATAGTCTGATATTACCCAGTGACAGTCTACAATGTGTATAATATCACCCTGAGGTGAAATGAGTCTGGCTAAACAAGAGGTTTTGTTTTTAGAGAAGCCTGAAAAAGAGTTACAGTATGGCTTTAATTATCAGACTAAGACAGAGTTGAAATATAGCTTTAAGTGGACATTTAAGCTTTTAATTTAACAATCCTATATCAGAATAGACTGATATTACCCAGTGACAGGCTAGGATGTGTAAACTATCACCCTGAGGTGAAATGAGTCTGGCTATACAGGAGGTTTCGTTTTTAGGGCAGCCTGAAAAAGAGTTACAAAATGGCTTTAATTACCAGCCTGAAACAGAGATGAAATATAGCTTTCCGTGGACATGTAAGCCTTTAATTTTAAAATCCTATATCAGAATAGTCCAATATTACCTAGTGACAGTCGATGATGTGTATAATATCACCCTGAGGTGAAATGAGTCTGGATAAATAAGAGGTTTTGTTTTTAGAGCAGCCTGAAAAAGAGTTACAATATGGCTTCAATTACCAGCCTGAAACACAGTTGAAATATAGCTTTAAGTGGACATTTAAGCCTTTAATTTTACAATCCTATATCAGAATAGTCTGATATCACCCAGTGACAGTCTAGGATGTGTAAACTATCACCCTGAGATGAAATGAGTCTGGCTAAACAAGGGGTTTCATTTTTAGAGCAGCCTGAAAAAGAGTTACAAAATGGCTTTAATTATCAGCCTGAAACAGAGATGAAATATAGCTTTAAGTGGACATTCATGGCTGTAATTTTACAATCCTATATCAGAATAGTCTGATATTACCCAGTGACAGTCTAGGATGTGTAAACTATCAACCTGAGATGAAATGAGTCTGGCTAAGAAGGAGGTTTCATTTTTAGAGCAGCCTGAAAAAGAGTTACAATATGGCTTTAATTAGCTGCCAAAATGTAGACAAAATATAGCTTTTAGTGGACAGTTAAGCCTTTAATTTTAAAATCCTATATCAGAATAGTCCAATATTACCCATTGACAGTCTACGATGTGTATAATATCACCCTGAGTTGAAATGAGTCTGGCTAAACAAGAAGCTTTGTTTTTAGAGCAGCCTGAAAAAGAGTTACAAAATGGCTTTAATTACCAGCCGGAAACAGAGTTGAAATATAGCTTTAAGTGGACATTTAAGCCTTTAATTTTACAATCCTATATCAGAATAGTCTGATATCACCCAGTGACAGTCTAGGATGTGTAACCTATCACCGTTCTGTGAAATGATTCTGGCTAAACAGGAGTTTTCGCTTATAGAGCAGCCTGAAAAAGAGTTACAATATGGCTTTAATTAGCAGCGAAAATGAAGCCAAAATATAGCTTTGAGTGGACATTTAAGCCTTTAATTTTACATTACTATATCAGAATAGTCTGATATTACCCAGTGACAGTCTGGGATGTGTAAACTATCACCCTGAGGTGAAATGAGTCTGGCTAAACAAGGGGTTTTGTTTTTAGAGCAGCCTGAAAAAGAGTTACAATATGGCTTTGATTACCAGCCTGAAACAGAGTTGAAATATAGCTTTAAGTGGACATTTAAGCCTTTAATTTTACAATCCTATATCAGAATAGTCTGATATCACCCAGTGACAGTCTAGGATGTGTAAACTATCACCCTGAGGTGAAATGAGTCTGGCTAAACAAGAGGTTTTGTTTTTAGAGCAGCCTGAAAAAGAGTTACAGTATGGCTTTAATTATCAGCCTAAGACAGAGTTGAAATATAGCTTTAAGTGGATATTTAAGCCTTTACTTTAACAATCCTATATCAGAATAGTCTGATATTACCCAGTGACAGTCTGGGATGTGTAAACTATCAACCTGAGGTGAAATGAGTCTGGCTAATCAAGAAGCTTCGTTTTTAGAGCAGCCTGAAAAAGAGTTACAATATGGCTTTAATTACCAGCCTGAAACAGAGTTGAAATATAGCTTTAAGTGGACATTTAAGCCTTTAATTTTACAATCCTATATCAGAATAGCCCAATGTTACCTAGTGACAGTCTACGATGTGTATAATATCACCGTGAGGTGAAATGAGTCTGGCTAAACAAGAGGTTTCGTTTTTAGAGCAGCCTGAAAAAGAGTTACAATATGGCTTTAATTAGCAGCGAAAATGTTGCCAAAATATAGCTTTTAGTGGACATTTAAGCCTTTAATTTTAAAATCCTATATCAGAATAGTAAAATATTACCCAGTGACAGTCTAGAATGTGGAAACTATCACCCTGAGGTGAAATCAGTCTGGCTAAACAGGAGGTTTCGTTTTTAGAGCAGCCTGAAAAAGAGTTACAATATGGCTTTAATTAGCTGCAAAAATGTAGCCAAAATATAGCTTTTAGTGGACATGTAAGGCTTTAATGTTAAAATCCTATATCAGAATAGTTCAATATTAGCCAGTGACAGTCTAGGATGTGTAAACTATCACCCTGAGGTGAAATGAGTCTGGCTAAACAGGAGGTTTTGATTTTAGAGCAGCCTGAAAAAGAGCTACAGTATGGCTTTAATTAGCAGCCTGAAAAAGAGTTACAATATCGCTTGAATTAGCAGCGAAAATGAAGCCAAAATATAGCTTTGAGTGGACATTTAAGCCTTTAATTTTACAATACTATATCAGAATAGTCTGATATTACCCAGTGATAGTCTGGGATGTGTATAATATCACCCTGTGGTGAAATGAGTCTGGCTAAACAAGAGGTTTTGTTTTTAGAGCAACCTGAAAAAGAGTTACAATATGGCTTGAATTAGCTGCCAAAATGTAGCCAAAATATAGCTTTTAATGGACATGCAATCCTTTAATTTTACAATCCTATATCAGAATAGTCTGATATTACCCAGTGACAGTCTACAATGTGTATAATATCACCCTGAGGTGAAATGAGTCTGGCTAAACAGGAGGTTTTGTTTTTAGAGCAGCCTGAAAAAGAGTTACAGTATGGCTTTAATTACCAGCCTGAAACAGAGATGAAATATAGCTTTAAGTGGACATTTAAGGCTTTAATTTTACAATCCTTTATCAGAATAGTCTGGTATTACCCAGTGACAGTCTAGGATGTGTAAACTATCACCCTGAGGTGAAATGAGTCTGGCTAAACAGGAGGTTTTGTTTTTAGAGTAGCCTGAAAAAGAGTTACAATATCGCTTTAATTAGCAGCGAAAATGAAGCCAAAATATAGCTTTGAGTGTACATTTAAGCCTTAAATTTTACAATACTATATCAGAATAGTCTGATATTACCCAGTGACAGTCTGGGATGTGTAAACTATCACCATGAGGTGAAATGAGTCTGGCTAAACAAGGGGTTTCATTTTTAGAGCAGCCTGAAAAAGAGTTACAATATGGCTTCAATTAGCTGCAAAAATGTAGCCAAAATATAGCTTTTAGTGGACATGTAAGCCTTTAATGTTAAAATCCTATATCAGAATAGTCCAATATTACCCAGTGACAGTCTACAATGTGTATAATATCACCCTGACGTGAAATGAGTCTGGCTAAACAAGAGGTTGTGTTTTTAGAGCAACCTGAAAAAGAGTTAAAATATGGCTTTAATTAGCTGCCAAAATGTAGCCAAAATATAGCTTTGAGTGGACATTTAAGCATTTAATTTTAAAATCCTATATCAGAATTCTTCAATAATACCCATTGACAGTCTATGATGTGTATAATTTCACCCTGAGGTGAAATGAGTCTGGCTAAACAGGAGGTTTTGTTTTTAAAGCAGCCTGGAAAAGAGTTACAGTATGGCTTTAATTACCAGCCTGAAACAGAGTTGAAATATAGCTTTAAGTGGACATTTAAGCTTTTAATTATACAATCCTATATCATAATAGACTGATATCACCCAGTGACAGTCTAGGATGTGTAAACTATCACCCTGAGGTGAAATGAGTCTGGCTAAACAAGAGGTTTTGTTTTTAGAGCAGCCTGAAAAAGAGTTACAGTATGGCTTTAATTATCAGCCTAAGACAGAGTTGAAATATAGCTTTAAGTGGATATTTAAGCCTTTACTTTAACAATCCTATATCAGAATAGTCTGATATTACCCAGTGACAGTCTGGGATGTGTAAACTATCACCCTGAGGTGAAATGAGTCTGGCTAATCAAGAAGCTTCGTTTTTAGAGCAGCCTGAAAAAGAGTTACAATATGGCTTTAATTACCAGCCTGAAACAGAGTTGAAATATAGCTTTAAGTGGACATTTAAGCCTTTAATTTTACAATCCTATATCAGAATAGCCCAATGTTACCTAGTGACAGTCTACGATGTGTATAATATCACCGTGAGGTGAAATGAGTCTGGCTAAACAAGAGGTTTCGTTTTTAGAGCAACCTGAAAAAGAGTTACAATATGGCTTTAATTAGCAGCGAAAATGTTGCCAAAATATAGCTTTTAGTGGACATTTAAGCCTTTAATTTTAAAATCCTATATCAGAATAGTAAAATATTACCCAGTGACAGTCTAGAATGTGGAAACTATCACCCTGAGGTGAAATCAGTCTGGCTAAACAGGAGGTTTCGTTTTTAGAGCAGCCTGAAAAAGAGTTACAATATGGCTTTAATTACCTGCCAAAATGTAGCAAAAATATAGCTTTTAGTGGACATTTAAGCCTTTAATTTTAAAATCCTATATCAGAATAATCCAATAATACCCATTGACAGTCTATGATGTGTATAATATCACCCTGAGGTGAAATGAGTCTGGCTAAACAGGAGGTTTTGTTTTTTTAAAGCAGCCTGGAAAAGAATTACAGTATGGCTTTAATTACCAGCCTGAAACAGAGTTGAAATATAGCTTTAAGTGGACATTTAAGCTTTTAATTTTACAATCCTATATCATAATAGACTGATATCACCCAGTGACAGTCTAGGATGTGTAAACTATCACCCTGAGGTGAAATGAGTCTGGCTAAACAGGAGGTTTTGTTTTTAGAGCAGCCTGAAAAAGAGTTACAGTATGGCTTTAATTACCAGCCTGAAACAGAGATGAAATATAGCTTTAAGTGGACATTTAAGGCTTTAATTTTACAATCCTTTATCAGAATAGTCTGGTATTACCCAGTGACAGTCTAGGATGTGTAAACTATCACCCTGAGGTGAAATGAGTCTGGCTAAACAGGAGGTTTTGTTTTTAGAGTAGCCTGAAAAAGAGTTACAATATCGCTTTAATTAGCAGCGAAAATGAAGCCAAAATATAGCTTTGAGTGTACATTTAAGCCTTTAATTTTACAATACTATATCAGAATAGTCTGATATTACCCAGTGACAGTCCGGGATGTGTAAACTATCACCATGAGGTGAAATGAGTCTGGCTAAACAAGGGGTTTCATTTTTAGAGCAGCCTGAAAAAGAGTTACAATATGGCTTCAATTAGCTGCAAAAATGTAGCCAAAATATAGCTTTTAGTGGACATGTAAGCCTTTAATGTTAAAATCCTATATCAGAATAGTCCAATATTACCCAGTGACAGTCTACAATGTGTATAATATCACCCTGACGTGAAATGAGTCTGGCTAAACAAGAGGTTGTGTTTTTAGAGCAACCTGAAAAAGAGTTAAAATATGGCTTTAATTAGCTGCCAAAATGTAGCCAAAATATAGCTTTGAGTGGACATTTAAGCATTTAATTTTAAAATCCTATATCAGAATTCTTCAATAATACCCATTGACAGTCTATGATGTGTATAATATCACCCTGAGGTGAAATGAGTCTGGCTAAACAGGAGGTTTTGTTTTTAAAGCAGCCTGGAAAAGAGTTACAGTATGGCTTTAATTACCAGCCTGAAACAGAGTTGAAATATAGCTTTAAGTGGACATTTAAGCTTTTAATTATACAATCCTATATCATAATAGACTGATATCACCCAGTGACAGTCTAGGATGTGTAAACTATCACCCTGAGGTGAAATGAGTCTGGCTAAACAAGAGGTTTTGTTTTTAGAGCAGCCTGAAAAAGAGTTACAGTATGGCTTTAATTATCAGCCTAAGACAGAGTTGAAATATAGCTTTAAGTGGATATTTAAGCCTTTACTTTAACAATCCTATATCAGAATAGTCTGATATTACCCAGTGACAGTCTGGGATGTGTAAACTATCACCCTGAGGTGAAATGAGTCTGGCTAATCAAGAAGCTTCGTTTTTAGAGCAGCCTGAAAAATAGTTACAATATGGCTTTAATTACCAGCCTGAAACAGAGTTGAAATATAGCTTTAAGTGGACATTTAAGCCTTTAATTTTACAATCCTATATCAGAATAGCCCAATGTTACCTAGTGACAGTCTACGATGTGTATAATATCACCGTGAGGTGAAATGAGTCTGGCTAAACAAGAGGTTTCGTTTTTAGAGCAGCCTGAAAAAGAGTTACAATATGGCTTTAATTAGCAGCGAAAATGTTGCCAAAATATAGCTTTTAGTGGACATTTAAGCCTTTAATTTTAAAATCCTATATCAGAATAGTAAAATATTACCCAGTGACAGTCTAGAATGTGGAAACTATCACCCTGAGGTGAAATCAGTCTGGCTAAACAGGAGGTTTCGTTTTTAGAGCAGCCTGAAAAAGAGTTACAATATGGCTTTAATTACCTGCCAAAATGTAGCAAAAATATAGCTTTTAGTGGACATTTAAGCCTTTAATTTTAAAATCCTATATCAGAATAATCCAATAATACCCATTGACAGTCTATGATGTGTATAATATCACCCTGAGGTGAAATGAGTCTGGCTAAACAGGAGGTTTTGTTTTTTTAAAGCAGCCTGGAAAAGAATTACAGTATGGCTTTAATTACCAGCCTGAAACAGAGTTGAAATATAGCTTTAAGTGGACATTTAAGCTTTTAATTTTACAATCCTATATCATAATAGACTGATATCACCCAGTGACAGTCTAGGATGTGTAAACTATCACCCTCAGGTGAAATGAGTCTGGCTAAAGAGGAGGTTTTGTTTTTAGAGCAGCCTGAAAAAGAGTTACAGTATGGCTTTAATTATCAGCCTAAGACATAGTTGAAATATAGCTTTAAGTGGATATTTAAGCCTTTACTTTAACAATCCTATATCAGAATAGACTGATATTACCCAGTGACAGTCTAGGATGTGTAAACTATCACCCTGAGGTGAAATGAGTCTGGCTAAACAGGAGGTTTCGTTTTTAGAGCAGCCTGAAAAAGAGTTACAATATGGCTTTAATTACCATTCTGAAACAGATTTGAAATATAGCTTTAAGTGGACATTTAAGCCTGCAATTTTAAAATCCTATATCAGAATAGTCCAATATTACCCAGTGACAGTCTATGATGTGTATAATATCACCCTGAGTTGAAATGAGTCTGGCTAAACAAGAAGCTTCGTTTTTAGAGCAGCCAGAAAAAGAGTTACAATATAGCTTTAATTACAAGCCTGAAACAAAGTTGAAATATAGCTTTAAGTGGACATTTAAGCCTTTAATTTTACAATATTGTATCAGAATAAACTGATATTACCCAGTGACAGTCTAGGATGTGTAAACTATCACCCTGAGGTGAAATGAGTCTGGCTAAACAGGAGGTTTTGTTTTTAGAGCAGACTGAAAAAGAGTTACAATATGGCTTTAATTAGCTGCCAAAATGTAGCCAAAATATAGTTTTTAGTGGACATGTAAGCCTTTAGTTTTACAATCCTATATCAGAATAGTCCAATATTACCGATTGACAGTCTACGATGTGTAAACTATCACCCTGAGGTGAAATCAGTCTGGCTAAGAAGGAGGTTTCATTTTTAGAGCAGCCTGAAAAAGAGTTACAATATGGCTTTAATTAGCTGCAAAAATGTAGCCAAAATATAGCTTTTAGTGGACATGTAAGGCTTTAATGTTAAAATCCTATATCAGAATAGTTCAATATCAGCCAGTGACAGTCTAGGATGTGTAAACTATCACACTGAGGTGAAATGAGTCTGGCTAAACAGGAGGTTTTGATTTTAGAGCAGCCTGAAAAAGAGCTACAGTATGGCTTTAATTAGCAGCCTGAAAAAGAGTTACAATATCGCTTGAATTAGCAGCGATTATGAAGCCAAAATATAGCTTTGAGTGGACATTTAAGCCTTTAATTTTACAATACTATATCAGAATAGTCTGATATTACCCAGTGATAGTCTGGGATGTGTAAACTATCACCATGAGGTGAAATGAGTCTGGCTAAACAAGGGGTTTCATTTTTAGAGCAGCCTGAAAAAGAGTTACAATATGGCTTCAATTAGCTGCAAAAATGTAGCCAAAATATAGCTTTTAGTGGACATGTAAGGCTTTAATGTTAAAATCCTATATCAGAATAGTCCAATATTAGCCAGCGACAGTCTAGGATGTGTAAACTATCACCCTGAGGTGAAATGAGTCTGGCTAAACAGGAGGTTTTGTTTTTAGAGCAGCCTGAAAAATAGTTACAATATGGCTTTGATTAGCTGCCAAAATGTAGCCAAAATATAGCTTTTAGTGGACATTTAAGCATTTGATCTTAAAATCCTATATCAGAATTGTCCAATAATACCCTTTGACAGTCTATGATGTGTATAATATCACCCTGTGGTGAAATGAGTCTGGCTAAACAAGAGGTTTTGTTTTTAGAGCAACCTGAAAAAGAGTTACAATATGGCTTGAATTAGCTGCCAAAATGTAGCCAAAATATAGCTTTTAATGGACATGCAATCCTTTAATTTTACAATCCTATATCAGAATAGTCTGATATTACCCAGTGACAGTCTACAATGTGTATAATATCACCCTGAGGTGAAATGAGTCTGGCTAAACAGGAGGTTTTGTTTTTAGAGCAGCCTGAAAAAGAGTTACAGTATGGCTTTAATTACCAGCCTGAAACAGAGATGAAATATAGCTTTAAGTGGACATTTAAGGCTTTAATTTTACAATCCTTTATCAGAATAGTCTGGTATTACCCAGTGACAGTCTAGGATGTGTAAACTATCACCCTGAGGTGAAATGAGTCTGGCTAAACAGGAGGTTTTGTTTTTAGAGTAGCCTGAAAAAGAGTTACAATATCGCTTTAATTAGCAGCGAAAATGAAGCCAAAATATAGCTTTGAGTGTACATTTAAGCCTTTAATTTTACAATACTATATCAGAATAGTCTGATATTACCCAGTGACAGTCTGGGATGTGTAAACTATCACCATGAGGTGAAATGAGTCTGGCTAAACAAGGGGTTTCATTTTTAGAGCAGCCTGAAAAAGAGTTACAATATGGCTTCAATTAGCTGCAAAAATGTAGCCAAAATATAGCTTTTAGTGGACATGTAAGCCTTTAATGTTAAAATCCTATATCAGAATAGTCCAATATTACCCAGTGACAGTCTACAATGTGTATAATATCACCCTGACGTGAAATGAGTCTGGCTAAACAAGAGGTTGTGTTTTTAGAGCAACCTGAAAAAGAGTTAAAATATGGCTTTAATTAGCTGCCAAAATGTAGCCAAAATATAGCTTTGAGTGGACATTTAAGCATTTAATTTTAAAATACTATATCAGAATTCTTCAATAATACCCATTGACAGTCTATGATGTGTATAATATCACCCTGAGGTGAAATGAGTCTGGCTAAACAGGAGGTTTTGTTTTTAAAGCAGCCTGGAAAAGAGTTACAGTATGGCTTTAATTACCAGCCTGAAACAGAGTTGAAATATAGCTTTAAGTGGACATTTAAGCTTTTAATTATACAATCCTATATCATAATAGACTGATATCACCCAGTGACAGTCTAGGATGTGTAAACTATCACCCTGAGGTGAAATGAGTCTGGCTAAACAAGAGGTTTTGTTTTTAGAGCAGCCTGAAAAAGAGTTACAGTATGGCTTTAATTATCAGCCTAAGACAGAGTTGAAATATAGCTTTAAGTGGATATTTAAGCCTTTACTTTAACAATCCTATATCAGAATAGTCTGATATTACCCAGTGACAGTCTGGGATGTGTAAACTATCACCCTGCGGTGAAATGAGTCTGGCTAATCAAGAAGCTTCGTTTTTAGAGCAGCCTGAAAAAGAGTTACAATATGGCTTTAATTACCAGCCTGAAACAGAGTTGAAATATAGCTTTAAGTGGACATTTAAGCCTTTAATTTTACAATCCTATATCAGAATAGCCCAATGTTACCTAGTGACAGTCTACGATGTGTATAATATCACCGTGAGGTGAAATGAGTCTGGCTAAACAAGAGGTTTCGTTTTTAGAGCAACCTGAAAAAGAGTTACAATATGGCTTTAATTAGCAGCGAAAATGTTGCCAAAATATAGCTTTTAGTGGACATTTAAGCCTTTAATTTTAAAATCCTATATCAGAATAGTAAAATATTACCCAGTGACAGTCTAGAATGTGGAAACTATCACCCTGAGGTGAAATCAGTCTGGCTAAACAGGAGGTTTCGTTTTTAGAGCAGCCTGAAAAAGAGTTACAATATGGCTTTAATTACCTGCCAAAATGTAGCAAAAATATAGCTTTTAGTGGACATTTAAGCCTTTAATTTTAAAATCCTATATCAGAATAATCCAATAATACCCATTGACAGTCTATGATGTGTATAATATCACCCTGAGGTGAAATGAGTCTGGCTAAACAGGAGGTTTTGTTTTTTTAAAGCAGCCTGGAAAAGAATTACAGTATGGCTTTAATTACCAGCCTGAAACAGAGTTGAAATATAGCTTTAAGTGGACATTTAAGCTTTTAATTTTACAATCCTATATCATAATAGACTGATATCACCCAGTGACAGTCTAGGATGTGTAAACTATCACCCTCAGGTGAAATGAGTCTGGCTAAAGAGGAGGTTTTGTTTTTAGAGCAGCCTGAAAAAGAGTTACAGTATGGCTTTAATTATCAGCCTAAGACATAGTTGAAATATAGCTTTAAGTGGATATTTAAGCCTTTACTTTAACAATCCTATATCAGAATAGACTGATATTACCCAGTGACAGTCTAGGATGTGTAAACTATCACCCTGAGGTGAAATGAGTCTGGCTAAACAGGAGGTTTCGTTTTTAGAGCAGCCTGAAAAAGAGTTACAATATGGCTTTAATTACCATTCTGAAACAGAGTTGAAATATAGCTTTAAGTGGACATTTAAGCCTTTAATTTTACAATCCTATATCAGAATAGTTTTATATCACCCAGTGACAGTCTAGGATGTGTAAACTATCACCCTGAGGTGAAATTAGTCTGGCTAAACAGGAGGTTTTGTTTTTAGAGCAACCTGAAAAAGAGTTACAGTATGGCTTTAATTAATTGCCAAAATGTAGCCAAAATATAGCTTTTGGTGGACATTTAAGCCTTTAATTTTACAATACTAGATCAGAATAGTCTGATATTACCCAGTGACAGTCTGGGATGTGTAAACTATCACCCTGAGGTGAAATGAGTCTGGCTAAACAAGGGGTTTCGTTTTTAGAGCAGCCTGAAAATGTGTTACAATAGGGCTTTAATTAGCAGCGAAAATGAAGCAAAAAATTAAGCTTTGAGTGGACATTTAAGCCTTTACTTTTAAAATCCTGTATCAGAATTGTCCAATATTACCTAGTGACAGTCTATGATGTGTATAATATCACCCTGAGGTGAAATGCGTCTGGCTAAATAAGAAGCTTCGTTTTTAGAGCAGCCTGAAAAAGAGTTACAATATGGCTTTAATTACCAGCCTGAAACAGAGTTGAAATATAGCTTTAAGTGGACATTTAAGCCTTTAATTTTACAATCCTATATCAGAATAGCCCAATGTTACCTAGTGACAGTCTACGATGTGTATAATATCACCGTGAGGTGAAATGAGTCTGGCTAAACAAGAGGTTTTGTTTTTAGAGCAGCCTGAAAAAGAGTTACAATATGGCTTTAATTAGCAGCGAAAATGTAATCAAAATATAGCTTTTAGTGGACATTTAAGCCTTTAATTTTAAAATCCTATATCAGAATAGTAAAATATTACCCAGTGACAGTCTAGGATGTGTAAAATATCACCCTGAGGTGAAATGAGTCTGGCTAAACAGGAGGTTTTGTTCTTAGAGCAGCCTGAAAAAGAGTTACAGTATGGCTTTAATTAGCAGCGAAAATGAAGCCAAAATATAGCTTTGAGTGGACATTTAAGCCTTTAATTTTACAATACTATATCAGAATAGTCTGATATTACCCAGTGACAGTCTAGGATGTGTAAACTATCACCCTAAGGTGAAATCAGTCTGGCTAAACAGGAGGTTTCGTTTTTAGAGCAGCCTGAAAAAGAGTTACAGTATGGCTTTAATTACCTGCCAAAATGTAGCAAAAATATAGCTTTTAGTGGACATTTAAGCCTTTAATTTTAAAATCCTATATCAGAAAAATCCAATATTACCCAGTGACAGTCTACGATGTGTAAACTGTCACCCTGAGGTGAAATGAGTCTGGTTAAACAGGAGGTTTTGTTTTTAGAGCAGCCTGAAAAAGAGCTACAGTATGGCTTTAATTACCAGCCTGAATGTAGCCAAAATATATCTTTGAGTGGACATTTAAGCATTTAATTTTAAAATCCTATATCAGAATTATTCAATAATACCCATTGACAGTCTATGATGTGTATAATATCACCCTGAGGTGAAATGAGTCTGGCTAAACAGGAGGTTTTGTTTTTAAAGCAGCCTGGAAAAGAATTACAGTATGGCTTTAATTACCAGCCTGAAACAGAGTTGAAATATAGCTTTAAGTGGACATTTAAGCTTTTAATTTTACAATCCTATATCATAATAGACTGATATCACCCAGTGACAGTCTAGGATGTGTAAACTATCACCCTCAGGTGAAATGAGTCTGGCTAAACAGGAGGTTTTGTTTTTAGAGCAGCCTGAAAAAGAGTTACAGTATGGCTTTAATTATCAGCCTAAGACATAGTTGAAATATAGCTTTAAGTGGATATTTAAGCCTTTACTTTAACAATCCTATATCAGAATAGACTGATATTACCCAGTGACAGTCTAGGATGTGTAAACTATCACCCTGAGGTGAAATGAGTCTGGCTAAACAGGAGGTTTCGTTTTTAGAGCAGCCTGAAAAAGAGTTACAGTATGGCTTTAATTAACTGCCAAAATGTAGCCAAAATATAGCTTTTGGTGGACATTTAAGCCTTTAATTTTACAATACTATATCAGAATAGTCTGATATTACCCAATGACAGTCTAGGATGTGTAAAATATCACCCTGAGGTGAAATGAGTCTGGCTAAACAGGAGGTTTTGTTCTTAGAGCAGCCTGAAAAAGAGTTACAGTATGGCTTTAATTAGCAGCGAAAATGAAGCCAAAATATAGCTTTGAGTGGACATTTAAGCCTTTAATTTTACAATACTATATCAGAATAGTCTGATATTACCCAGTGACAGTCTAGGATGTGTAAACTATCACCCTGATGTGAAATCAGTCTGGATAAACAGGAGGTTTCGTTTTTAGAGCAGCCTGAAAAAGAGTTACAATATGGCTTCAATTAGCAGCGAAAATGAAGCCAAAATATAGCTTTGAGTGGACATTTAAGCCTTTAATTTTACAATACTATATCAGAATAGTCTGATATTACCCAGTGACAGTCTGGGATGTGTAAACTATCACCCTGAGGTGAAATGAGTCTGGCTAAACAGGAGGTTTTGTTTTTAGAGCAGCCTGAAAAAGAGTTACAGTATGGCTTTAATTAACTGCCAAAATGTAGCCAAAATATAGCTTTTAGTGGACATTTAAGCCTTTAATTTTAAAATCCTACATCAGAATAGTCCAATATTACCCAGTGACAGTCTATTATGTGAATAATATCACCCTTAGGTGAAATGAGTCTGGCTAAACAAGATGCTTCGTTTTTAGAGCAGCCTGAAAAAGAGTTACAATATGGCTTTAATTACCAGCCTGAAACAGAGTTGAAATATAGCTTTAAGTGGACATTTAAGGCTTTAATTTTACAATCTTCTATCAGAATAGTCTGATATTACCCAGTGACAGTCTAGGATGTGTAAACTATCACCCTGAGATGAAAAGAGTCTGGCTAAGAAGTAGGTTTCATTTTTAGAGCAGCCTGAAAAAGAGTTACAATATGGCTTTAATTAGCTGCCAAAATGTAGCCAAAATATAGTTTTTAGTGGACATGTAAGCCTTTAATTTTACAATACTAAATCAGAATAGTCTGATATTACCCAGTGACAGTCTAGGATGTGTAAACTATCACCCTGAGATGAAATGAATCTGGCTAAACAAGGGGTTTCATTTTTAGAGCAGCCTGAAAAAGAGTTACAAAATGGCTTTAATTACCAGCCTGAAACAGAGATGAAATATAGCTCTCAGTGGACATTTAAGGCTTTAATTTTACAATCCTGTATCAGAATAGTCTGATATTACCCAGTGACAGTCCAGGATGTGTAAACTATCACCCTGAGATGAAATGAGTCTGGCTAAACAGGAGGTTTCGTTTTTAGGGCAGCCTGAAAAAGAGTTACAATATGGCTTTAATTAGCAGCGAAAATGAAGCCAAAATATAGCTTTGAGTGGACATTTAAGCCTTTATTTTTACAATACTATATCAGAATAGTCTGATATTACCCAGTGACAGTCTAGGATGTGTAAACTATCACCCTGAGATGAAATGAGTCTGGCTAAGAAGTAGTTTTCATTTTTAGAGCCGCCTGAAAAAGAGTTACAATATGGCTTTAATTAGCTGCCAAAATGTAGCCAAAATATAGTTTTTAGTGGACATGTAAGCCTTCAATTTTACAATACTATATCAGAATAGTCTGATATTACCCAGTGACAGTCTGTGATGTGTAAACTATCACCCTGAGGTGAAATGAGTCTGAGTAAATAAGAGGTTTTGTTTTTAGAGCAGCCTGAAAAAGAGTTACAATATGGCTTTAATTACCAGCCTGAAACAGATTTGAAATATAGCTTTAAGTGGACATTTAAGCCTTTAATTTTACAATCCTATATCAGAATAGTCTGATATCACCCAGTGACAGTCTAGGATGTGTAAACTATCACCTGAAGTGAAATGAGTCTGGCTAAACAGGAGGTTTTGGTTTTAGAGCAGCCTGAAAAAGAGTTACAGTATGGCTTTAATTAACTGCCAAAATGTAGCCAAAATATAGCTTTTAGTGGACATTTAAGCCTTTGATTTTAAAATCCTACATCAGAATAGTCCAATATTACCCAGTGAGAGTCTATTATGTGTATAATATCACCCTTAGGTGAAATGAGTCTGGCTAAATAAGAGGTTTTGTTTTTAGAGCAGCCTGAAAAAGAGTTACAATATGGCTTTAATTACCAGCCTGAAACAGAGTTGAAATATAGCTTTAAGTGGACATTTTAGCCTTTAATTTTACAATCCCATATCAGAATAGTCTGATATCACCCAGTGACTGTCTAGGATGTGTAAACTATCACCCTGAGGTGAAATGAGTCTGGCTAAACAGGAGGTTTTGTTTTTAGAGCAGCCTGAAAAAGAGTTACAGTATGACTTTAATTAACTGCCAAAATGTAGCCAAAATATAGCTTTTAGTGGACATTTAAGCCTTTAATTTTACAATACTATATCAGAATAGTCTGATATTACCCAGTGACAGTCTAGGATGTGTAAACTATCACCCTGAGATGAAATGAATCTGGCTAAACAAGGGGTTTCATTTTTAGAGCAGCCTGAAAAAGAGTTACAAAATGGCTTTAATTACCAGCCTGAAACAGAGATGAAATATAGCTTTCAGCGGACATTTAAGGGTTTAATTTTACAATCCTGTATCAGAATAGTCTGATATTACCCAGTTACAGTCCAGGATGTGTAAACTATCACCCTGAGATGAAATGAGTCTGGCTAAACAGGAGGTTTCGTTTTTAGGGCAGCCTGAAAAAGAGTTACAATATGGCTTTAATTAGCAGCGAAAATGAAGCCAAAATATAGCTTTTAGTGGACATTTAAGCCTTTAATTTTACAATCCTATATCAGAATAGACTGATATCACCCAGTGACAGTCTAGGATGTGTAAACTATCACCTGAAGTGAAATGAGTCTGGCTAAACAGGAGGTTTTGTTTTTAGAGCAGCCTGAAAAAGAGTTACAGTATGGCTTTAATTAACTGCCAAAATGTAGCCAAAATATAGCTTTTAGTGGACATTTAAGCCTTTAATTTTAAAATCCTACATCAGAATAGTCCAATATTACCCAGTGAGATTCTAGTATGTGTATAATATCACCCTTAGGTGAAATGAGTCTGGCTAAATAAGAGGTTTTGTTTTTAGAGCAGCCTGAAAAAGAGTTACAATATGGCTTTAATTACCAGCCTGAAACAGAGTTGAAATATAGCTTTTAGTGGACATTTAAGCCTTTAATTTTACAATCCTATATCAGAATAGACTGATATCACCCAGTGACAGTCTAGGATGTGTAAACTATCACCTGAAGTGAAATGAGTCTGGCTAAACAGGAGGTTTTGTTTTTAGAGCAGCCTGAAAAAGAGTTACAGTATGGCTTTAATTAACTGC